>JAIXND010000798.1:17067187-17667187 GCA_023646645.1 Varanus salvator macromaculatus | reverse complement strand
TTAACAACCAAAAATTTCAGAACAATATCTGTCTATGCTTTATAAGCTACAGCAAAGCCTTCGACTGTGTGGATCATGAGAAGCTACGGACGGTCCTGAAAGAAACTGATGTGCCTGAGCACTTGATTGTCCTGATGCACAACCCATATCACAGACAAGAAGGGTCAGATATGACAGAATATGGTGAAACAGAATGGTTTTCCATAGGTAAAGGTGTCAGACAAGGATGCATTTTATCCCCCTATCTGTTCAATCTGTATACAGAATATATCATAAGGAAAACTGGGTTTGAATCAGAGGAAGGAGTGAAAAAGAAGGGCTTTCTTGGCAGTTGTTCTCCACCTCTGGAATAGGCTACCCAGAGAAGTTTGCCTGGTGCCAGCACTGTTAGCAATTCGGCACCAGGCAAAAGCTCACCCCTTTCCTGCTATTTTAACAATGGATTTTAATATTTTTTTGGTTTTAAATTGACCCCATTTTTGGTTTTGGCTGATTTTAGTTTAGATTATTTTATTTAATGTTTTATATTATAAAACATAGTTTATCAAAATTAAAATATATTTGGATTATGTTGTTAGTACATTTTGAATATTTTGATTTAATGCTATAGAGCTGTGCAGGGAGCCCAGATATGGGCTATTGTAGCGGCGTACAAATTAAAAAAATAAATGGTGAAAAAACTTCATTAATTTAAGATAAGCAGATGATACCCTATTGCTGGCAGAAAACAGCAATGAATGGAAACAACTGCTGATGAAAGTGAAAGAAGCACAAAAACATAACTGCAGTTGAATATTAAGAAAACAGAAACCATGTCCATGGAAGAATTTTAGAACTTTACTGTTAATAATGAAGAAAATGAAATTGTGAAAGATTTCACACACAATGGTCCATTCATCAATTCAAAGAGAGACTTCTGCCAAGAAATTTGAAGAAGAGTGAGATCTGGAAGGGCAGCATACCATAATCTGGACAAATCATGGGAAGGCAAGACTCAGTGGAGAAGCAATCATGTTAGGGAAAGTCAAAGGCAGAAGATGAAAGGGAAGACAAACTGTATAAAGGAAGCCACAACCTTCAACTTGGGAAAACTTCCAGTTTGGAAGAGTGTCTGTATGAAGCAAAGGATGTGTTTGACCATGGTGTCTCATGGGTAAAGTTTTTCTTGTTGACTGAAGGTGCAGAAGGCCTGCCAGTGTAGTACTCTGCCCTGGAGTAGTCTTTTGGTCATGAGGTCTAAGGCATTATTCACCATGTCATAAGGCATAGAGCTGGGGTGAAGGATTCTGCCATGGTCTCATGGGATCAGGTCAGGACCGTATGGAAGACAAAGGAATATTTCATGTGAAGGCTATAGGAATTGGGTGAACCACAGTTGCCTCAGCCACTACGGAGTGATAAGGACAAAGACTATCTTGTCCCTCCTGATCTTTGCAAGTACCCTCATGATCAGAGGAAAGAGGGGCGGGAGAGATGTAGAGCAGTGTCCACAAATCATGTAAGAGGAATGCATCTCCCAAGAAGCCAGCCTCTTGTCCCAACTCACAGCAACAGTTTATGTTGTTAGGGTTCTGGTGCTCATTGCCACTCATGTACATTGAGGCTCATGTGATTGAGTCTGCCTGCCAGCATATTGCTTGTGCCCACCACATGGATGGTCATAAAATTATGCCCTTGCTGATCCACCAATCTCAGATCCTGACAGCCAGTTTTGTCAGTGGGATGGAATGTGTATTTGATGCACCTGTAGTGACAGTGATTGGTAAGTCTGGAAGTCAGAAGCTGGTATCTGTTGCCAAATTGTGAGGGATAGGGAAGGGTATGTCCTGTGCAGGTTGTTCCATGTACAGAATGTGTGGGTGAACCATAGTTGCAGAGGTTGATTTGGAACCTTGAGAAGGGGACAAGTGCCACTGTCATAGCCATGAGTCCAAGTAGTCTTTACATCCAGTGGGCCATGATGGTCATTTGGTTGCTGAGCTTGGTAGCTGTCTTGATCAGCATGGACACTCTGGATAATGGGAGAAGAGCCTTAACTGAGGATGAGTATAAGGAGGATGGACTTGGATGAGGAGAGAATGGATTTCTCATGCTTTATAGAGTCCTAGGAGCTGAAGCAGAGAGTAGGTGGTGTAGGTAGAGTGTAATAGGTTTGCTTTAGATGGTGTGAGCAGGAGCCAGTCATCAAGGTACAGGAACACTTGTACTCTTTGGAGGCATATATGTGAGCAGACCACCACCATGCATTTAGTGAAGTCCCTGGAGGCAGTCGAGAGGCTGAAGCAGAATACAGAGAATTGGAACTTTTGGAATTGGAACTAAGAGTCAATAGTTGTGCTCTATAGTAATGTGGGAGTAGGCATCTTCTAAGTTGATTGAGGCAAACCAGACTCCTTGCATGAGAGGCAGGCTGTTCTGAAGGGTGACTCTCCTGAACTTCCTTGGTTTGGTCAATCGATTGATGCCTCTGAAGTCTAGGTTTGGTCTTGCTTCAGTACAATGTGGAGTCCCCCATCTTGCTTCAGTACTATGAAGTATTGAGATCAGAAACCTTGGGTAAGATTGGACTGAGGAACTCTATGACCTCTTTGAAAAGTGGTGGTTTGACCTCCAACATTAGCACCAGGGATGGAGCCATGTTTCTTATAGCACTGAGTGGCAGGAAAGCATCAAACTTGATCCAGTACCCTGGCTCCATAATGGATAGGACCCAGAAATCAGATGTTATCATTCCCATGTGGGGAGGAATAGAGATATCTCTCAAAACTGGTGGAAGAAATAGAAGGGCTGGCTGGGAGGGACAGTCATTTTTGCTCTTGTCCCCTTCTGGGTGCTTGCACAGTTGCTTAAAATGGACTGTGGTGTTGCACCTTCTGGTTTGGGGGCTGACTGGGGCCTGGGAGGATACTCAGTAGAGACCCTAACCTGGTATGGAGGGCAGCCACCTCTGAACCACTTACATGGCCTGTTGGCTGTTGAAAAACCATGCATCTGACCATTGCCCTAGCCTTCTGTAAGGAGCCCATGCACTCGTCTATGTATGTGTTGAAGATCCCCAAAGGGGAGGTCCTCAATATGAGAGTGGGTCTCCTGTGGCAGCCCTGTGGATTGTAGCCAGTCATACCTCCAAATGGCCACATGCCTTTCATTGCCTTGGCATCACAGTCCACATGGTGTCTTGCTGTGGTCATCTGCTGGCAAGCCCATTTTATGGCCTCCAATTGGAACACTTGTGCCAGTTCCCTCTAGTTGTTGGGCAGGTGCTTGCACATGGACCCAATCTTGTCCCATAAAAAGAGCTGATATTTGGCTATGGTGACTTCATAGTTTGAGATTCAGAAACTGAGTGCTGAAGCAATGTAGACACACCTTGCCATCTTGTCTAGGCAGTGGCCCTCCTGGTCTACTAGCACCAAGTGCTTTCGCTGAGATCAGCCCTGCATGGACTTGACAATGACAAGGTTGGCCTTGAGATGCTGAAACCGCCAGTACATGGTCTTGAGTCTCTTCAAGCTGGAATGCACTGCAAAGTGGGCCTTTCACATCTGCCAGATTGCCTACAGCAGCATGAGCAGGAATGGAATCACTACCAGTGCCAAATCCTCTGAATGCAAGGCACTAATGGCAGGATTCATTACTCTGTCCATCATCTCAGAAGGGCGAGTTTGCCCTTCTGAGGACCTGCTCAGAAAATCTGCCCACATCCCCTGATGGAGACACCGGGTCCTGTGAGGTGACAACAGTGTCAGATAATGAGATGGACAGGGCCAGCTATGCTGCTGATTCCAAACTGGGGATGTAGCTCTCTGGATCTGATGAAACAGAGGATAAACTCTGTCTTGAGCGTCTCAGAGCCAGAGGTATTAGGGATTGCAGTTGCTGGATCCTCAAATTGGTGTCAATGGGAAGAACCTCATGGTGGAAATGTGAGGGCTGTATCTCCTTCTCAGTGCCAGCTGGCTCTGCTTTGCTGGTGGCCCCAACATCCTCTTGATACTGAGAATCATAGTTGTCCCTGTAGGAAGTGCAAGAGTCCCTGTTGGACTGGTGGGAGGACAATGACCAATTGGAGACCTTGTCCCATTCACTCAGAGAGAAGTAGGATCTGTTTTGGTGTCCCTCAGCCTTTCATGCTGCAGGTATCAGTCTCAGTAAAGTATGGCTGGATCGCCTTGATGCCAATGCCTCAGAAGGTGGTCATGCTAGAGATGTGGGAGGAGTGCCCTTATTTCCTCCTTGGATCCCAAAGTTCCTAGGACTGTCAGTTGCAAGGGCTCTGGCTGCTCCAGGATCAGGTCCAAATGGTCTCTTGGTGTTGAGGACTGGTAAAGGACTCTCATGGCACATGCATTTCTCTGGCACAGTGGCATCCATCTTTTTTGCACAATTGTCCACTTTCTTGGCCCTCCATCAAGTGGCCAAGTACTGGTGGGGCAGACACAGTTGGAGCTCTTGCTACAGTCAATGAGGGCCTAGGTGCAGCTGGCCTTTCCCTCTGTAAGGGTGCGGATCCTATTAGGACGGTCCGCCCTCAGAACTGGATGGATTCCTGAGGGCTCTGGGGATTTTCCGGTTAATAAAGCGGGTGCTCCTGTTGATGCTCTGGTTGAGCTGTGGAATGGGGAAATGGTCAGAGCTATTGACACTATTGCCCCTAAGTATCCTCTCCTGCCAGGCAGAGCCCATTCATCACCATGGTATACATCTGAATTACAGGTGAAGCAGGTTGGGAGACTAGAACGCAGGTGGAGGAAATCATGGGATGAATCTGACTGAACACGCTTACGTGCTCACTATCGAGCCTACGCTGTGACAGTGAGGGCAGCGAAGAAGAAATTCTTCTCCACTTCCATTGCCTCCTCACAGTGCTGTCCAGCAAAGCTTTTTCGAGTGGTACATGGGCTAATACATCCAGGCCCCAAAAAAGATCCTGTGCCACCATTGACTGCCCGCTGTGATGACTTTGTCCGGCACTTCAAGGAGAAAATCGCTCAGATTCATCACGAGCTGGACTCCACAGCTGATATGGTTCCTTTAGGGTAGGCGCCAAGAACTCTGTCTGGTCTAGCATTACTGGATGAATTTCAGTTAATGAGGCCTGATGATGTGGGCAAAGTACTTGGACAAGTATGTCCTACCACCTCCTTACTTGACCCTTGCCCTTCATGGCTACTTACCAAAGCCAAACACGGGATTGGTTCCTGGATCCAAGAGATTATTAATGCCTCACTGAGGGAGGGCTAGGTACCCACTCCTTTAAAGGAGGTGGTAATCAGGCCTGTCCTAAAGAAGGCATCTCTGGATCCAGAGATGGCTGCGAATTACAGACCGGTGGCCAACATCCTGTTTTTGGGCAAGGTGTTGGAACGGGTGGTGGCGGGACAACTCCAAGTACTCTTGGATGAAACTGATTATCTGGACCCGTTTCAGTCTGGTTTCAGACCCGGTTATGGTACTGAATCTGTCTTGGTCGCCCTGTATGATGACCTGTGCAGGGAGAGGGACGGAGGAGTGCATCCCTGTTGGTTCTCCTGGACCTCTCAGCGGCTTTCGATACCATCAACCATGGTATCCTTCTGGATAGACTGGCAGGATTGGGAGTAGGAGGCACTGCTTGGCAGTGATTCTGCTCCTACCTTGCCGGCCAATTCCAGAAGGTGGTGCTGGGGGACTTTGGCTCTGCGCCATGGCAACTCTGCCATGGAGTACCACAGGGCTCCATTTTGTTCCCCTTGCTATTCAACATCTACATGAAACCGCTGGGAGAGGTCAACAGGAGGTTTGGGCTGCAGAATCATCAGTACGCAGATGACACCCAGCTCTACCTCTCTTTTTCAACTAATCCAGGTGAGGCAGTGGCTGTCCTGAACCAGTGCCTGGCCGAGGTAATGGGCTGGATGAGGGTCAATAAACTGAAGCTCAATCCAGATAAGACAGAGGTCCTGTTGGTTGGTGATTCGAGCTTCCAGGTAAGTGACTTGGGCCCTGCCCTGGACAGGGTTGCACTCCCTCTAAAGGACAGGGTCCACAGCATAGGAGTGCTTCTCGACCCGGAGCTGTCCTTGGAAGCTCAGGTGACGGCGGTGGCGAGGAGCATTTTCCTTCAGCTTCGGCTAATCTATCAGCTGTGTCCTTACCTGGAGAACTGCCTAGCAACAGTGACACACGCATTGGTTACTTCCTGTTTGGATTACTGTAATGCGCTCTATGTGGTGCTGCCCTTGAAGACAGTCTGGATACTTCAGATGGTGCAAAATAGAGCTGCTAGGATGCTGTCGGGGACTGGGTGTTACTCTCATATAACTCCAGTCCTGTATCAGCTCCATTGGCTTCCCATCGAAGTCCAGGCTCAATTCAAGGTGCTGGTTATAACCTATAAAGCCTTAAACGGCTTGGGACCAGGATACCTAAAGGAATGCCTTTTTCTCTATATGCCCTCCTGCCCCCTAATATTGGCAGCAGAGGCCCTCCTCTGGGAACCCTCTTTGAAAGAGGTCAGGAGACAGAGTACTCGGAGGAGGGCCTTTTCTATGGTGGTGCCTCGACTATGGAATGTGCTCCCTAGAGAGGTCCACCTGGCGCCATCATTATATGTTTGTTGATGCCAGGTCAAGACTTTTTTATTTGACCAATATTTTAATACATAGTAATTTTAATTGTGTAATGACTTATTTAATTTATTTTAAATAATGCTCAGTGTGGAATAGTTAACTTATTTTATTGAAGACTGAAATAATGTAAGCCATCCAGAGATGACAGTAATGGACAGATCTACATTTTTAAATAAATAAATAAATAAATAAATAAATAAATGGTGGGGGCGACACAGCTGAGGCAAGTGGTTAGTCATACCCTGCTTGTTTTGTGGAATTGGCTTGTAGTTAATCTGCCTTGTGTTTCCAAGCCTGTTATGTGAAGGCCTGGCAATACAGGCAGGAGTTGGCAATGTGTCCCTCACCCAGAGAGAAAGGATAAGGGAGTGACCATCCATGGGGCAAGCGGGGGGGGGGGGAGTAGCTTGCTCCTACAGTGGATATACTTTCTGAAAGGTGCCTTTGAAGCCATCACAGTAGATGGAGAAAGCAAAGAGTGGAAAACAAGGAATGGGTTTGATAGAGGACATGAGGAAAAAGAGAAAAGTGGGTAGAATACACACATGAGGGAGGGAGGGAGGGAGGGAGGGAGGGAGGGAGAGGGATGAGGTTTGTGAAGAAGATGGGTAAAAGTAGGCTGAGAAAGAAAATAGAGAAATAGTGGAAATAGGTTATAACATTTTGAAAATACTCAAGTTTCAGAAGAGAGAAGCACTTCTTGATCTAGGTGCTTGAAAAGGAACTAAGGGAATGGGTGGGAACACCTCCTAAGTATACCTGGAACAGGAAAGGGAGGGGCTCCTGCACAAGTGAATGCTTAGCTGTACAGTCTTCCCAACAACAGGCTCCACACAGGTGCAGAACCCATATGTGTGGTGCACAGAGACCACAAAAAAGAACCAACTGCATGTTTACTCTGCTTCGCTATATTCACAATTAGGCTTGCTCCCTAGCTTTTAGAATGTGAAGATAAAAGGAACAGGGATCTACTTTTAAAAGGAACTATACAAATATAATCAGAGATCATTTAGAAAAATACAGAAAAATTAAAAGAATTACACCAGCATTCAGAGATAACATAGGAACTACAAAAGCAGAAAAAGTGATGACTGTGATTATATAGTCCAATGAAATATATATGATAAGCCTTCTCCAACCTAGTGCTCCAAGATATTTTAAACTTCAATTCCTATCCCTGGCCCACATGGCTAATATCAGGTATGTTGGGAACTCGCATAGTCCAAATCATCTTGAGGGTACAAGTTAGGGATAGTTACTATAAACTGGAACATCAAGTCTGGCTCAGTAGTCCATTTCAACTAATTCCTTCCTATGTATTTTGCATCCAGCTAGAACATGGTGAAAAAAATATAGTGTTGCTAATAAAAATAACAACTCTGTGTTTAATGTTCACCTCCCTTAACAAAGTTATAGGTATGCTCACAGCAGCGGTGGAGGAGGCCATATCCAACCCTCCAGGTTTCCCAGGAATTTTCCTAGCACTGTGCATTTTTCTCATTCTGAAAAGCTGAGGTGCTGCTTCTTAGTTAATGACTGTAAAACCTTTTCACTTCAGGAACTGATCTTTGTTCTTGTAGTTTTGTTCCTTCTCCCTTTAATTTCAGATCTACCCACTACTAGAAGGCAGCTCCCAAGAGGTCTGAAACTGAATTTTACATTCAGGCAGGAAGAGGTTCACCAGCTTGTCTTAAGGTGACACCTCCACATTATGCACTTTTTCAACTGTATTTTTGATGAGACTTTGGTTGGTTGGTGTATGTGTGAAATATATATGTGCAGATGCTGCATAAATGTGTGAAATGTATGCAGTACTGCATAAACGTTTCCATAAAAGTTATGAAGGGAGGAGGCAAAACATGAAACTGGATTGCCATCTTCAGTGATTTCCCATGACAGTCAACAGAAAGCACAAAGCCTTGGTGTTCTGAACCTTGAATCAGATTTGATACCAAGCTGAAGTGGACTGACTCCAAATTGGTCCAAACAGAAGCAGCATGTTGTCCAAAGTGCCAAGGTGCCATCTGAGTTGAAGCAATTCTAAATGTGCACCAAACCAATCACATTTATTAAAGGGTGGTGCTGGTGGTGGTGAATTACATGTATATATCACCCTACAGCAGAAGTTCTCTGGATGGTTTACACAATCCATAAAAACAGATGATAAAAATACATTAAAATATTAGAAAATCAGAAAAAATTAAGATATTTAAACAGCTAAAATATTATAAAAACAGACAACAATAAATAACAAAAGAGCGACTCTGCAAAACACCTGGTGATCCACCTCAGGTCCCTGGGTGGCCGTGTTTCTAAAAGCCTCAGAAAAGAAGGCTTTCTCAATCCAGTACCAAAAAGATGAGAGATTTGGCGCCAGTGGGAGGTTGTTTCATAGGTGGGCGGGGCCACCATTGTTGCTACCCTGTGCACTTCCTCAGAGATGGCCCCAAAGGTTGAATGTAGTTTCCTAGTAGATCGGGGTTGAGGGAAGAACCCTGACAGATATCAAGCTACGTAGTCCTAAGCCATGTAAAGCTTGGTAGGTTAGAACCAGCACCTTGAACTTGGACCAGAAGCATAAAGACAGCCAATACAAACAGGTCAGAACCGGCCTTATATGTTCAGACCTGTGGGTTCCAGTTATTAATCTGGCTGCTACATTCTATACCAACTGCGGCTTCTGAACAGTCTCCAAGGACAGCCCCACATAGAGTTCTTGCAATAATCCTCTTTAGAAATAACTAGAGCATAGACTACTGAAGTCAGGCTATCCCTGTTCAGATAGAAGCATAGCTGGGTCTTCAGCCAAAGCTGGTAGAAGACACACCAAGCCACAACTTCTATCAAATTTGGGATTTTTTTTTATTATTGCCTAGAGAAACGGGACTTGGCTTAGATTTAAAGATGTTTTTAAGTTATTATAAATGGATTTGAATATGATATAGAATGTTAAAAAATATAAGTAGGGGGCTGACCCAGTACGTCCGATATATTTGATGATTGATGTCTTTAGTATTAGTTTAAAAATCTTAATAAAATTTTAAAAAAGAAGAAGAAGACATGCCAAGCCACCAAGGCCACCTGAACCTCAAGTGACAAAGCTGGATCAAGGAGCACCCCCAACCTATGTACCTGCTCCTTCAGGGGGAGTGCAAGCCTGTCTAAGAACAGGTTCAACATCCCCCACCTGGTCAAAGCAACCATTCACCAACAGCATCTCAGTTTTGTCTGGACTGAGCTTCAGTTTTTTTTGGCCTTCATCCAATCAGTGTTGTAACCAGGCACCAGTTTAGCACCCACACAGCCTCATCGGCTGATGATGAAAAGGCAAAATACAGCTGCGTGTCATCAGCATCCTGATGACAATGCACTCCAAAACTCTGGATGACCCCACTCAGTACCACCTTCTGCTGATGGGCCTCCAAGGAGGTACAGATCCCCTGCTCTGCAGTGCCCCCACTCCCATTTCAGAGACTTTCTTTTGGGAGGATGATTTCTTTGTATTTTTGATAGGCTTTTATGGCAGTTTTTTGTATTTTGATAGAATCATAGCATAGTAGAATTGGAAAGTGCCAGAGGGGCCAGCTCCCTGCCAGAGCAGGATTCCAAGTAATCCCTCTTAGACTGCTGTCCAGCTCCATCCTGAATGCCTCCAGTGTAGGGCAGCCCAAAACCTTCCTAGGTAATGAGTTCCATTGTCATACTGTTCTAACAGTCAATAAGTTCTTCCTGATGTTCAGCCAGAATCTGGCTTCCTGTGTGTTACTCTGTGTCCTGCACTCTGAGATGATTAAGAAGTGATACTGTCCTTGCTCTTTCTGACAATCTTTCATAAACTTGAAGTATTCTATTATACCTCCCCTCAGTCTTCTTGATGCTCCATACATCCAGTTCTTTCCATCTCTTCCCATACAGGCTGATACTAAGGTAAGACCAACAGTTAGCTTCCCGAGGAAGCCAGGAGGGAGACGGGATGTGTGGGAGCAACTGAAAGCAAGATGGCACAATATGGAGACTTTGGATGGGCTCCCCACAAATGTTCTAATACAAATATTGGGAAATGAGATGAAAATTGAGCAGGCAAGGAAACAAGGGCCCTCAGCCCCGTTATCTGTAATAGAGACAAAACAAATTCAGAAAATGCAAAGCGGAGGGGGAAAAGTACCTCTGTAAGGAGATAGAGCAATTGAAACTTAAACAACAGGAAATGGAAGAACAGCAGCAGGAGCAGCAGCAATAGGGCTGCCCTGCTGCAATATATCAACAAAGTACTTAAACCCAGGGGAATGGCAGTATAGGGGAAAATTAATCAAGGACCTGGGTAGTGATGGGATGGATAGAATTGGAACAGATAGAAAAGCAATAAGCTGTAAAATTATGGCAGTCTAAACAAGGGGAGCTATTTTATATCCATCCTCATTGGACAAATCAAACTATTTGGGTATTGAAGGAAAGGGAACAATATCGGAAGAGCATTAGGAAGGAAATGGAAAACATTAAGTTGAAATCTGCAGTGGAAGCAGAAATGATTCCAATTGGAGAACAAATGGGATAGTTGAATTAGGACCAAAAGAGTATAATCTATGCCCCAAATGGAAGGGACCATTTGTAGAATTGGACAATATTTATCCAACCTCGCATTTGATTCAACTAGAAGGGGACAAAAGGAAATGGGTACACAGAAATCAAATAAAACTGTAGAAAGCAGCACATGCGTAACTATTTCTCTTATTTACAGGATTTCGTTAATAGACCTCATTTTGTTATGGCTAGTGTTGCTGTTGTGCCTATTTTATCTGTCTGTGTTTTTGTTTATGTGTCTAACAAAAGAAGCGGTGCCGAAGATGCTGTGGATTATTGGAGCTTTTTTTTAACTCCTCAGGAGTTAGTATAAATGAGGAAATGACCGGTATGAAATTGGAAATATCCTCTTATCAATGGAAATACCTGAGAACAAAAACACCCTTGCCAGGTAGACAAAAAGAGTGTTTGTGCACAAACAACAAATTTAAAAATGGGACAGTAAAAACATGGGGAAGGATACATGCAGGATATTATTGGTTTAGGAAAATGAATAAAACTAGTGAGAATAGACAATTAACAATTGAGTTGTATAATGCAAGACACGCGTGATAAAGAGAATTAATAATAAAACAAGGTACAGCACAAAGGGCATGCATTACAGGAGATCAAAGTACTCAAATGATGATAGATTTGTTGAACACATGGATAAAGTGAAAAACATATTGGAAAATACAGGTCAACATAGGGAGACTATCACGGAGTGCTCCTGAAATAAGTACAACAACAACAAACACAAAAATAGTAACAATGGAAGATACAGAAGGGAAATACAGGATGATTAACCAGTTAGTGAAATCTACTAGTAGGAATCCTTATCCATCATATACTCATAAAACATAGAGACAAGTTATCAGAGTGGGAATATCTGAAATACAGAATGTCTGGGTTCCATTCAAATTGCAAATTGTGTTAATAATACACTAAATGGGGGAAAAACAGTATTATGGTATTGTGGAGGTGCATCTATGGGAGGATACCAACCTGGAAAATATCAAGGCCGATTATTATTTCCAATTTACAAAAATGATACATGGGTGACTAGAACCTCATATCTTATGTCAATTTGGTATAAAGGATTTTGTATTAAAGGCTTACCAGACATTAGGATAAAGGAATGGTGCAAAGAATTAAATAGCCAAACTAGGTGTGACAATATGTGTCACTTAAATTTCACTTGCAGAAATGTTGAGATACAATTTTATGTAATGCAGGGAATCCTGAGAAATACTATGGATGGGCTGTGGGAGAATGAGAAGAAAGTGAAAAGATCTTTAGTATATGGAATATACTTGTTAACAAATGGAATGGATAAATCAGTAAATAAAACAGTTTCATCAATAGTATTTCAATGGCATACACCACAGAAGATTGTGTTTGGCCTAAGAATACATAAATGGATCTTGTATATTAACATGACTTTGTTTATTGTTACAAAATTAAAACCTATATGCAAGGACTGGACGTTAGCCATGTACAATTTAATGGGAGCCAAACAAGATATATGGAAGAGAACAAGGAGAGATCTTTTGGACACCATATTAGGAGGCATTGGAATAGGGGTGGGGGTCACCAGTTCTTGGGATATAGAGAAAGCTGCAAATAAATTATCAACATTGGGAAGATTACAATGGAAAATACTAAAAATGATGGGAGATGATTTTGAAAACAGTTATAAATTACATGCAATGTCTGCAGGCCTACATGAAGAAACTTTTAGCCATCTAAATGAAATCTTCTTTGCAATAAAGGATTTGTTTAAGTAGACAGATGCAAGAGTGGGAATGGCTCTCTCTTGTATTACATTACAAGTACTCATACATATAAGAGAACATATGGAAATAGCATTAATAGGGAAACGTGACTATGCTTGTCAATATAGCAGGATGGAATAAATATATTAATACTGATTTTAAAGATTAGTATCAAATAGGACAATATAGAATGGAAGAAGAACACTGGTATGTAGAGATGTATTCAATAGAGTATAGTCAAACAAAAACAACTATAGAAGGATTAGTTTGTGATATACAACCAATGCCAATCAAAAACAATGGAGTGTTTTGGATGCCTTACTTCTTGTCTAAACATGCTTTATGTACTCAAAAAGAAACAACTGTAAATACCACAGTGGATTTGTCTCGATGCAAACAATGGGAAACAGGATTTGTTTGTCCTAAGACTGTAACCCAAAGAGAACCATGTAGCTTAACGTTAGAAATGGTATTTGTAGACTACAGAAAATGGAGAATAATACTTTTATTATAGATACTGGATAGGATGTTTATGTGTAACAACTGTTCAATCAATATTCTGTTCTGATGGAACAATTTTGGAAAAGGAACAACAGTGTAAGTGTAATATAACTTATATGCAAAACATGATAACTGGACATATGCATTATATCATGGAAATGGTAAACACAGAAATAAGATTAAGAAAAGGAGAAGAATGGTTGAATTTTTCCTTGGGGTTCAATTTTGCAAAACTAAATGCTTTATAGAAGGAGAATCAACCAGTAAAACAACACTTACAGAAACATAGGTGGAATACAGCTAAAGAATTTGTTAAGATCCAATTATCAAAATGGGGAATTCCAGAGGACAGCTGATGAAGGAAGTTCATTGGTATATTTTATGGATATTTACCTAAAGCTTCTGCCTTTTTACACTTGTTACATGATTTTAATATTACATGATTTTTTTCTTTTTCTTTTCCTCAAATGTCATTATTATGTTTGATATTGTAAGAGAATTACAATATCTAGAGGGGGTATATGTTACAGTGCGCATGGGTTCCTGAAGGCCTAAGACCCAGAAGAAAAAGAAGAATGAAAAAGCATGATGGGACTGACCAAACTGAGAAAACTGAGTGGCCGGGAGTGGTTGGAGAATGGAACATAACAGATAAGCCCACGCTGCACCATTCGGAGAGAGAATGGGATGTGACGAGAGTGTGTGCGTTCAAGGTAAAGACCAGCACGTTCTGTGTGTCAGCTCTGCTCAGAGGAGTTCACTGTTCGATCCAGTTGGACTAAGCTGAGAACATCAACTTAAAGGTATAAAATGTCTGGGGTTTCCAGCTCCCGTGTGCGCCAGAACAGCGCTGCAGCTGGTCACCCACAGTCCCGATGGATCACCGAGAGGGTCCACTGGCTGTGCGTATGAGTGTTGCACGAATGCAAGTGTGAATGGGGCCTCTTGATATTGTTGCTGATGATTGCTGCACTTGTATTCTTATACTTCTGTATTCTTTGTATTATAGAATAAATGTTACATGCATAGTGTTTAAAACCAGAACTGGCGTTCAGTCTCTCTTTGATAAGGGCTCTCCTTGGAAACCTGATAGTCTCCTCTTTACTGAATCAAGGACAGCTTTATTACAGTCACTCCCAGAGGCAGTTCATCAGACCCTGGTGATTTGAACTCATTCAACCCAATTAGATTGTTCTCAATCATTTGCCAATCAATCTTGAACTGCCATCCTACTCCTTCCTATGTACTTTCCCTTCATCAGGGAGGTCATAGATCTTTTGGGAGAAGACTGAGGTAATGCAGGAATTAAGCACTTCAGGCTTGTCATCTGTTAATCCATACTGAGTAGCTGATCTCCTCTAAGCTTTTTGTGAAGCCACATGGGCTTCTTCTGTTGTCTTCCACCCTTTCAACTTGTTTGTAATTTTACCTTTAGAATCTCCCCTTGTAAAGAATTTGGACTCTTTTTCTTGCACTCCCTTTTCTCCTTAAAGTAACTTGCCATGGGACTTTGCTTATCACTGTCCCAAGTTTATTAAAATTGGCTTTCCAGGGTACACATTTGGCTACACTTGGCTTTTGTTTCCTTTAGATTCAAGAATTCATATATGGCACAGTTACTCTTCCCCAGAGTTTCTGTACAATTTTATTGTGTTGTTTTAACTATTGTAAACTGCCCAGAAATATTCGGCAGTACAGAAATGAAATAAATAATATCTTGTATATGAGAGTGAGAAAAGCATACCTGCAACTTTGTGTTTTGGGCCTGACTGGCTTACCTCCTGTACTTGAGGTGAAAACATCAAATCTCATCCATTCCCTGCCAACATTCTTCCCCAAAACAACCAGAACAAGTAATGTGCAGGAGAGGTAGCCTTCCATGTATCATTGCAAGGAAATATGTGTTCAACTACTATGTTTGGATCCAGACATTGTGAGTTGGATCATGCTCATGCTTCATGCAGTTCAAGCTGCACTATTCTGGCAGCAGCTCCCCTTAAAATGACCACAAATGACAGCAAGGGCCCTTCAGAGCAATACCCTACATTGTGTGTGGAGCAGCTACTAGGGAGCAGAATCACAAGTACCTTTGGATACAATCCTGTGCCAACATTTTTTATTATGTAGTCATGCTAAGATTGTATTCTGTATACCTTTGGAGGGATTACTTCACTCTGGTAAGGTTTTCAAATAATAAGATCCCAATGCACCCTGAAGACTTTTTTTTGATACTCACCAAGGTACCCTACCCCTTCTTTTTTTGTTTGTTTAATTAATACATTTTCTTACTGGTAGTTCAAATCACTTCTAATCAAAGTGAGATTCTCCTGTTGCTGCCATCTTAATTTCTTATGAACAACTATAATGGAGCTGAAGGTGGCAGGCAGCTTCAGATTGATGCTCTCCCCTGCTGCACATTCAGTCACCAAGTAAAAGAACAGGGAAAAATGGTATGGAAAATTACGGGCTCAGAGCAGGAGTTTAATGTAACATGGCAGTTGTCCACGACTAGTCATGCCTCCTATGACGGTCATTTTTTGTGGTTCACATGGCAGTTTTTCACATTACCAGATGTGCTCAAAAGGGTTGCTTAGCACAGCTCTAAGCCGGCAGTCAAACTGTTAAAAAGATGTCTTCTGGCACAACCTCCTGAAACTGTCCATCCAGAAAGGACCAAAATCAGTGCAACCTTGTGCCTTGTCAACTTGCTCTTTCAGTACGTTGATGTATGGCATGGTTAACAGTATGAGAAATTACCAAGAGTTCCAGCAGAAGAAACTGGGAAGCACTTTTCCAATTCAGTTTCTGCTATCTATCGTCTACCATGGCAACCAAGACTATTTCCATCTCACATGTATCCAGAGAGATCATATGGCCACCCCAACTAAAGCACTTGCACAGAAAGAGAGTATATGTGAATGACAGATCATTCAAACAAATTTCTGACTAAGAGCAGGGTATTCTGGCCTCACAACTGCCTCTTTCAAAGCTCCTGCTACTCCCAGGAGGTCTGCTAGATGTTAGAATTCAAGAGGTACAAGAGCTGGGCAAATAGGTTGCTGTCCACTATCCTTCAAGCCTATTCTTAACACCCTCTGGCCTCAACAACCAGAATTTAATCAATAAAATAATTCCAGACAATGTTCTAGACAGACCCATTGAATTATTGAAGAACTAGTAATATTCAAGACAGATGTGAATAGTTTTAACTTTGAAATTCTTAGCAAAGAAAGCTCCAAGAAACCTCTGAGGGATCCTTAAAATCATGTTCCAAATTAAGCTAGAGAAGGCCTTATATCAGAATAACCTCTGCTAGACAGCACTGTATCATGGTGAAATATTGTTATTTATCCCCATAATCAAGGGAGTACATTTTAACTTTGTTCAGTTGGATTCATTATCGATTTACTACCAGTTAACATTCCAGTTAATGTTCCAACTGCTTCAACAATTCTAGCTTCCTAGTATATCAAAGGACCAAATGAACTTGACTTTATGGAAGGAGGAATGTGGGAATAATTGTGTTAGCATCCAAGTCATCCACATATAATGCAGAAGTAGGGATTTGACAGAAGCAGCAGATATGCCTAGAAATTTCCCGAGTTTTATAGAATTAATTCAGATCCATCAGCCTGGAGGAGCTGACTATTCTAATACATCCACCCACTACTCCAGTACAGAAGAATGATCACCAAAGGCCTAATAATCACCAGAATGTGATCTAATAACAACAAAATAATCAAAAAAGAAAACTTCCACTTCCAAAATGGGAATACAGGTTAAGTATCACATGCATGTAACAGCACTATTTGGTAGCAGTTCATGGGTTAATTAACCCATAAATTGTGGGGACATGGACTACTGACAATTTCTAGTAACAACCTATGAATGCTGCACTCAGAGGTTTGTTACTGAGACATCCAAAATAAGGCACTTTGGAATGTTTGTGGTTTAACAACTCAAAGTCAAATTATGATTTGTTCTTGGGTTAATTCATTATTTGTTCTTGGGTTAACTTGTGAAATTAGGGTATTTGTACATTCTTGCTGGAAACTGGAAATGACTCACACAAAGTATGCATAGCTGCAAAACATGTGTCAGTTAACCCACAAATTCTGTTGAAAGGAACTATTAGTTGCAAACCAGGTCAGTGTGCCAATTGTTGCATCATAGGTTTTGTTAGGGAAGGAAAAATTAAATCCCATGCATATTATACCTTACTTTACCAAATGACATCTTACCTCCACATTCTTCTATAATTTCCGCTATTGTGCTTGCCTCATCACCAGCCATTATTAGAATGTTTTTCAGCCCATCCAGAACCACCTGCACGACTTGAGAATCTTTGACTGAGAGCAAGTTACAGAATGGTGGGATTACATTCTGCTGCACAAGGTATTCAACCTAAATAGCAGCAAGAAATGCTTAGAATTATATGTGTTTTTACTTTTAAATTCTTCCAAATTTCCTACTTGGAATAATTAGGATACACACACCTGATCTTTTCTACCACTTATTGTTAAGTTGCTAATTGCCCAAGCAGCTTCCTTTTGTGTGCCAAAGTCCCCCTAAAGGTAAAAGAAAAGTTTATTTACATTAGCAAAGTAGCATCTGCAGACATATGACCTCATGTTAGTTTAACAGAAAATTGAGGAAGGGGCAATTCTGGTATTTAACTGACCTTAGCCAGCTGGTGAATTATCATAGGGATAAGTCCAGCATCTATTACAGCTTGAACTTGCTGCTGATTTCCTGCAGTGATATTGGAAAGAAACCAAACTGCTTCCTATAATCAAAACAAAAACTGTACATGAGCATATGAAACTGCCTTACACAGAAGAGATATCAATCAAAGATGTCAGGAACTGAACTTTGGAACTTCTATGTGCAGAATGTGAGTTATAGCAATTTGTTGAGATTCTTCAAACTGGTCTTTTCCAGATGTGTTGCCCTACAACTCTCATCATCTCCAGTTAACATAGTCCAGATACCTTTCTTTTAGGAATGCAATAATAAAACCCAGAAAACTTTACAGCAAAATTGAGCTTGAAGTAAGGTCAATACTGAGCCTGAGCTGAGGTCAACTGAATAATTCCATGAACAAATAACTGCTGGATCCACTGCAGTATTCTTATGACAGTGGGTCTCAGTGTATTTCTAGGTGCTCACAATGCATGGGTTTCTCCCACCCACTGGGCTCACACCACAGCTCTTTGGCTAGCACTACTTCAATGCTAAGGAAAAGTGTGTTATTTTGAAACATAACTTGAACATCCCTTACTATCTTAGGAGAACCTGTCTGCAGCACTTTCTGCCACTTCTTCTCCTTGTCATGAAACAGCAGACAGAAGAGACTGAGAGTGCGAGTGAGCAAGATTGAGACAAAGGTGAAAGCAGGCAGATTAATAGATATGGTCAGAATCCTAACCATGGAATGCTACAACAGGACTTTCTTTTGGAACATTACTCATGAGTACATTCCATGGTGAGGCATTCACACTCACATCTGCAGCTGCCTGCAGTTCTTTCCCCTTCTCTCTTGTTCTTGTGACTGGGGCTGAAGAAAGAGAGATAGAGAGGAAGAGAAAAGAGAAACAGAGCACAAGGAGCCTACTGAGTAGAAGGCTTCCAGACAGAAAGGCTCTATGGTATCCTGATTTTCCACATATGATATCAAAGCAGGTTGTACTTAAAGCAGCTATGATGGGCTTTAAAGGTCAAACATGTATTAAACTTGGAAATGAATTGGAATCCAGCACAGATCTCTCAGAACTGGTGAGATATGTACCCAGAAAGCCATGCCAATTAAAATCCTAGCCACTGTATTTTGAACCAGTTCCAGCTTCCAAACTATCTTCAAAGATGGCCCTACATAAAATACGTTACACTTGTCTAAGCAGAATGCTGCAGGAGCATGTATTACTGTTTGTCAGATTATTCCTATCAGGTACAGGTTGTAACTGGCATGCCACATTCTGGTGGTGGAAAGGACTGTATTCCACTGAGGCTACACAAGCCAAGTGTCAAAGCTACATCAAGGAGTCCTAAAGCACAAACCTGATCTTTAAGACAGAGTGCAACCCTATCAGAAATAGCTTGAAATTCCTCTCCCTAAACGAGGAACCATCTACCTGCAATGCCACTATCTTATCAAGACTCAGTTTCTGTTTACTGTCCTTCATCCAACTCATTATCACATTCAGACACTTATGATTTCCTACCATCCCACCTGATTTAGATGAGAAAGAGAAGAGATGAGATCTACCAGATGAAAGTTCACACTAGACTCAAACTGACCTTCCCCAGTGGCTTCGTATAGATTTTACATTGGCATAGAGACAAAATGGACGCCTGTGAAATCTCATAGCAGCAGTACACCAAAGATTATCTTCTGGAATTAGCCATGCAAATCATAGTGGAACAAATATGTCACAGTGTCTGACTCCTAATTCACATAGCCAGTCCAGGAGGATACCATGGTGTATAATGCCAAATGTTGCAGAGAAGTCTTGAAGAATTAACAGGATTACACTCCATCTTTTCTCTCTATTGATGATCACGATGCTCTCCATGCCCAACACAGGAACAAAATGGATCTAGAAATGGACCCAAGAGATCTTGCGCTTATGTAGGCACTATCTTGCCCAAAAGAGGGATATTCACAACTGATCTCTCCCATAAGGAGGTGATAACTGCTATTACCAGCCAATGAAAGCAAGGATTCAGCATACCAGTGGTATTTTACTTCTCACATTACAAAATAAATCTCTTTCTGCCATCATCTGAGTCAAGGAAAATGAGTATTTACTTTCATTTTGATAGCAGCAGCAGAACAGTATAAATTCTGAAAACCTTCCCAGGAATGGGAATAAGACATTCTACTTGCTGTACAGTGCAAAAGTTAAAACTTCTAAATGACAGATTATAATTATATTTCAAAATCACAAAAAGCCAATTACTCACCTTGTTTATCTTTTCTTTTGGATGTGTCAGAAGATTTGGGAAATGGGAGAGGACATCACAGTTGAGAACAACTTGTGTTTGCTCATCAGTACCAGTTACTATGTTGCCAACTGCCCTCAGTGCTGCAGTCTATGTTTCAAGAAAGGTTTAGATTAACTTTAATTACTTCTAAAGGGTCTATGCATAATTCCTAGGACTTGTTCATATGAACCTTACATAGAATGTTAACTGGGCACAAGCATAAATCAGCTGTGCTTATTTGGTTCAACTTTACCTGTTCCCCACACATCTTCTGAAACATGCACACATACAAAATCATGAACAATGGAGAAAGGTGATTGATAATTCTGGAAAGGTCTGCTGAACACTTGCAGAAAACAATATACATAAAGAGGTCCAGTTTATAGACACTAGCTCTTCAAAGCCACATACCAAGCATTTTAAATATCCAGAATGGTATATTACCCCTTATGTAATATTATATGAGTATAATAAATATGCTATTAAACAATAAAGTTGCTATTAAATGTTTTTAATATAAGGCCTGGTATATCAGTTCTGATTTGTTTTAGTACAATGTCATAAAAGGCAATCACACTCCAAAAATACTTTCTTCTAAGAGTATTAAAGAAAAAATGCTGCTAAAAACTATAATCTTATCACACATCTTATCAAAGTATGCCTTTGCAGATAGACATTTCATGTTTTTCCATAGTGCAATGATAAAACTGTTGCTGCTGTAATAGATATACTATCATATTCTCTTCAAACAGCAGGTGGCCCTGTTCAATCAAATGTACCACTAGAAAGTATATAGAAATGTGATTTGATAAAGATTTCATGACAATTTGATAAACAGCAAAACTGTAGTCCAAAGTGAGAATATTTTAGAGCCCTGCCACAAGGAATAAAAAGAGTGACTCCTTGGCCCCACGTGTACAGCAACCAGACTAATTTGATGGGGTATGAACCAACCAGATATGGACCAGCAGAGAGATTTCATATCCCCTTCTTGTTCAAATAGAAAGTAGCTGTGGCTTTTCAAAAACTACCTGAACCAATGCCCTCTGAAAGTGGTAGGGAAAACTCTCAGAGTTTTCTCAACTGCCAGCTACTCCAAAAAACTGATGTGATACGCTGAGTAGTTCACAGTTCCTGCATCTCCAAAGGTCCACATTAAGTACCACATCCCCACAGAGATGCAAGATTCTGAGACAGGGAAGACTAGAATAATGCGATGCTCACACCCAGGTGGGAAACATCTATTGACCATGCCAGTATGCTTGCTGCTTCTCAAGATACATGAACAATCTCATCTGCAAGCATGCAAAAGGCACTATCACAACAGTAGCTCTCCAATAGCTATCCAATCCAACAGTCCAAAACTGTTGGTCACAGGTAACCTTCTAGGTGGATTAATCTCCTGCACAGTATGTGAATCTAGACGCATTGGAGGGAGGAACACTTGGCTCACTGCAGAATCCAAAACTGGCCCCATGAATGGGATACTCTGCTTTGGTTTCAAGTGGGATTTCCCTATATTCAGGTTGAGACTGAGGTCCTGCAGTACGTGACATGTCAGGTGCAGAGCTCACATGCACCTCTTCCTTGGGGATGCCATCAACAGCAGGGATACACCTTCACCCTTGGACTTGAAGGTGAGCTCTCACCACAGACATGCACATGATAGCAGGTCTCAAGGCTAACACATGAAAAGTCAGGTTGCCTACCTTTTTATTGGTCACTGTTCTATCACTATGTAAATAGCAGGTAAAAGAGAGGGACATCCACCAACACTGATGAGGAGCTGATAGGTGGGTTGTGTGAATGCACAGATGACCACTCAAAGAACAACAGTTACAGGTACGCCAACCTGTAACTGTTGTTCTTTGAGTGGTCATCTGTGCATTCACACATATGGGTGCTGCGCCTGTGCAGTGCCTATGCTTGGGAAGATTCCTCTAGCTCAGCCTAGAATTTTTGGTGGGGTCCCTGCCCCCTTCCCCATTATATAAATAGGCAGGTCCCACCATTTTCTCAGTTCAATTGAATGCTGATGTTTGCCCTTTTTATTGGTCACTAACTGTTCTATTGCTATGTTACCAGCAGGTAAAAGAGAGAAACATCCACCAACACTGATGTGGAGCCGGCGGGTGGGTTGTGTGAATGCACAGATGACCACCCAAAGAACAACAGTTACAGGTATGCAACCTGCCCTTCTTCGTCATGGTCCATGTGCATCACACTTATGGGTGACTGGCTAGCATATCTCATATGGTGGTGGGGGTTGCTGGCACAATCACATTAAAGGTAGATACATTTCAGGAATAAGGAATTCCTTCATGTCCCATTGACCAGTCAATATAAATATTCAGTCAATAGTACTAACAGTCAAGTCATCCAAACATTCAGTTATTACTGTAGAATCGAGGATAATATAGTCTGTCCAAAGGAACAGTCCTCTCATGCTCTGACGTCCAGTCAGTAATGTCGAACAAATGTGGATGGTGTTGACCATGTTGCAGCCTAGCAGAGGCTTTCTATGAGCAGTCCTGCATGGAGAGCTGTTGATGTTGAGATTGCTCTTGTGGACCGAGCTCTGGGTCAGTCGGGCAAGTCCAGGTTCGACAGTTGGTATGACAGTTTAATTGTTTCAATGATCCAGTGGGCAAGGTGTTGCAACCAACTGAATCTTCTTTGGAATGTTCTGAGTACTTAACAAAGAGTCGCTTAGTTTTGCGAACAGACTTGCTTTGGGACATATAAAATACTAGTGCTCAATGAACCTCGAGGGTGTGGAATGTTCTTTCAATGGCTGTAGTTGGTGATGGGCAGGATGACAGCACCATGTCTTGATTCATGTAGAACACCGAGGAAACCTTTGGAAGGAAGGAAGGGTCGGCATGAAGGACAACTTTTTCCTTGTGAAATGTTAGATATGGTGGGTCTATACATAGTGCGGAAAAAGCAGGGTGCTTACCTGTAACTGATGTTCTTTGAGTGGCCATCTGTGCAGTCACGTATATGGGTGCTGTGCCTGTGCAGTGCCTTTGGCCAGAAGATTGAAAGCTAACAGTTTTGGCAGGAAGCTCCGCTCCCCCTCCCCCCTATAGCTTATATAGAGCGGAGCGTCCACCATTTTGTTCAGTCTTTGAAGACCAAACGTTCGCCCCCATGTGGAAAAAAGGAGTCCCTACTAAAGATGATATCGGTACCATGAATGAAAAATGGTTCGCTACCGATGAAAATATTTCCACTCACTGACACCGAGAGGGGCCGGCGGGTGGGTTGTGTGACTGCCCAGATGGCCACTTGAAGAACATCAGTTACAGGTAAGCAACCTGCTTTTCTTCGTCGTGGCCTCTGTGCATCACACATATGGGTAGATCAGCAAGCTTACCCTTATTGGAGGAGGGGAGGTGTCCTTAGCGAAGAATAGACAAGAGAACGGCTCTGCCAAAGGAGCGGTCTTGCCTGGCACGAACATCCAGCCAATAATGCTTAGCGAATGTACACGGAGTTGCCCAAGTGGCAGCTCTGCAGACGTCAATTGGAACTCCCAACGCGAAGGCAGAAGCAGCAGCGACAGCTCTAGTAGAATGACCCCTTGGAATAGTAGGTAAGTCAATCCTAGCCAGCTGATAGGATAGAGTAATTGTATGAACTATCCACTTGGAAAGTCTTTGAGGAGTAACTGGAAGACCATGATTTTGCTTGGAGTATTTGACAAAGAGCTTGCTGGAACGTCGAATAGACTCAGTCTTTGATCTGTAAAACGCCAGGCAGCACTGTATGTCAAGCGTGTGTAAGGATCTCTCTAGCGAATTCACTGGGGACGGAAAGAAGGCAGGTAAGACAATGTCTTGCCCCATGTGAAAGGAGGTGGCCACCTTGGGAAGAAAGGATGGGTCCATTCGCAAGACAACTTTCTCTCTGTGGAAATTTAAATATGGAGGATCTACCCGCAGAGCACAGAGCTCACTAGCTCGTTGAACTGATGTTACTGCTACAAGGAACGCCATTTTCCAAGAAACAACACATAAATCAATTGTCGCTAAGGGTTCAAAAGGAGCTCCTGTAAGCACTTGTAAGACCACGGAAAGACTCCAGGTAGGCATCACAGGTCTGATTGTCCGGTTAAGGTTATAAAATCCCTTAAGGAATCTCTTTATAAGTGGTTGAGAGAAAATAGATGAACCTTGAACTGTGCCACGGTAATAGGAAATTGCTGCCGTGTACACTTTTATAGAAGACAGTGTCAGTCCAGAATGGTGAAGTTCTAATAGGAACTGAAGGATTTGATGTATGGATGCTGCGTGTGGAAGAAATGAATGAGACTCAGCAAAGGTAGAAAATCGTCGCCACTTAGCCACGTATGACTTCCGTGTTGACAGCTTTAACGCAGAATCAAGAATGTGCTGAATGTCCAGGTGAAAAGTTGTCGGATCTGACAGGACGTTCGTTGGATCCAATGACATAGGGAAGACGAATGGATTTGAAGCATGGAGCAACGCATCGGATCCAGAGACAGGATCCGAATCACGTGTAGATCTGTCAGTACTGAGTCAGTGTCAACTGTTATTGGATTCGCCAGGCTGTCAATTTCAGCGACGTTAAATCTGGATGGCGAATTGTGCCTTCTCGCTGGGTTATGAGATACGGAATGAGTGGAAGATGGAGATATTCCTCTTGAGAGATGTGAAGAAGCATAGAAAACCAGGCTTGGCATGGCCACCAAGGGGTTATCAGCAGTCCTGTGGCACTGTTGTGGATTATCTTCGATATCACTCTCATAATGAGGGGAATTGGAGGGAAAGCGTAAAAATTCAGATTGTTCCAAGGAATCATGAAGGTGTCCCCTAATGATCTGTGTCCGATTCCCTCTCTCAAGCAAAAAGTATTGCACACCCTGTTCTGTTGGGTGGCAAATAAGTCTATGTCTGGGAAGCCCCAGCGATGGAAGAGGTGGCCGCATGTCTGGGGGTCTAGTTCCCATTCATGAGATGTGGACGTGTGTCTACTCAGAAGATCGGCTTCCACATTGTCCGTACCGGCAAGATATACTGCGATCAGAATAATGTCTCTTGGGATGCACCATTCCCAGATTTGCATCAATAGTCTGGCCAGAGTTGGTGACTTTGTCCCGCCTTGCTTGTTCAGATAAAAGACCGTAGCAACGTTGTCTGAGGTTATCTGAACGACTCGATGTCGAAGAACATCTTTAAACGAACGCAGGACCTTGAATACAGCCAGGAGTTCCAAGAAATTGATACGATTCCTGGATTCTCGGCGATTCCACACGCCTTGGGTGCATAGATCGGAACACACTGCTCCCCATCCCAGCAGGGATGCATCACTACTGTGGGTCACTGAAGGGCATCGTGGTTGGAATGGAACCCCCACGGTTAGGTTGGCTGGAACCGACCACCAGAGCAGAGAGTGGAGAACAGAGGATGGAATCTGAATCAATTTTGTTGGTAGATCTGTTTGTGGACGAAACATTTTGTTGAACAAAAGCTGCAGAGGATGAAGGCGAAGTCTGGCGTGTGTGACCACTGCAACTGATGCAGCCATATGCCCCAGAAGTCTCTGGATGGACTGGGCAGGAACCGTCATGTCTTGTCGCATTTGATGGATGTGCTGAGCAAGAGTCTGTTGTCTGTCCCGAGGAAGGAAGGCTTTTGCTACCATAGAATCTAGATGGGCTCCGATGAAAATTATCATCTGTACCGGGAGAAGAGAAGATTTATCGGTATTAATACATAGTCTAAGATCCTCTAGCAGGGCACAGGTCATGCGTATCGAGGCAAGAAGTCCCTCTCTGGAATGGGAAACTAGCAACCAGTCATCAAGGTAAGGGTAAATTTGCACACCCCGGAGCTGTAGAAAGGCACAGACAGGAGTCAAACATTTAGTAAATACTCTCGGAGCAGTAGCCAGTCCAAAGGGCAAAACTGTGAATTCAAATAGTTGGGATGCGACAGCAAAATGAAGGAAACGCCTATGACAAGGGTGAATAGAAATATGGAAATAAGCGTCCTTCAAGTCTTCTTTCCTCAGCAACGGTAGGATATTTTGAAGGGTGGTCATCCTGAATTTTTTCATTGTGATAAAACGATTAATATTTCATAAATCCAAGATTGGACACAGACCACCATCCAGCTTAGGGATTGTAAAATATCCCGAATAGAATCCGTGAAGTATGTCCGCCTGAGTCAATTGAAGAATCACTCCTTTATGAAGAAGCTGTCGAACTTCATTGAGCAATACCGGCGAGCATGAGGTGAACCAGATCGGACTCGATGGAGGAACGATGTCGAATTCTATCCAATATCCATGCTGAATGATGGACAATACTCACCAATCAGATGTGATGGACTCCCAAATGGGGAGTCGGCTTCTCAGCCGGTCCCCAGATGAGAGAGGGGTGGGTAGAATAGGAAAGAGAGGAATGGTTCGCCCGTCCTGTCAACGTTGCCTCCTATCTTCGTCGAAACGATGATGGCCTTGTTGGTATCGTTGCGGGGGCTGTTGACGGCGGCGTTGTTGTTGCTGCTGCCGGTGTTGAGTCTGCTGTCTGGCTTGGTATGGTTGTCTGTAGGAGGGTCGGGTCCAAGACCGCTTACATCTGGTCTGAGGCTGGAGCTCCATCCGCCGGGCCGTCATACGGGACTCATGGAGTTTCTTGAGTTTGTGGTCGGTTCTTGAATGTAAGAGCCCGGACCCGCCGAAGGGCATTTCTTCTATCCTCCTCTTAGTCTCCTCCAGAAAATTGCAGTTGCGCAGCCACACATGCCTCCGGAGGAAGACGGCACCGACCAAGGCCCTCGAGTCTGTGTCCACGTGGCTTCGAGCAGTGGACAACTGCTGGACTGTGACTTGCACGGCCTCCTTTATAAAAATTTTTGCCAGATCGCCCTGGTTATCTAGAAGGGCCGAGTCAACATTGTTGAGGCGCTGCATGATGAAATTCTGGTACCTCGCCAGTGTTGCCTCGTAATTAGATATTCTAAGCCCGAGATCGGAGGCAGCGTATACTCATCAGGCCAGGGAATTGATGTTTCTTCCCTCTTGTCTCTGGGCGTGGTATGACCTCTTGCCTCTCTGCCCTGGGAGGACTCCACCACAACCGAGTTCGGTTTAGGGTGGCGGAGGAGGAAGGGGATGTTCTCCCGAACTCGGTACATGGATTCGTACCTCCGTGAAGTTGGCTGGGGGTGGGCGGCCAGGTCCCATGGTTGTGTCATAGCCTGCTGCAAGGTGGTGATGAGCGGTAGCACGATCGAAGTCGACTGCTCCCCGCAGACGACGTCGTAAAATTTGCCCGTACTGGGTCCGGGCCGCTGTATGGCGTTGATTTTGAGGGACTGGACAAGACGCGACATCACGTCCACAAAGGAGATGTGGGATTCGTCAGGTGACCCGGGTCCCTGGGAAGTTACTGTGATGTCCGGGTAGGTGGAGTCGACCTTGGAGTCATTGGAGTCTGTGCCGTAATACGGAGGAGCCAAGGAGGATGACTCTGCTGGTGATAAGGACCGACTACTCTCTCCCCTAGTTGGTACCGGGGAGGCACGCCTCGGGACCGAAGATATCAGGCGGTCGCGAGGTGCCAGTGGAGAGGAATGTCCCCTTGGGGCCGGGTAGTGACCGACGGAACAAGGGTCTCCCCATCCACGGTAGTAGGAATGGTGAGGATGGTACCATGCCTCTGATCTCCCGTCAAAGGAATGACTTCTGCGGCTCCTGGGAGGAGACATTTCCACATCCACTTCCAGTGTAGCTGGGGGCATAGGCGTGGGGGACCTAGTCCTAGGTGGGGAATCCCAAATTTCCCCGTTGGAAATCGACTCCCTCGGTGGAACTGGAAGAGGTTCTGACGTAAGTTCGGCCATGTGTTGAGGGGACCCCGGAGGGGTAACCCTCATAGCTGCCTGAAGCGCCGGGCCCGGTGGTGTCAGTACCGCGAGAGCTGTTGGGACCGAAGGGGCCGTCGAACCCAAGTCTCGGTGCTTGGGGCGCTCAGGGTTCTTGGGCTTCTTAGGCAGCTTCCTGGCCTTATCCTTTTTGGCCTTCTTGTGGTCAGCAGGTTTGTCGGAACCCGTGTGTTTCCATTTCTCATGCTTCTTCTTAGGCGAAGAAGCAGGCCAATCGCCCATGGTAGATGCACCTTCGTCTGATGTACTAGTTCCAGATGTGTAGGGTCAACCATGCTAGTGAGGTAGATTTTGACCCACTTGTTTGTTTAGGTAAGACAGTGATATTGTTGTCAGAAATCACATATTTCTCTGCTAGTAGTTGTTAAAATGCAACAAGACCGTTGTACACCACCAAAAGTTCTAGATG
Organism: Varanus salvator macromaculatus; assembly: GCA_023646645.1. Taxonomy (NCBI): domain Eukaryota; kingdom Metazoa; phylum Chordata; class Lepidosauria; order Squamata; family Varanidae; genus Varanus; species Varanus salvator. The sequence goes on along the minus strand of JAIXND010000798.1, from coordinate 17,638,431 downwards.
TAGTTTTCTCTCTGGTCTGGTCCATACTCCTTGAGTCTGGTAGCAGTCTGTGTGGACACCCCAGCCAGTGAGGGACACGTCCGTACACAGGGTTGCTGTTGGTTCCGTAGCTTGGAATGCAAGCCCCTTGGAGAGGTTATGCTCCTGAGTCCACCACACCAAACTCACTCCGATTTGTGTTGGTAGGATGAGTGTTTTTCATGGAGGATCGAAGGCTGGCTGAAAGTTCTTGCTGAGCCATAACTGGAGGGGGTACACTCATAGTCAGGCATATTTGACCACTGATACTGCCAACACCATGTGCTCCAGGAGCTGCTGGATTTTGCGAGCAGATGTTCTGGGATTCAAGTGGTGGTTGCATGCATGAGTGCAGTGGTTGCATGCATGAGTCTGTCCATTTGGTCCCATGATAGAAAGGCTCAGCCCAGTATTGAGTACCACACAGATGTACTATATCATCTGTGTAGGATTGAGATTAGATCTTTCCATGTTAATGATGAGTCCCAGACAATGAAGGGTATTACAGGTGGTCTCTGTAGCTTGCAGTAACTCTCGTTTTGTATCGGTCACTAACAGCCAAAGAAGGATCTATTTGGATCTCCTTGAGTCAGGAGATGTGAGCACTCCGGAGCCATGCATTTGGTGAATATTCTTGGTGCAGTGGAGAGACCAAATGGTAGGACCCTGAACTCGTATGCGTTGGTACCAATTCAAAATCAAAGGAAGTGGCAACAGTCTGGATGTTTATGTGGAAGTAAGCATCTTTAAATCAATGAATGTGAACCAGTCTACACTCCTAAGAACTACGCTCCTAAGTCCTCAAACTCAGAGGCTTATGGACATCCTATGCAAGATGAGAGATGCAGCAGTGGCAATGTTTGTCTCCCCTTCCTCACACCCTGCATTTTTGCTAGACATCTAGTGATGTTTCAAAGCATTGAAAGAAGACTTGAATGGCCTCGGGATGGCACACCCTCTCCTATCCAGTCTCTTCTCTGTTCTGCCCATCAAAATCCTGCCTTTTTTCTCTTCCCCCTCTCCAAGGTTATGCTACCCAACCTTGGAAAGACAGTTGCTATAACTTTCCATATGGAGTGAGAGGGGGAAGCAGTCTGAATTCTAATCCCCAGCTCAGAGTTTGAAGCACTGTCTCCAGCCTCAGGAATATGAAATATCTTATGGCCTTTCCAATGCTACCTAGGATTGTTTCCTCTACTTGCTAACAGTAAATCAGTTCTTCAAAGGCAGTTTGAATAAACAGCATTCAACATGCTACTTCATACAATGAACCAATAAAGCAAAAACCCTATTTTAGGTAAAACTACAGTTTAGTCTTTTAAGAAAAAAAAAAAAATGATTAGCATGCAACTTTTAAAGTTCCACTAGCAGCTGACTGCAAAGGTATCAATCTACAGCATTTCAAATGTACTGTGCTTTTTAATCAACTTATCTTTCATCTTTGATCACCCCGAGTGACCACATTTTTGTAGCTAAAACAGCAGGCTTGAAAGGAACATGAGGTTTGCAAATACAGAATGTACCTTTAGTAAATATGGGACACTTCAAAAACAGCCAATCTGCAAACTGTGTCCAGAAAATGCTAACTGTTAGCGGAAAAGCATTTGAAAAAAAAGAGGGTAGAGGGAAAGACAAGAAATATCCAAACAGAGAAACAGATTTTTGTCCAGATTGCTTATGCCAGGATCATTGCCAGGAGTGGTGGCAATAATGATCAATGATGAAATCAGAGATGGAACGAACCATAAAGTCATCTAGTCCAGTCTGTACTCAGTGCAGGATCTGCAATGCAAGATATAGCTACAGTGTCCTTTATAGAGGACTATCCAGTACCTCTGAAATACTTCCATTGAAAGAGAGCCCATGATCTCTAAAACCAGTCTGTTCTCTGTTAGGATGTATCTCTTTATGTTTCCCTCAAAATTTGTTTCCCTGAAATTTCCCTGCCTTGTCCTCTGGAGCAACAAAGAAACCCAAGATATTAATGTTGCTGAGATGGGGCAATAGTATGTCCTCCCCACCTTCCACCCTCCAACAGAAAAAGGAAAAAGAAGAGTTACTGCTCTAACTCAGTTATTATTTAGTTTAATATTAAGAAAAATAGCCCCGCTAATGCAAATTCCAAAGCAAATGCAGTTCACTATCCCTATCCTACAGGGTGTATAGGGTCACAACTTAGAGTGTGGGTCATGACAACTATAGATAAAGAAGGAAGGAATCTGTGCATATACTGGTTTTAATGCAGGCAACTACCACCATTTGATCGGCCATTTCCATTGTTAATCTTCTCCCTTGATTTCATTTGTGTTCACATATAAATGCACTCCTGTTATACTTGCCCATCATTCACAGTAGTTATCTCCAATCTGGTGCCTTCCAGCTCAGCCCCAACTGGCATGGCCTATGATGATGGTCACTAGCATTTGTAGCATTTGTAGTCCTAATACCTTCCAGACTACCATTTGTAGTCTGGAAAGTATCAGGTTGAGAAAGGCTAATCTATTGGGTAGTTAGCAGGCTACTGGATAGAAAGGCAAGGAAACTCTTCTTTAGGTTCTGAAATAGGCACCTATCTTGCCTAACTTCTGTAAGGTTATCTCTCATTCAAGTAAAGATATCACTAGGCTAGAAAATTATCTACTGCCTCTTGGGACTGCATGATTCAAAAACTGGAGGAACAGAGTAAAATGGGAATATCAACAAAACAAGAGGCAGTATAGCAAAAAAAAAAAGAAAGAAAGAAAAAAGTTGCAACTAGTCCCCCATATGCCCAAGAGGACTTTATTTCTTGCAACAGTTTTTTTTTTAAATTTAATTTGAGAGATAGGGTATATGAAATTTCCTGTTCAAAGAACAAAAAAAAAAAGGAATACATCTCACTGAATCCCAGCCAAATAAGCAACATGAACAAAGCAGCAGCAAGATCCTTAAGATGCTGTTTAATTTGGTATCATTTCTCAAAAAACACTTGCAAACAAGCTCTAATGGAAGCAATTTCAAAAGTAAATCTGCAGTTGCACCAAATAACAATTATACCTTGAAGATACCGTATACAGATTAATTTTTATCTGGGTCAGATTTTAAAGCTACTCAGCTCTGAAGCAACAGATATATACTATATTAAATATAGATTTATAATGGTGAATTTTACAATAGCTAGGCTTTATTTTTGCTGATCTGAAGAACCCAGTGGGCTAAAAGTTGGATCAGAACATTTTAAAATGAATATAAATTGCCTTGCAGTAAAGAAGACATAGCTAAGTTATTCGTAATTAAAAACCACTGCTCAACATTTGGGTAATACATATGCCTGAAATCAAGTAGATTTGCCATATGAATCTATATACAATTATAAAATTGACTGAGTTTCAGAAATATACCAGTGATAACTTCAGTTATATTACACTGTCATACAATAAAATACTTACCTGAACTTTGACTTCTTGGTGGCTCAGAAGAGGAACTAAAAAAGGTACAACACCTGAATCTATCACCATTTGTATTTGTTCATTGCCACCATCTGTCAAGTATGACAAAGCCCAAACAGTGTCCACAAGAATCTAAAGAAGAGGAGCATTTCATTTGTCAGTGTAAGACTGCAGTTAACATTTGAATGGAATTAAGTAATATCCCTACATGAGAACTTGTCATTTATAACATGCTCTGAAATATCATTTAGTATATTCTTTAAATCACCCTCTAGCAATATTTGTACATTTCCTTCATACTCTTTAAGAAAAGTTAGAGAGCTCCAGCTAGAGGAAGATGGGAGAGCACAAAATGCATTTCCAATGTGGAAACATACAGTGACGCATACAGTGAAACAAAAGTAGTGCAAAACTTTTTAAGAGAAAGCAGCAATGTAAATCTCATTTGCCTATGAGTCCCTAAGAATAGCAAATGGATCCTAAGAACACACTTAGGGAGCACTCCGATGGCTTCCAGGCAGTGCTTGGATTCCTGGAATCTTCAGATGCAACATTCCAATGTATTTATTTTAAAGCAACTACATCTTACTTTTCAAGGAAATGACTTTCAGAGTTGCTTACAAGAATTATTAACTGCACTACATCTGGCCTGGCTTGTTCCTCTTATTTTTTCCTTCTGTTCTATGGTTTCTTTTCTTTTAAGTTCAATCCATACTTCTTACTTCTCCCCTCAGTGAAAGATGAATCATGAATTTTATCCACTAAAGTCTCAGACTGGCTTTTTCCAGGAGAAGTGGATTTGATGGATTTGCAAATTGATGTTTTACTTCTGGGGGGAGGGGGGGGAAGGTGCAAATTTGCACCTGTGCCAGTATAATAAAATTCCCATACGTCCCTAACAAAATAATCTAGTTCCATCAATGAGCAGACAACAGAATGAATGATATCTGACAACTCACAAACACAGATGAAATGGATATAACAAAATCTAATATAAATTTAATTGAAAAAAGTTTAATATATAATACTATATAATAAAAGTTATAAAGATATGATTGAATAGCAAAGACAACTCCTACTTTTATCATTTTTCCTCACAAGAAACAAACTAAATCATGATGTTTTTTCTAGGAACAGAAACTATATTTATAAAACAGTTCAGCAAGCACATAAGAAGTAAAGTTCTTCAAATATAAAAAGGAGGAAAATTGATATTCAGCATTATACTTACATTTATATCTGTATGGTATATAAGAACACACAAGGCTGGTAAAATCTGGTGAAGAAAATATATTACAATTGTCCATTACTCTTTAGGGAAAGCAAAATAACAATACATTCAAGCAAAACTAAAATACTATCAGTTTAATTTACTTATGGTACTTGCAGTGTTCTCAAGCAGTAGACACCCTACACTGTACACAGTGTGTTCATGTTTGACATCAAATATATTGACCCATGAGTGCACAGCAATTTTATCTTACAAGGAACTCATAAGAGGTGGGGGATGGGGAGACAAGCTTACTTTAAAATAGTATTTCCTCAGTCCTATCATTTTGAAAATTCACATCAATCAAAAAGCTTGCAAATAACAAAAACCAGCTACTCATGCAAAACTTATCTGCCCACTAGTCATATGTTTCACTTTTCTGTCTGTAATGTTCAGCTTCATATTATAAACCATGCTGAGAATATGACCATGCAGAAACAAAGATATTCAATAATAAAATAAAGCACTCTCATGCTCTGTTAGGTTCTCTATGCTCATAAGGTACAATTCTGCAGAAAAACCATGTTTGCATTGCACATAAACTAATCTTTACATCAAACTAGTCTATGAACAAAATTAGTAAAACATTCTAATTTTCCAACAGTGTGGTGGTGGTGGTGTTTTTTAATGGAAATGCAGCTACAAGAAGCTGTAAATGTAGCTGAAATGGTGGCAAGGATGTTTGACCCTTTCTAATGGATTAATTTTTAAAAATCAAAATCATCACCACTGCCACTAACTCCAGCTGCTTTCTCAGCCACATTATTAGAAAAGATATGTAGCATTATCAAATACAGCTGCTGTGTAAGCAGGACCCACTGCAACAGAAAGCTAGCAGTTCAAAAGGCAACAGTTGGGGGAAAAAACCAGAAACATTTATTTTTGGATGAGGACAGGTCAGTGGAGCTTTCCTTTACAAGCTCTACTAACTTGCCTTATTTCTGATAGGAGAGTGTTTCCACTTGTTTCTGTCAGCCTTTTCAACTGATAGCTCTCCATTGCAGCAACAGTTGGTCCCACTTGCATTTAGGCAGAGCAGGATCCTGCTCATGGAGCCCTCCTATTTTCTTCCTTTGAGAAGAAAAACACCCTTGAGGAGGGCAACTTTTTTTATATAAGAATAGCCCAGGCAATAAATAAATAAATAAATGCACATGGACACTCCCTGTCACTGCATTTCAGAAAAAGAAAAGTGAGAGACAGCTGCTACATCACATCTGATTTAGCTCTCAGCTTAAATACTGTTGCACTTGTCTAGAATCCTATCTGCTCCTACATGTATGCACATTTATAAGTGAACTGCCATGTATTTTAAAATGCTTGTGCTTTTAGTTTACATCTGTAGCAATCTTTTGTTTAAACTGATCGACAATTTTTGTTATGCTTTTTTATCTATATGATGATTAACTAATCAGGGAGTTTTCCCACATTTTGAGGCTATATAAATGGAAATTGTTTACTTGAGTGACTTTTTTTTAACCTGCAAAAGCCAAACTAACATTAAACCTAACACTTGTTTCAAAGTTTTTTAGAAACTCACATTAAAAAATTTCAAATGGTAGTCAAATGAAATTTATGTCAGGTAACAAAACAAAATGTATACAAAATACATTATGTAAACAACTATTTTTGCTATTTAGTATATACCCCAGGCTTCTGTAGCACTGTGATGCTGAGGTAATGGAAATCCAAAAAGGTTGTCAAAAATCACTACATCATTTATGTAGTGTTATGTATTATGTTTTTAGCATCATCTATGACAGGCCCTAATCTGCTCCAACCCAATTTAAAATAGACAGAGAGGAACAACAGAGGAAGATGGAGGTAAGGGTAACCAAAGTACTGTTATTACAGTACTTTAATTCCATCTACCTTGTTTTAGTTACAATACAGTATAGGGATGAGGGGGGTGATCCAAAGGCCTCTCAGAAAATGTGAAATCTGAAGATTTTAAATGAAGTAAGAAAGGTAGTTGCTTATTGAGGCACTCTAAGGAACGTTTCCAGGCATAAAGTGCAGCTAGAGATAACAGAAAGTCATTTCAGGGAGTGGGAGACCATTGGATAGTTGAAGATGGAGGAACCAATGAATACAAATCACAGGTAAGGATGAGTCATAATAAGAATTGACAGACAAGAGGTGTGAGAACTTTTTACTTCTGTAACCTATGGGAAAATATTTGCTTTGTTATGTGTAATCCTTTAAAGATCAATGCATAAAAGGGCCAACTGAAAACTGCTGAAGTGCGCCATCTCGAACAATTCTTTGGTAGTCAGTTATTCTCAAGAATAAATCCTTAAAAAAAAACCCTTCCCCTGTTTTGTATTTTGGGCATACTCACAATTTACAGACACGGACCATTTGGTCAATATGAACAATGAGAGGTGAATAATTTTGCCTGCTAAGGCTGCATGGATGTGAGCTAACTCATCATTAGAGGAAAGAATGCCACAGTCAAGATGAGAGATGAATAGAGCAATGAATAAGAATTTTCAATGAAGGGCAATACAATTGTTCTAAAAGGCAGAAGCAACAAAAATTTGAAAGGGACTGAACTGAGAAAGCGGGAAAAGAGGAATGGAGAGAAGAATGAAAGAGAACATAAATGTCTTATGCCTGATCAACAAAATTACAACATTATCAATGGATAAGGAGAGTGAATGAAAAAAGGAGGGCTTGGAAAGAAAGATGGGAAGATGAAAGAATCTAAGCAGAAATATCAGAGAGGCAGTTAGATGGGAGTGAAAGATATGGGATAGAAAGAAGAAAAAGTACCTCACTATGAGCTAACAGAAAGAGCAGTTACGATAATAGAATAATAGAATCTTACAGTAGGAGGGGACCTACCAGGTCATCAACTTCAACCACCTACTCAATGCAGGACTCGTCACCCATCCAGATTTCAACCCAGCCGAACCCTACTTAGCTTCCAGGATCAGGCATCTCAGACTATTGATAGTACTTTAGAAGCATGAATGACTTCCAGTGCTTTTCCATCAATTTTTATATTGCTATATTATATTATTATTAATTTAATGTAAACCCCACCTTTATACCAAAAATGTTGGACAAGGCCATTCCTATTGATAATATAGTACAGGCATAATAATCTAATTCTATGGGTTTCGCAGAAGGTAAAGAGTTGTTTATTTTCCTGAATGTTTGAGACATTCTAAACTGTCAAAAAGAAAAAGCTCAAGGTATATTATTGGTGTGCAAAAAATAATGTAAACTAATAAACTAATAAAATTTGGACTTCAAGGGATGATCTTTAAATTGCTGTATCTCAGACATTTCTTATACAGACATTATAAAACTGGCTTATAGTTCTCATGACACAGACTCTCTGTGTAAGATCTGATGAACTGACGAACTTGACATTATGAATAGAATGTTCAGGCGTTATCATTTGTTGTGGTAAAAAACACTGAAGTAACACGGAATGACAGGATGATGGCAATGATTCAGCACTGAAAGATGGGATGTGCAATTTATTGTCAATGACCATGCAGCTGAAAATTCTAAGAGAAAAAAGTTTGGCTTGCAAGAGTAATACAACCTTAGGCAGTACCTGACCATTTCATTCTGTTAGCACAAATGGCATTGTGGTAGCTGAAATCATGTTCCAAACTATGTGCAGGAGAATGCATCTAAAGTTACATTTGAACAAAATGGTTGCACATCCACTTGTGCATCATGCCTGGACAATGTGCTTGTGCAACAAAAATTTTGGCAGAACTTCACTAGTGCTAACAGAGCTTGTCAAATGCTACCACTGGATACTGCCCATGATTTCCAAATGCACAGGCGACACACCTTCATGAAGGAAGATTTCTGTCCTTCAAGCTCCAGTCAATCTGGTTACAGAACTCTGACTTCTCAGCTGTAAACAAGGAGCTAATATCAGGGGCAGCAGATAAGGAATGAATTGTATATGTCCATACTTCTAAGTCAATTTCTTTGGTTGAAGAAGACTAAATAAATTGGTTGCAATCTTTATCTAAAATAATATCAGGTGCTGTTTTGTAGTTCCAATCTTTTCATTGTTGATTACAAAATGATTACAAATCTTTCAGTAGTGATTTTGGAAACCAGCTTGAATTTTTATTTTTTCAGCATCATGCTATCACTAGAAGCCTGGCTAAGGATGCAATCCTGAACATGTTTAGACAGAAAAAATCCTACAGCTCCCATTATGCCGCAGCTAGCCAGGATTGTGCTCTTGGATACCAATGTGTCATTGATTGCTTTATGAGAGACACATATATACACACAAACAGATTTTTCATGGTTGATGAAATAAAATTTAATGGGGTTTAATTTTGTAATTTTTCAACTTTGGGATAAATTTTAGGCCTAACATTAACATTCCCCCAAAATGTCAGCAAAATTGGTTGACACAGTATCAGCTATCTTAGATGTCACCATTGGTTTTAAGGTAAAAGCTAAAATGGATTGTTAGGTACAGATTTGGATTCAACATGTCAAAGCATTTTTAAACCCCCTCAAGCAAACAAATTACCCATAAATAGCTTCAAAATTTTGCAAACTGTCCTGACTACACATGCCATGTTATCCTATGTTATCTTAGCCGGTATAATTAGATGTTGACTCTACACTCAGATAAGATAGATGAATTCTTCAGATGTGTTTCTAATTTATAACTAGCAACTGAAATGAGGCACAAATAGATATCCATTTTAAAAAATGACAGTACATATGCCATTATGGAAAAACTGACTTGCAGTGAAGCTGAGGTTTACTAGTACTTGGTTGAAATTCTTCCCCACCTTTTGTATATGCATTTTTCTTTTGTTTTCCAGTACAGTACAGTAATTCAAAATAATGCAATATTTCACCTTAATATACATATAACATATCTATTCTTGCTAGATCACCTGGCCAGAATCTATTTCACTAATTGATAAATGGCATCTAGCTATTTTTGAAAGACTTCAATTTCTAATTCATTCTTCCCTCCCACAGCAACTGATAATTTGTTATTTTATTCATCACTATGGTAGTCCAAATGTAGATCACCAAGTTTTTATTGAAAGCATCCTTGCATATATTAACATAAAACTAACCATCATAACTAAATCTCTAAAGAACTGATCTTTACTATTACAGAGAAGTATAGTTGTTTAAGTTAATTGTAATTCATAGCCTATAACTTCCCTGATGGTATTATTACCATATTCTGTTATTCTTCAACCAGACTACAATGCCACCATACTTAGTTGAAATTATTTATTTACCTCCTGAACTGTCTCCATAGGTGGTGGAGGATCCTTATTCCTGCAGAGATTTACAATAACCCATGTGACGTTCCGAAGGAAAGTGATGGGAATGGAGGGATTGATGAAGGATAGAAGAGGTTTGACAACTCCCAGTGATATGACATAATCTCTACACTGAGGACCATCACCTACAGAAATGAAATTTTTACAAAATTACATTCGTAATGGAGAAATCTTGAAATGTATGCAGTGATTTATGTCTGATGTTCTATGTTTCCCCATTAGTAACCATTTAACTCTTAAAAATGAGTGAGAATTTGAGGAATATGATTCATTATATAATCAAAAGATTTTCTTATTTAACTGTATTGCATCAATTAGAGAAGTTGAAGGAAACATAGTCTTATGGGATAATGCAATGTATATTAGATTTTATAGCCTTCAGTGCCTTGTGTGTGTCTGTATATAGAAAAAATATAATTAACACTTACCAATAATATTCCCAAGAGCCCAAACAGCTTGTTCACAAACATTTTGATGTGGTGAATGTAGCAGTCGTAAGAAGAGAGGGACTGCATCTGAAACAGTAGTACACTGGACTCACTTGCATGAAATGTATCAGCCACAGAAAGTGTTGCACTTTATTACAAATCAGAACATATTTATTTATTTGATTTATATCATGCCATTTTCTTTTTAAAGAACTCAAAACACCTTACATCATTCTCATCCTCCTGCTCCCAATCTTATCCTCACAACAAAGCATAGAGGTAAGTTGGGCTGAGACTCTGCGCCTGGCCCAAAGTCACTCATTTGGCTCGATAGCTGAACAGAGACTAGAACCCAGACTGCCTGAGGCCCAGCCCAACATTCCTAACCACTACCACATACCGGCTCTTAACATATGTGATATCATAACCATTTGTGAATACAGATTTCAGGATATTCTGCTGATATTAATTGAAAATTAATTAGAAATATGATCTTGCACAATTACTCTCCAGGGAGGAGACAAGTGGGAAAAGAGGTATTGACTTTCTGAAATATCTTGGAGAGATACCGTTAAATAGAAATTTAAAATAAGATATAAGTTTCATTCACTAATAGAGAGATTCACCTCATAACACGAATAGCTTTACTTTTAAAAGAGTAGTTTTTGCTAAAGGCCTTATATTTTGAATAGTCATTTCTCAATGTTCTCTCCTTGCCTGACATAGAAGGGAAGGAAAGACAATGCAAAAGTTCACTGTCTTCCCCACAAACCAAGACCAAATTTTGGGAATGGGAATTAAAGTGTTTCAAATTATTCACAGTCACCTTTCCAAAGCCAGGGAAAAGAAAGCTGCCAGCAAAACCACCAAAACTTTTTTCAGACTCACGACCTACTTCCTCCCTCTTCCAGATCTATGCTGCAAGAAAGGGAGCAGTATTATTGCTTCTTTCTATCCCATTCTTTGGAGCCCATCTTTTTGGTTAGAGGATTAGCAGATAAAGTATTCCTACTCAGAACCACTGCCAGGCTGCAGCTTTTGTTTTGATATGTGAGGCATGTCTTGATTTGTCAAAGCTGGTATGACCCTACCCCTCATTTCCTCTCTATAATAGTGCCAACAGTAACAAGGCTATCTAGCTATGATACTACTGTTATGGGTGGAGCTAGGCCTGTTTCTCTCAGAACCAAGTTGCTTCCCAGGATGGAAAAAGTACACAGTCAAACAAGGTGGGGTACAACATCAGTGGGTGGGAGGGGAGGGGAGGGGAGGGCTGAGATGCTAGTTTTTCCTTGTTATTCCTGTATTGAGTTTGAACATAATATCTAATTCGTGTATTTCAAGGTGGCTTACGGACAGTATTAATAGGAAAACCAATAAAATGACAAAATTATTAATGAAAAATGGTTTAAAAACCACTCCCCATGGTATTAAAAAGTCTGGAAAAACCTAGCATTGACAGTAAATTTGTCAGTATCCTAGATACTGTCTATCCTAGAGGTATCCTAGAGTATCCTAGAGGTGGTGCATCTCTATCAAAAATACCATCTCTCTAGTTGCCATAAACCTAATTTCAAAGGGAGGGATAGCCAGGGAAAAACCTATAACACTAATCTCACTTTACAGGTATTTGGATGAGCAATATGGCCTCTGTTAAGGTATCCATATTCCAAGTTGTTGATCCTTAAAAGCATAACATTTGAATTGTACTTGGACATACATGTTAAGCAGTTTAAGAATTGCATGATATTATTCTAGCAGAACTCCTATGAACAACATTTTGCAATAATCCAGTCTGGACATTACCAAATGGTAGAAAACAGAGGTTATCTCTGTGAGAAGGTCTGGGGTACTAGCCTCAGTCAATAAAGAGCATTTTGTGCTAAAGATGCCACTTGACCTTAGAAAAAACACTCCATCTAATCAGTGCCCAAACCATGAACCTGCTAATCTTGGAGAAGTGCAATCACATTCAGAACTTACTGGATGCCACCTTTCTGACTCATTAAACCACCCATTAACAGAATCTCTTGTTTAGCGTCCTTCTCACTGACACTACCTGCACAAATGAGTGAGCAGACTAAATATGGGATCTAGCAGTTGCTTTCAGAAACCACACCACATTCTCCCATTTATCCATATGCCAATGAAAAATGCAAGATTCCTCACATTATAACCGTAACCATTTTCTTTCTAGAGCTGCTTACTCTACTCCAGTCCAACTCAGCATAGAAAGGCAACAACTGAGGATTGTATTAGATACTGTGCTTGGATACTAAGAATAGATGGCAAGTACTAGGAGGAATCTCCAATAGTTGGTGTCCTTTATAATGTCTCAGACACAGACTACTGGTTTCTTCACCCAATTTTCAAACCAAAATAACAAAAATGCACCAGAGAGCTCAGTTTAACATTTCCCCACATGTAAATAGACTTTCTCTGTTACTCACCTGGAGTACACAACATGCTTACAAAACAAGTATCCCACACATAAGAAAAATCTTTAAAATCCTTTCTCTTTTAAAGGAAATGCATCAAATGAAAAAGTCATATATCTATAAAACTATAAACAAATAAGCAGAGACTCCTAAAATTAAATCTCTTAGACAACTTACTGGACTGTACAACAGCTTGAGTCTGTACAGAAGTGCCTGATGCTATGTTAGTCAGAGCCCATGCAGCTTCAAACTGTAAGGAAGGACTGTTAAGGAACAAAAAACACCACAGTAACAGTGATATTTGCATCACAAAAAAGCCAGCACAGAAGTTCACTGAAGCATTAATTCAGTATTCTATAATAAAATTACATTACTTATTTTATTTTATTCTTTATTCTGCCACTACAACTTCTTTGAAAAATAAGTCCAAAACCTAATCCAACATTTAATTATTGTTTTTTGAAAAAATGAGATGAAAACTGTTCCACACACTTCTATCATATCAATACATATAGAATCTCTGGAATGAAGATGGTTTGTATAGCTGCCTCTTTCTCTCTAGATTTTTCACACAGGAAAACAGAATGGTAAAACACACACAAGCCCTCAAAAGCCTGATTTACGAAAAACACAGCAATTTAAGACACAGGCAAAAAGAAATAGAGAATCCTGAATCCAGGCAACCGGAACAAGTGGGAGAACATTAGAGATTACAAAATCCAGTAAGATATGGAAATTAAGTTTCACAAAAATCTGTCTGAGAGGAAGTGGGCCCTGTTGCAAGAAATCTGGAATCCAGCTCAAATTTGTGTCATTAACAAATTTGAAAAACCATACTCTTTGCCTCAGATATAGTGACCTACATCAGAGATGTCTTAAGGATAATCAAGTATTCTGAAAATTAGAAGGCTACATTAAAAAGTATATCTTATATACTTGGACCACAGTGAACAGTTACCTGAACCAAACAGAAAGTGGAGTAAAGGACTATAGTTAACCTGATCTTAAACAACATGGATGACCTGTTGATAAAGTACCGCTTTATAAAAATGGCACTTTATAAAAATGGGAATTTGGAGAGAAAGTGACCATGTCATTCTTGAGTTCTTGATTCCAAAGGAAGCAAAAGTCAAATGTAGCCAAACATGTACCCTGGAGTTTAGGAAAGACAACTTTAATCAACTCACAACAATGATAAGTAAGATTCAGGGGCAAACAACTCCAATGACAAAAAGAGTCAAAAATAAGTGAGAATAGTTAAGCAATGAAACTCTAAAGGCACAATTACATACAATTCCAATGAGAAAAAAAAGAAGACAGGAAAAAAAGCCAATGTGGCTTCACAAAAAGCTTAGAGATGACCTGAAAACAAAAAAGGACAGGTATTGGAAGTGGAAGTCAAGGCTACAAAGAAAGAGTACAAGCAGGTAACACAAAATTGTCAGGAATGCTACAGCTGAGAATGAGCTGAGGTTAGCAAGGGATACTAAAAGCAACAAAAAAGCCTTATTCAGATATGTGCATAATAAAAGAGGAAAAAATGGCAGTTCACCTATTCCAAAAGAATGGCAATATGATAAGAGATGGCAATGAAAAGGCAGAAATAACTCAATTCCTCCTTTGGTTCTGCCTTCTGCTAAAAAAGGGTCTATGATCCATCGGGCAAAATATAAGGTGAAGGGGCAGGATTGTAGTTTGAAATTGATAGAAAATCATCAAGTAACAGCTCATTACTACGAAGGAGCTCAAAAAGTAATAAAGGAACTGGCAGAAGAACTCTCAGAACCACTGTCAATTATCTTTGCGAAAACATGGCAGACAGGGGAAGTGCCAGATGACTGGAGGAAAGCTAATGTTGTCCCTATTTTCAAAACAAACAAACAAACAAACAAAAAGAAAAAAAGGGAAACCTAGGAACTACAGTCCAGTCAGCCTGACATCAATCCCTGGAAAAATTCTGGAGATTATAAAATAATAAATCTGCAAACACCTGGAAAACAATGCAGTGATTCCTAGAAGTGAACATTGTATTGTCAAGTACAAATCCTGCCAGACTAATCTGATCTCCTTTTTTAATTAGATAACCTCTCTGATGGACTGTGGGAATGCTGTTGGCATAAATATTTAGACTTCAGCAAAGTTGTTGACAAAGTGCCCATTAGCAAACTAGCTCAACGTAGGCTAGATGGAACAACTATGAGTACTGGCCTTAAAGAGTGCTTAACAATGGCACCTTCTCAAATTAGGGAGGGGTAACAAGTAGGGTAAAGCAGCTGGGGCCAGTGCTTGTCAACATTTTTTATTAATTATTTGACATGAACCTGGTGGGATAACTAATACTCTGGAAGACAGAAACAACATTTGAAGAGATCTTGACAGGCTGGATTGCTGGACAGAAAACAACAATGAAATTTAACAGGGACATATGCCAAATTCTACACCTAGGGGAAAAAACAGTTATACACAATTGCAAGATCGTGGATATTTGGTTCAACTACTACAAGTAAAAAGGATTTCTGAATTATTTTAAATCACATGCTGAGTATGATCAACAATGTGATGTGCCTGCAAAAAAGGCAAATGCTATATTGGGCTGCATTAATTAAAGTAGGGCTTCCAGATCACGAGAAGTAGTAGCTTCCCTCTACTCAGCATGGTTAGGTCTCATCTGGAGTACTGCATCCATTTCTGGGTACCACAGTTTAACAAAGCTGCAGACAATCTGGGAAAGGTTTTCATAGACCTATGAGGAGAGTCTGACAGAACTGGGCATGCTTAGCCTTTAGAAGAGATGATTGAGAAAGACAACAATAGCACTCTTTAAATACTTGAAAGGCTATTACACAAAGGAGGGGTGAAATTTCTTCTTAACCTTTCCACCTTCTACTCCTATAAATATTTTATATTTTCAATAAATTAGGTCTCTGTGAAAATTAAAAAAAAAACATTTCCCCAATAAAAAAATAACCCAGCTGTGTAATTCTTAAACTACTCTGACATAATTTCATTCAATGATGGCATCTAAAGTATATTCTAAGAAAAAAGAGGGCTTAGACGTTACTGTTAGAACAGGAAAGATTAAATAGCATCAGTACGGTACTGTTTAATAGCTACTTCTCTGATTCACTGAAACCAACTTTGTAAGAAAACCTATAGCACAAATATTTTAAAAAATTGTAGCCATATCATTTGTAACTCAAGTAATTACAAATCATGACTGGGATTTTGAATAGGGTTAAAGAGCTGTACATGTAGGTGTTATTCCCCCATGGAAAAAACCAAAATGCATCTGGGATTACCTATTAAAAACATAGTATTATCATAGCAGACTCAACTCTTTAGGAACAGAAATTTAGGTGAAAAAAAAAATTGTCTTCCCTATGCAACTTGGAAGTTTCAGTCAGGTACTTTCAACATCCCCTGACTGTTTAGCATCAGCTGCACCACTTCCAGGCCAAATTCAAGATTCTAAAGAAAAAGGTTTGGAAAAGCTTGAAGAAAGTCAAAAGGTCTTAATCTTATCTATTGTACCAGTTTCTCGGCTACATTTACAGTGGAATTTCAAGATAAGAAGATTTGATCCCCAGAAGCTGTTGAAATTTTCTAATGTGGCTTTGAGCTACCTATTCTTCCTGGAAAGTAATCCTCAGATTCTGCTACAGTCTCTATTTAATTTCACTCGTCACTGTCCAGAAATTGATTGGAAAGCTCTGGGCAGTCAGACATGGTTTATATACTTTGAGATGATAAAGTTCTGGGCATTTTGCCATCTTCTTCTTTGTTGTGTTTTGACTTGGTTTTCTTTTATCCTTTTTCCTGCTTCTATCTCTTACTCTCTGTCTTTATCCTTTTTTGCTTTGCTAGTCAGCATTAAGTTTAATTAATGGGATGGCTAGTATCTAGTGATGATTGAATGGGGGCAGGGTGTGATGTGTTGCACTGCTGGATTTCTGGGAGCTGAAGAGGGTTTTTTAGTTTGGTTTAGTTTTAGTTGCATAAGGTTTTTATTTCCTCTATATTCTAGGTTTTCTTTTTTCAGTTAAGGTTGTACAATGATGTATTATATCCATAAATTATAGCTTGAGTCATTCTGAAACAAATACTTCAGTAGAAAAGATCTGTCTGTTTACAATGACAAACAATATATTGTGATTGTGAGCCATCCAGAGGTGCTGTGGCACAATTGGGCAGCATACAAGTGCTTTAAATAAATACATACATAAATATTCATAATAATTCCATGTTTAAAGTGATTTCTTGGAATATCAAGGGACTGTGGAATCCAATTAAAAAGGGGAAAACGATTTGTAAACTAAAGGAAATGATGTCTTTTTACAGGAAATCCATCTGATAGCTGCAGATCCATCAGCTGACAAGAGACTGGGTGGCAGAAATCTGAACAGATATAGGTTTAAAGGGTTAGTGCCCTTGATTCATAACTGACTTCATTTTCAGTTCAACAGAATATTATTGATTCTTATGGTCGGTTTTTGATTCTGGCTGAAGAATACAATGAAAAAGTAATGGCTCTGGTTAATGGGAACTGACCAGAAAATGACTCTCCAACCATGTTCTAGGAATGTTTTAGCAAAAGGTTTGATACTGAGTATGATTATGTGACTGGGCAGAGAGGGGTTAATAAGATCTTAGATTCCCTCCTGGACAGGAAAGCATCAGCCCCTAATAGGCAAGTGGCAGAATTTGGCCTGACTGACCCATGGAGAATATGGCATCAAATGAGAGAAGCTATACATTTGTATCTTCTATCCATCTTAACTGTTCCCAGTTGGATTACTTTTTGATATCCACATTCTTGTTATACCAAACAGGAGACTATAAGATTGAAATGTTGGCAATATCAGAACATGTCCCAGTTTGTTTGGACTTGCAATTTACAACTAGCCCAAGGACTGCTGGTCTGTGGCACTTTAAAGTTTCCTGGATAAATAAGTCTTTTAAAAGTCAGATTCTTGCTGTACTAAAAGAGTATTTTGAAATCAATGAAGGTACAACCAACTTATGCTGTACTGAATGGAAGGCTAGTAAAGATTTCATCATGGGCTAATTTGTTGTTTATGCTTCTCATAAAAATAAATAGTTTAAGAATTCATAAGTCAGTCTGCCATCTCTCCACTTTATCAGGAGATGCAGCAAGTTAAATGAGTTGGATAATATGCTTTTCATAACAGACAGAAGTTGCATTAGCTTGTTTAAAACAGATTGAAAGAATGATGAAGGACCCAGTAAGATCTTGGTATATTGTCTTTGACAACAAAAACAGCAAGACACTAGTCCAGCAAAGATGATAGTGGCAAGATATTTACTCTTTCTGAAGATAGAAATGTTCATTTCTTAAAATTTTGTTCAGAATAGTACAGTAGCAGCTGTGAGCAGGGTCGATGCTTTGTTCCTCCTAGGTTAATATTCCCTGTCTAAGCATTCTACAAAGGCAGTTTTTAATGGCAATTTTACAGAATGCTGAAATTACAAGAGCATGAAATAATTATTAATGCTTATGCTTAAAACACATTTTAACTAAACTAGTTCAGTTCATAATAAATTTTGAAGGATGTCTTTAGTTTATACAATAAGTACTGAAAAAAAGGAACCATTACTTACTTATCATCTCTCTCTAGACATTTAACCAATATTGGTAAAATTCCAGATTTTATTAGGT
Source organism: Varanus salvator macromaculatus (assembly GCA_023646645.1). Classification (NCBI taxonomy): domain Eukaryota; kingdom Metazoa; phylum Chordata; class Lepidosauria; order Squamata; family Varanidae; genus Varanus; species Varanus salvator. The sequence continues at coordinate 17,619,869 of JAIXND010000798.1, read as the reverse complement.
CATCAATAGGAGGATTTCTGTCACTTGATAATAGCTTTCTGTAAAATTAAAATGAAACTAGTGAATAAAATGAAAAGCTATTCTTAGGATTTTTAACTTTCCAATAAAATGTAAATAGATGCTTACCTTGCAGCTTGGACAGCACTTAGCTGGATAATAGGGTTATCACTTGTAGCATTCTGCAGCAACATATAAACTTCACAAAGTTAAAAAGTCAAACGTTAAAGAACCCCAATTGAAAGAATAATACATTGTTTAGCAACTTACCTGCAATATAGCTTCTAGCGTTACATTTTGCTTCAAACAAAAAAAAAAATGTTTCATTACAATTATTGCAAATCAGTAACTCTAGACAAAATGAGGAACAGGTAAACAACAATGCTGCCTCTTAACAAAACTCAGTTTCTATAAATGTCCAATACATTTAAGTGAATATAAAGTTCAAACAGGAGAAGTCAAAGGTTTCTAGTTATAGTACGGGGTTTCTTATAATTGAGAAACTTACTGCTTTGAAGTCAGCATCAACATCTGAATCTTCTAAACTTTCTTCTTGGGGCACATTTCTTTTTTTCAAAAGATGTTCATCTCTTTTGTTCTGAAAAGATTCAAGACAGTAAGTCTTAAAGCTTTTTAATGCTGAATAATCCTTAAATTTTTGGGGGCAGGGGGATTAATTGCAGTGCTTACAGAATGAAACTTGTGCAACTGGCAACTTTCTTCCACATCACAAAGGCTGCTACACATGGCATGGAAGAGGGACGTTGCTTGAAGTTTTCACATGGGGATTTATTTGCATGGGGAGTGCCAAGCTGCCTTTTTCCACACTGCTGTTGCATGTGAGATGGAAGAGAGATACTGCCTGTACAGTATTCACATGGAGCTTGATTCCTGATGGACACTTCACAAACACTGGGTGCATTTGGAAGTAGCTTGGATTCACAGTTGCATCAAATAGACTGGAATCTGGGGAGTCAAAACCAGGGAATCTGATGGATTCCCATCCCCAAAGCAGATTTCTCACACATTCCTAGTAATAATTTCCAACCAGAAAGAAACCACCAGGAGGTATGTTTATGTTATATGCGCAACAAGGCATTGTCCACATTACATTATATTACATCACATCACTAGCATCTGGCAAATCCAGCCAAGTGCTTCTCAACCAGCCTCTGTGGTGTCCAAAACATCATTTTTGTTGAATCCTCAACTTTAAATTTACAGAGATAGCAAATGGGACTTTTCATTGAATGGGCTATATTGGGCTTTTCATTTCCATTCTTTCTTCCAACACAGTCATATATTCATGATCACGTAGGCATGAGGTTTTGCTTATGACGTTTCTGCAATAAGCTCATATGGCTATATACAAACAAATTTACAGGTGACAGAAAAACTAGGAATATTACAGGGTTTTTTTAACAATTAGAGTGGCAAAGAAAATCTTGATCCCACTCAAGTCCTAAAAAATACAACTAAACCTACTGATGTAGTGTATCAGTTAAGGGTAATGACACATCTGATGAAGCTAGTCGTAATCCACAAAAGCTTCAGTTATAATGAACCTATTAATCTAAAGCTGGAATCGCCAATGCCATGCCTATGCAAATTCTTTCTTTTTTTATACAAGATGTACTCTTGCTACCTAGGAAGGGGAGGGGAGGGGAGGGATGCAGGGAGGAAACAAACTGGTCATAAAGAAAGATCGATGTGTTTGTTACAGGAAGACCTTGTGGATAGAGGCTGCCGAGAGAGAACTTCAAAAGGACCTGCAGAGCTGCCAGCCAACTTGCATACGACCTGCAAAAGAGCTTTTGGAGATTTTGATCATCAGCATCTTAAGTACAGCCTCTACATTATTGCAGCACTGGCCCAGGCCTTCTCATGCTGGTGGAAGGACTCTGAATGCCCTTCCTCTGCAGCAGGATCTGCAACAAAGGGGAACTAGAAAAGTGGTTCAAGCAACCAGCAACAGGCAGACAGATAGTGCTGAGGTAGAAAAAGAGCTCCTTTATTTTAGTACTGGAAGGCAAACTGGAGCATGATCCAACACCCAAAGGGCCAACTCCCAAGACCTTTTGCTCCCTGAAACCAAGGACAAGATGGAATCTCTTCTTCACCTACGAAAGCTTAATAGATTGGTAGGTGAATTTTACTTCAACACTAGTGAGAGTGACAGTGTTCTTCACTCACCTGAGAGCAGCAAGCTAGCTTAAAGGGTGCAAGTCAGACTACACTGAGCACACATACTTTCCTCCATCAGGTTTACAGATCTAAATGGCCACTATATGCTACTTGATATGACTGCCTTGCTCTGTCCTAGATGTTGCCTTCTGCACTCTCTCTTCCTTGCTTAAAGCAGCCTATCTCTGCCAGGATATGGTATCCTGCCATAGAAACACAGTATAAAGCTCTGGGGTCAATCTTTAAAAGGAAAATCCATGCTGGAATTTGCTCCTTCAGAAACTACATGCTATTTTTGAGTCAGAGACTGGAGATGTGGCAGAGACCATTGCTGGAGATTCAGCCTCTGTGATTCAACTTCTTCATTTCTTCCTGCAAACAATGATTTAATTGCATGGAACAAAACCACACACACACACACACACACACACACACACACACACAGAGCACTTCCTGAAATAATAAACAGGGAGCTTTGAGAACCACCATGCTTTTTACAAAGTCAGAATGAAACACACAGATGCTAAAAGAGATCAGACTGAAAAAAGGTTAATTGCTGCTCTTGACTGGAAAGCCACAAGCCTTTCTTGCAAACTTTGCATGGAGTACAACAGCAGCTATGGCGAAGTGATTAGCACAGAAAGGTAAAAAGTTTTCCTTACTTTTACATAGCACTCCTCCCACATCCCAAAAGTGTTTGAAGGCATTGTTAATGCCCAATTTCATTTAATATTCATCCCATTCAGGGCACATGCATCCTCCCTCAGGGAATACTAGGTTTCAATTCTACGCAGTTTCCTGGGAACAAGCCTCACTGAGCATGGTGCAACTGACTTCTTGCAGCTGAGAGGAAAATGTAGCAGAAGTAGTGGTAATGGACATTATTGTTGTTACCACCACAAGTGCTTCAAAAAAAGGCAACTTAAATCCAACTTGCATGGAAATCCTTGCAGTGTTCCTTTGCAAATAACTAACTAACTAAATAACTAACTAAATAAATAATCAATGCCTTATCTCTTAAGTGCTCAGTGTGGAAAAATTCAGTGAATAGAAGAAGATTGTTGGGAGTGGAATAGATCTACACAAGAAACTGAGTGTAAGAAGGGAAGGGCAAGCAGTAAAAATGAAAGTGAAATGTTTTGAGCTGAATACTCCACAAGTCTTTGGATCCCCTGGATCACTTTGGCTTTTTTGTGTATAGCCTGAGGTTTATCATATTAGTCTTTATCTGGAGGAGAAAACTGAAGAGTCAATTTTGGTGAAAAATCTGCATGTTCTTGTCACCTTCATTACCACTCTGCATGTTCTTTTTACCACCATGCTTGCTCTGCACTTTTGTTGGAGCCATTATTCAATAAGCTTCACAGCAAATGACCACAGATTTGTCTGTGACCACGAGTGAGGAAGATGGCCACGATCGTGATCGCGCTCGTGCAGGGAAGATGGCCACAATCATGTTTTTGCGGAAACATGACCGTGATCGTGGTTGTCACCCGATGCAGAGTTCACGACCTGAGCCAATTTTTTCCCGAAATTTCTGTTTACGACCCCATTTGATTGTGAACTGAGGCATTCGTGAGCCAAGGTACCACTGTACTCAGGGTCGTAGAAGGGTTACTCTTGCTGAGGATATCTCCCTGGATTGTAATAGCATTGCCACAGAGGGCAAACAGACCAGTCTGAGTGTCTGGCCCTGTCAGAGAGGGAGAATAGGAGTGTTCCTTGTGGTGGCTGGATCCAGCAAAGAACTAGAGACATAGCAACTAAAAAGGCATGGAAGGGACTTGAACTCACAAATGCTGATTACACACACAGCTGCCCTATCCCACTGTTTGTGGTACCAAGGCTTTGGAAAGATGCCAAGCAGGTGGAGATATATTTTGAATCTTCCCTTTTTGGTACCATAGTTGAAATGGGTCCCAGTCTCTGTACTCAATGTTGAAGTCTCTCTTCCAGTTGAATTCAGAGGGTGTTCTTTGGAATGCCACTTGTTGCCATTTGCTTTATGGCCTCTGCCACCTTTGCTTTCTTGGCTTTCTTAGTCAACTTTTTCATTTTTGTGAATGGGGTGGAACAGTTCATGGTTAGGGCCAGAGCTTCAGGGGGCAGAGAATCCTCAGCTTTCTTAGTCAGCTTCACAGTGTGGATTAGCCCATGGTTAGATCCAGAGTTGCTGGAGGCATCAACTGAGGTGGGGTTGAAGCCTCAGAAATAGAAGGGTTTATCTCTGGCTGTTTGTTCCATCTATGACCTGGAGCATCTTACTGTACAGATCCATGCAGAGTCAACCCACCTTGTGCCTTTAGGCCTATTTTGTGAAGGCCTGGTGGTAAGGACACTGATCAACAATATATCTTTCACCCAGCTAAAACAGGCAAGGCAAAAACCTGTCAGTCAGCAGGAGGTTGCTGTCACATCTAACACACTTGAAGAAAGGTGCCTTAGATGTTATCAGGAATGAGAGGAAAGTAGGAAATCAGCAGTTATGATCATGAGGGGAAATGAAGGGTCTCCCACACCGTTTTTTGATGGAAGAAAGGAAAAGTAAGTAGCGGCTTAGAAAAAGTGGAATGGACGAGCGATAAAGTGGATATGTAAAGTTTTTGAGGTGAAATAGAAGAGGAGGAAAAAGGGCTCAAATTTCAAAGAAAGAGAAAAGAACTTCCCGAGGCACCAGGGAAGAACTGATGTAATGGATGGGAACTCCTACCACATATACTGGGGTGGGAGAGGGGCTCCCACCAAAATGCTCTCAACTATGAAAATTTTCAGATAACAGGCTCTCCAAAGACACAGAGCTCATCTGTATGATGCACAGAAACCATGAAGAACTTTTGGTATCTGTGTTTGATCACAAGGTTAGCCAGGTTCCTTTTCACAGTAAGGAGTGCCAAACAGCTGACATGCCTATTTATTCTGCACTAAGTCCCACTGAATTTTATGGTACTTATATTGCCTTGCAGAAGTCTTCATGCCTCCTTCCTTTGACTAGTCCACATTTTATTGTGTTATAACCTGGAAAGGAAATAGATTTAATTGGCATTGTTATCAATGGATGTGCAATAGATACTCAAAGGGGCAAAATAGGTTTTTTATGGCACAAAAGTTAAGTAAATAAAAACAACTGGCACCGTACTGATGCCAAAGTAATCATTTCGAAGTTTCTAGATATAATGAAGAACCTATTCTGAAGATCTAGGTCTGGATGAAGCCCTCTATCCCTGTTTGGTACAAGTAAGTTGTGGAAACTGAGCCCACTGTGCATCTGCTGGTGAGGCACATGTTGGATTGCCCCTTTGGTACCCATGATGGTGCAGTCACATGTGCATTGCCTCAAGACAGGAGGGCACAGCATACAATTCTGTGACTTTGGGAGATGATCCAAAGGACTCACCAATCATACTATAGTCCAAGACTATGTATCTTATACACAAATATCTTATAATGGCCCAGATCTCAATTTGATTAAAATCTGTGACAAGACTTGGTAGTTGCTGTTCACCAGTGGTTTCCATTCAACCTGATAAAATGACAGCTGTTTTGCCAGGAAGAATGGGAAACTATTGCAGGGATCCAGATGTGCTAAGCTGGCAAACTTTCCCCAAAAGACTTCTTGTTGTAACTACCAAAGTTGTTTCTACTAAATAGTGATTTGGATAGGTGAATAGTTATGCAATAAACAAGTGCCAGTTGTTTTTATTTACTTAACTTTTGTGCCATAAAAAACCTATATTGCCCCTTTGAGTATCTTTTGCACATCCATTGGTAACAATGCCAATTAAATCTATTTCCTTTCCAGGTTATAACACAATAAAATGTGGACTAGTCAAAGGAAGGAGGCATGAAGACTTCTGCAAGGCAATATAAATACCATAAAATTCAGTGGGACTAAGTGCAGAATAAATAGCCATGTCAGCTGTTTGACTTGACTATGGAGATGCAAGCAGGTTACACTGGAAAAGGGAGAGATCTTTAATTTCTTCTATGGCCTCTTTCTGCATGGAGAAGTGAACTTGGCCATCTCAGGGTCCTGTCCAGGCCACTTCTATTCCAAGCAGTGCATAAATGGTACAGGAAGCACACAGACCAAGACCAACTGAGAAGTGCAGAAAAAACTATATCTCCAAAATCTGATCATCTTCTATGTGCCTCTCACCTTCTGATCAGAATAACATGAGAATTCCTCTTCCCCAAGGTGGGGCTCAGACAAGTAGGAGTGCCAACTACAGACTGGGCCTGCTGACTAAAGGTTTCCCTCCTCTCTTCTGCCCTAGAACTAATGCCTCTGTGAATTAAGAAACACTAAACAGCATTTCCTTCTCTTTGCAGTATGTCTTAAAGCCCAGCCACAGTAAAGTCAGGTTCCTGGGTGAAGAAGTACTTCTCCAGTTGGTGCCTTAGCTGGGCAGCTTCACCAACTCAAGCCTTCTCCAACTGGAAGGATGCAAAGTGCGTGGAACTAGTGGGGGAGAAGAATCCACACTGTTAGCTCTGAAATAACAGCAAGAATTCCCATCACCCCTCACATTCAAGAAGTTTCTAGGTTTCTAAGATGGACTCACCCTTTAGGCTGACCTGAACCAAATTGTTCCAAGCTCTTATTGGCCACTTACTGAATCGGAGAGCTGATTCAGAAACTTGACTGGAAGCATGGGAAGCAAAATAGCTCTAATGATGTAAACAAAGTTGACTTTGGGTCCCCTAATAAAAAAGCATTAAAATGCATGCATCTAGTATATTAATTAAAGAGATAAAGTGTTTTGCAGTACAGAAAGGCTCCAATGGCATACATTGATACATGTACCTTAAAACTTTCATTTCCCAGGCTGTGACAGTCTTGGAATCCAGCCACAAATGCTAACAGCTCCCCTTTTCCAGAAGCCTGACGCAGTAAGCCATTGTTATTGGCACAGAAGATCAGAGCCCGGTCAACAGCATGACAGCAATCCCGTGAGTCACACACCAAGTTGAGCTCTGTAGCAGAAACACCTCACAACCACTTTAAACACTGTATGAAGAAATAAAAAGGTGATATACTCACCTTTCTAAGCTCAATTGTCACTTCATTTCTGTGTCTTCGCATGGTCTGTAAAGGAAAAAAAAATAGAAATACATAATACACACATGAAATAAAGTTTCAGAAGATAATGATTTTCAGCTTAATCCTCTTTAATGATTGTTTAAGGAACTCATAACTACAGGTCAATCTAGATGTTACAAAGTTAACATCCTACACTGTATAAGACAAGACATGCTATAAAGTGGAGTGGGAAGACCATTTAAAAGGCAATATGAGTAAGCAGAGTGAGCACCAAGCCCACTCCATACTTCCCCCACAGAGTACATTCGATTTGGTTAATACAAAAGAAGGTAAGGGGGACTTCCATAAAGAGAGTTCCTAGCATTACCAATCAGAAAACATTATGCAGCAATAATGCCTTTATTTTTCATTAACTGACTTTGTGCAGTAAGAAATAAGGGGTAGAAAACACAAGAAGGTTATGAATGGAAGACAATAATGTCCAGAATCCTCCCCCGACCCCAAAAAAAAAAAAAAAACTATGAAAAAGAAATGGTGATCATACAATGAAATTCTCATGCGGAAGTGGCTAGGATACCACCACATGAAAGGAGAAAGAATAGCACAAAATAAACAAAATGAGTTTAAATGAGTTACAATTTTCTTGCACAAAAAAGTTCTTATATTTGCAGCTGTATATAGTCCTTTCAGGTTTTGCGGCATAGAATACTTCTAATTATAGCACTGGTTATTTTGTGAGCATCATTCTATAGAGTTTGGTAATTAAAAATTGCTGCTGCTAGTTGTAAAGTAAATCATAGAATCATAGAAGAGTTGGAAGGGGCAGAGGGCCATCGGGTCCAACCCCTGCTCAGTGCAGGAGTCTGAGTTAAACTGTCCCTCTCAGATAGCTGTTGCATCTTGAATGCCTCCAGTGTCGGAGAGCCCACAACCTACCTAGGTCATTGGTTCCATTGTCATACTGCTTTACTATGAATCTACTATAACAGAGCAATCTTATGCCCTTAGGCATCCATAGGATTTTGTGGAGCCCCAAGTCCAATATTGGAAGATAGATTCAACATAGGAACTGGAACTTTCTGCTCAGAGCACCCTCCCCACCCTTACTGCTGGCATGGAAAGAACTGCCCAAGCACTTCTCCAAAGTCGTAAGAGTAACCTTGGACAAGGGGTTTAGTGAGGTGAGGAGGGGAGAAGACTGACAAAGCAAAATACAATACATCATGGCAGTGTCTCTGCCTCCTTCCCTCCTGCACTTGATGCACTGCAGTTACAAGTAAGGAGGCTTACCTCTCTCTCTCTCTCTCTTTTTGGCTGAACCTCCCCTATACACTACAGGTTTGGACATGGGAGAAGTGTTTCTATATGAGGTGGGGGAGAATAATTTAAGCCTTGCACACAGAAATCTACAAACACTAGTCCTCTGTCTCTCACATGCTAGTTTTTTCAGACAAAAGCATTCAGTCATTTCATGTGACATCCCCATGCAGTGAAAGGGCAATAGAGAAATAGCTGCATGTGCTATTCAGGACTGTCAAGCGTGCCCATGCATGGGGCCAAGGCCCCATTCCACCCCCCACCTCATGTCCTGATAAGCCCATTGACACAGGTCCTGCTTATCCATATCTCCTTCTACCCAGTGGGGTACCCAGTGAGAGGACCATGTGCCACCACACAGGAAACCAGATGGGTTGCAAGGAGTACAACAGTGGAGCAGACAGCTGCCCAGGATTCCCCACTCCCACCCCCAACTGGGCTAAAAAATCCTGCCCAGTAACCCCCTGGTCCCAGGGACCAGACACTGAATTCAGCAGTGGACAACCCAAGCATTGGGGAAAATATGGATTTATTAAAAGGATGAAATATAGGGGTGGAGGGGACTAAAACAGCTAAAACAGAAATACAAAAAATAAAAGGGGAGTGGAAGGAAAGGGACAGAGATTTGGAGAGCGCTAACAATACAAATTACAACCAACCAAAGACACCCCCCAACTCCCACCCCACCCCAACTCCCAGGCTTTGTTCGCCGCCTTGGACACAAAATAACAGAGCTCATCCCATCCCTGGCTATACCCACAGATACTGTACCACCCATGGGCACAGGCAGCACAGAGTAATGCAACATTCTTCAGCACAGAGTATGGCAACAACAGCGGAACCTCTCCTTGAAGAGGAACCCAGAGCTTCTTCAGGCCTCAGCCTTTATTCCCTGGGTCAGGTGACTCATGAGGTGATGGTCCATGATCAATCCTAGGTATACACCATTTGCCCTTATTGCCACAATCTCCTGTCTTTGGATATAAATTCTCATGTGCTTTGGTATAATTTACACTCTGTCTCCTTCCTGCATAGCAAGAGCCTAGCTGATGCTCCAACAACTTGGGGTGCCAGTGTCCCTCAGGGCAAGCAACTGGCAATTTTAATATTTTACTCCTCTTGTCAGTTAACCCTTTCCCACCTCGCAGAGTCTTCAACTAGTTCACATTACAAACAGAACGTTATAAACTGGCCCATCTAAGTCTTTCTTCACCTTAATTAGCAAACCATAACCAACATTATTATCAACTTGCACACATTTTATTTATTCCTTTTTCTTTTATTGTTTTTCCCATTTTTCCTAATGCCTTGTCCAAAAACTATTTTTTGTGGGAACTGGCACCTTTCATTAGTGGAACTACAAACCGTGGTACATTGTAACTCTTCGACTGTATCAGGTATGTTATGTTTGTTGCGAAGTCGTGTTCAACCCATCACAACCCCATGGAAAAGATTCCTCCAGGCTCTCTTGTCCTCCACCATCCCCCAGAGTCCATCTAAGCTCACACCAACTGCTTCAGTGACTCCATCTAGCCGCCTCATCCTCTGCCGTCCCCTTCTTTTGCTGTTAATTCTTCCCAGCCATTAGGGTCTTCTCCAGTGAGTCCCTCCTTCTCATTAGGTGGCCAAAGTATTTGAGTTTTATCTTTAGTATCTGGCCTTCTAAAGAGCAGTTATCAGGTATAGCATCTCTAAATAGAAAACTCTTCAAAGATACAGCTAGAGCAAAAAGAGGAGAGAGAGGTCAACTGTTTGGGGGGGGGGGCGCGGGTGTTGCACCTGTACAAGAGACACAAGTCATGCCTAATTTTCTCATTTGAAGAAACTGAGGTTCACATTTCATTTCTGACGGTCATTATACAGCTGTGGAAAGAGCTCTGACACTTTTCAATTAAGTGAGGTTTCATAACACCTTTTTATGAGCTGCCAAATTATGCTAGCTTATTGAAACTTTTTACAACTATGTCCATATTTCTACTTGATTTCTTTGAGAAGTCTGTGCAGTAGCAGCAAGTGCTGGCTAACATAGTTCTATCAAGTATTTGCCCAAGTGCATGTGCATATAAGTTCAAAGTTATCATGATATTTTTAGTGGCTTTTAAGCTGTGACCATATAGTTTTTTGGCATATATAAAATGACTGAGCATGTGCAATGCCATGCTTAAACGAACATGGCTCAACATGCACAGAACTATTCCAGTATCACAAAAAGTATCACAAAGTGGTGTTAATCCACAAATAGGGTAAAATTGGTGATTTTCTAAAAAAGTACACAATGTATAATCAGCTATTCTTCCTGCTACATTAATTACAATCTATTATATTTGTAGTAGTTATTAATAATTAACATGTTAATGCACTGTAATTGCATTAAAATACAATCAATACTATTTTTGCTTATCTTTATGCATAAATATACAATATGTCCTTTGTAATGTATTGTATCTTCAAAAGAAAATATAACACATATCATGTATGTGCTATATAATATTTTTAATGTAGGTATGGCACATTACATATAGTATACAAAGTAATATATTACATAAACTGCATATAGAAGATACTTAACATATAGTTGGCAACCTGTATGACACACTTTCATTAATAAAGCTAAAATAGCTAAATTATGCTCTTGGTGGCCAGCATAAACAAATTGTATATTCCACTTGCAAGGATGGATTCATGACTTGGCAGCTGGTTTGCTTGTGATTCATGAATGCGCATTTCCTCATTTCAAAATACTCACTCTAGCTCAGAATTCTGAACAGAACCCTTTCTAAGATCTAAAAGCAGCCCTGCTAATTTTTCACCAAAAATGTTTCTGACTAAAAGTGTTCCACAAAGTACAAGAGCACTATATATTGGATTGATTGTGGGTTATTATGTGTAAACCCTGCACTATGGTTCAACCACGAACAATCCAGATTTGAAAAACCAACAACCAATTGTGGGTTCTCTTTCTAGATAATTTGTGATTAACAAGCCATAATTAAACCACAGTATAAGCTTCCTATGTAACAATAACCCACAATTCAAGAACGACCCATATTCTGAGTTGTTGTGTGCAAGCAAGCCCACAATGAACGTTTGCAGATAATGAAGCATGCAAGTATGCATTCAATATGCAATACCTATTGCAACACTGTTTCTATTTGGGCATGCTTCACACTGAAGTATGTGAAATATGAGAAAAGTTAAAAAGACATCATATATTTCATAGTTTCTAAGTTTAGCATCTGCACATAATTGCACTATCTGAAAAGCGGTGCTTTTACGAAAAAGGGTGCAAATTGAGCTACGCCACTGCACTGCTGTGAGTGTACACAAGCAAGGACTACATGAAAATATTGCAGTAAGGGGTGTTCCTGTTCATTGTTTAAACAGACATACCCTTTTCCAGGATTCTCCATTCCAAATGCTCCCATCGTATGTTAAACATTATCCTGTGACTATTCAGCACTCATTGAGCCATTTGGGGGGTTCCTCCCCTGGCATCTGCTTTTCTAAAGAGTTTGTTTTGGTTTTTAGGACATCTGCAAACCTCAGAGTTTTCCTAAGCCTGCCAATGCCTCCCTTGTGCATATGTGTGTGTTGCAGGTGGCTACATAAACAACAACATTAATGTATGAACAACATGAAATTAGCTCCAAAACAAAATGTTGCAGTGTTTTGCACCACACCCTTGGTGTGTATGTGTGTTACCTAAACTTGTATTTTAAGATGGTTAACCACTACTCTAACTTGGCTCTTACTTCATGTACAAAATAAGGTTTCAGGTTAGTTGGGTTTTTAAAGTTTTTGAAAAATTAAAAATGCAACCAGTCTGTAAACTAGTTGATGGACCATGGGGTTTTTTTGAATCTACTTGGGTGTTGGATTTGGCCTAGAAGAAAAGTTCAAGGGTCAGTTTAGATAGATTGAACCTTATTGGGACTTGTGAAGCTTAGGATGTTTTGGACTACAACTCCCTTAGATGTTTTGGACTATAACTCCTATCATCCTTGAATACTACCAGGTGCTGATGGGAGCTGCAGTCTAATATATCTAGCAAGCACAAGGCTAGGGAAGGCTACAGTGAGATATTTTGACTAGGAATCTAACTAGGATTTTGACTAGGAATCTAAACCAAACTGGCAAATGACCCAGGTTGGAATACCCCTTAGTTTGATATAATTAACCCTTCAAGCAATATATGCAGTTCATATGCAGATTATGCATAGTCTGTCAGCTGTCCTAGCAGATGACATTGTTCCCACCCTGTCTAAGTAAAGTCATGTCCATTGGCTCTCCTAGGCATGCCTATGGGTACAGCCTCCTGGGGAAGGAGTCTATCCCCTCTATTCTCCTAAGAGAGATGCCCCTCAGTATGGGAGTGGGAGGCAGTCTCTTTCTGCTTCATTAGCAACATCCTTAAACATTCCTTGGGTTTCTGAATTTCTAAACCAAAAAGAGTCCCAGCCATTAGTAATTTGGATTGCAATTGAAAAATTTGTTCAAATCATTGTAGAACTGACTCTAATTTCACACTGGTGTCTTTAGCAAATTATCAGTTCATTTGCACACATTCCTATTCTCTCTCCAGTTGACAGCATTCTTTGTTGCAGTAGAAACATCTACTTGATAAAATCAAGTTTTTATGTGAACACTGCTTAAGTACTACATGAGAGAAGCTGTGTGATATTTTCACATCACTGTTAGTTATTTACTATATTATCAATTCACCCAATAACCAATATTCTATAAGAACACTGCAGAATTAAGGAGCTACTTTCCACTTTGCTCTCTGTTTCTTGATTCAGCCATTCCCTCTGGTTAAAGCTTCACAACTGCTTTAGTCGCTCTTTTTATATCCTCTTTCTTTCTTATCATTAATTATCTTTCTTATCAACCCCAGTACTTGTCCTCACTGTATATTTATTTAGGCAGTATGCATTGTCTACCATGGTCTTACCACTGATTCCCTGGGATAGAAAAGAAGCAGAATCAGATTCCTCTCCTTCACGTAAATATTCAGTATTTCTAATGCTCCTCAAGCATTATTTTCAATGCCATAGGTACAGAGGACAGTCTGTACATGTGAAAGAAATCTGACATCCTAGGTGAGACTGCTCAGCTTTATTACAGTTGTGCCAAATCAATCAAAACAAGAGGGATCTCTTGAGGAAAAATAGCATTTCCCAAATGCCTAAGCAGGCCTCATCAATGTAAGTGTAGAGATGTAATCATTATCTGTAAAGCATAAGGAACATTGCTGCCACACATATTTTGTCTGCCAATACAGTCTGCCTAATCTGCTGCTATGTTAGTATTACACCAAAAGATCTTTCATTGTTAATTATGTATCTGTTGCTACCTGCCTTGAGTTCTTTAGAGGAAAGGAGGGATATAGCATTAAATAAATATACAATAGCGTTCTGTGGAGTTACAGGCATATACTTGAGGTCAGGATGCCACTCTCAGTTGAACAGCCCTCATTTGTCACCTCTAGATTAGAGGCCTAGTTTTATCAAGACTACTGTTTACATATGATCAAGATCAAAATAAATGGATCTACAAATTTCCTGCCTTTAAGGCACAATTGTATGCAATGTATGGATAGAAATATGCCCTACAGTTCCTAGGATAACTGAGGAAACCTGAGCATTTATGTCTATTCTTTTTAAGCAAGCATAGAATTGTGCCCTTAAAGATGCAAATAGCACAAGGTTATTCTAGACTTGTCCTTGTTTGAATGGGAACTGTAACTGCGTTTTAAAAAACATAATTCAATATGAAATTCAATATATGCTACACACAAAGCAGATCTTTGATTTTTAAGGGTAAATATGCATAATACGGGGTATGGCATATTCATTAATAAGAAGACACAACCATATTCAATAATGAGCTTTGTTTAGCTTATCACAGCTAGATAGTGACAACAAATTGAATTTTCATATAATTCTATTGCAGTAAAGTGATAACTAATAAAGCACTAAGATAAGTTTCTCTATATGTTCAATAACTTGCCTTATATCTACCTGACTTTACACAAAGGATAAAAACAGCAATAGTAGCAATGCATACCATACTCTGAAGCCTATAACCTGAAGTTATAGAGCCAGTGCGGTATAGTGGTTAAGAGCATGGGACTGGGACTCAGACGATCTGGGTTCTAGTCCCCACTCAGCCAGCTGGGTGACTTTGGGCCAGTCAAAGACTCTCAGCCCAACCTACCTCACAGGGTTGTTGTTGTAGGGATAAGATGAAGGAGGAGAATGATGTAAGCTGCCTTGAGCCCTTTGTAGGAAAAGGCAGGATACAAATCGAAAATAAATAAGTTACATACTTTTATGCTGCCATTATCAACTACAATCAGCTTTAAAACTCAACGGTAAATAAACCTTGACATTATTTGGGCTTGGTAGTGTCCTCTTATGACAAGATAGCAGTGATTTCCTCCTCAATTGGCTTAGACAGGCATGGGCAATTTGTGGTTCTCCAGATATTTTGACCTATCAGTTCTAGCCTGGATAGCCAATGGATTTTGATGGCAGTAGGCCAAGGTGCCCATAACCTGGAGGCTTAAAGCACAACTTGGTGAGAACTGAAAAGATTCTTTCAGCTACATCACACCTCTACTATCAAAGGCAAAATCTAATGCAGATCTACTTTGTCCTACTATAATTTAAGGATAATACACAGTGTGACTGTAGAGTTATTTATTCAGTTTAGAAAGAGCAGCAACAGGGCATCACAAAGCCAAATTTAGCTCCTTCTTAAGTATCAGCTGGATTCACAGTTGACAATCCAGAAGCAAGCACATAAAGGTACTGACATTTGGTAGCAATAGGGCTTGCAACTCATTCTCTTTTAGAGATGGGGAGCTGGCCCCCATCTTCTATCTCCTCAGTGGCCCTCATAAACTATTCGCTAGCCATGGTTATAAAACTTACAATCTTTATGCATATCAATTCTGAGGAAAGCCTCACTGAGTTTAATGAAACTTACTCCCAGATAAGTGTGTATACAACTGCAGCATAACTTAATGTTCTTGAAAGTTTAATTTAATATTCAATTACTGTGTTCGTACACACACATTAGACAGTGCCAACTACATATGGATACGCCATTCTGCAGCTTGATCCATGCCTTCAGAGCTTACATCTCTCCTCCTACCCCATCATGGTCTATTTTCAGTACTATGTATCAGAAATTGGCCTACTTAAGAATCATAGTAGAGTTGGAAGGGGTCATGAAGGCCATTGGGTCTAACTCCTTGCTGTTGCAGGACACCAAGTTACACCATCTCTCTTAGATGGCTGTCTAATTTCTTTTTGAATGTCTCTAGTGGGGCAGAACACCCTATAATAGGGCCTATAGTTTCTCTTTCTTGTAATTAGTAAAGGGACTGCTGCCATATAGTTGCTTAATCTTCTTTTGAAGAGATAATATTATCACTATTTCAAAATGTAGTTCACCATAAACTGTAAGCTGCCCAGAGAACCTTCAGGTTATGGGGTGCATAGAAAGGGAATTAAATAGAAAAATAAATAAATAAATTTAATTGAATTATATTTCTTAAGAAAAAGAAGCTCCTGGGTAGTTATACCCAGGGTATTACTTAATGCAGGGTATAAAGAATGAGAAACAATAAGAGGAAGAATCAAGCTTGGTGGGAATTCTATGGGGATGTAAATTGGCTGTCAAAACCTAGGAATTCAGATGCAATGGTGAACACACAAAGAAGCACTGCAAATCTCTTTGAAAACCCTCACCACTAAAAGAATTTAAGCGGCTGAAACAGATTACATGAGCCCTTTTAAGTATACCATTTTGGATCCTTTCAGCACCCTGCGACAAAAATAATGGACAAAGAGGCTTCCTGTGGTCAGCCAAGACCCAAATTCCAGTGTCCTACGTGAATCATAGGAAACGTGTCAGAATCCCTAGTCACAAGTACCAGGAGGTGAACAAGAAAAGTACAGGAAATCAAATTACGACAATACTGTGATTGTGGTGGTGGTGGTGGTGGTGGTGATGAATATATATCATCATCAGCCTAGATAGCCTCTCAGTCTGGAGAAGCAGCAAATCCACAAAGAGTCAGACTGGCCCACCGCTTGCCTGCCCACCCGCCCGGCTAACGGAGGGAAACTCAGCACCAGCTGAAGGGGTGCGCAGGAGAAAAGGCCAGGCCCGAGCACTAGATAAGCGGGAGGAGAAAGGGACCGAGGCGAGGGGAAGGAGGTCTCGCGTGCCGGTGTGCCTCCGTAGGTGGTCCGACCACCGGGCACAGCCATCATCCCGCGCTCCGCGAGAGGCAGGTTCACGGCGGCCGGAGAAGCGAAATCCAGCCACTCCCCCTGAGAAGGGAAGAGGCCCCACGAAGCCTATCCCGAGCCAGCACAGACCTCCACGTCGCGGCCCTTATTCTTGAAGCTTTTAAAGCGGTGATTCTCCAGGCCGCCCGTGGCGGCGGCGTTGTCAGCCATGACGACGGCAGCGGCGGCGGCGGGCGGCGGGCGGCGGTGGTCCTGGGCTGGAGCGGCGGCGGCGCGCGCGCGTAGGGGGAGGAGCAGAGGGGAAGAGGGACGCTCAGTGACGAAAAGATCAAGGAACGGCTGATAATTGCGCATGTGCGCCTTCTCAAAGGCTAGGCGGGGAAGAGAATCCCGCAGGAGGATAGAGCGTATGCGAGGCATAGAGTGACAAATGGTTTGGAGGGAAGACTTCCTGGTTTCGCTTGGCACCGCTGTTTGAACCTTCCCTGGGAGATGTGACTGCTGTCGGAGCAAATCGACGATTTGACTGGAGTGGATGCAGTGGCTGGATTTGGGAGGGAAAGAATTACTAAGGTAATAGGGAGGAGGAGTCTGCTGGGGCGTGGAATGTCGAGGAAGAAGCAGCCGGGATGGGTCAGATAAAGCAGCTCGCGGCTGTATCACGGGGACAGAAAGTGGCTGGTTGTAGGCCTTAAGTCAAGATTAAGCCCGGAGAGATCTCCTGTTTTGAAAGGAGGGCCAGGATCTCTTTTCGATCATCCCGGATGCAGGCCACGGAATACTGGGCTCAAGAAACGGGAGGCCAGAATCTGGCTGAGCATCAGGGAAAACTTTCTGAATGTTACAGCAAGCAGCAATGGAAGCAATTAGTTAGGGAGGTCGTGGACTCTCCCGCCTTAGACACATTCAAGAGGCAGTTGGATGCTTCAAACTGAAGTCCCGCGTTGAGCAGGGGATTGGACCCGATGGCCTTACTGGCCCCTTTTAACTTTTCTATGCTATGGTTCTAAGTTTATCCCCTACTACTGCATTCACCACCATGATCTCTCATATATATGACATACACTAAAATTATTGATACTTTGTTGCCCATGGAATTACTGTTTTAAGTATTTAATCTCAAAGTGAGGCAAAGTATGGGAGCGCAGCAGTATGAGACCTTTTCCCAAAACATAGAAACAAAGTGAGTCAGAAGGGACCTCCCTGGCCATCTAGTCTGACAAACAAAAGGTAGCAGCAAAGACAGGCGTATCCACTTTAATTCTAGTTTTGTTTCACTTAAATTGCTTTTCCAATTAAATTTCTCCATCATTATCGCTTCCATATTGCAAGGATAGAGCTTATGTGAAAAGGAATGTGGCTTATGACAGCCCTACAAGGAAGTCCAGAGGAAAGCAAAGTAACAAAGCATACTGTATTATAAGCACCCTGCTTATAATATGCTGGTGGTTTTTTAAAGATAAATGCAGGGTGTAGAGGGGCAGGTTGCTCAGACTTTCAACACTTGTTCCCTCTTCCACTTTTTCATTGGGAATTGCTCTGTAAGCTTTCCCTTGAGTTTTGAAGGGCTGCTGGTTAATTGCAGTTAAGTCCCTAATAGAAAGCTATCCTACACAATTTAATTTTGGATTACTGGGCTGCCTGGGTATTACTAAAATCTGGATGTAGAAGGTGAGAGGTGTTGATCTTTCCCAGCTCTCTCTGCCTGGAATCTTGGTGCAGCACCAAGAAAGCTGAGGCGTGCTGTGGTCTTTCTTCTTTCTACCTCCCTCTCCAGTATTCCTGTTCAATGGAGTATTCCTTTTTAATGTTTTTGCCTGGTGCTAAGCACTAGAGGCAAACCAGATATTCTGTTGATTTACTGCCTGAGCTGAGGAACGTGATCTCAAATTAGGACTGACTGTTCTGGGTTATTCTCAATGCCCATGCCCAGGCTAACATGTCGGGGTGGTTCAGGATCTCATGCCCACAATGAAAATGATGGGGTTGTTTCAAGTTGGCCCAGTATATGTAGCAGGCCATACTCTTCACATGAAGTGTATTCTACTGATACAGTGGTTGGAACTGAACAGATCAGGTAAGGTAAAGAGGCAAATACAATTAAGATCTGTTTTCCCCTTTTTTAATGTTTTCATTTTTATAAATGAAAGATAAAAAACATGAAAAAGTAGTATGAAAAAGAAACGAAAAGATACCAAGGGACCTTACACAAAAATTACATATCACACTAACTGTGAGAAGTCACACCACAGGTCTATTCTTATTGCTTCTATGAATTTTAGGACTACAGTTTTGACTTAATCATACTTGGTTATTACAAAAGAAGAAGAAAAAGCTTTAACATGGGTATCAATTATAGTACAGTGGTACCTTGGCTCACAAACTTAATCCGTTCCACAACTCTGGTCATGACCCAAACTGGTCGTGAGCCAAGTTAAATTTCCCCATAAGGTTCAATGTAAATAAGGTTAATCCGTGCATTTGCCCAACACTGGAAAAGTGAAGAACCACCCACCGATGAACTGACCCTAAAAAAGATCTTGGACTGTGCAGAAATGGACAGATTGACTTTGTCACTGAAGGAGA
Source organism: Varanus salvator macromaculatus (assembly GCA_023646645.1). Taxonomy (NCBI): domain Eukaryota; kingdom Metazoa; phylum Chordata; class Lepidosauria; order Squamata; family Varanidae; genus Varanus; species Varanus salvator. Next base: position 17,600,480 of record JAIXND010000798.1, on the reverse strand, counting down.
AAGGAGATACTGACTTCTATCAAACCTGGGACTCTTTTTATTATTGGCTAGAGAAATGGGGCTTCGCATAGATTCAAATATGTTTATAAGTTAACATAAAAAGAAAAAATGTGGGGGCTGACCCAGTAGGTCCAATGTTTCTGATGATTGATGTTGTTTTTTAGTTTTTCTTTGTATTAAGTTTGTTTAGAATAAAAATTATTAAAAAAAAAAAAGGTTAATCTGTTCTGTAGCTATTTTTTTTAATCAGAAAAATGTGAAGCAAAGTGACAAAGAACAGCAAAGACTGCGGCCATCTCCCCCCACACCCCAAGTACAAGCGAGGCCATTTCCCCGCCCTCCCAGCACAACTGTGATCACGCCTGTCTTCCCTGCACATGCCCGTCATCCCAGCGCGCTGCAGCGGGGGAGAAATGGGTGTGATCACGGGTGTGCTGGAGGGGAGAGATGGGCGTGAACACAGGCACACTGGTGGGGGGAGAGATGGGTGCGATCTCAGCCATCTCCCCCCCCCCGCCCCCAGCATGATTGCGGCCATCTCCCACTCGGGGGGCAGGGGGAGATGGCCATGGTTGCGGTCACCACCCAATGCAGAGTTTGCAAACTGAGTCAAAATTTTTATGAAATTTTTGTTCATGACTCGATTTGGTTGTGAACTGAGGCATTTGTGAGCCGAGGTACCACTGTAATTCATTTTATAACATATTCACAAACCCACCAGCAATTAATATTTTTTTTCCTAAATGAAACAATATCATAATAAAAATTTACATTCATAAATCAGTTATATTAATTTGCTCATAGTATACATGATCCTTAATAATAGCATACTTTCCATTCTTTTTAGATTTAAGTGGTGATAAATCATTTATATGGTAATTATAATTCACTAACAATGTCTACATATTCTGGTTTTTTTCCTCTCGATTGTTAAGTGAACTCAATAAACTGAGGCTCAATCCAGACAAGACGGAGTTCCTGTTGGTGGGTGGCTCGGTCCTCGGGACGGGGGACTTGGGCCTTGTCCTGGATGGGGTTGCATTCCCTCTAAAGGACAGGGTCCGCAGCTTGGGAGCGCTCCTCAACCCGGAGCTGTCCTTAGAAGCTCAGGTGAGGGCAGTGGCGAGGAGTGCCTTCCTTCAACTTCAGCTGATACATCAGCTGCGTCCCTTCCTGGAGTACGACTGCCTGGTGACTGTGACACATGCGTTGGTGACTTCCGGTTTAGATTTCTGTAATGCGCTCTACGTGGGGCTACCCTTGAAGACAGTCCGGATACTTCAGTTGGTGCAAAATAGAGCTGCCAGGCTGCTGATGGGGACTGGGTGTTGTTCTCATATAACCCCAGTTCTCTGTCAGCTCCACTGGCTCCCAATTGAATTCCGGACCCAATTCAAGGTGTTGGTTATGACCTATAAAGCTCTAAACGGCTTGGGACCGGGATATCTAAAGGAACGCTTGTGTCCATATATGCCCTCCCGCCCCTTGAGATCAGCAACAGATGCCCTCCTCCGGGAACCCTCTGTGAATGACATCAGGAGGGTGAGTACCCGGAGAAGGGCTTTCTCTGCGGTGGCACCCCACCTATGGAATGCACTCCCCAGAGAGGTCCACCTGGCGCCATCGTTATTTGTTTTTCGGCGCCAGGCCAAGACCTTTTCATTTAAAAGTTATTTTAATTGTTAAATTAACTGTATTTATTGGATTTAAAAAAAAAATTAGCTGAGATGCACCGGGTTGCGGGGGGGGGGGTTAAGAAAATTTTTATTGTTCTATTGTTGTTTTTTGTATATTGGTATATTTTTTGCTTTGTTGTAAGCCACCCCGAGCCTTTGTTGCGATGGGGCAGCATAAAAATGTTTTAAATAAATAAATAAAGTACATATAATCATCTGTCTCCCCTTCTGATCCTCTCCATTTCTGTGGTAACTAGAATAATTCTGCTCCTTCAAACTTGCAGTGCTGTTATCAGAGTGGATTGTGGAACAGAAATCTAACTGGGTTTTTGTTAGGGTTGCCTACCAGCCTGCCTACCTGAGCTGTCAGAATTGATCCCAGAATGGTGGTACTGAGGATGCCCAGGATGACTGTCCTGGATGACTTCAAAATTCATTTAGAGCAGCTTGGGACTTCATGATGGCTATGAAACATTGACTTGCCCCACTCTCCCTTACATATGTGAATGCACAATTTTTGGATCTGACATTGATGATGTGGAGTGGGGGAATGGTGTTCAGAGAATGAAGAGCTTTGCTCCGGCTACATTGTCATGGTTAAACCATTTCCTGGGGAGGTTTAGACTTGTGGTAGCTATCCTCTCTGTAGGTGTGTGGGGATGGGGAAGGAGGGCAATGAAGAAAGTCCATCTTCAATAGATTCCTTCAAGCCCTGAGGTAGCTTCCAGTTGTCTTTACTGGTGTTCTTGTTGAAATCCTAAACACTCTGTGAAAAGCAGAAATGAACAATGCAGAGCTCAGTTGACTCCATGTATCAGGGAACTTGCTAAGGTGAAAGAGGTTGAAAAATGGTTGGAATGCGTGTGGCTGAAACACTCAGTGAGTATAAATATCAGCAACTGCAAATTATTGGGACCATTTGATGGTAGTGATGATAGCAAAGAAAAAAACACTTTGCTGTCACCATTGCATCTTCAAAATGTTGACTGGTGGAACATCGTCAAGTGGTGTGGCACCTACTTCACTCTGGCCCACTGAGATTTGTGTGGTTGCCTATGGAAGCCTGCATTGGGATGCTTGAGAAGCCATTTCACAAGTGCATTGCTTATAACCACAACAATTTATGACACTGCAGTTGAAACAGTTGTCAGTGAATATGTCCAAACCATTATCTGGTTTGGCTTTCTGAAGCTGCTGAGAGAACAAGAGTGTTTGGGCAGTTTAGAAATGTGATAAAATGAAATGGGAACCCCTTGTTGTATAGGATTACTTCCTCTTGAAATTGCTAATTTTCACTGTATCTCTTGTGCAGGATTTCAGGCTAGCAATTAAACAATACTTGCATCAGTCCAGTCCTGATTTAAAGCAATGTAAGACATTACATTTTGTTTCAGTGATCACAAATCTTGCCATTGTCATTTCCATGTATTCCCATAGAGGTAACAGTAGGGATAAGGGTGCTGGGACCATATTGTAAGGCCTTGTTGGAAGTAGAACACCATATTTTGTTTTTCCATACAGTTTGGGATACCATTAAATCTGAGGTTTCCCTCATGCTTATGATTGCTCAGGCAAATGATCTTAGGCTGAAGCTTTAAAGAAAGTTTTGTAGACATCTGAAATAATACAAAACTTTTAAAATATGGAGAATGTATTTTAATAGGGGTGAATAAAGACATAACGAGCATTAAATTCATTTTTTTAAAAACTGCATTCTGGGAGGGAACCCCCCCCCCACCCCCCAGTCTTCATCTACAGGGTGGTGAGCAGGCCATTCAGTATTTTCTGTTAATGCATGATGTGTTTCTGCTACCTGCAAATCAGTGTGGTATCAGATGTGTATAGTAACCTCTGGACACCAATCCTGGGATATAGTCTGTTCCAGCCTTAAATATGAAAATGCTGATAGAAACATAGAGTGAGTCAGAAGGGGTCTCCTGGGCCATCTAATCTGACCCCTGGCTCCAGCCAGCTCCGCTCACAACATGCCCACCATGTGCATGTCCAGCCTTATCGATGGGGCCTCAACGACCTCCCATGGAAGCCCATTCCATACCCTCGGGGTCCTAATGGTCAGGAAGTGCTTCCTGGCATCCAAATGGAACCTTGGCTCCCTGAGCCTTGCTCTGTTGGAGCACGTCCTGCCTTCCTTTGCAGGGGAGAACAGCTCTCTACCCATCTCCGTGTGACATCCCCTCACATACCTGTATGTCACCAACAGATCCCCTCTGAGTCTCCTCTTCTTCAGGCTGAAGAGACCCAGTTCCCTCAGTCTTGCCCGATACCCCATCCCCTGCAAACCAGCCACCAACCTTGTGGCCCTACGCTGCACTGACTCTAACCTGGCTATATCCTTTCTGTAATGAGGGGCCCAAAACTGAGCACAATACTGCAGTTGCAGGTGCTCCAGAGTCATATAGAGGGGTAGTAATACCTCTCTCGATCTAGAAGCCACACTTCTGACTATGAACCAAGGGTGGTGTTCACCATCTTGACCACCGCATCACACTGCTGACTCATGCTCAGCCTGCAGTCAACCAGCACCCCAAGGTCCCTTTCACAAGTGCTGCTCTCCAGCCACTTGTCCCCTAACCAGTACTTAAGACACCCATTCCTATGCCCCAAGTGCAAGACCTTGCACTTACCCACACTGAACGCCATCCTGTTGTCTCCTGTCCACTTCCATAGTCTGTCCAGATCATTCTGGATCTGGAGTACCTGCTCCTCAATTGTGGCCACTGCCCCAGTTTTAGTATTGTCTGTGAATTTGATCAGCAGACTGTTCACCTTTTCTTCCATGTCTTTTATGAAAAGATTAAACAGGATGGGCCCCAGGACAGAGCCCTGGGGGACCCCACTTGTCACTGGCTGCCATCCCAATGATTCCCCAGTAATGGTTACCCTCTGCTTTCGGTCAGTCAACCATGCCCTAATCCACCGGACAGTGCTTTGGTGTATCCCAAAACTCCTCACTTTGTCAAAGGCCTTGCTGAAATCCAGGTATACCACATCCACTGCATCCCCTCCATCTAGCCATCTCGAAACCTTGTCATAGAATTCCACAAGGTTTGTCTGGCAGGACCTGTTTTTGCAGAAGCCGTGTTGTGTGGCTGTCAGCCTCCCTTCCCTATCTAGCATCACTAGATCTCTCTCTATTACGAGCCTTTCCATTGTTTTTCCTACAATGGATGTAAGGCTAACAGGTCTGTAATTCCCCATGTCCCTTCTACTACCGTTTTTGAAAATTGGGACCACTGATGCCACCCTCCAGTCCTCTGGAACTTCACCCGTTCTCCACGAGGCCTCAAAAATGAAGGCCAGCGGGCATGAGAGAACCCCTGCCAACTCTTGAAGTATTCTCGGGTGTAACCTGTCAAGGCCTGGCACCTTTGTAATGTCCAATGCCCTGAGGAGCCCCTCGACTTCTTGGGGAATGACTCTAATCTGTGCCCCTAAGTCCCTGGCCTCATCTAATTTCCTATGCATATGTCCCCCGTCCTGCTTTGGGGAGAACACAGAGGCAAAATAGTCATTTAGCATCTGCGCCTGTTCCCTCATATCTGTCACTGGATCTCCTTCCTCCTTATTTAGTGGTCTCACTATTTGTCTCCCCTTCCTCTTCCTCTTTACATGCTGAAAGAAGCCCTTTTTGTTGCTCTTAATATTCTTGGCAAGTCTCAGCTTATAATCAGCCTTAGCCTTGTGAAGAATCCTTCTGCAATGGGCCTCCTCCTCCCGGTATATCCGTCTGTCTATAAGCCCCAGTACCCATTTCCTACAGAGGTTTCTCTTTCATCTAATCCCTCTAACATCCTTTCGCATCAATGGCAGCACTCTCCTTCACCTCCCCACCTTACTAACTAGAGGTATCGTCAAGGCTTGCGCCTCCAAAACTTCTGAGTGCCATCCACCCCTTAACTCGCTTGCCTTCCAGTAACCTATCCCAGGAGACTTTCCCCAGTCTGGCCTTCAGTTGGCCAAAGTTGGCCCTCTTGAAGTCCCAGCTTCTAGTGCTCGACCTGCTGCACGTCCCCAGTCCCCTGATCTCAAAGCAAAGGATGGAGTGATCACTCGCATCCAGACCTCCCCTAATCTGTACTCCATCAGCTCCTCTCTATTGGTCAAGACCAAGTCAAGGATGTTTCCCCCCCCTTGTCGCCTCTTAAACCCTCTGTGTGAAAAACCATCCCTCTATAGCTTCTAGGCAGCAACGTGACCTGACTGTCACCGCTGAGTGAGTCTCCCAACTAATATCCGGGAGATTGAAATTTCCCATAATTGCTGTGTCCCTCCACCGAGATATCTTTAGAATCTGGTCTGTCAAGACATCATCCAGGGTCTCAAGTAGACCTGGAGGGTGATAACATACCCCCACTGTCAGGTACCCTTCCCTGTCAAAATCTCTAAGTTTCAGCCAGACTGCCTCTACCGAATCCCCATCTGTGCTGCATTCTATCTCACTGCATCCTATCCCTTCCCTGACATATAAAGCTACGCCCCAACCCCTTTCCCTTCCTGTCCTTTCTAAACAGGTGATATTCCTCAGCCCTGGACTCCTCCTCTAGCAGGGTCACCAGCTTGCACTGAGGGCAAATGTAACCCTGCTTCTCCTGGGGGAGAAGGGCGAACATGTCACAGCTGTCACAGCAGACAGCAACATCCATGACTCCCACCAAGCAACATCCGTGACTCCCATCTCCTGGTCTGCCATTGGGAATCCTTCAGAGACCCTAGCTTGGTCCTCCACCTTGTCTGTCCTGCACTACCCCTCACTTGCCTAGTTCTCCCGGACAACCCCCGCCCCCACACGGAAGAATTAAGTAAAAATTTAAATTGGAGGAAAACAAAACCAAAACAAAAACAAAAAAAACCTCAGCCCCCAGGGAAGGGATTCCATGGGCAGTCCAGGCCGCAGCTAAGGGACACAGACAAGAGATGCTTATAAGCTTCTCAGGCCAGTGGCCCCGCCCCTCTGCTTCCTCCTGCCCCTCTGGCCCCTCCTCCCTTCCTCTCCGCTGTTCCTGGCCCTCTGCTTCTCTGCCCAGCTACCCAACCTTGCCTTCACCAGTTTCCTGGCCACGCAACACTCTCTCCCAGCCTATGCCTCTGCTGCTCCGCTGCTCTGCCAAGAGGCAAGAGCCAAATGCCTGATATTCCTAGTTCATAATGTTGCTGTTTTCAAAATCACTCAAAACAGGTGAAAAACATTTTGTTTGTTTGTTTATGGATCCAACCGCAATTGTCACAATTGTTTGGTGCAAGTATTTTACGTACTTACAAATTTTATTGTAGCCCCAACTTGGACTACAGCTTCCAGAATTTCTGACCACTGATCATGTTGGCTGGGAATGAAAGGCGTTGCAGTCCAACACATCTGGAAGGCATCAGGCTCAGAACACGTATTAGCGTGAGAGTGTGTGTGTGTGTGTGTGTGTGTACCAGCACATCTGTTAAAGTTACACATTGCTTTTAGCATAAACTCCTACACCACTGTAGTGTAATGCTCTAAAAGTTTGACTAATGTGATCAGGTATGTAAAATTAGGCATAATCTACAAGCAGTGGACCAAGGTGGTTGACAGGCTTCTTTCTCAGCGATTTTGGAAATGGTTTTCCAGTTACAGGAATAGAATTCCAAAGTTTATCCATAGCTGAGTGATTACAAGAAAAGGGTACTTCTTTGCAGAATTGCACTAAGTATTTCTACTATTAGGCGATCAGGAAGAAAATGACATATATTTCTTAAGATTGAAAAACTGAAAGCATATAGAACAATTTTTCCACATGCTTGCTAACAGAACTAAGATGGTAGACTGCAACTTTTGCAACCATAGGATCTAGAAGTATTACTAACTTGCTAAAACAAAGAGAGCCAAAACCTCACAGTTATATTGCAGTGTGCCAAAACCACACTGCAAATCTTAAAAAATTGTATAGTATACTCTATTCTGCTATGTCATGTCAGCTTACCTCTGTCACAGGTAAGAAGCTGTTATTTAACACAGCAAGCACGTACGGGATTTTTCAAACTTCTGGAAGTACAGAAAAGCTACCTTCACAAAAATCTATGCTATAATAGTATTAGTGCACAAAAATGTCATTTAAAACAATCACAAAGTAGAGAGAACAGCCAGTAGATGTTTATTTTTTCTAGAAAAATCATGTAAATAGAAGATCCCTGTAAGATATGACTAAGAGTTAGCATTAGCCGTAACAACCAACAAATTATACACTACAGTCATAAGATAAGTTTCCAGTGGGCTTGGCTTTTTACAATCATCAGCTTACCCTAATTCCACTGCAAGAACCCACTGAACAGGACTCTGACTCATGAAAAACAGAAAAAACAGCTTCCAATATTGCAGTTGTGAATTGCTATAATAGACACCTGTAATCCATAGAACTTAGGAAATATGTATGTAAGAGTCAAAATGTTGCAACAACCATCAGAATATACAGTTTTGTGTACACAAGTATTGCATTGTATAGCATCACTTGGGTCAACATTCATTGAATACTGTCAACTGTATCCCTTAATATCAAATTAAAAATATTGTTCACAACACAAAATAGTAATCAAATCTAACAACTGCAACATTCGTCTCTGGTTACAGCTAAACAGCTTTTACTAAATAGAGATTTTTGTTCTGGGAATTTTGAGAGAACAGCTAAAAAGTGCTAGTGAATAAATTCTCAGTGGAAACATTCAGAAGATCTGTTGTTCAAAGAGTATCTTTTCAAAACCTGCTGGAGGTATATGATAAAATTCACTAAACTGACAATCCAAAATGGCGCTGTCATCAACTGTAAGAAAGAGAATAACATAGTGAAGTACTCATATACATATATACATACTGTGTAGTCAAACAATCTTTATTTTCTAAAGCGAGGAAATGTTCCGGTGTTCAAACTCATACAGGAATGCACTTGTTGCCCCCAACAGTCTTACTCTGCCACCCTCCACAAATTAGAAAGGGAATTTCTGAAGTGGGAAGCCTGCTCTGCACAAGTTAGACTGTCTAAATCATTCAGATCCTTCACACTGTAGCATTTTAAATGGCACAGAGCAAGCCTCTCACTTCCAAGTTCCCCCTCTAATGCATGGTGGAGATAATGCAAATAGGCAGAGACAGCAAGTGCAGCCTTACTCTCCCCTCTCACAATTCCATGATCACATGAGGAGGAACACCTGGCCTGGTCTTTTGTATCAAATGTTCAAAGTATCACTCACATTCACAATTTGCATTCCAACAGATAATTATGGAACTTAACACAGTCTTGCAATAAAACACAAATATTTATTTATTTTTGGATTTATATCCTGCCTTTTTCCTACAAAGGGCTCAAGGCAGGTTACATCTCTTCCATCTTATCCCCACAACAACAACCCTGTGAGGTAGGTTGGGCTGAGAGTCTGTGACTGGCCCAAAGTCACCCAGTTGGCTGCATGGCTGAGCGGGGACTCAAACCCAGATCCTCTGAGTCCCAGCTCTTAACCACTACACCACACTGGCTTTCAATATTTGTGGTACTTCAACAGCTGACCCTATTTTCATGTAATTATAAAAGTACTTGCTCACCTGGAAGCAATTCTTACACACCAAAATGAGTAAGCAAATGACTACTTGCTAGTTTAGCAATGCAAACTGCCTTCACCATTGCAGAATAGGGAAATTTACCCAACAGTAGTTTGAACACTAGTAGTAGATCAGTAGAGGGGAAAATGCTGTGACTCAATTCTCAGAATAGCCACTGCCTTTGGTCTACCTGATTATGCAGTGCTGCCATGGTAAAGGTCTCAATCAACAACCCTTGAAGTGGATGCATCAAAAAAACCCGTGATGTAGCTCTGTACCAGATCACCAAAGAGACTACAAGGAACCTTACAATGGGGAGTGAATAATATATAGACTGATTCTCTGCACCTCAAGCTTACTCTGTAGAGAGGAGGGTGGCAAAGAGGGAGCTCTTGCATCTTCTCAATGTCATCAAGCAAAGCTTTGCCAAGTTGCTCACAGCCTGCTGCAATCTGGACCAGGAACCTTCAGCAGTGCTCAGTAACAAGGCTACACAACATTCTGAAGATAAAGTTGCTTAGATCTGCCACAACTTGGACACCACAATTAATGCAGTTGGACTAATAAAGCCATTCACAGCATCATCTGGTCCAGTTTTTTTGGATGTGTTTCAGTTGTTGAGACCTGAAGATGTCAACAAGGTGCTTGGCCAAGTCTGGTTGACCATGCTTGACCCTACTTCTCATAGGGAGATGTATCAGGGTGAGTCCATGAGGTTGTAAACTCCTTGAGAGAGGGGGTTGTGCCAGGCTCTTTAAATGAGGTGGTAATTAGGCCACATCTTTAAAAAATAAAAGTGTAATCAGGATGCAGATGATGTTAAGAACTATAGCCCAATAGCCTATATTCCCTTTCTGGACAAGGTGCTTGAGCAGGAAATAGCCAGTCAACTCCATGTACCAGTTGGATTTGATGGCATGGAGGGCCTTTTATCAGCTTGGACAAATACACTAACTACATCCTCATCTGGGTAGATATAGCCTAGCTACAGTTAGCCATGCTTTGGTAACTTGAGACAGTCTATATACCAGTTGTTGTGGAACCTAAGCAAAATTGTGCTGTTTCACTCCTATCCTGCTGGTAGGATGCTGTGAACAGCTTGCTTGCAACTGTATGAAAACAGTGCTAGACTAGATGGACTACTGGTCTTATCCAGCTTGTCTCTTCTTATGTTCTCTCAGTTGGATTATTGCAGTGGATTATACAGGTCCAAACAGGACAGTGAGATTGTTAACAGGCACTGGCTAGTGTAATCATATTCGGCCAGTGCTTTACTATCTGCATTGGCTGTCAGTCCAGCATTCAAAGTCCTAAACAGCTTGGGGTCAGTTTACCTGAAGGACTGTCTCCTCCCAAATATACCTGTGTGGAATCTCAGATCATCCTCAACAGTCCTACTGCAGGAGCCCCTGCCAAAGGAAAGCAGGTAGGTGGCTACAAAGAAAAGGGCCTGTTCTGTTGTGATACTTTGGCTACAGAATGAACTACCAACAGAGGCTTACCTGGCACCTTCATTGTACTCGTTCTGGCACAGGTTTTCTGATTTTCTCAGGAATTTTAGTTACAGTTTTTGTTTTAAATCCTTTAAATCTATTACTGCTAGGTTTCATTCTGGTTTTTATTTCTACTTTATACTGTAGCAGGGGTCCTCAAACTTTTCCACCAGGGGGCCAGCTGAAAGCTGCCAGTGCTGGGTGTGGGCTGGAAAGGTGGTGCCGGCAATGTGCACGGGCCAGCGCAGGGGCGAGGATGGCGTGTGTGGATGTGCATGCTGAGGCAGGGGCAGGGCACATGCTGAGGTGAGGTGCGTGCATGCGTGGCAAGGAGAGGCAAGGTGTGGGCAGGGGTGGGCATGCGCCACGAGGCGGATAATTTTCTCCAAGTGAGCCAACTGCTGCCTCTCCACGCGCAGGGCGAGGTGGGCGGTGGCAGGTGGATCCAAATGGGCATGGCGGGCCGGATCCAGCTCCCCGGGCTGTAGTTTGAAAACCCATGTACTATAGCTTAAAACATTTATAAACTGATTTTTTTTTTTTTGCTGTATTTTATGTTTTAAATTGTGAACTGCCCAAAGGCTCTCACCTACTCAGCTGCTGGGTGGTATCGAAAAGTAATAAATAAATGAATAAATGAAATCTGCTTCTGTTATATTTCTTCTTGGTCACTTATTACAATATTTATATGCCATCAAAGACGTAGGAATAGAGAAAAGCCTTAACTTGGCACCACAAAGATTACAATGTTGGCACAGACAATTCTTACTAGGAAAGCTGAAATGACTATTCTTCCTATCCTTTGAAACACAGATGGTGATTGTAGGGCTTAGGCAGTTTCATACTAGGAGAGGTGCTCCATCAGGTTTTTAATTCTAAAGCAAAGGAGAGAAAAAGTGCCATACCTGTATGTTTATAAAACAATTATGGTATAGTTGAGTTGGGGTGATGATACAGTAGAAAACTGTGTGGTAAAGAAAGGAGTAAAGGGAAATTCTGATGAGAGCTGTGCATGCTCTTTTCAGTAAACTGGGGGACAGTGACCAAGGGACCCAAGTTAAGTCAGTGTTGGTATCTAAGGATCCTTTTTTATTGCACTCCCTATTTTATGAGAACGCTGCATCAGAAATAATGCACTTTAGTTGTTTGTACTGTATTATCAGTCTTCATAAGCCAAGAAAATCTGAGCCATGTCCACTTCAGGAAAACAAAGGTGCTAGGAAAATGGTATTAGGGCTTTTAGTACATCCCTCCCTTACTGGTGTTCACTACAAGGGCTGAACAAATCAATTCATTCTTAGTCTGTATCAGTTTCACATGCATCCAATACCTCCATTCTGTCCAATTTCTTTAGTCTGCAACTTTTTTCCAAAAAACTTCACAAACATCTGCATTTATTTTGCATATAACCTTCCCTGACATACAGTTTTGTATATAATGTGTGAGCAAAGAACTGTATTGCAAAATATGGAAAACTGTACAATCAATTCACATATTAGTCTGGGAGGTACAAATTAGGTTGACTGGCTTAAAAATGTCAACTAAAAGAAATGTCCCATCCATTATTTCAGGACAGGTATCTTACATGAGATTTTCAAAGGCAGTAAGTAGTATCCTAAATTACCATCCTAATTTACCAAATTTCCCAGATCAGCAAAAGAGTAATTTTACCACAACTCTTAATGAATATTGACTTGTGATAGCAAATAAGTTTTGAAATGAAAAGTGGCATATTTTGCAATTGGTTATTCCTATTTCAATACTGTGGTTTGTTTATAGCGAAATCATTTAAAAAATCAGTTGATAGTATCTGTACCAAAATATGGAAATTTCTAACTGTCAGATTTCAGTTACAGTCATTGCAAGCTGACTTAACAGCATTATGTTCATAAGCTACCTAAATAAACATTAAAATGATCATTAAAATTCTAGCAAGCTTCTATTAGCATATTGGCAGTTGCTTTAAGAATATGCATTAATTTACATGTTACATTTTTATCAGACTTTTCCTTGCAGATGCCTAGGGCAATCTGCATCTTTTCCCCACTCTATTTTATCCTCACATTAGAGTGAGAGCTGGCAACCTGCTCAAGGTCACCCAGTGAGCTTCATAGTTAAGTGGGCATTTGAACCCAGGTCATGTGTTATGTTCAGTCTAGTAAAGTAGGTTCTGAGAGTGCCAACTTACCATATACCACAGGGAAAACAGTTCCTCTGATTCCTGAGGCAGGACAGTGCATATTTTTTCCATTTAAATAAACATTTAATTCTACATGATCATATGTTATCCCCTGTAAGACAAATGTGAAATCTTTGTAAGCCTCTGCCTTGTTTTTATTTTAATTTATTTAAGCAATTTATATATTACTCCCAAATATGAATATTTTCTGGAGGCTTCACCAAATATTCTCAAAGTGTCAACAGCGCAAAACAATGAAATATCAATAATATGAAATATTAAAACAGCAAGCCAAGATTACATGAACAATTCAAACAAACCATTTTACACAGCCTAGGTGAAAAATTATTCACTGGAAAATGAAAGGAAAGTGACATAAGCAAAAGCCTCCATGAGGAGAAAATTCTTTAAGAAAGGCACCACAGCCAAAATAAAAAACAAAAAAGGCCATCTTTCGTGCCATTATTTGCCATACTCCATCTGGCTAGGTATCTAGAAGCTGGTCTTATTATACTAATCTTAATACCCAGGCTAGTCTTCTCGAAGTAAGGGCTGGTGCCAGTGGTGGTATTGCATTGCATAGCTTATGTGTTTCAATGCAACATTCTGCATTCTTATGCAAACAAATACTTGCAAAAATAGTAAGGTACCTTAAAGCTGAAATTTAAGGGGGAAAGAGTTGAAGCTCTGATTCTCAGGTCCATGGCTGAAGTATAACCCTTCATATACTGTGCAGTGACTGTAGAACTGCTCTCTTAATGATGGAATCTAAAATTATGTACTGCACAATCCAACCCTACACAAGAGTACTCATAAATATCCTATTTATTTCCATGAGACATGCTCCCATGTAACTATGTGCAGGATTGCAGCTCAATGCATAGATGTTTAATGCTTTCTGCACAGGCCAAATAAAGTAGTCTATGATATTTTATACATAAACTAAAGCTGATTTTAGATCTTTGAGGATTCCATTCAGTCCATATTTTGAAGCAAACTAACATTATTTGCACTGCCAGGACTATTTATTTATTTCCAACTTGTATTCCACAGTTAATTAGTCTCAAGGACACTCCAGGAAGTGAGTGTCCTTGAGACAATAACAATATACAATAAAATATACAATATGCAGGTGAGGTGCCAGTTATAAATAGATTAAAATAATATATTAAAATTAAGACACAATATAAGACTGTACCTTAAAATTGAGCAATAAAAAATAAATTATTAAAATGTCTGGAGAATTGGATCGTTTTCACCTGGCATTGAAAAGAATGTAATGATGGCACCAGGCAGCATACTCTCAAAAGGCCAAGCCATAGATGGGGCTCAAACACTGAGAAGACCCCTCTTCTATTTGCCATCCTCCTTACCTCCTCAGAGGATGGCTCTCTCAGAAGGTTCTCCTCACCCAATCTTAGGGAACAGTTAGCTACATATGGGAGCAGATGGTCTTCCAGGTATCCTGGTTCTAAACCATTATGTTAGCATAAACATCTCAAATTGGGCCCAGAGCTCAAATGGTAACTAATGAAAACAATATAATACGGTGGTGATATGGGAGTGCAGACCTGCTTGTACCAGCAGTTGCGCTACCCCATTCTGTACCAGTTGAAGTTTCTGGTTTGTCTTCAAAGGAAGCCCCACCTACAGTGGATTAAATAGTTGAGAGGTTCCAGAGTGTATCTAGGTAGGACCAAAGTAGATAAATTAAGCTCAGCTGAAAGAAGGCACACCAGATCACCAAGTGTACCTGATATTTTGGGTCTAGGAACACACTCAAGCTACAAACCCTGCCCTTCAGGGGACTGCAACCCCACCCAGAACAGGTAGAAGGCCCACCCTCTGGGCAGAAGGACCATCCATCAACAGCACCTCCATCTTATCTGGCTTAAGCTTCAATTTATTGATCCTCATCCAGTCCATTATCGAGCTCAGGCAGTGCTTCAGGACAGAAACCGCCTCACCTGGGTTACATGAAAATGAGATAGAGACCTCAGCCCCCAGTTCCAGATGACCTCTCCCAGTGGTTTCCTGTAGATACTGAACAGCATGAAGTACAGTATAGAGTCCTGAAGAACCCCATAGCATAATTGCCATGGGGCAGAGCAACTGTCCCCCAGTACCATCTTCTAGACACGGTAGTCCAGGTAGAACCACCACAACTCAGCACCCCCAACTCCCAACCCAGCCATCCTGTCCAGAAAGTCACCATGCTCAATGGTTTCAAAAACTGCTGAGAGGTCCAGAAGTACTAACAGGGTTGTGCTCCCTCTGTTCCTTTCCTGGCAAAGGTCATCCCACAGGGCAACCAAGAAAGTCTATATCCCAAACCCCAGCCTAAAGCCTGATTGAAATGCATCTAGCTCATGGGTCCTCGGACTATGCCCCGCAGGCCGGCCCTGGCCCACTGTGCTCATTTATCTGGCTCGCCATAGAGGTTTTGGACTCACCACACGTGCGGTGAGGCGGGGGCTTGCTCATGCGGAGATCTTTTCAGACTCGCTCAGAGAAAAGGATCTCCTTGCGAGCGAGGCTCCACCTCGCAGTATGCGTGCCCAGCAGCGGCTTGCTCACAAGGAGATTGTTTTGGACTTGCTTGGAGAAAACGCTCTCCTTGATCACAAGCCTCCGCCTCACAGTGCACACGCCCAGCAGCGGCTTGCAAGCAAGGAGATCTTTTTGGACTTGCTTGGAGAAAACAATCTCCTTGCAAGCAAGCTGGCGTCTTGCAGCACCCCCGCCCCCAGGCTTAGCCCGCACCCCTTGCCCACACCGCCTTGGCAGCCCATGCCCATCACTGGCACCTTTTGACTGGCCCCCTGTTAAAAAAGTTTGAGGACCCCTGATCTAGATAATGTTTCATCCAAGAGAAGCTGAAGCTGCTTGGCCACCACCTGCTTAAGCACCATGCCCAAAAATTGGATGTTTATAACTGGCCTGTAATTTACAATGGCCCAGGTTTGGCTTTTTAAGGAGAGGTCTTATAACAGCCTCCTTCAGAGAGGCTGGGATCACTCCCTCTCTTAATGAGGTGTTGGTGACCTCCTGGACCCAAGTACAAACCCTGTTGCTAGATCTCCTGATGAGTTAAGGACAAATGTTATATGAACAGGTGGTACTCGCAGCATGAACAGAACCAAGTACCTTGTCCACATCATCAGGCCACGATAATTTAAACTCATCCATCAAAATCAGATAAGATGGTATTCCAGACACCTCTCTCAGTAAGACTAGATCAACTGTAGAGTTCAAGTCATAGCATATCCAAGTGACTTTGTCTTCAAAGTGAGAAGCAAATTCATCACTGAAGTCTCAATGGTCTCACTTGATGTTCCAGTATATAGGAGACCACCCAACCACTTGGAAAAGTTTGACTGGGTAAACACTGAGAAGACACAATAGTAGTGCCAAAATATTGACATTTTGCCACCTTTATTGTCACAGAATAGGCTCTATAATGAGCTCCAAGCTATGTTCAGTTGGGTTCCTCTCAAGATCTCCTCCACCTATGTTCTAGTTGCCTCCCTTCTTGCTTTGTTGCTCTGAGCTCCGCTGTATACCATGGAGCCAGTCGAGTTCCGACAGACGAAAGAAGACACTTAGGAGTGAGGAGAAGACAACTGCCTGAATGTTCTCCATATCCCACAGAGTGACTTGAGCTTTAACAAGAGCACCAATCACGTCAGCCAGAGATTCCCCCAGAGACCCCTGGAAACCTTCTGGATCCCCCACCCTTGCAGAGGGAAAACTATGCCAATAGTATAAACCTCACCAAAAAATAGTCAGACCATGACAAAAGTATTATAATTAACCCCACCATATCTGAACCATCATCTTCCAGATCCATCAAAAAGACTAGGTCCAAAGTGTGACTCATTTTGTGTGTTGGGCCAATGACAGGTTGAGACAGCCCCATGGCTGTCATGGCGGCCATGAAGTCCTGAGCTATCCTGGACAAAGCAGCCTCAGGATGGATGTTCATGTCCCCCAGAACCAACATTCTGGGGGTCTTCAACTCCAGGTCCGAGACTACCTCCATCAGTTCAGGCAAAGAGATTGCAGAGTGGCAAGATGAACTGTACAACAGCAAAATCCCTAATCTATCTTGAGAGCCCAATATCAGGTACAAACACTTAAACCTGGCCCCAAGAGGACTAGAAGTCCAGTGAGAGAAAGTGTGTGTTTAAAACTATAGCCACCCCTCCCCTCCACCATTTCCAGCCCTCCAGGCAATGCTGGTGCCGCACCAAGTACCCAGGTGGGCACTGCTGGGAGAGGGGCGCCTCTCCACTTCTCCCACCCAGGTCTTGGTGATACAAATGAGGTTGGTCCCTTAATCAACAATGATATCATAGTTGAGGGAGGTTTTATTTTGGAATGACCTGGCATTTAACAACAGCACCAATAGGCCAGGGGGCTGACTGACATGATTACCAGGAACCTTTTGGTTGGTGGGGGGGAACAGGTGTAAGGTACCTGTCCTTTCTTCTCCTACACAGACACAATTCTCCCCCACATCTCCCCCTAACTATAATCATCCTTATAGCTGCCCCCCACTCCACTCCATCTCATGTCTTCCTGAACTCTGGTATGTTCCTGGATTTGTTGATTTCTCTTTGCCTGTAGATACTGGAAAATGATGGAAATTGCCACTGCTTTGCCTTACAAAGAGGCAAAGAGGTCTCTGTATGTCAAGAAAATTAGCAAGTGGTGCAAAATAGCCTAGCTGCTGCTTTGCCATTAAATTCAATATACCTACCTAATCTCTCATCTATACTTTCACATTTTATATATTTGTTTATTTATTTATTTAAAACATTTCTATGCCATCCCCATTGCAACAAAGCCTCGGGGAGGCTCACAACATATGCAATATAAAATATAATTCATTTAAAACTTTTAAAACTGGCCCATCTTGCGCCGCCCCGAGGCTTGTGCGCCGCCCCGAGGCTTGTGGCAAGGGGCGGCCTATAAATTTCTAAATAAATAAATAAATAAATAAATAAATAAATAAATAAATAAATTAATTAATTACTATAAAAACAATAATAATAAATTAGCAATTAAAATAACTTTTGAATAAAAAGGTCTTCACCTGGCGCCAAAAAGCAAATAATGATGGCGCCAGACGGACCTCTCTGGGGAGCGCATTCCATAGGTGGGGCGTCACCGCAGAGAAAGCCCTCCTCCGGGTGCTCACCCTCCTTATCTCACTCACGGAGGGTTCCCAGAGAAGGGCATCTGCTGCCGATCGTAAGGGGTGGGAGGGCATACGTGGGCGCAGATGTTCCTTTACACCCTTTACAAAGAGGACACAATAGAAGAAAATAAGCATGGATAGCTATAATGCATGAGAAAAAAGTAAAACTTGCTCTTGGAGACATAGAACTAGTTCTAATATGAACAATATGGCACTGATGATCATGTCTGCTTTGAAGGTAGCTTTAGGTTAAAGGATGTAAGATCAGTTCTGATGTGATTCATATAAGTGTTATGTAAAGAAGCTCACCACAACATCACCCTCTTGTGGAAGATTGTTTGCAGGCAATCTGTTCTTTTCCTCATTATTGTAGTAAAGCGCTCCATCGCTTCTCAGTACTAAACTATTCGTATCACGTCCAAGAGGAATTTGATTCAAGTTGACTTTCTGAGTTGCCACTCCAATACCCCAGATTCCTGAAAATACAGTAGGAGAGAAAATGGAAAGGCACAGCCATGAAAGAAAAGAAAGGGGAAGAGAGAAGAACTTCAGGAATATATGCTTTATGATGCAATGCTGGACCCACTCACTTGGAAGTAAACTCTAATGAACAGAACAGACTGACTTCTGAATACACATGCATAGGATTATGCTGTGAGCATAACACAAGAAATGGATGGACAAAGCAGAAGAAAATGTATGTACAATACAACTACATTCCTATATGTCTAAGGGAGCAATCCTAAGAACACTTTGGAGTAAGCTCAATTAACAAGTAAAAGTAATTTCTTGATAAACACACATAGGCTTGCACTTTAAGCAACTTCAGTAAATTGACAGTGAGTAAAACAAAAAATCCTATATAAATCAAGCAATAAACCTAACCTTGCTCTTTTCCTTGAAATGAAAAAAAACCTCCTCCCCCTACCCTGCTCTGCCCTTTCACTGGCCCTTCTGCCTGCAATGAATTGGCACACAAAGCTAAAGACTTAGTATGTCCTCAACCTTTGCTGGGTGAGATGCTGAATAATATGAAGAAACTGATAGCTAGTCTGATGGTTTGAGTCAGTTTGGTCCACTCAGTTTCAGCCTAACCTATCACATAGGGGGTGTTGTTATTGTGATGATAACATAGAGCTATGTAAGCTAACTTGGGTTCCTCACAAGGGGAAAACTGGTGGACTATGGGTAATAATGAACATTATCCTGTGAGTTTCCAGATGACCCTGCAGGATTTTTCTGTTTCAATGGCTCATGGTTGCATTAACATCTGGGCTACTCTGGAATCAAGAGATGACCTAGATCAATGGTTTTCAATCTTTCCCCAGCTGAGGACCCACGAAAACCAGAAAACCACCTTAGGGACTGCTGAGGCAGAAACAAAAAGCATCATACACATAATACAGTATTCTGTGTATCAGTTTCCAAACACAATACCAAAAAAATGAAAATTCTCCAACACAACCAGAAACTGAGCAACAAAAATGCTAACAAAAGAACAAAATACCAAAATTGGTGCAGTGTGTCTCCTAGCCAGTTCCCACCGAGCCGTCTCTCCCCTCCCTGTGTCCCCTCCCCCGGTGGCACCAGCGCATTCCCTGTGAACATGATGCCAACCAAGGAATAGGTGGTGGAGCACAGCCAGCCCCCGACTGGTCCGCAGCGAGTGGAATGTGCTCCCGCCCCCAGACTGACAGGAAATCTCCTGAGGACCAGCACCAGTCTGCAGACAGGTGGTTGACAACCACTGACCTGGAAGGTTAACCCAATCACTTCAAGAGGCCCAATCTCATTTGACCATTAAACACCTTAGTTTGCTAAGCACTGACAGCATTGAAGCAGCTGGGGATGGAGGAAAATGATGTTTGAATCTGATGGAATACAGGCTAGCGCTTATTTTAGAATTCATTCTATAAGGCAATGATGGAAGCAAAGAAATAATTCCTGCTACCATACTGTGCACAATACCATCTACCAATTTTCTTCCAGAAGTAAGAGGCTTCCGCTAGGCTTTCAAAGAAAGTTTGGGGGAATGCTTTGTTGTCACCAGTTAACTATGCATTTTGCAGATTAACTCGTCTCATAGATACTCCAACTAATGTCTTCTCTGAAGGGCTCTTCAGAGATTCATCCAATTCTGATGTCTTTCACATAGCAACTGGAGGGGCTGTGAATTATATCTGGGGCATTCTACATTAAATATATGCTTTACCACAGAGCAATTCTCATCATCTTACACGTAAATGTCCCATATAAGCCTCAAGCTTACATGGACAGTGGCCATTCAGAGATGGAATGTGTTTAATGGAACCAATTACCAGGGACGTTGTAGGTTCTCTGCAGGAGGATCCCAAAGACAAAAATGGGATGGAGGATGTGAACTTTGCCAATTCCACCTTCCTGAAGCTGCTTAAACTCTCTGAAAATCTGCTCTGAAGGTACCTGACCCAACCCTTCTTCCTGTGGAAATGTCTCTTCTATTCAGAAATCTGAATCTAATGTAGTTACATGGGTCCAATGTGAGCAAAATGTAATTCATTTTGGAAAACATTAACTTTTTGACTGACCTGTAGACTGGATTTTAAATTCAAAATAGCTCTTGTTCTGATGCAAAGGGGCATTGGCTAGGCAGCCTCCTGTGCCACATACTCGCCGTCCATTTTTGACAATGACAACATCTGTTCCTGAAAGATTTAAAGCATAAAAGTGGAACCATTTAAAAGTCACAGCACAAATCTAGAGTTAGAAGTAAATCCCACTGAGTTCAGTGTAATTTACTCCAAGGCAAATTACTCCAATGCAACCTTGCAGTATATTTGCATGGAAGTCGACTCTGAACTCCCACTGTAGTCAATATCCCAGATAAGTATGTTTAGAATTTCACAGTTTGACAATATAATCCTAAGGAACTTCATTCATTTGTGGCTGTGAACACATGCAATGATATGCCAGAGAACCCTGTTTTATTGTCCACAAGCCATTTATTGGTGCACACAGCTCTTTTACTCCAGCTTGGCTCCTTTCACTAGTTGGAGTGGATAATCTAACCAAGAAAATAAAGTTTACCATTTTGTCTGACCTGGAGGCCCTGGCTTGTTGCTCCAAACATGCCAGGGCAAAAACAAAGTGGAATTCGCAATTCTGGCTCATAAGAGGTGCAATGATGCAGATCCTTGCTTTGGATGACATGGCACTGTTTCCTTTTCTGGTTACTTGAGCTGTTCACACTGGCAGGAAAAGCCATGCCAGGCAAATGAGCTGAATGTACCAGCATGTGTTCAATGCCAGGATTCCCTAGAATTTACATTGCTTGAACAAGAACAGCCTGATTAAATGCATTCCAGCTCAATGAGGAATTAAACAAAACACTCTTAATTCAAAAGTATAGGAAAACTATTTGGTATATCTGAATATTTCCCAAAATAATTCCTACTGTATCTGTGTCTTTTTTTCCAACAGTACATACAAAATCTGCTTCAATTGTTTTAGAACAGAAGAGGAAATTTGTTGCTAAAACAGCTCTACTGCAATCTGCATGTATCTACAGAAACACATTACAAACAAGATGCTAATTAATGAAAGTGATTCTGAGCCCTTGACACTCAGGATATTTTGCACCACCTTCTATAGTGTTAATCAAACTTTAAATAGTTGCATACCTGCAGCAAATAAACTCAGATTGTTGCTGCTACATATTAACAGAATGGGGCTGTTTATACATAATGCTAAGGAATACCACAAAGTTTCCTTTCTTACCTTGTGTCCTGTGTACACACATTTGCAAGGTAACTACACATGAGTAGTGTCCGTATGCCTCTATCTTGCCTCCAAATGGCAGCACATAGTCCATCAGCCATTGCAGCTGGGAACCAATCCAGCACACATTGCCTCTGTCTGCATTGCCTGCCCCTTTCCCATTGGCCCGCATGCTGTCCTCGGCATGTTCTTGGCTGACCACCACTTTTTTTTCCTGCTGCTCTGTGGAGCTCCATCTACACATTAAATCAGGACCATAGAAGCGGAAGAGCGGTGACCAGGCAGGAGCACCATGCAGGGCTGCCACCATGGTCTCTGTTGCTAGGAAGCACTCCCTGGCCTCCCTCTTGGTACACGATCCCTGATGCTCAGCCACTGCCATGCCTGCTGCTCCATGAACAGCATTCATGGGGACCAAACTTGCAGACTAAAACAGGGAAACTGCAGCAAAACAGTTTACACATTTTGTTACGTTATCAGCTTCACATGTAACAATAAGCAATACAGAAATGCATTGCTTTTCATAACCAAGTGAAAAAAATACACCTAGGAGAGGTCAAAGAACCTGAAGTAGGAATTAGATTGTTAACCTAAAGGCAGGGACTAGCCTAAGTGAGATTGTATATTAAATATAGTGTCTGTGCACCCGGCAGTTTATTGTGGGTCATGTCATCAGATCTCTGTCTTGGTGAGAAATGAGAGCCAAATTCTTCATTGTAAGCTCAGTTTTGAACCCTCTTTTTGTCTATTCTCATGGAACAGTGATTAATGTCCACAGAAAACAATTGAAAAATATGTTAGCATAGTGGTGAGTCAGTACATGCAAAATCTAGTCAAAACAATATATAGCAAAAATGAAAGGCATTCACACTTTTAACTAGCACATGCACTGAGATTTTTTTATAAACAGTTAATAAATCACCCTGCCAATTCAAACTAATCCACCATTATAACAGCAAAGTGGAGTGGGAGTGGGATTGTGGCTGAACATGGGTTATACCCATTATTGATATTCTTCTATTGCTTAGAGAAAGAAAGAATAGTGTATGATACCACTGTAGGATAGTTGAGTGTTATTAGTCTGCTGGAATTGGCAGGGTGATGAGTTATGACTTGATCCAATTGTTGTATGTATCTGGGATCAAGTTTTAGAATATGCAACAACCAAAAAAGAAGAGGTGGGACAAAGAAAAGAGCTTCAAGATATAATTCTATGTACTTGTACCTGATAGTCTCACTGAATATAATGGGAATTTTCCCCACTAAAGAGTAATGCAGTTTTGAGCTCTAAGGCTGGAAGAATCCCACCAAACTCAGTGATACTTACATCAGAGTAGACACAGACTTGATAGCGTTTCTTTAAGCTCATATTCATACAGAAGACAGAAGTACATGGGTGAGGCAAATGAGAATCAGGATGTATCAGAGCAGTTAAGATCTTCAAGACTGAGCTGATTCCTAGCAGTCTTCATAAGATAAATTTCCAGGTAGGATGGTTGGGCCAGATCTCATCTCTACAGCTCATGCAGCATGGTACCATGCAAAGCACAGTTGACCATTTTACATAGTAAGGAGGTTTATTTCAAACGGTTAATAATATAGTTAAGACAGTTGTGTGTGTAGATATGCATGGGATTACATTTACATTTTCCCTTTCCTTCAGCAGTCTCAGCACTGCTTTCATCACAACAATGCTGTGTCATAGGTTAGGCTGAGAAGTAGTAACTGACACAAGATCAATCAGTGAGGTGGAGAAGAGTATTTCTTAGTTCCCCAAAAGCAACAAAACATCTTGGGCCAGTCCTGCCTGTGTGTGTGCATCAGATTTCCTGTTTGGCTGTGGTGCCAGATGCAGTCATACTATTATCATTCTGCACTGTGTTTGTGCAAGAAAGTGTCTATAAGTGCATTCATGTTTCCTTTTTCTGTGGGCTATATGCTATGAAAGGAAAAGCAATACATGGAAAATGTAGGTAGAATCCAAACTTTGTCCTAAGCAGAGTGAATCCACTGAAATACTTTCTTGTTGTTATGCGCCATCAAACTGTCTCCAATTTGTGGCAACCCTATGAATGAAAGCTCTCCAAAAATGTCCTATCCATGACAACCCCTGCTGAGCTGTTCTAAAGTCAAGTCTCTAACTAATTTAAGTCTGATTTATTTCAATGGGTTTACTCTGGATACTACAGAGTTTGCTTCTGAGTTTCTACAATAGGCATGAAATCCTTCCAGAAAAGAACAGATGATTTCCCCAAGAAAAACATGCAACACCCAACATGACACACCTGCAGAAATATCATGTGTGAATTTAGTGTCTGGAGTAAGGACTTTGATACAGAGGCCATGAACGGGCACGTTTTAATTCACACATTAGAAAAGGAGATGAAACTCATGGTGTGTTCATTTAAAAAGATATTGTTTCAAACTAAAAGTGAACAAATATCAAATGGCCCATGCTGGTGAAATGTTTCCTCGATTAAAAAAAAATGCAGATAGCTATGATTGGGGAGCGTGAACTTCCAGGATACATTTGCCAAGCCACTTATCTAATAGCGTGGTTGCGATCATTAAATTGAAGAGGCATATAAACTTCCTCAAGCTCCCTGGACGGAACGCCAAAATACATGGACGATTACTACATTTTTAAAGGCGTAAAGACACCAAAGGATTCTTTCTACTTGCCCTCCTGCCTTTTCCCCCCAACCCACCCGCAGTCCAGGAAACGTGTAACGCGCAAGACACCACGCCTTCCCTTACCCATCCGCTGCGTATCCAACAACACCGATGGCATTTCTTTGAGGGGGATGTGACCGGTCCCGCCCTCTCCACAGCAGGCCCACCGGAGGCAGCACCACGCCGAACGCGAAGCCGACCCAGCTGTTGTTGCCGCCATGTTTCTTCTTCGTCCTACGCTCTTTCCTCAAGGGGCAGTAATTCTAATGTTTCCTCAGTAGAATGTCGGTTCTCAGTGACAGCTGTTAGAAACCGCCATGTGCGGGGTAAGGGAGGAGGCAACTAAGGCACCCAACACAACTAAGCATTCTTCCTATGCAGGGCTTTGCATCCCAAATGGATAAAAGTGTGGGTGTGGGCAACTTCTCTCCATCAAAAGGTTTGATGATCACGAACGCTATTCCGACAGATGGAGATGCGACAAAGAAAACCTCTCCCTAATTTTAATCTGTGCTTTTAGCCAATTTCTTAAGGATTTTCTAATGTACAGGAATGTAAATTGAAAAATAGACTATATTCAGAATAAACAATTCATACTCAAAGGTATTCATTTTAAATAGCCATCAATATATACTGATGGGAATGCACAATAACTCTTCTAAGGACACAAGGATTACGAACAAGGATTACGAATTTCCCGAGGCATTAGGAAGGTGGGTGAAGTTTTGCGACAACAAAAGCCCTCCGACTTCGATTGATTAAACATGTAAAATTCAGAAATTTAATTATGAACAATATAGAATCAGAAGTCTGATTGTTGTTTCCAGATGTGGTCCTTCCACAATTAGATAAGCAGCAAAATAAGCTAGTTACACTGCATTTGAAGGAGAAAGACGATCTTATCAATGGTGACCATTCCCGGGACCTGGAGGCTTCTTGAAAGGCCAGCGAAGGAGGAGCTCCGCCCACCCTGCCTATTCCCTGGTCTCTCCTATCTCCTTTTCTCTGCACCCACGGGAACGCCCCCCCCCCCCGTTTTTCCTTCTTTGAGGTCGAGTTTTTGACGGCAGAAGGCAGCAGTTGGTCAGATCTCCAATTCTCCCTTATGATGTTGGAACACAAACTTTGACCTCAGTGCGAAATTGCCAGTATCCTATGCTGCTGTTATGTGCTGTCAAGTTGAAGATATTTTATCAGGAGGGCTTTAAACCGAATCCAACAGGAGAGGGAGAAGTACATGCCGGTGTAACAACAAACAAAGGCTTATGCACTACAACAGAGAGAGCAGCTCACAACAGTACCTATTAATAGTCTTCCAAAAAATGAAGGAAGAAAGTGGAGTATCTGCCAATTCTTCCCTGCAGTGTCCCACCTCTCGATCATTTTTGGCCCATTCATTACCCTCACTGCCCCGTCCTAACCAAGGGAGAACGAGGCTTTCCAGCCTGGAAAAGTAACACAATCCTCAAGGATCAGACAGCGTGTCTACCTGAACCGGAAGCCAAGAAGTGAGGAAGCGGAAACCACCAACACCCTGAATTCCTGTTGCTTCTCAGGTCGTGCGGCTTGCTTTGTTGTGGATACGGGACAGATCGGAAAAGATCGCGGAGCGCGGCCGCTCCTTGCCGGCTGCCGCTTTTCGACCAGCTCAATGCCGGAGAAGAAGCCGCGGCGTCGTGGTGTGGTCGGCCGCTTGCAGGGTCGCGCAAGCAGCTTGGTGGGCGCGCCGGCTTGGGGCCGCTGACCGAGGCTGCGGACTTGAAGGCGGCAGGCGGGTGAGCGGGACTCGGCGGAGAAACCTGGCCAAGCAGCGAGGGGGGCGAGCTTGATTGATTCGCCTCTTGCCGCAGGTGCTGCTTACTTCAGCCGGGGTAAGGAGGACGGGGCGTTTGCGACCTCCACGCAAAGCGGCCGCAGAAAAAGGGAGACGAGCCCGCGAAGTTGAGCTTCGCGAGCAGAAGCGACCTTGCCGCGGCATCATAGCAAATCAGCCCGACACCGGGGGCACGCGGTGCCTTTGGAGTCTGTTTATATCACATTTCTGCTATAGGCTTCAACGTTTTATTATTATTTTTTATTAAAACATTTCTATGCCGCCCCATCGCAATAAAGCCTCGGGGCGGCTTACAACAGTTTTAGAGAGGGACAGTTCCATGCGCTGCGCCGGAGCTTTCGGGTTACATCTGACACTTCCCACACAAGCTCTTCCTGTGCTGTTCACGGGGGACTGCTGGGCTTGTGTGGTCGGTGTGATCGGACCGCAGCCTCTTGCCATACCTTCTTTTCTCCGCTTCCAAAGGCAGGTGTCGAGTTCGGGGGGTGGGGGCAGGATTGTTCCTTTTCGTTTATTGTTTTTGAACAGTGCCTGCCCTATTAATGCTGAATGGCAGCAACTTTCTTTATCTTCATAGTCGGGTTGTGGCAAGGGGTAGGCTACAATGGCTGGAAGACCCTCAGACCCATCACCCTACTGTCCGTACGAACTTGCTGAAATAAAGGGGCCTCTTACATCTGATCCCCTCCTCAGATAACTGGCCATTAGCCCACATGTGCCTCACTTCCTGTTACCGCCTCCCTGGAATTTTTAAAAGCACAAAATACAGCAGCACAAGCTCTTTGCTTCCCTGTGCTGTTCACGGGGGACTGCTGGGCTCAGCATAACTATAAATATAAACATTTAAGGGCACAATTGTAGGGGATGCTCACAATGCTCCAAACTATCATGTTTATGGGCATCCTGTGCAGAATAGGAGGACTTGGATAGCCAATTTCAGTTGTCCAACTGCAGTGCTTCAGAGTGGGAGGGAAGGAGGCTGAGGCATTGACAGGATATGTTCTGTCTTGGTGGCACTGGCCTCCTCTTGCCCCATGGAATGCCCTCTAAAAATCCTCCAAGATTGCTTTTGTATCCTTGGAGAAGCAGCCAGCACAGTTCTTTCCATGCAAGATTTGGAGGGGAGGGGAGGCAGATCTGAGCATGCATTCCCATCTCCAGTACCAGAGCAATTTTCAGCCTTACAGCTGCGAAGCAAAGGAATCCAATGACCGTCCAGGGAGCATATAACTGCTCTGTAAAAATACAGTTAAAACCAAAGTAAACCTTTTAAAAACCAATAACAGTGCAAAGATCAAAGAATACTATAACAGGTTTAAAACGATTGAAATGGAAAAAGTAAAACACCCTAGAGTGCCTCTTTGGGGGGAAAGTGCATTCCCCCAAAGACAGACAAAAGCAGGGATTCTGGATTACTTTGGGAAATCAGTTTATTTAAATACATCTAGGAAGCAGTTGTTTTGTGCAAATGGAATTGCAACCCTATTAATGTTAGACTGAAATGAAAATGGTTTTATCCATATATAAACTGTTGTACATGGGCAAGGATGAGGAGTCAATCTGGAAGATGTAGGCTATATGTGGATTTTGTCTGCTGCTTATCTTTCTAGGTCTTACCAGTCAAGGTGCTGAGGAATAAAATAAAGTCGACAACAATCCAGTGCTCAGCGGCAACCTGTGCTCGGCTCTTGAGTGTGGGTTAGTGTGTTCTTTGAACTCAGCTAATGGCTTAAATGTTTTAAAGCTCTGCTTGTGGTCTCTGTGTTTGTGTTTTGGCATTTTTTTTAGTCACTGTAAGTTTGGGAAAAGGAAGTAGTGCTGCATAACCCCCCCCCCCCCAATATTCTTTGATTGTTAACAATTGCAATGAAATGCAGTGGTACCTCTGCTCACGAATGCTTTGGTTCACGACCAAATCGGGTCATGAACAAAAATTTCATAAAAAATTTAACTCAGGTCGTGAACTCTGCATTGGGTGGCGACCATGATTGCAGCTGTCTCCCCTCCCCCAAGTGGGGAGATGGTCGTGATCGCACCTATCTTTCCTGCAGGAGTGCAACCGCAATCTTGGCCGTCTCACCCCCGCCAGCACGATCGCGCCCATCTCCCCCCCCCGCAAGCCCCGTTTGCGCCCATCTCTTCCTCCCCCAGCACACCCGTACTCGCACTGTCTCTCCCTCCCCACCGGGATGACGGGCGCGATCGTGGTTGTGCTGGGGGGGGCGGGGAGATGGCTGCGTTCGTGGTGGGGGGTGGGGAGATGGGTGTGATCTTTGTTCTTTGTCACTTTGCTTCACATTTTTCTGATTAAAAAAAAAAGTTACAGAATGGATTAACCTTATTTACATTGAACCTTATGGGGAAATTTAACTTGGCTCATGACCATTTTGGGTCACAACCAGAGTCCTGGAATGGATTAAGTTTCTGAGCCAAGGTACCACTCTACAAATTGTTATGTGAAAGACTCTACATATTTGTAGGATTGCGGGCATGCAACTTTAATTTCTTAAGACTATGATAAAGAGTTTCATATCGTTGTCTGAACTGCTATCTCCTTTTATTATAGACTGCAATGGAACTTCTGGAAGAAGACCTTACATGCCCCATTTGTTGTAGTTTGTTTGATGATCCACGAGCATTGCCTTGTTCACATAACTTCTGCAAGAAATGTTTGGAAGGGATCTTGGAGGGAAATGCTCGGAACATGATTTGGAGACAGTCTCTCTTCAAATGCCCCACATGTCGGAAGGAAACCTCTGTTACAGCAGTTAACAGCCTCCAAGTCAACTATTCCCTTAAAGGAATTGTGGAGAAGTATAACAAGATTAAGGTAACCACAAAAATGCCTGTGTGTAAAATGCACAGTGGCCAGCCTCTCAACATTTTTTGCCAGACAGACACAAAGTTGATATGTGGTGTCTGTGCAACTCGGGGAGATCATATAAAACATGTGTTTTGCTCCATTGAAGATGCTTACTTTCAGGAAAAGCGTGCTTTTGAGATATTGTTTCAGGGTTTTGAAATATGGCATTGTGGGGATGCACATTCTCGTCTTGAAACTCTGGAAACCAGCAAACGGAAAGGTCTCCAGATGCTGACAAAGGACTACGACAGAGTAAAAGAATTTTTTGAGAAGTTGCAGTATACCTTGGAACAAAAAAAGAATGAGATACTTTCAGACTTTGAGACAATGAAACTTGCAGTTATGCAGGCATATGACCCAGAAATTAATAAACTGAATACTATCATAAGAGAGCAACGAACAGCTTTTAGCATTGCAGAAGCTTTTAAGGATGTGTCTGAACCCATTGTATTTTTGCAGAAAATGCAAGAATTTCGAGAGAAAATCAAAGTGATCAAGGAAACCAGATTGCCTTGTCTTACTGTAGATATCAACTCCACAATTAAAGCCTTTGATACTAGACAGTGGGAACAATTTAAACTAGCAGATGTGGACAAACTTTCTTTACCACAGGAGAAAGACCCATTTTACAGGGTAA
This sequence comes from Varanus salvator macromaculatus, assembly GCA_023646645.1. Taxonomy (NCBI): domain Eukaryota; kingdom Metazoa; phylum Chordata; class Lepidosauria; order Squamata; family Varanidae; genus Varanus; species Varanus salvator. The sequence continues at coordinate 17,570,590 of JAIXND010000798.1, read as the reverse complement.
TTTCTCCATTCTTTTCATCCAAGTTTATTTTAACTACTTTGTTTTGTTTGCTTATATTTGTTACTATGCATATATGCTTTATGGATTTTTTGGTTGATAGTCTACAATACTGGAAAACTCTTGTCTCTGCATTTGGCTCAGGGTATCTGGCAGAGACAACAGAGATGGCAGATCATGCTATCTTGTACTGGGAGAAAATGACAGATTGTGCTGTAGTTTTAACTGAAAAATGTGTAAATTATATCCTTGTAATATTGGATAACATTGCTCAATTTGTGTACAAATACAGACTTTTATAACTACTACTACTGTACAGGAAGCATATATTAGAAGTGATTGTTTTAGAGTTTAACAACAAGAAAGGAAGACATGGATAAGCTCCAGTGGGTAAATTTTTGAAATTACCTTTCTCTTTAAATACTGATTCTATTTATTTTCCTGTGGCTTAAGTGTTTTGCATACTTTGATTCTAAAAGAAGCTGACTACTTATTTGAAAATGCTCCTTTCTGGTACTCTTGTTTTTCCAAAGTGAGAAATGAATTGGATGTATAATATGATTGTGCATATTAGAATGTGTTAAAAATGAAATGCAAAACAGCAGAGTGAATTTCAGAGTAACGGAGGGCATGGTATAGGTTGAGAAAAAGCATAATCACATGTATGCAAGCAGTCAGCCTGGACCTTCAGAAATAACATACATTCTAAAATACATGAGTTTTTCATTAATTTTTATCTCATCTTTCTACTAAAAATGGTGCTCAAGGTAGTTAATAAAATATAAAAGTATAACTAAAACAAATCAACTAGAAATATATGTACAAGTAAAAATGTGCTTAAGCCATCTTAGCAGCGTATATGCATAAGGATAAAAATAATAAATCGCAGTAACTTTTTAAAAATTAAGTAGATTCTAATTGTGAACAGATTTACCTTAAAAGTGAGTCTGATTTTTTAAAAAAATATTTCTATGAATACATATCCAATTGAGGATGCATTCCTGAGAGAAGGGCATCCCTCACCTGCTTCTGGATGTTTTTAACAAGTATTCTGGAGGGATGAAAAGAACTGGAGGAATTTCCATTCTGCATTTTGCTTTGGATGTCCTTTTAGTGCAAATTCACAGAAACTCTTACTGAGGAAACAGTTGGGGCGAAACTCAAATCGCTTATCTTTAGCTGACAAATGGGAGGTGCAGTAAAATGAAGCCGCATAGCCTTACCCCACAACAGGAATGTTCCTGCTCAGGTTTCCAGTTCGCCAGCTCTGCTGTGCTCTGTACTGTAAGCTGAAAGGGCTTGATCAGAGCTGTTCACTCCCCTTCCCACTCTAAGGCTGTCCTTGCAGATATGTTTTTGTGAGGTGAGGATTGCTTTCTTTTTATTTATTTGAAAACTTTTTATACAAACCACCAAACTATAATTGTAGGGCGATGTACTATTTATGTTCACAACATAAATGCAACAATAAAATAGATAAATCCCACAATACTTAGACCAGACAGAAATTAGCATGGTGCTAAAAAGATTATAACCTTCAGGCCTGCTGTAACGACCAGGGGTTTTTCCTTTCTTCCCAGAATGTTATCCACACAGTCCACAGTCCCAGTGGGAGTATGTTACAAGGAAGAAAACAAAGGAAAAAATGAAAAAAGAAAAACCAGGGACCTCCTCCACTGAACTCAGCCACCAAAGTCCTGTTAGCTCTCCCTGTTTGCTTGCTCTCTGGGAGCTTGGTTGGTTGTATACAACAGCCCCTAGACCAGCTGGGGCAGCTTCCTCTGATCTGCTCACCTAAGAAGTCAGGAATTAGAATTTGGAAGACCAAATAAGGGATGGATTGGCTCTATAAAGGAAGCCAAAGCCTTGAATTTAGAGCAACTAAGCAGGGATGCCATGTGTACAACATTTTGAAGAGCTTTCATTCATAGTGTTACCATACGGCAGAGACAACTTGATGGCATGTAACAACTATTAAAAAGTGTGTGTGTAGTGGGGGGGGGGTGCACATAGCTTCATTCACAGTTTTATAGCTTCTCTGTTGCATGCTTTAATGGGAAGCACAAGTGTTCTTTTGCTTAGTTCTCTAGATTGCCATAGAAATAAACTAGAATACCTATAGTGGCTAAGGTGGGAAAAATGTATCCATGGTTGCATGTGTATGGTTCATATGGCCTCTGCAGGCACATAAGTGAAGGCACAAATACAATGAAAATAAACTTATGCAGGTAGTTCAAGGCAAAATGGAGGTTGAAGATGGGCATCCCACAGCTCTTGAGAATAAAAATGACATTGCTCTTTTTGCAGAATAATGACCAGGGCCAGGGTTGGAAAACTTCCACTGGCCAAGAGGCCAATCCACCTAGACCCACAAGGGGCTACATACCTCCCCACCAAATAGTTGCAGTTGTACTGCCAAAGTTCAGTGGAGGCAAAAATAAGTACAAGTGACAATTTCTTTTTAAAGTAAAATATCCAGGGATCACACTTTACTGAGAAATAAACTGGGAGAACTGTTCTGCATCCCAATGAAGTTTGTGTTGTCCATATGCATTTTTACGGAAAATCATGGTAGGAGCAGTGGGGAGATTTTGCAGCAATTCAGGAGTAAAGACAGAGCCAACAAAAATTATCAGGGCACATGCAGCCCACTGGCACAAATTCACCAACCTTGGCCTAATGTTTATTTCTGTTGTTTCAACCATCACATTCATATCAAATCAAAACAAAACGAAATATAAACTATAACAACACCAAAAACAGTTGAAAGTTTTAAGCAACATCATGTTATCCCCCAAGAGTTGAGGGATTACATAAAGTATATCAAAGATAAAGTTAGAACCAAGATAATATGATTTAAGTAAGCACTAAATACACAAATACATTAAAAACTTCCAATTAAGTCCTTACAATTCATGATACAGGCCTCAACAAAACCCCTAGGCATTGCAAAACTCATGACTTGCTGTCACAACAGCGGACAACTACACATTTTCAAACCCTTGCTGCAACCATGAAGGATCCAGCTTAAGGAGAAAGGTATGAAAGACTAAGGAACAGTTTGCATTTTCAGCATCTACTTTCACTCTCTTTCTCAGGAGGGAGGAATACCAGAAGCTATACATGTACAGACTTTCTGTAGCAATGTTTAGTTTCTGAAGCAGCTAAATGCACCCCCATGATTACAAATCTCAGCTATAGCAACACTTAGTAACTTGGTGCAGGTTTAGGAGTTTGGGAGCAAGATGCCCTTAATGACAGGGTTTGCCTGACACACTGGGCCACGGGGAGTGGTAGCTTAGCGTGTTGCTTGAACCCCCTGCTTACAGACCATCCTAACTAGCCTTGGAGTTTAGGAACCCCCCTAATGGCTTATTGTGCTGTCCAAAGCTGGACAACATGATAAGCCATGGTCAGTCAATCCAAAGGGCTGGAAAGCCTGTAGGCCAGAGTGGCGAAAAAGGCTGCCACTCTGGCTAAGGGGTTCCAGCAGTTTCTCCTTTGCTCCTGCTGATGCCAGGAGAGAGTGGGATTGCTTGCAAGTGCTGTTGGGTAGACTGCTCTCATGGAGGAAGAAAGCAGAAGAAAAAAACCTAAGAGTCCTGTACAAGATCATGGTGTGTCCTAGTTTTACTAGACTCCCAAGTTTGTCCATTCAATTGGGCTTTCAACATCTTTAAAAAATGTTCTTTCAGTTGCAATATTTGGTTCCCAAGTGACCAGCTCTGTAAACAGAATGACATCTGTGTACATGTTTATTGTTGCCAGGGAGTCTTGTGGCTGGCTCGGGCCTTTTCTTATATAGCACGCACAACTACTGAGCAAGGTATGCTTTTTTTGCTTCTGAGTTCTGAGACATAATAGCTGGAGACCTAATTTTCCAGTGAAGGTGAGAATGATGAACAATCAAGATCTGATAATTTTGAACGTTGGAGGAATGAAATTCACCACGTGGCCTTCTACACTGCAGCAATTCCCTGACTCTAGATTAGCAAGGATGCTATATGGTAATGACCCAGAATTTAAGTTGGTGAATGGCCAGTTCTTTGTGGATCGTGATGGAGTTCTGTTCAGCTATATTCTGGACATTTTAAGAACACTCCAGCTTTCCCTGCCTAGTGACTTCTCAGACTATCGGAGGCTTCAGAGAGAGGCTGACTTCTATGGACTCTTTTCTGTGGCTGAACTTCTAAGTCAAGAAAATTTGTTGAAGCCAAAGCCAGAGATCTTGGAAATAAGATTCTTGCTCCAGGAAACACAGGCTTTTTTCCGGGTGTTTGGCTCCTGCAGCATCACTGTTGGTGAACTGGCTGGACGGATCACTGTTTTTGCAGAACAGCTTGTGGGAACAACCTGGAAAAATCATAATAACCCTTCTCAGAAGTCACTGGTTCCCCTTTCTTTGGAAAGGCCTTCCCATCATGATCTTCTTTTCCAGTGTGGTACTGATCAGCTTGTGGCAAGGTATAATACTTTTCAACTTTTTCATAATTTATCTAGAATTCAGAATGAGTAATGAAAAAGTCAAGTTTGCTGATGACACCATTTATTACTTAGGGTAGGAGTTGGGTTAGAGTAATTAAAGCAAAAATGGACTATGGAAAGTTCCAGAAAGATCTTTTCAAGTTGTGAGAATGGGTACCAAACAGTAATGTAGAAAAAAATCCCAACTTTACATACGAGCTAGATTGTGAAGGCTGAGCTAGCAGTGATGACCAAGAGAGAGAATGAGAGGGAGAGGGGGAGTTCTTGGGGTTGTGGTGAAGAACTTGGTGGAAATTTCAAGCCAGTGTGTGGCTACTATGCAAGTTGTATATCAGGCATAATTAGAAAAGGAACTGAAAACTGCCATAATTATATTGCTCCTATAAAAATCTATGGTGTGACCATGCTTGGAATTCTGTGTATAGTTCTGGTCACTGCACCTAAAAAAAAAAGATATTCTAGAACTGGAATAAATGCAGAAATGGATAGCTGCCCTATGCCAGAAAGTTGCAACATCTGGGATTGCCTGATTTAGAGAAAAGCTGAGTAAGGGGAGACATGATAGAGGTGCACAACATTATGCACCGTATGGAGAAAGTGGACAGGGAGACATTTGTTTTCTGCTTCTCTCATAATACTAGAACCTAAGGTCACCCTACCAAGTTGATTGGTAAAAGATTCAGGACAGAGTAATGCTTCTTCACATAGTACATAGTTAAACTATGGAATTTGCTGCCCCAAGATGTAGTGATAGCAAAAAATTGGATGGTACTACTTAGAAACATGAGTGGAAAGGTACTATTGCATTCCTATTATTCTTGTGGGATTTCCACACACAGGTGGTAGTGCTGATTATATTTATTTATAGCCCACCTATTCCTACTAATTGGGACTTGAGGCAGCCCACAACATTAAAATTCATACAATTTAAACATTCAAAATGCAGAAAAGGTAAAAATATAATTAAATCAGTGAATTGTAAAAAAAAGAAGAAGAATAAATACCCAGATTAAATGGCAATTTTCATTATAGAAAGATTGGAAACAAGCGAGTCAGAAAGGGTCTCACGGGCCATCTAGTCTGACCCCTTGCTTCAGCTGGATCCGCTCATATAATCCCCAACATGTGGTGGTTCAATCTTTCCTTGAACATGCTCACTGATGAGGCTTCCACCACCAAGCTTGGTAGCCCATTCCATATCCTAGGGGTCCTAACCCTCAGGAAATACTTCCTGACATCCAACCTGGAAGTATGCTTTAAGAAAATTGTTAGTGAATATTTTTTACTGAGGAATTACTTTTGCTTTCATAAGGTTCTCAAACTTATTTGGAATTTCCCTTTTTGGTGGCTTTATTAACATGTATATGTCTACACTTCAGTAAATATGATCTCAATCATTTTGAAGGAATGGGTTACTACATGTGTGCAAGGGCATACATGCAAAAGAGAGATTCAAGTCAGAACTGTGGCAGGTCTGAATTCTTTTCTCATGCAGCCTTCCTATTGCCTCTTGCATTGTTAATAGAAGTGTTTGTCATACATAGCTGCCCTTGATGAGTCAAGGGCACAGAGAGGGATCAACTAGGGGTCCCCCCCCCACCCATTTGCAATTCTATTAAGCAACCACAAGGTGGAGCAGTGGTATAACTGTACATTTGCAGCACTATAGGATGCTTTTATTTTTATTTATCTTAATACATACCACCACATTCCCATAGACTCTGATTGTTGTGATTTAAAATTTAATACTAAACTTTCCTTATTCTAAGAAGACCTGGAAAACACAAGAGAGGGTCTGAAGTCCCCCAGGATTCCATGAGTGAGGTCTCATGAGTGCACAAGAAATGACCTGTGTTAGAGAAGTCCATATTCTTAGCTGCTGTTTCTTAGGTTTGGAACATGCTTACTTCAAAAATCAAAGAATATTTGCAAATCTTTATTTTTGTAAGCCATCCTGAGGCTGGTGCAAAGGAAGGTATATACATGTTTTAATTAAGTTAATTAAAATTTTAAAAAACTTTGGAAATTTGCAAAGTCAGTTTGTGCTGACTTCTTAGTTATAGGTTTCTAATAGGTTATTTTCTACCTTTAAACTTCAGGAATGGGAATGATTAAATATTTAGCACAAAGCAAATTCCTAAAAAACTTAAAAGTAAAATGAATTGGCACTAACAACATTTTTTCCTTTTTTGCAGGTATGTTTCCATAAAACCTGATCAGAGGAAACTGTTTAGTGGCGTTAATATTCTAGGCTTGTTGGTTGACATATTATTCAAAGAAGGATTTCATTTAGTAAGCAGCAGGACAGTCTCACCTGAAGAAAAAATAGAATGTTATTGTTTTGAAAGAATGAGACAGCCAGATACTTTTACCATTAGTACGAGCCTAACACAGCGAGGCACTACTATACCACAAACAAAGCCAACCCAGAGCCATAAAAAGAAATGATCTATTCTATATTACAAATGATTGCCTGAGGTATACAAGCAGCATCTGTAATGCAACAGAAGAGCACACCATGTTGTGGCCAGCTTGCTTCTTTTATTGGACTTGTGTTATTTACTTTATTTATTACCTTTTTATACTGCCCAATAGCCTGCAGGCTCTCTTGTGTTAGTGAAATAAGAAAATTTACTTATCAGTTCATTGATTCATATCAACTGGAAATACAAATATAAAAATTATATTATATCCATTGGAAATTTAGTTTTCCGCCTGTTATTTTTATTTGCTTTTACCACATGCTATTGAACCTATTATCCATTGTATGACTTTTTGATCAGAAACATGTACAGTAAGACCTTTCATTTACAAGTTTGATATTTAGCGCTCCTCCTGTTGTATGGTGTCAATATACTTTAATGTCTGACACTTGACTCACTGTCCCATCACTGTTTCTCCTTCAATCTTTATTTTCCCCAAACTACTTTTATCACAGTTTTTCAGTGCTTGTGGATTCAGTTTGTTACAAAGATGTGTGCTCTTTTGTGTTTCTTTTATACAAGGGAACCCTTTATACAAGGGTTATTGTTCAGACTGTCTAGTAGTCCTATTACTCTTCCTGGTGATAGTGATTTTAAAGCTGTAGAACTTGGATCTGATAGTGACTTGAGTTGTTTGCAACATTCCCCCCAGCCTTTCCCCTCCACGCTAGGGCCCATCCTATGGCGGCTTTACCTGCAACTTGCTACATAATATAACAACAAAACTGCATGCTAGCTGGAGCTCACTTATTTGGGAGCTGCAGTGATACCAAATCATACCCAAATTTTGTATAATTTCCTTTGTGAAATACTCAAGAGGGAGAAATTAAATGAAAGAGAATGAAAAGCAGTGCAAAAAATTCACTTTAGGATTTCCTGCTTGCTGCCCATTAAGTTAATGACCTTCTAACAAGTATTATCAGCTGCGTCCATCAGCTGATAATACTTGTTATCCATCAGCTGTGTCCCTATCTGAAGAATGACTGCCTGGCGACAGTGACCCACACGTTGGTAACTTCCCGACTAGATTTCTGCAACACGCTCTACGTGGGGCTACGCTTGAAGACGGTCCGGATACTTCAATTGGTGCAAAATAGAGCTGCCAGGTTGCTGACGGGGACTGGGCGTTGTTCTCATATAACCCCAGTTCTCCGTCAGCTTCACTGGCTCCCTATTGAAGTCCGGGCCCAATTCAAGGTGTTGGTTATGACCTATAAAGCCCTTAACGGCTTGGGACCTGGTTATCTAAAGGAACGTCTGCATCCATATGTGCCCTCCCGCCCCTTATGATCGGCAGCAGATGCCCTTCTCTGGGAACCCTCCATGAGATTAGGTGGGTGAGTACCTGGAGGACGGCCTTCTCTGCGGTGGTGCCCCACCTATGGAATGCGCTCCCCAGAGAGGTCTGCCTGGCACCGTCATTATTTGCTTTTCGGAGCCAGGTGAAAACCTTTTTATTTAAAACTTATTTTAACTGCTAATTTATTATTATTGTATTTATAGAGTTTTAATATATAACCAAGATGTACCAGTTTTAAATGTGCATTATAGATGGTATTTTATTTTGTATATATTGTGAGCCGCCCCGAGGCTTTGTTGCAATGGGGGCGGCATAGAAATGTTTTAAATAAATAAAAAAAATATTATCCTTATTCAATTACAAACCTTGTATAATCAATCCAGACTTCCAAATGTGGGCTATAAATAATATCTCCTCCAAAACCTGTGCCAAAGTTTTGTGCCACTACCAAAGGTGAGAAAATGACATACCCTAGACGGGGCCTGATACTTAACATTGCTAATGTTATCATCAAACATGTAACTTCTCTGTGTTCTGAAACTTTTTAGCCAACTCCCATTGTCTGTTTTTCAATGATAATGCCTCATTTATCTTTCAAGCAGTCTTTTGACCTCCCCCCACCCCCAGCCCCTCTCCTCAGTTCCTCCATCTTGCTCTCCTGGCAGGTCCCATTCTCCCCAGAAAGCAAGAAAGAGAATGGACTCCCTGAACAAGCACTTGTGCCCTCTCTCTGGACACTATGGCATTTTGGATTGGGTTCACTGATCCCAGTCCTTGCACCCACATCGACCAGAGACACAGGATGGGAGGAAGCACCTTGGTCCTGCCGGTGCTGCTATTTCACATGAGTAGGCCACCAGGCAGAAGTAATGGTGTTGCTGCCTCTGCCCCCTGAGTCATGCAACAGCTGGATCTTAAGTAAGCAAGTCAATCCTGGGGAAAGAGCATAAGCAAAATGGTGGAGAAAGTGCCTGCTGAGGTGCATCACCCTTTGGGCACTCACTCCCACTGCATGGCAGTGCCAAACCTAGTCCCCTGTGTCCAGAGAGAGAGGGCAGGTTAGTGAGCAGAGATCACCACTTTTGTGGACTACCACTCACTTGCTTTGGGTGAGTTTATTTACTTATTTAAAACTTTTCTATACCATCCCATACTTAAAAGTCTCGGGACGGTTTACAGCAAATTAGTCCAAAATAATAACAACAACAACAACAACAACAACAATTGCCCAGCATCCAAAGTTCGGTGAGGGTGTTCAAAGATAGGCTGGGCATGCGCATGGTGGGCATGTCATGAGTGGAGCTGGCTGGAGCTGGGGGTCAGACTAGATGGCCTGGGAGGTCCCTTCTGACTCGCTCTGTTTCTATGTTTCTATGTTAAAATATAAACCCACCACTAAAACAAATTAACAATTAAAATACTGGGAGAATAAAAGGGTTTTCACTGATGCTGAAAGTATAGAAGGGTTGGTGCCAGGCGAACCTCTCTGGGGAGCGTGTTCCACAATCGGGGTGCCACCGCAGAGAAGGCCCTCCTCCGGGTAGTCACCCTCTTGATCTCTTTCAAGGACGGCTCCCAAGGATGGCCTCTGACTCAGATCTCAAGAGGCGGGAGGGCACATAGGGGAGAAGATGATCCTTCAGGTATCCAGGACCATTGGTCCCCACTTGTCACCCAGCTCTCACCTGTGGCTCCCAGTAGCTGTAGCATGCGCAGCAGCCACACCCTGGGCAACAGCTTTGACAGGCTGGCCAAACCAAGTAGAGGGTAGCCGTTGGGTCAAGACCTTTGGTGAGATAGGGATTTGTCTGTCCCGAGCATGTGAAGACAGACTCCGGCGGATTGAGCAGATGAGACCTACTAGAATAGGACCAACGGTCATAAAGACGGTTTCTGCAAGTGTTGTGGTACACTAAGAGCACAGCAAGATACGAAGACGCCCTGGTCAACCACTGCGCCCAGCCCAACTCCAACCGTCTCGACTCTTGTCCTGCCACTGGACCAAGATGGATACTGGGAAGAGAGAGTGAGGCTGACTATGCGCACCTCTCCCTCACTTTAATCCAATCCATGCACAAGTCTTGACATCCTCAGTTCAACCTCAAAGTCCTGTGGCGATGAGCGAGCGACAAAGCAGCAGGTGTGGATACACTGGGAGCTGTAGCCGCGGACCTGCACACAGGTGGCTCAGGTCTAATGGTCATCTTCTTGCTGACTGAAGCAACAACTGGATTCGGCATCTACCTGAGTGACTGAGCAGCCCTCTTTAGGACCTCACTGCTCACCTCCGTAGCAAGAGGAAGAGGCTAGAAAAGGTACCCTAAACATTTTTGCTTCACAGAACCCTGGCCAGCTTACCGTGGTGGAGGGAATCTCATCTTATGAGGTCAACAACAAAACTGCAAACAAAATGAAAACGCAAGGCAACACCACTGACTATTGGCACGTGGAATGTACACACGCTTCAAGACAACCCCTCAGCAGATTGACCAGAAAGAAGAACAGCCCTGGTCGCCAGAGAGCTCGCAAGATTTAACATCAATATAGTGGCCCTGTGTGAAACTCGCCTAGCCAAGGAAGGTCAGCTCACAGAAACAGGAGGCGGTTACACATTCTTCTGGTGTGGACGTAGCAGTGACGAACGTCGGGAATCTGGAGTTGGCTTTGCAGTTAAGAATCATCTTGTCCCCATACTTGCCAGTCTTCCCAAGGGTGTGAACGACCCACTCATGACAATGCATCTCCCACTACTGAGAGGAAAGCAAGCCACACTGATCAGCGCCTACGTACCCACAATGACGAATCTGGATGAAGTAAAGGACAAGTTTTATGAAGATCTCGATGCCCTATTCTCATCCGTGAAGCACACCAACAGGCTGATTCTACTTGGCAATTTCAACGCGAGAGTAGGATCTGATCACTCTGCCTGGGATGGCGTCATTGGAAAAAATGGAATCGGCAAATGTAACAGCAATGGCCTACTACTACTGAAGACATGTGCAGCTCATGATCTGATCATCACTAATACCATCTTCTGCCTGCTCACTCGCAAAAAGACATCCTGGATGCACCCAAGCTCCAAGCACTGGCATCTCAATGATTATGTCATCATTTTATTTTATTTTTATTTTATTTAAAACATTTGTATGCCGCCCCCATTGCAACAAAGCCTCGAGGCGGCTCACAGCATAAAACACAAAAACATTCACCATTTAAAACTATTTAAAACTGGCCCATCTCAGATTACAAGCTAAAATACTATAAATATAATTTACAACTTAACAATTAAAATAACTTTTAAATAAAAAGGTCTTCACCTGGCTCCGAAAAGCAAATAATGACGGTGCCAGGCAGACCTCTCTGGGGAGCGCATTCCATAGGTGGGGCACCACCGCAGAGAAAACCCTCCTCCAGGTACTCACCCTCCTTATCTCCCTCACGGAGGGTTCCCGGAGGGCATCTGCTGCCGATCGTAAGGGGCGGGATGGCATATATGGGTGCAGACATTCCTTTAGATAACCAGGTCCCAAGCCGTTAAGGGCTTTATAGGTGATCACCAACACCTTGAATTGGGCCTGGACTTCAATAGGGAGCCAGTGAAGCTGACGAAGAACTGGGGTTATGTATGTATTGTACTGTATTGTATTTATGTTTTTTGTCAAAAAAATGAGGGGGTGGGGAGATCTAATAAATCTATTTGTCACCTCTACTGTATATTCATCAGGAATATGATTTAGGTCATACCTGAGTGGCCTAGTGGTTTTCCCTACTTTCTTCAATTTAATCCTAAATTTAAGCCTAAATAACAAGAAGCTCATGATCTGAGCCACAGTCAGCTCCTGGTCTTGTTTTTTACTGCCTGTATAGAGCTTCTCCATCTTTGGCTGCAGAGCACATAGTCAATCTGATTTCTGTGTTACCATCTGGTGATGTCCATGTGTAGAGTCGTCTCTTGGGTTGTTGGAAAAGAGTGTTTGCTGTGACCATCGTATTTTCTTGACAAAATTCTACCAGCCTGTGCCCTGCTTCATTTTGTACTCCAAGGTCAAACTTGCCTGTTATTCTGGTTATCTTTTGGCTTCCTACTTTAGCATGCCAATCCCCCATGATGATAAGGACATCATTTTTTGGAGTTAATTCTAGAAGGTGTTGTAGGCCTTCATAGAACCAGTCAACTTCAGCAGCACTGATTGGAGCATAGACTTGGACTACTGTGATGTTGAATGGTTTGCCTTGGATTTGAACTGAGATCATTCTGTTGTTACCGAACTCAGCCAGTCAACAGCTAGGGCAAACCTGGGTGGACCCCAGACCCAAGTCAAAAGGAGCCTGAGGCGAGACTTAGAGCCAAAACCAGCTTTATTCTAGTGCACTATAGAATAAAGGGAGACAAAAGGAGATGTTCAGCCCAAAGTAGTGTCTCAAAAGTTGCACCCGGTACATGCATTTTATACCCTAGGTAACCAATTAGGTCACCTAATACACTTCTAATGCATCAATACATCAATGTACCCACACCCCCACTGCTGTTAGCTTCAAAGAGTCTTTTCTTCCCTCAAGGACCAGACATTTCCCATGTCTATTTCTTATCTGCTTGAGATTCACACAGCCTTGCCATGTTCTTACTCCCTGCACATTTGCAACTTTCATTGTGGCTAGAACCAGTTTCCACTGTCCCTTTGATTACTGTATTCGAGGTCAGGCTAGCGTGTTAGCTGTGGGTTACACAAAGTTCATTTTGTTCTTATCCACCCACCCTTCTGGGACAGTATAACTGTTGTTTTTACTATGTGGCCTTCCTCTGGCCAATAACTTTTGGGGTGTTTTGGGGTGCTGCAATTGGCAACACTGGGATAGTGTCTCTCCCACCCCCGTAATGTTTGGTCATATCTATTTATCATTCTAACCTCTAATATTATAGAACTCTAATATTATACGATATGTTCGTATCATGCATGAAAAGAACCCCCTCCTAGAGCTAAGACAGCTTCTCTTTTTTGGGGAGAGGAGTTGTCTTTGGGTTAGCAGAGTGGAAGAAAAGTTAAACTCCCTACCACGACTGCAGTCCAGATCGAGAGGCTTATTCTTGCTTCCAGCTGTTACGAGTCCGGGGTGCGCGTGTACTCAGCGCATTCTCACGTGTATTAGCTCCACCAGCAAAGAAAAACATTATTCTATACGCTGCTCGAGCGGAATCCCTCCCCCATCACCTCCAACGCCAATTAACTGTCGTAATCACCGTTTTATCAAACTGTTCAGACTTGTTTCGCATCCACAGTTCAGCCTTCCCCCTTTCAAAAAAAAAAAAAAAGGCGAGATTCCCTCCACTTGAAACCAGTAACTGACAGTCCCGGAGACTTTCCTTTTCTGATGGGTGTTTTTATGTCCAACCATAGTAAAGGGGCGGTGTCGCGGGGTTGTTATGGGTACCAGGTTGCGTGTCCAGCAACCAAACGCGGATGGTTACAAAAGCGTGCATGATTGCCTCGTGTATTTCAGAGATTCTGTAGAAAGTACATTCTAACAAAAGAGCTCCGAATTATGGTTTATAGTTATTATTATGTGCTTTACAAAAACATTTCGCGGGCCACTCCCGGTGATCACAGAACTGTCATGATTCATTTCAGAAAGGGCAACCGAGGACTATTTCCTCTACTTGGCGGAGGGACGCTGTGAGGTCGGGGATGCGCCCTCTGTGCATGGGAGGCGGGCACGGGCAGCAGGCAGTGGGCTGAAGACGGGGCATTAACATCTGCTCCTCGGGCTGGCGTGGCGGAGGCTATGGAGGTCAGGGGGGGAAGCTCGCATGCTCTCCCTCTGGGGCCATTCACATCGACTCCTAGAGAGTCTTCTTCCGACCTCGAACGGGTGAGTGGAGCTGGGGGGTCGATGCCACAATTCCTTGGAAAGGGTCGGCGGATGGGACCCAGGGTGCTCTCGGCGTAGGTGATTGACTCATCGCTTGCTTTTTAATGTCCCTCAGCACGGTTCAGGCTACAGGTATCCTTGCAGAAAATAGATCGCAGCACATGCAAACCGAAGTGGTACCTACCCAGGAGCAAGTCCCCTAGGAACAGTTAACCCCGTGTTAACGTGTACAAGTTTGCACTGTTTAAATCTGGCCCCTCAGTGTTGAGCACGACTGAATCATTAATTTCAACTGATTAAACTTCTTGAGGCGAGATGGCTAGAGTTTACTTGATAACTTCGAAGCAGGTTTTAGTGAATGCTGTCGCCCCTGCTCCTCTGTATTGGATTGGGCTCTGATACTGAGATGGCAGAACTTCTGTTACTTCTCTGTAATATACAGTGGCTCTTAGTTATAAATTGTCCTGAGAGCATCGGCTGTTAGGCAGTATGGAAATTAAATTAACAAGCTTGTCACGAAAAAGTACACATATTATTACTCCACATTGGTATGGTTAAACTGTTACAGCAAAATAGAGCCTTTATTCTACTCGAACAAATTGTGAAACCTTTGGTCGTGCAGATATCAGACATACTCAAGGATTGGTATGTGTTGGATATCTAAAAACCAAATTATGACTCTAGAGGCTGTAAAGATCCAACCCAAGACACTTTCTTACCACAACCCATTGGAGAGAATATGGTGGGAAGAACATGGAGACTTAATGACAACCTTAAAAGAAGATATTTTGAAAAAGTCAGAAGTAGTATTGAAAGAACTTTTCAGACTAAATAATACAAGTGATGCCTCTATAGCTACAATATGGGAAGCCAGTAAAACTTATATTAGAAGACACTTTTTAGAAATAATGTCTAAGCAAAAGAGAGAGTGATCAGAACAAAGAAGAATTCTGAAATAAATTCAAATGCTAGAGGACCATCATTTAAAAAACAACACAAATCAATTTAACTGAACTCAGACAATTAAATCAATTAGACATGATAGAGACAGAGGAGATACAAAAGAAGTTGCAATTTTTAAAACAAAAACACTTTGAACATGCAAATAAATCTGGAAGATATTTAGCATATCGTCTTAAAAAAGAAATGGAAAAATAATTTGTAACAGGAGTGAAAAAAGACAATGGGATAACGTACATTGAAAAGGAAATCCATTATCTATTTACTAGTTTTTTTTTATAAATACTGACTTTGGAGAATGGAATGGAGCAGTATATAAAAATAACATGTCTTGAGAAATTCACTCCTGAGCAGAGGAAAATAGTGAGTGATAAAGGTAAAGGTAAAGGTTTCCCCTTGACATTGAGTCCAGTCATACCTGACTCTAGGGGGCGGTGCTCATGTCCGTTTCCCAGCCGAGGGAGCCAGTGTTTGTCTGCAGACAGTCTCCGTGGTCATGTGGCCGGCATGACTAAACACTGAAGTGCACGGAACGCTGTTACCTGCCCACTGAAGTGGTACCTTTTTATCTACTTGCATTTGCATGCTTTCGAACTGCAAGGTTGGCAGGATAGCTTGTGATAATTCTTGAATGGTGATACTATTAGAAAATTTTAAAAATATAAAGCACATGGTCCCAATGGAGTTACTGCTGTGCATTACAAGTGCTTAGAGGAAGAATTAATGTTAGCACTTCAACAAGTAATGAATGAAATCGAAAGAGAGACTATTCCCACCAACATGGTAGGAAGCCTATATAACACTGATACATAAAGAAGGTAATGATTCCATGTTAGCATATTCTTATCAACTTATTTCATTATTAAATGTGAACTACAAACTTTTTACTTCAATAATGGTGGAAAGATTATGAAAATGTATAGAAAAACAGATTCATACAGATCAGACTGGATTTGTCCCAAAAAGATATATGAAAGATAATATATGTTTTGTGATTGATGCAATTGCATGGGTCAAGAAAAAGAAGAAAGCTACATGTATTTTTTTTAGATGTGGAGAAAGCTTTTGATAACATGTTTTGGCCTTTTTTAAAGAAAACTCTTCAATATCTAGACTGTCACTCAAGCTTTCAGAATTGAATTCAAGAATTTATACTAAACAACATACTAAGATTTTAATTACCAGTGTATTAACTGATAGTTTTCAAAAGGAGATAGGAACACACCAGGGATGTCCTTAATTGCCTCCTTTATTTAGTCTTGTACTGGAAATTTTAGTCAGAAAAAGAAAAGAAAGACAAGACCCTAAAATTAAAGACTTTAAAAGTTGGAGACAAATACAAAATGAAGTATTATGCTGATGACATAGTTTTGACGATTCTAAATCAATATTAGTCTATATAGTATATAATAGATTTGAAAAATGAAAAATGGTCTCTATTCAGGCTATAAGATCAATAAGAAAAAAACAAAATTATATTAAAATTTGCAACAAAGCAGGAAGAGGAAAGTATAAAAAAGATTTCAGGATGTGAAATAACCTCAAATCCAGTTAAATACTTAGGGATAATTGTCACAGGATATAATGGCACACTATTTCAGGATAATTATCAGAACATGTGAATGAAGAGCCAAAAATATTTACAAAATAAGCTGGCAGAATACGCAGTGATGGTAAAATTAACTAATTATGTAAATGGAAGACTGGTTGAAGAATTTTATGACAAATGGAAATTCTATTATACCCAGCATAATTAATAAGATGTAAAGGGGAGTTCTTTAAAAAATAGCTCAAGACTTAAGCGATTGGAATATTATTTGTTGCTGTACAGAACAGTAACTTTTTTTTCCTGAACTCCTATAGAGTGCTGAATGATAGAAGGATAGATAAATTTGTTGTTTTGAATGTATTGGCTGCATTTGTTAAAAATCCCTTGGCAATTTTATTCTATTTTTTATATAGTTTTCTTATTTCTGTATTCTGTTTATGTTAAGAAAATTAATTTAAAAAAGAATATTCATTTTTCAACTGTTGAGTGCTGCTGGCTAGATAGAACAGAATGCATTGGAAGAAATCTGGTAGCCTATGCATCAGGAATGGTCTTAATTCCTGCTAGATAATGTATGAAATGGTCCTTACTACTTCTTAAGATTGACTTGGCCAAGAATAAAAGTGAATTGGCTTGGAAGCTGAGGTAATTGCTTCTTTCTCTCTCTCACTGTGCAACCCTTCCCCCCGCCCCCAACTTTCACTCATCAACTTTTGTATTACATGATAAAGGCTATTTTTACAAAAGATATTCAGTAATGGGAGTTTCTTCCAATAGGATTAACCATTGGTGTCTGAGAAGAACTCAAACACTATTATCCAGAAAGTTATTTGCAGGTGGACTCAACCAACTTAGTTTTGCTGGCACAAGACTTCTGTAAGAAAGTCCATGTACTTCCAGACCTGGTACTTGGCCCAAGCACTATGTGGAGGATAAGCTTGGCACTTCACCCAGGGTATGCATCAGAGCTTATAAGAAATGAGTTCCTGCCAAGGACATCTAGGCTAGTGTTATTGCCCAGATCTCTAAAGATGTAAATTGCTGGCAGCTGGAGGCGCAGGAGGGGCAATGATCTGCTTGGATTGACTGCAAGGCATTATCCTGTTGCTGGCTGTGGAGACTAAAGCTCTGAACCTCTGAGGACTCCTTTGGCCTCCTCCTAAATCCAGTATCATTGAAGGTGATCATCCTTCAAGTCCATCATTTTAAGAAGACCAGACGCTTAGGTAATGTTAGAAGAGGGTTAGTCTTTCTTGTTTTACTAAGGTGGTACAATAAGGAGTCCATCTTCCTGAAGACCAGGGATGTTAGATTGTCTTGGCACTTTTTGCTTCTATCTCTTTTCCCTTCTAGATCCCTCACCCTTCCCTCTTTTTCAATAAACTTTTTTTTTTTACTTCAATTTGGTGTTCAGGTGAGTTGTGGCACTAAATCTGGTGTCTCATCTGTGGGTTCAGGAATTGGGCAGAATTTAGCCCAAGAAAAGAAGGCTAAAGAAGTCTTCCTCTTGTCTTCTTTTACATAGCCAAAGCCATCTGACATCATGCAGCCTTCAGAGAGTTGGTAGAATGTCAATCTGATCCCGCCTTTTGGTTCTGATTCCTTTCTCTATGCATTATTTTTTTCTAAATCTTAATATTTTTGTTTTTCAGAATGATTCATTAGTGTCTTCAGGTAGTGAAAGCTCAAAAGAAGACTGGCTCATAAAAGTCTGCTGTCCAGGTGCACGACATCGATATTGTAGACATGGCCAAACAAAAAAGGTAAATGTTACAGTAAACATACTAAAATATATCTAACCTTGAAAAGAGGAAAAGAATTTGTATGAATGCTCTGTGACGACGCAAGTAAAGGGTTCTACTTAATTTCTCAAATTCTGTTTCTTTTTTCTTTTTTAATTTTGCTGAAGAAAATCAGCTAAATCCATGCACCAGGTATATTCTACATACAGTGGAGATGCAGGTTTTGCTTTGGTTTTCTTCAGTTTTGTATGTATCCCAGATCCAGTTAAATTGAAGCTTTGAGAAGCAAACTCAAGTACATTGGGGCCTAGATAGTTTTTATTTATTTATTTTTCGATTTATATCCTGCCTTTTTCCTACAAAGGGCTCAAGGCAGCTTACATCTCCTCCTTTATCTTATCTCCACAACAACAACAACCCTGTGAGGTAGGTTGGGCTGAGAATCTGTGACTGGCCCAAAGTCACCCAGTTGGCTCCATGGCTGAGCGGGGACTAGAACCCAGATCATCTGAGTCCCAGTCCCATGCTCTTAACCACTCTCTAGTTTTCTCATCCATCCGTCTATTACTTAGAGAAGGAATAAAAAGGGAAAGGAAAAATATTGAACATGAATGCCTAAGGTGGTGCCACTGTGAGACATTTGGATCCTGGGAGCACAAGCTATATTTCTGAGAAGAAGGACTGCCGGCAAGGGATGGGTTGGACCTTTCAAGGATTGTGAAGGATGCGTTTGTCCACAGCATAAGTAAATTCATCAGGAGGGCTTTAAGTTGAATCCTTCTGGGGAGATAGAAGTAAACTTGAGGGAAACAATTGACAAAGGTTTATGCACCACAATGGCAATGATACTACAAATTTGTGGGAAGAATGTTAGACTTTAACAGATGTGGTCTTTAATGTCTATGTATGCCTAGAGTGTGGAAAACGAACAGTAGAAACTTGAACTCTTAATACATCAGAGCTAATATGACCGGATAACTGTAACTAAAACTTAGTGGGTTGATGCCTGTGACTGGAATTCAGCAAATGAAGGATATAACTTGTTCAAGAAGAACAGAAGGAATGAAAAGGGAGGCAGAGTTGTGCTATACATTAAAGACACCTATCCATGGAAATACAGAAGGGGTCAACTGAATATACCCATCAAGATCATCTGGATTAATATAAATAGAGGAAAGAATAAAAAGGAATATAGTGGTTGGAGTCTACCACCCAGTCAAGGAGAAGATGTTGAAACTTTGGAAAAGCAAATTGCCAATGTTTCAAGGAAGCACAATGTAGTAGTAATAGGAGACTTAATTTTTTCTGATACCTGTTCAGAGACAAATTCTGCCAAACATGGCTCCTCCAGGAAATCCTTGACTCATGTTACTGATAACCTCTTCCCACAGAAAGCAGTGGAAGAAACTGGAGATTGACTTGATTCTAACCAACAGGGATTGCCTAGTGGACAAAGTGGCAGTTAGAGAAACTCTGGGGGAAGTGACCTTGACACACTTTAAATCTTGATTCTAATGGATGCAAAAGCCAAGTGTTGTCAAATACTGTGAATTGTGAGTTGTAGGAATGCCAATTTTAATGTTTAGGCCAATGATAAGTAAGGTTCTGTGGCAAGTGATTAAGGAGTCTCAGATGGGTGGGATGTTTTTGGGCGGTAATGTGGCAGATTACAGACAATTCCAACAGAAAAAAGGCAGAACATGACTGAAGATGCCAGTACAATTTCACAAAAAGGTTAGAGATGCTGAACACAAAAAAGACAGATACAGGATATGGTAGGAAAGTCAGGCTACATGGGAAAGGGAGAGACAAGTAACTTGGAATTACAGTGAAGGCTAAAATTGAGTATGAGCAGTGGTTACCTAAACGTGCTCAGAAGCAACAGAAACCCTTCTTCATACATAAAAACAGGAAAGAAATTCAACTACTTAAGGAGGATGGCAAAATAAAAGATGAGAAAGAAGAAACAGAAGTGCTCAATTCCTACTTTGGTTCCTACTTTCTTCTCCCAGAAATGACCACTCTGGCAAAGGGAAAGTACAAGCTGAATGGACAGGATTGAAACCTGAGACTAATAGGTGAATAGCCAGGGAGCACCTAATTATTTGACCAAGTTCAAATCTCTGAGGCCCAATAAACTGCATCCTAGAGTAATAAAGGAGCTGGCAGAAGAACTCTCAGAACCTCTATTGTTTTTGAGCTGTCATGGAGGACGGGAAGTGCCAGATGACTGGAGGAGGGCTAATGTCATTCCTATTTTTAAAATGGGGCAGGGGAGGAAGAACCTGGGAATTGCAGGTCAGTCAGTCTGACATCACACCCTGGGAAAATCTGGCACAGATTAATCTGACTTTGTTTTTGGATTGAGTAACCTCCCTAGTGGCCTGCAAGGAATGCTGTGCACATGGCATATCTTGACTTCAGCAAAGCTTTTGACAAAGTGTCCCATGATACCCTGATTAGCAACCCAGCTAATGGAGATGGAAGGGGCCAATAAGACCATCATGTCCAGCCTCCTGCTCAGCTTGTACTTTGGCTCAAATTCTCTAAGGTGATTCCATCTTGTAACTACGTTTGGCATCTTTTCCTAGGTACAGAGCTTGAGATCTATCCCCATTACATTTCATTCTATTGTTTTTAACTCAGTGTTTCAACCTATCAAACTCATTTTGAATTTTGTTTTTGTCTTCCAGGAGTTTAGTTGTCTTGCCAGTTAATTTGTTTGCAAATCTGATAAGCATTAATAGACATTAATAAAAATGTTGAAGGGCACTAGACCCAAGAGGAACCTGCGGTACCCCACTTGTTATATCTCCCCAGTTTGAGAAGGTGCCATGGTTTGAGTCCTGCATTGAACAGGATTTTGGACCTCATGGCTTAGCTGACCCTTTCCAGCCCTATAATTCTCCAGTTCTGTTAATTGTACCCATAATAAATTGGATATGATATACAAAATGGCAGGGGCAGGTTTCCATGCAATTGTGAAGTAGCAGAGGTCATGCAAAGTCAAATAAACATAAGCAGGTTCCTAAGTGTTAGGCTACTAATGTTTTAAGTTCTAACTGATTCTTCCTGTTTCTTCAGAAAAAGTGCTTTTAAATGTAAAAGAGGATGAGGTGGCTGGATGGAGTCACTGAGGCAGTTGGTGTGAGCTTGAGTGGACTCCAGGGGATGGTGGAGGACAGGAAGCCCTGGAGGAATGTTGTCCATGGGGTCATGATGGGTCCGACACGACTTCGTGACTAACAACAACAACAACCCTCTGTGCTGCAGCTGATATTTTAGGGACACCATGCCAGAGTACTGAGAGAAGCTAAAGTACTCATTTTCAGCACCTGTCACCTGCTGTTATGCCTGGCCCCCCTTTGAGTGCTGACCGAATGGATTTGCTCATGATCAGTCCTGCTTTCCTGGCATCAGCAGGAGTGTGGGCAGGGCATCTGGGATGGGGGATGAGCAACCTAACATTAGACTTGAAAGCCCAGTGTGAGGCATATCCCCTCCCTGTCACTCAGGTGTTACACAGCTAAGCTGAGCTGCACCACTGCTGAATGGCAGAAAGGGAAGGATCCCTTTGTACTTCTAAAACACACAGTGGGAAGGGGGGGTGGTCATTCAACATGCTGGTGGTTTACCATGTTGTATAAGCCTAGTCAATCTGTCAATGAAAATAGCATTGGAACATGATGTTCTCATCTTGTACTTAGTCATTGTTCTTGAACATTGCTGCTTTTATCACATGCAGTTATCTGTAATAAGTGTCGAACCAATGTTTCATGATGTTTGGAACTTTCTTCGCTTTTAATCTGAGCTTGTATCTACCAGTGAAACCCCATCTTTTGTCAAAACTTCCCCCCACTTTTTGGAATTTACTCATCCACCCAATTGCTTTGGCTCCTTTCCCCTTGATTGCTTGGATAAATGACAGCTGTTTGTTTGTGTGTTGGGGTGTGTGTGTGTGTGTGTTCAGGAGGAATCAATCTGATGATTGCATTGTCACTGAGATTGTTAGATTTTTAAGGTCCTTTTTCTGCATCAATTTCTACATAAATTTGTGACCTGTTCATACATGCATTATTTTTTAATGAATGCTTTTTGGAATTACTTTCCATTGCAAAATTTTTGTGCTCATATTTTGTGCACGTATTTCTCAAATATATGCATTTTGCACACGTTTCCCTTTGTATTTATTTTTCTTAAGAAAGGCTGCATCACAAAGTTCATAAAATGCAGATTTTGCTATACAGTTGAGAATTGCATAGTTGTGTTTTGATGAAAAAACTTGGATTAAATTTCTTACTCTTTGTGTCTGTACGCATGTGCTTTCCTGTGTACTATCAGTCAGACATGAATTCTAGTGAGACACACTCACAAGTATGTGTTAAATTGAAGTGTTTTCGTAGATGTTTTTCTTATCCCCAATCTTTGCAGCGAATATCATCATGTAAAAAGACTAAATTCTCACGGAGCTTAGACAAAGATGATTTCACAGAGTCTGCACAATGGATGCCCGTTACATCTTACCAGGTATGCATGTCAGATGTTTTATTGAAGAAATGTAATAAAGATTATGCATGCGTAATATGCATATATCATGAATGTTATAATAATTATAACATTGTAACATGCATGCTGATTAACAAGTTATTTTATTAGTTACTCCAGTCACACATTATTATTTTAAAGATATGTATTATATATTTATTTCTTCAGTACTACATGTGATTTTAAAATACTGCCTCCCTTGCAAAGATATGTTGAATTAGAGGGCTTTTGTTGGAGGGACTGCATCAGATGTAGGAGGAAAATACTGGACTAAATTTCCTTAGGGAAAGCACTGCTATGTAACTCTTACTCTTCTTACTTAGTACACTAGTCAATGAAATGGTGTCTGTATCTTCATTGAACAGGCAAAAGGGGTAGAACAGAAATACATCTGATCTGGAAGTAGCTTAAAGTATTTTCTTTTAGCACTTCTTGGTGGGAATTTATTTTATAAATAATGAAATAAATAAATCTGTTAATAGTAAAGCAGAAATTTTGTTAACTATTAATTTTATTTCTAGGTGGTTCACAGAAGTTTATCAAAGCACAATAATAAAAACTGATACAATAAAAGAACTGATACAATAAAGCAAAGTATAAAATTACACAATATTTTATAAAACAGCTTAAACATTAATAAAATTTCAGTAGAACTAGACCTAACTGAAACAGCAGACATAGCTCATCATATGCCACTAAATGCCTGAGAATAGAAGACTTTCTAAAAACTTGACACTGAAAAAATGATAATCTTGGTGATCAGTGGACCTCAGCAGGGAGTTCATTCCGCAAATGAAGAAAATGTCTTGGATGTTATCACAAAATGTCTACCATTAGCAGTGTGGCTGGTCACAAAGAACCTTCATGAAAGACTGACTGCAAACTGAGGTGGAGTCCAAACCCCAGCACATTAAATTCCTTTGAACCCATACCTAGCAAGAAATTTTTTCTTCAAGCAGGAAGGTTGGGGTACCTTGGGGCTTGTCAGGAAAGGCCCACGAGGTGTGCTGGTGGCTCTGGGCACCATGTTGCCTACCCATTGGTATATTTGATTTCTAGAGATGCAAATCTTCATATTTCCAAAGCAGCATGTGCTGCAAATTCTGTCTAGTTACTTTTTTCTAATTAGCTTGGTTCTGCTGGCTATTAACTTTCTACATGCCTGTTGGTATGACACCATCTTCTCTATGGTAGAGCACTTAATTAGTTTATAATATTTTAGGGAATAAAGAGATGCAAAACAAGTGGAAAGAACTATGGTGGAACTGAGAAATGATATCACCATTCTTGTTATGACATAACACTGGAACAGTTCTGTTCTTCTCATTCTGTTCAGTAGCTTTATAGCCAGACACATTTACAGTGAGGTACTGTAAAGCTGACACTTGGATTAGCAAACTAATCTGAAAGTGCTGTGAGCCAGTATATTTCTCAAGTCCTCTGAAGTTTTTATTTATTTTATTTCTCAATACTAGCAACTGCCTTTGTGACCAGTTCTAGTCCATCTGTTTTTTGCCCTCTTAAATGTTTTAACACATTCATCCTAGACCTACAGAGGAGTGCCAAGGCAGGAGAGCGCAGACTTGAAGTGGCTCATAAGACTTCGCTGTCCAAGGGCTCAGATGGAGCTGATGTTGCCAGATGCAAAGCAAGTAAGTGACTGTGTATATCAGCTGCTTTGCCAGTATAACATCACAAAAACATTAATGCTAGCATTACAAGATGGTTAAAGTAGAGTTTCATCTTAATTTAAGTAAATATTAAATCTAAAACTGCTGAGTGCAGTTTCCTATGGTAAAGTTCCTTAGAGATACTGTGATGTCAAAAACTGTACAAATTTTCCTTCTTAACCTTACCTGGAGTTTAGCTTTTACAGAGTTTGATCTTCGTATTCACAGTCAGGTGAAGTATAAGTTAGGCTGCAATCCTATTTTCACTTACCTGGAAGCATGGGCATTGGTGAGGCACACCTGGCATGTACCTCAGATTTTCTGAGTGTTGCCCTGGATGTTTAGGGCTGCCCCAGGGCCATTATATGTCTTAATACAAGCTTGCTTCTTTCCCCTCAGCTCAGTAGCCTTTCAGTTACTAGGAAACTTCAAAATATACTTCCTTAGTAGATCAAGGTGTGCAGCATGATGGCAGCCACTTTTTAAACTAAGGGGAGACTGTCACTTTCCATGGTCTGTTATTTCTGTCTCTCTCTGCTCTTCTGCTTGTACATGCCTACAGCCAGGAGTGTGCTTGCGATGACATTTTGCAGCAGGAGGGAAAAGGCAGGAAGATCTCTCTATGAAATATTGGTATTTCAGGCAGCACCTGATTTTGCTGCCCCTAAACTGGCAACAAACCTTGGACTTTCAATAAAGTTCAGTAGCTTCAGCACAGCAATGAATTTAATCGTCATCATATGCTTCTTTCTCTCCCTCCATTTTACTTTCTCTTACATAGTTGCAGGCAGCAGATTATACCAAAAGGATAGTTATGACTACCTTGCAATGCCACCCACATTTCACTCTGAAAAAAACCTTTAAACTGGATATCAAGTGTCCTAATTCCCTCACTCTTCTAACAATTCTTCTGAAATTTTGAATTTGAATTTTGGGATGCCTCTTGACCTTTGCCGTTGTCATACAGGCTTATCAAAAACTGATGAGTAGAGGTGAGGGAAGGTGCAGGCAATTCACTATTTACCCCCAAACTTGGTAACTCCTCTTCCATGTGAAGCATGTTCCCTATCTTGAAACTTACTGGTTTCTTACTTAGGAATACCTCTAGGCTCGTCTTTTGGAGACGCTGAAAATGTCTAGCCTGCAGTGCCCCCTCCCCCCTGCAAGTATCATTCTGCAGAGACATGATCCTCATATATGAGGCAACAAATCCTGCATTTTTGTAAATTATAAGAAAATTATTAGTATTTCCCTTTAAAAGAAAATCAAATTATAAGTGTGTGTGTGTATATATGTATAAAGAGAGCACAAAATCTCCCTCTGCAACATTTTAAAAATTCTTGTTAGGTAAAGGTCCTTTTTAGGTGGCAGCTCAGCTTGCAACTATCATCCAGTTCTGACCAAAAGAGGGGAAAGCCTTACAGATATTTTTATTTCCTGTGGTATTCAACAGGAAGCACAATGCCTTGGTTTCTGAACCTAAACTTGGGTTCAGTACTGGTGGAAGTGGACTGACTCTAAACTGGTTTCTGCAGAAGTAGGCTGTTTTCCAAAACACCAAAGAGATACCTGAATTGGGGGACCTTTTACTCACTCTCATATAAATTTGTGCCATGGTCTGGTTTAAAGAACCTAGCAACACCCTTGCCTGCATGTAAGTTCCAGGAGGATTCAGTGGAACTTACTTCTGAGTTAGGCATGTACAGGATTGAGCTGTAAGTGACCAAGCAATACATTGGGGCTTCTGCCAGGATTAGGATTAAAACAAGATAATGTATGTAAAGCACTTTTAATACTCAGAACCACTACACATATATTATTATATGATATTAGAGACTTATGCTTGTCTTGTTAATGGTCAGTTCCATATCCAAGCATTCTGCAGTGAAGACAATTCCTTAGCAAAGCTCCAGAGTATGAAGCAGTTTCCAAATATTCATAAAGGTATACCTAGCATTTTTTTATTTGCAACACTTTATATGGTTACCTTGAATGTTCAACAGTGTGTTAATGTGGTCTTGCTTGGTCTTAGCTCATGTGGGTGACTTTAAGAAAAAGAAGTCCATTAATTCAGTACACAATTGACTCAGTGCTGGAAGTATATGATTTAGGGGCTAGCTGTTAAACTGTTAGGGAACAGGTGTAAATCATGTTTTCTATGTATATGCTCTATATGCAGATCATCCTAATTTTTTTTTCCCAATGTATAGCCTGCCTTTTTCCTACAAAGGGCTCAAGGCAGCTTACATCATTCTCCTCCTCCATCTTATCCCAACAACAACAACCCTGTGAGGTAGGTTGGGCTGAGAGTCTGTGACTGGCCCAAAGTCACCCAGTTGGCTCCATGGCCGAGCAGGAACTAGAACCCAGATCGCCTGAGTCCCAGTCCCATGCTCTTAACCACTACACCACCCTGGCTCTCAGTCCCTTCAGGGAAAGCTGGGAAAGAATCTTGCCTGAAACTTTGGAGAGCCACTGCCGGGCAGTGTCAACAATACCAGTCAATTGTACTGATGGTCTGAGTCAGTATATGACTACTTCCTCTGTGAATGATGTTTGTCACTACATGGTACTTGCCATCTGGAGCAAAGTTTTCAGTTTTCTGGAGGACAGTGAAAGGAACTACATTTCACTCAATTACTATCTACATGGCACTGAAAACAAAAGAGATTTCAGAACATAGTGTTCTAGAGTTTGCAATTTTTTGGAGGATGACTGGGGAAGCATAATACTGTGCTCCTTGTTTAGAGAAATTCAAATGTTGGGTGGCTGGAACATTCACTGTGTTTTTTTCTATCCCTTTTTATAAGTCTCTTCCAGCAGTATCCTTGAGTAGATCACCAAGCAAGATTCGCAGAGATAGCCAGATTGAAAATGCAAAAGATCCAAAGAGCTGGCCAGCACAGAAGTATCATTCCATTACACAGGTACAGCTGATTTTGGGAGCTGGGGAGAAATCATTGCTGACAGTACTCTGCTAACACTTTGTCAGCTTTGGGAAAAGAAAGCAAAGTAGCTAATGTTTCTATTTAAACGTGATTAGAAAATGCATGCACATTGCAAAGAAGCTGTCAGACTCTTCCCTTTTTGAAGTAATGCATTCTTTGAATTACATAAAGTTTATTGAGTATGTTTTTTGATGTTAGAAGAAACTTAATTTCCATCTTCTCTGCAAGGAAATTAACAAATTGTCATTGCTTTTTCATTATTTCATATCTTTAAAATAATTTTTAAAATGTTGCCATTGATTTGGGTTTGGATTTGGATATGTATGCAGTTGCCAATAGATTCCTACACCCTGCTGGTTTCTTCTAGCAAGAAGCATGGAGTAACAGAGGCAGTGTTTATCTTTCTATCCTACTTTTATTTTTTCCCCTATTAGAAGTTGTGGAGTTATGTTGGTGGAAGCAGGTCAGGGTTTAGAGAGGCTGCAGGATACAACATAGCCTGGCTTTTCCTTCCCCATTCCCTCCCTGCCCACTGGCATGCCTGCTTTTTCCATTCCCTCTCCTTGTTTGAGGTCATAACACTGACTTCAGAAGTAAAGCTGTTATGGGGCTCTCTGTGGCAGCCACAGGTAGGGTATGGATGCAGATCTGAGGATTTTTGTCTCCAGAGACAAAGTCCACCTCCGACTATGAATGACCTCAGAGGTGAAAACCATTTGTTTGTGCCCTTTATGGCTAAGAGAACAATCTTTATTCCCAGTCCTGTTGGTTAATGGGCCAGAGTACAGAGAAGTTTGGAATATGCATGATACATTAACCTGTGATATTTAAATGAAAAAGGCTATATAAATAAGAATAATTTTGATGCTATTTGGGGACCATTTATTGATCATGTACTAATTAAAGGGAAAGAATTTGAACCTCCAAGTTTCATTGCAATTTTGGAAGGATGATAGAACTTCTGGAAAGAGTAAATAATTTAGCATGTATTCAATTGTCCTGGTGGTGGGATGCAGTTTCTTTCTTTCTTTTTCACAGTGTGCAATTTAAATATATTTAAAATACAGATAAAATAAATAACAATAAGAAACAGAACCATAAAACATAGTAAAATTAAAATACATTATAAAAACAACCATATAAATCGGAAACAGGAGAAAAATAAACACAATATGACCAATTGTGACTGCATCAGGAGGGGGCTGCAAGCCAAAGACCCCCTTTCCTGGCTTCTCCATGAAGAGCAACACAAGAAAGATGGTGCACTCACCGGGCCTTTAGTCTTCTGTTGCACTTCCACCGCTCGCTTCCCGCAGTGCCTTGGCCCTAGCCTGGTCCGGCTGCCTTCCCTCCTGTCGCTATGGCAATGAATTGCACTGTCCCTGCAGTAACATTCTCCAGTCTCTGTAACAGTCTCCAATCTCTGCTTGGTGTTTGCCCCGCCTGCCTGCCTGCCTGCCTGCCTGCCTGCAGCAGCAGCAGCAGCAGCAGCAGCAGCGTCGGCTCTCCTCAAACACACCTGCGTTTCCACACTCTTTCCTCTCTCACTGTCACTCTCTCCTCTCCCTCCTCCTTCCTCTGCCTCCTCTTTATATTCCCTCCTCGTGCACCACTCCACCCAACCCAGCTGTTCCTGCCTCAGTCTGCAATCCCGTACAGCTGCGCGCTCGCTCGCATTCCCTGGCCACTGCCTTCTTGTGAGTTGCCCTCCCCACATGGATTCCCAGCCTCGCCCTGTTGTCTTTGGTCCTGCTCTGTGGAAGACCGCAGGAAAAGGGATGAGCCCCTCTGCCTCCTCACACCAATAACAATCTTTCAGGTTCTCATTTTTCCGGTTTTGAATCTGGTCTATTCTAAACTTGGAGAATTTTTCCAAACTTAAGTTTGCTCCAAATGCGGAGATTTCTCTCTCTCTTTTTAATAAATTTTATTATTTTTTCTAGAAACTAACATTAAAAACATCGATCATTTAAGGCATCGGACATACTGGGTCCGCATCCCACTCTTTTTAACAGTTCATAACTATATTCAAATCTACGCATAGTCCCATTTCTCTAGCCAATAGTAAAAAGAGTTCCAAGTTTGATAGAAATATGTATCCTCCTTCTCCTTCAGAGACAAGGTCAATCTGTCCATTTCTCCACAGTCCAAAATCTTTTTTTAAGATCAGTTCTTCAATAGGTGGCTCTTCACTCCTCCAGTGTTGGGCAAATACAATCCTCGCCACAGTAATTACATCAGGTATATAGCTTGTTTATCAAAGTCATCAGAGATAATGCCTAATAGAAAAAGTTCAGGTTTAAATGTTAAATGTTTTGTCACATTTCCTTATGTATTTTAACCCAGTATTTTTTTGCCTTATCACAAGTCCACCACATATGATAAAAAGTACCCGGTTTATGTTTGCATTTCCAACATCCATTTGACATATTTGGGACCATTTTTGCTAGTCTATTTGGGGATAGATACCATCAATAAAACATTTTATAAAGGTTTTCTTTATATGAAGTTGCTAAGGTTACCTTAATATTTCTTTCCCACAGTTTTTGCCATTTCTGTAACTCAATAATATATCCAAAATTTTGTGCCCATGTTATCATAGTTTGCTTAAATTGTTTGTCTTCCATTCTCATGTCCAAAAGAAAGTTATACAATCTTTTAATCATTTTTTCATCTGATTTTAAAATTATTTGATCAGATGTTAATTCCTTATAAAAAACACACATTTTATAATCTTTAACTTATCTCGATTGTATTGAACCTTATGCCACCAAGAAATATCAATATCCTGCTTCTGTAGTTCTTGATTCGGTTTCAATTTTCCATCATTATCCAAAATATCATCATATCTCACAATCATATTAAAATTCAATGCATTTGGATATGTAACAGCTTCCATAGGAGAAAGCCATATTGGCAACTTAATAAACAGCTCTGTTTTTAGTTTTTCCCATACCGACATTAATGACTTTCTGATATAATGATTTAAGAAACAACCATGTGTCTTACACTTCTCATACCACATATAAGCATGCCATCCCATTTGTAAGATTCTCTTATTTCTTAAGGTTATCCATTCTTTTAAGCACATTAAGACACAAGCTTGATAATACAGCATCCAATCAGGAAGGCCAAAATCCCCATTCCCTTTGGCCTCCTGGAGCATTTTTAATTTAATCCTTGATTTCTTCTTTTGCCATATAAATCTCAAAATTTGGGTGTTTAAATCATTAAAAAAAAAATTATCAATTTTTATGGGAATTGTTTGGAATAAAAACAAGAGCTTTGGTAATATATTCATTTTAACTATTGCTATTCTTCCCAACAGTGATAATTGCAAGTTAGCCCATTTTTCCAGATCACTCTTAATTTCCTTACATAGTTTTACATAGTTATCTTCTTTCAATGTAGCACATTTAGCTGTAAGAAAAACTCCCACATATTTAACCTTTTTAACAATTTGGAGGTCCGTCAAAGTCATTTTCTACTCCAGTGTGAGATTTTTTACTAACAATTTTGTCTTTTTTCTATTTATTTTTATCCTGATAACTTCATCATAGCCTTCTATCTTCTTTAAAAGTTTAGACATTGTTACCAAGGGAACCTCTAAGATAAAAACTAGGTTGTTCACGAACGCTTGTAATTTATTAATTTCATTTCTAATTCTGGCACCTTTAATATCCACATCTTCTTAACATTTCTGTTTAAAACTTTTAAGATCAATATAAATAACAATGGTGAGGGCTGTAGTTTGAGGAGCCATGATCTGGCTGGTAAAGTATTTTTGCTTCCATTAGAACCCATATGAGGAGATATATATTATATATTTATTTTAGAAAATAATCTTCAGGGGGCAAAAAGCTCCCTGCTCATTCTTCATTGCTTGGCCTGTTCAGTGCATACTGGCAGGGCTTTGGAAAGGTGAAAGAACTGTAATGTTACACCTTCATGGCCCATAGGATTGCTCTGTTAATACGATTCAGATACACATTTTAGTCCCTCAGTGTGGCTAATAGTATTTGCTTATCAGTTAACTCTTAACCACAGTATTCAATATACTTGTGTATCTGACTGTTCAATTATGCGGCTTTTCTGATGGTTTCCCTTTTCATTTTTAAATGCTGAAAGCTTGATAAAATATTTATATAAAATTATACTGAATTGTGCAACATTGTATGATATTGGAACTGGCATTTGTTAGCTCTTTTATTGTACAGTTTAGTAATAGTCTACATACTCTGAACCAATTTAATGCATCATAAAGCATATTGGATTTACAGCTCTGATGTTCAAAATCAGCCATTCTTTCAAACTTCTTGGTAGTGCAAGTAGAGACTATTACAACTTTTCTCATAACTTTCGGTGCCTAGCAATTTTTCCCCACTCTCAGATAGTCACTAGCTTAATGCAGCTTCAAAGAAGCACCAAGCACCATTAATTCCAAAGAAGACTTTTCAAGTAACTTTTATTTTCAGCTTCTTCTTGTTGGTTATGAGGCTTACTATACCTGCAATACTGATGGATTCATAATACTAATTCAATTTGCTACTCTTGATTTAGCAGTTCTACTTTACAGATTTTGCTGGTATTTTATTAGGCCGTAGTTAATGAAACCCAGGATGCTGTTGGTTCCACTCAATCCCTGTTGGAAAGAGAAAATCACTTTGTAAGGGTAAGAAACATACTCTTTACAGCATGTCTTTCTGATTGAGAAAGATAAACAGATTTGAAAATCTCTAGGCATCAGATCATTTTTATCTAACATGTTTTAATACATACCTTTGACGAGAAATTGTATTTTTCTAGGGGCATTATAAAAGTGGTATACATTCAGCAGCAACTGAACCTACTGTGAGACAGATTAGGTGTGATGTTAAATGCATGTAAACATTTAGAATGACTGATTTTTGTGACATAAATAGCAGCCATGGAAGAGGGGGAGCTTTCAGTCTCTCCCTTAGAGCTAATAGGTGGAACAGCATGGAGGAGAAAGGGGTAAAGACTGCACCATTTTCATGTATTGCTATCCTGACACACACCCCTACTCTGCCAATGCGGAGCAAAAATAAGGCATATTAAATGCTTACATCTTGTTACATCTGTGTTGATTTACCCTTGGATATATTTGATACTTGCGTTTGCTTCCCAGCCCCTTCATTATTCTGCTCGGCCATGCTGTACATTAGACTCCTTTCAGAAATTGTGCAGGGTTGACCTGCACCCCATGCCGTGCTACACCCTTGAACATTAAGCTTCTTCCTACATTCTGGGATCCTGTGTCTTAGCCAGTTTGTTGCAGGTATTGCAAGTCTGAATTCAGTAATGGGAAGAATGTGGTCTTGTAGGCGTACAGGTCCTCAATGTGAGTTATTCCATACAAATAAGTCCCAGTAGCTCCTGGAGTGGTTGGACAGCTGTAGGTCTGTGCCTCTTTTAGATATATTTATTTATTACCTTTAAAAGCCATCCAATTATAGAATCTCTCTGTTTAGTGGACAGTGACAAAGTAAGAAAGCATTAGGGTATCAAGGTAAATCGGACTGGTTTGCTTTGACTTGTCTGCATGTGCTGATAGTGGTCCTATAAGAATAGCAAAGATGTGGACCACACCTTTTGTCTATAGTTCAGTATGCTGCTCAAGGAAAAAGAAAATGTTTTGTGATGCACACCTCTGTGCATTCATCAACTTCTAGGAGATTGCCAGGCAGTGAACAGGATATATTAGTGTTATTGTAGTATGTTTTATCAAATATCATGTAGCTCCTATTCAGTTTCTTCTTCTGCTACATGGTATAGTGTAAAGTGGGTATGGCTCTAGGGTTCCAGCTAATCAACGTGAAAATTCCCCCCAGTTACCATCACATTCCAGAATTTCAAGTATAGCCTATCTTCTAAAACTATTCTCACAGTTGTTTGACCATTTGTGAGATTTCATGTAACTCATGCTGTCAAGATTTTCTGCATATCTGTGATAACAAGAAACCTTAACTTTCAAAAATACATGTGGGTTTCTCACAAATTTATCATGAGGCGGTAATGAAATAGAATTGTGACATATGAGCTTTATATTTTGCATCTCATGATTAATTTAAAGTTTTAGCAGGTGGAATGTTAAGTTAGGGAGCATTCCTGTGGCTCCTAGACAGTGTTTGATAGACCATAGGTTATTTCAGATTCCCAGACCCTCACTTCCACTCACAGTTAGCGTGCAAAGAATTGCACTGGCTGCTATCCAAGGGAAATGTGCCTTAAGTATGTGTAGCATAAAGATGTGTCTTGAGTATAAGTGCAACAAATTCCCTAAGAATGCTGTTTCCCTCTTGCAGCTGGCATGGAAGGAACCATGCTGGCTGCTCTCCAAAATGAGGAACTTGGAAACAGGGAGAAGAGGGAGTTTTGTTTGGTGGGGAGCACAGGAGATTGGAAAGGCTATTCAAGGAGAGCTGTTCAAAAGGCTGTACAAGATATCCAGAGACTCCTTCCCTTCTCCAGTGCCCCAGCTAGGTGGATGATTTTCAGTGTCTTTTGTCTGGGATTGTATGTTACCTACAAATTTTTGTTTTCCTTTATTTTTAATAGTTCCTGACTGGT
Organism: Varanus salvator macromaculatus; assembly: GCA_023646645.1. NCBI lineage: Eukaryota > Metazoa > Chordata > Lepidosauria > Squamata > Varanidae > Varanus > Varanus salvator. The sequence goes on along the minus strand of JAIXND010000798.1, from coordinate 17,536,452 downwards.
TTAAAGCCTTTGATTAGTTTTACTTGTTATAAGCTACCTAGCTTTGTTAATAATAGTTTCTCTGTCAATTAGGAAGTAGACAGGTATTTGAAGCACAATGATTTCTTAGCTCTAAGGAGGAAGGAAATGCTGTACAAGAAATGGTTTGAGAGTGTTTCAAGACCTCTACTACAGAAAATTCAGGACAAAGTTGACAACCAGTCAAGTGAAGAAATAGAGGAAAGGAAGCGAAAGCAGTTCTCACTTTACTTAAACTACTGTAATGAGAAGGTATTGGTAATGAAAAGATGCATATTATTGGAAGGTGTGTGTCCGACTGTTAGTGGATTTATTGGGTTTGTTGACTTTGATCAAGGTTAGGACTTGTATTAACCCTTTATAGAATTGATAGTTATTTTAATTGCAAAACATTAATAGAAACATGCTTTATTTATTTAATTTTTTTTAAAAAAAATTGTATCCTGCCCTTTACAGTGTCTCAGGGCAGTGAGAACATAAATAAATAATTAGGACCCTATGTATGTTGAGATACAAAATATTGCTTATAACTCCTAAATGAGTTATATCTATTTTTTCTGTCTAATCTTGCATTACAATTGTGCCACTAAGCTGTTTGTTACAAGTTGTTTATAAAGTTGAATATGTACTTTTCTGTGTACATGTCTGAGAAAAAATGTTTATTTTGTAAGCAACGAAGAAAACAATTGAACATTTCATTTGTACTAATGACAAAATATTTTTTATCTCAGTTGGTAGTTTAACGATCAAATTGTCTAAACTAAGGCCTAGGATGCCAAATGAATCAGTGGTGATTGAGGTGTTTTGTTTTCCCTTCCCTCTCAGAACAGCTTGGGAGCAGGATAGGGTACTGTTTAATATTCTCAGAATAAACTTGTGATCTGGTGCCACCATTTATATATTTCAGCATTATCTGGGTTTGAACAGACAATTTGAGGACTATATTTCACCATTTTTAATAAACTGAGAGCATTTTCCTTCTGTCCAGATTGATTTGGTTTGATTTCATTGCAGACAAGAACAAGATATGCTTGCAGGAATGTAATTGTGGAATATGACTGTCAGTCCTTGTCAACCTGTCTGCTTTACCTTTTCATACTGGCTTTTTCCTGTTGCAGAGGGAAATAGAGGTTCTCACTAGCTGCTGCTTCCCTGCCCATTGCTACAGTCTAAGTAAGAGAGGGACACGTATGTCATGGTTGCTTTTTCTGTAGATAAGTGTGAGGAGTGGAAAAGCAGATGTAGCGTATCTGTCCCACCTCCATTTGTAACAATTGCTTGTAACCAATTTTGTATCTTTCACTATCTGTTGACTGAATTGCCAAATTTATTACCAGTTCATCAACTTGGATAAATTGATTTTGTTTCTCTGAAGAAATTTATATGTAGAACTGTGAAAATGTAGTCGCAGTATAGGGATGAAAGCACCAAGACATCTATGAACAATTGGAGGACAGACTCTCATGCTTGTAAGATAATTCATGGGAACATTAATGCATCTGTAGAGTAAAAAATTGGGTTAGAATCAAGAATTGGATTGTAAGATGTTATTTGCAGCCCCAGTGAAATACATGGGACTGGATAATTGAAATATGAAAGAAAAAGTCCAGTCATACAACTTTGTACGATTGTTGAACTTGGAATATAGAGACTTGAGATCACATTGACCTCATGGGCTCATTGCTTTGAGCATTTTGCTGTTGCATCTCAAATCGCCTTATGTAAAATAGGAATAATAGTAACTTACCTCATTGTCTTGCTGTAAGAGCAAAAAGAATGCTATACTTAACTAGTGCTAATAGGTAGCTACATAAGTAAAAGAACAGTTTTATGATAATTTGCTTTGAAATGGATCATGAATACATGGGAAAGTAATGTTTGTTTCAGGAGTGAGGAAAGAATTTGAAGCTTAACTGTGATCCCTACTTTGTTGAGGGTCTTTTATTGTTGCAAAGCTCACTGTAAAAGCTTAATGGTAACACTCTACAGAAATCAGATAGCTGATGAGAGTAAACTATAGGCTCCATAAGCAATTCCACAAACTCTAAATCTAATACCTGTAACCAGATCCAGACAGCTCAGCTTCCCTGTTGTAATTTCTGCAGCTTAGAATAGAGGGCAAGGACTTGAATGATTCCTAGGTAAGCCTTTACAGGAACCAAAGGCAAGAGTTCTAGAAAAAGACTAGAACCCTAAATACCCCTAACCCTAAACAAATCCACACATGCAGAGATTGAGTCCAACTTTGAAATCCGTGTTGGAACCAAGGCCTATCAAATCCATGAGTTAAAATAGGATCACAAGTAAGTCCTTAGAAAAATTTCTACCAAAGCTTCCACATTGGAATCTCCACAGTAGATTTATCTAGATATAGACAAGTTGAAGACTGGATGAACCCAAGCCATCTGACAGCTCTGAGCTATCAACAGTGAAGATCCATAATGCATAGCAAATAAGAATTCAAGTCCCATGAAAAGTATAGCGTTATTTTTCATTACACATTCTTAAAAATGCAAAGTTCAGTAGATAGGAATCAGAGGTTCAGGCAGAGAGGATTTAAGAAACAAAATTTATTCATTTGAAACATGGTGCTGGAGGAGATCTTTGTGAATAGCCTGGTCCAACAGATTAAATGAACAAGCAGCTCCTGGATAAATCAAGCCAGAACTTTCCCTGGAAGCAAAAGTGACAAAATTAAGCTGTTGTACTTCAAGTGCCATCATGAGTGGATAACTCGGTGGATAAGACTCAGTGGATAAGACTTCTTAGGGAAAGTTGAAGGCAGCAGAAGTGGAAATGAAATTTGAGATGGATCAATTCTATTAAGGAATCCACAGTCTTGAGCTTAGAAGACCTGGGCAGAACTGTGAAGGACAGTGAATGGAAACTACCAAACTCAGAGGCTTATGACAATCCAGTGCAGGGCAGAAGAAGTGGTGGAGCCTCCTGCTCTGAAATGTTGCTAGATGAGTCTTTTAGCATATCCGGCAACAGCAGTTTAGAAGGGAAATAAGGAGGCTGAAGGCAGCTTGGAATAACATATATCCTGGCTTCTTGGTCTCCCCTCTGTTCTTTCTCCCTCTGATTTCCTGACCTTACAGCTCAGCCATGCTGGCTGAGAGGGGTTGATGGCAGGGAAGTGGATCTCTGACTCCCCTGTAGGATCATTATAGGGTTATAATGCTATACCTGTTTTTTGTTAAGATAAGTGTAATAAAAATTGGAAGTGAATTTGAGTCAGTTTTCAATTAAAAATAAACAAATGAGATCATAACATCATCTATCCGGTTTAGCTGGGGTTCAGACTGAGTTTTGACACAAAATCAGCTTTGGTTGCCCTGTATGATGTCAGGAGAGAGATGGGAAATATGACATTGTTGATACTCCTGGATCTCATTCTCACTGGCTTACGATATTATTGACCATGTTATTCTTCTGGGGTGTCTGTCTGAGCTGGGAATGAGAAATACTGCTTCAGAAGGAGGTGCTTGGTGAATACTACATGACCCATGGATTCCCCTTGTAAGGAATGAAATCCAAGCAATGATGATACAGGAGGCAAAGTACCAAGCAGCAACAGTTTAATACGTTCTGGCCAGACCAGGCACTCACCCTGAAGGTAGTGCACTGCAGGAGCAGTTTACAAAGCCTTTTATTCCCTACTTCACGTGCAAAGTTCCTGCCTCCTTTCTCCCATTGGCTGGGATACTGGGAATTCACACTCTTCTCCGTCTGCCTTCATCATACTACTCCTTGGTATGTTACCCCCACCTGCTCATACGTCCCATGTTCATGTTAATAACCCTCTGGGTCAAAGTAGGAGGCACTATTAATATGCATTAGCTAATTGTGCAGCCGCATTTTGGATTCTAAGTTCAAAAGTTTAATGCCATGTCTACCGATTATTAATATGCATCCTATTGGTTTGTTTTAGTACTAGTTTCATTATTAATCACCAATTGTTCTATAGCCTTAACTGTTCTAGTTCACTAGTTACAATAACTTTATTAATCACTAAGTGATCCATAGCCTAACTGTTCTAGTCTGTTAGTCACAGTAATTTTCTACTTCTCACACCCTGCATTGCGTTCCCAAGGTTTTGTCCTTCATGCTATGCCACATCAATAGAGTTTGTTGCCATCAGTATGTTAGTGATAGATACCTCTGCATCTCGATTTCATCTTCATCAGGTGTGGCTGTGGGTGTGGGAAACCAGTGCCTCATGGTGACAGGGCAGGATGAGGGCTAACAAACTGAAGACAAGACTGAGATGCTGTTGGTGGATGGTTCTTCTGACTGGAAGATGGATGTACAGCCTGCTCAGGATGCGGTTGCATGCCGCTTCACAGAGGACGGTTGTAGCTTAAGGATCTTTCTAGAGCCATCTTTATAATTTCATGTTCTTCATCATGGTTTCAATTATTATTACAATAATTTTGGGAATCTTCTATAGCTGAGGAAATTTGGACTTGAACCCTCCCCCACCATTTAAGCACACAGGTCCCTAGTAGGTTCCCTCAGTCTCTCTTTATAAATTGTTTTTAAAAAATGTTTTAATAACGATGTTTGAAGAAAAGAAAGAAAAGAGAATAGGAATAAAAGGAAAAAGTTATGAAGGAACACCAAAGGATTTTAAATAAGTGTTACATAAAATATAAAAACTAAAATATTTCCCTGTAAGTCAGTGGCTGTTATCCTTTCTACTTCAGTCACATTTTTTGAAATTCAATTAAAATTCATTAAACATTTCTTCTAAATTGCAATTCTTTAACTTATTCTGTATTTTCCTTAACTTACTATAACAATGACACAATATGAACATTAATCTCTGTCATATCCTCAGATATTCTATTTCCTTTACATTTTTATTTTTTCTGTTATTTTCCCAGTTAAAAACTATGTTATGTAAACTAGGATTTCCACTTCTCATTAAATTCTATGGCTGTGATCTATTTGCATAATTAGTCTTGCCCTTACATTTACTACATTGCTACATGTCAGATAACGTATTTTTTCCAATCTTTTTCTTTTGACTTTTACTCTAGCCACAATTGTCATGAATTGACTTGAGTTTTCCAAGCTTAAGCATTAAGGCTTTCATAGTTATAAAATCAACACCTCCCATTACCAGGTGAACTGTGACACCAGAGCAGTGGTGTGTTTCATCAGTGTGTATGGCTGCAATCAGGACTTTGGCAAGAGGCTCAAGATTCAAGGACCTTTCCTTTGATGAGGAAGGGTTATTTAATGCAGGCATGGATGATGCTATGGAGTTGGTACCAAAATGAAGCTCACAGAAAGGATGATGGGACTTTACAACAATCACTGCTTCAGTTCAAGTAGTACAAATGGTCTTGCCCCTTGTAAATCACCACTAGACCATTGATCCTGCTGTTCTTTTTCCTCTTTACAGAAAAAGAGGTATTTTCTTGATCCTTTTCCTTTCCTCAGAAAGATAACCAGGACTCTAATGTCACCTTTGGTTCCTCATTCTATTTCATCCGTTTTTCTCCATCTTCCACTCTGGATCTTGCTTGTCTCCTTTCATATTTGGACCATTGGACTCCTGGGTTCCTTCTTTTAGCAAAACAGACTAGAGGATTGAGTTTAATAATCTCCTTCCCTTTTGGGGTATTTGCTCCATGGTTCTAACATATGTTCTACAGTTGGAAGTGGCCATGTTTCTACATAAAGAGGCCATCCTATAGGTGTTATCATCATCATTTGTTCTTATTTTTCAGGATGGTTTGAAACTTTCATCCATGCCCATCTGTTTAGCAGATACTGTTTAGCAGATAGAGGAAGAATAGGGGGAATTCAGCATTCTTGTCTTCTGGTAAAGCAATTCCTTCAGGGAGTCTGGAACTTAGTGCTTCCTGTGAAACACTTATAGCACAGCAGTGTTTGTCATGGTGCTCAAAGTCTGCATGAAAAGCCTATTGAACCTTCAGTGTCTGTCAAACTTCACATTTTCTTCTAGAAGGCAGCAATTTTACAGCAATGATATTGGCACATTGGTTCAATGAACTTTGTACACTGAGTTCTGATGTGCCGTACATGATTTTTCATGGAGCAAAGTGGTTCCTCATTATCAGCTTCCATCCAACAGTGGCTTCCAAGTGTCAGTTAGGACATTGCACCATTATCATTTGTTTGATCTGCCGCACCACCATTGGAAAATGGCTTTACATTGATAGTGCAATTAGTTTCTACAAATGAAAGACTGATCCAGTTGAACTATTGCCAAAGCTCTTTGTCCATTATGGGAAAAAGAGGAGGGGCGTACCTGTCTTTTCATGGCATTTCATCTCCTGAATGGTTGATATCATATACTTGGCTTATAAGATGGCTGAGCTTGAGTTTGGTGCACCATTGAAGGCCCATTTGATGGGGCAGTGACATGGTCACAGGCATATGCTGTGCAATGACATGGTCAACTCCATCTACCTCTGTTCAGCACTATAAATTGGATGTTCAAGCAAGGATTGACTGCTCCCTTGGAAGGGCAATTCTATCTTCAGTCTTGCAATAGCCTTATCAACACTTACTCTCCTCTAGGTAAGTTAGCTTGCTACTCCTGTGTAGGTGTGATGTACAGAGACCACAATGAAGAGCAGGTTGCTTATCTATAACTCTGGTTCTTTGGGTGTTAGTCTGTGCATGCACACAACCCATCTACCATCTCTGCTTTGGTGCCAATATTAAATTTATTCCATTATGGTATTGCTGTGTCATGTGGCATTGGTAAATTCCTGTACTGAGGTTGATCCCAGATATTCTTTTGGCATCAAGGCCCCATATGAAGATCTCTGGGAAAGAGGGAATAGCTGGGAATCCCTTAGGGACATGTGGACTCTGGATGATGGGAGAGGATTTCTGTCAAAAGTTTCCTTAGCTATAGAAGGTTCACAAAATAAGGTTCCATGGAGGTGCAGAGCTCAGAGATGTGAATCTACATATGACTACGCAGAGAGGCACAGGCACAGGTGTGTTCCTCAGGTGGCCTCAATGGCATGGAATGCCTTCTACCTGCTTTGGCTGGTGGCCCAGCTATGCTCCTATGTAGAGAGGGACAACCTGGCTCCGGAAAACTATGCTGTGGTACCTCCAGGTTAGAGTATTGCAATATACTCTAGATGGGGATGCCCTTGAAGAGACTGTTCAGAAGCTGCAGATTTTGCAAAATTCTGTAGTCAGAGGGTTGCAACATAGAAAACCAATTCTGTCCCACCTGGATTTTCTGCTTGTATGCTTCTGAGGCCAATTAATGGTGCTGGTTTTAACCTTTAAACTATATGGCTTGCAACCAGAGTAGCTGTTGGAGCACTTCTTCCAGCCTAAACCTATACAGACCTCTGAGTGCCACCACTGAGGGAAGTGTGGATAGTGCCAACAAGGAAGTGAATAGTCCCACAATTATGGAACCATCCCCCAGTTGGCATCCACTGTGCTTTCCTTTCATTGCCAAGTTAAGACGGCCCTCTCTGCCTTTAATAGCCTTAACTGGCAGATTGGAGACAGGGGGCAATATCGGTATGCCACCCCGACCTGGAGGTGAGGGAGGTCTGTTGCCTGCTGGGCGCACACATCTGGCATGTGAAGGATAGAGTGGAGCATCTTGTTTACTCCGGGGATCACCAGCCACTTCTGGTGATCCATGTGGGCACAAATGAGGTAGCCAAGCAGAGTGTGGGTGGAATCACCAGTGACTTTGAGGCTTTGGGGAAGAAACTCAGGGACCTTAAGGCCCAAGTGGCCTTCTCGTCTATCTTACCAGTCCAGGGATTTGGGCCAGACAGGAATAGGAGAATCGCCGAGGTGAATGACTGGCTTAGGGTGTGGTGCCAGAAGGAATGCTTCGGGTTCCTCGACCACAGCACCTGTTTTCTTGCCAATGGACTTCTGGCAAGGGTCCACCTCAGGGTTGCACCTCACGAGGATGGGGAAAAGGTCCTTTGGAGATGCTCTAGCAAGCTTCATCTGGAAGACTTTAAACTGAGCTGGGGGGGGGGGTTTCAGGCCCCCCAGAAACTTGTCCACAGTGGACAAGTGTGGGGAGAGGATCAGGACTCTGGGAGCAGAGTTTTAGAGGTACTGCAGGGACTGACAGGACTACTAAAAAGAGAGGGCAGGTATCAGTGAAGATGGGAGGAAGGAGGAGGCTGGGGACTCCAAAGAAAGGAAGCTGTGGGAAGGAGTTGAGGCGCATGTACACCAATGCTAAGAGCATGGGTAATAAGCAGGAAGAGCTTGAAGCTCTCCTGAATATAAGAGGGTATGACCTGGTGGGAATCACAGAAACTTGGTGGGATGAAAGGCAAAACAGGAATGTAAACATAGAGGTATCACCTGTTTAGAAAGGACAGGAAGGAAAAGGGGGGTCGTGGTTTTATACATCAGGGAAGGGATAGGATGCAGTGAGATAGAATGTAGCACAGATGGGGATTTGGCAGAGGCAGTCTGGGTGAAACTTAGGGGTTTTGACAAGGAAAGAGATCTGAAAGTGGGAGTATGTTATTGCCCACCAGGACAACTTGAGACCCTGGATGATGTCCTAGCAGACCAGATTCTAAGGATCTCTCGGGGGAGGGTCACAGCAATTATGGGAGATTTCAATCTCCCAGATATTAGTTGGGAGAGTCATTCGGTGGTGACAGCCAGGTCACGTCGCTTCCTAGAAGCTATAGAGGGAGGGGTTTTCACACACAGTCTGGGGGCAGGGGGACATCCTTGACTTGGTCTTGACCAACAGGGAGGAGCTGACAGATGAGGTACAGATTAGGGGAGCTCTGGATGTGAGTGATCACTCCATCCTTTGCTTTCAGATCAGGGGAATGGGGACATGCAGCAGGTCGAGCACTAGAAGCTGGGACTTCAAGAGGGCCAACTTTGGCCAACTGAAGGCCAGACTGGGGAAAGTCTCCTCGGTAGGAAGGCAAGCAAGTTGAGGAGGGGTGGATGGTACTCAAAAGGGAGGTTTTGGAGGTGCAAGCCTTGACAATACCTCTAGTTAGTAAGGTGGGGAGGCGAAGGAGAGCGCCGCCATGGATGCGAAAGGAGGTGGTTAGAGGGATTAGACGAAAGAGGAAGCTCCATAGGAAATGAGTACTGGGGTAAATAGAAAAATGGGTATACCAGGAGGAGGAGCCCCATTGCAGAAGGATTCTTCACAAGGCTAAGGCTGATTACAAGCTGAGACTTGCCAAGAATATCAAGAGCAACAAAAAGGGCTTCTTTCGGCATGTAAATAGGAAGAGGAAGGGGAGACAAATAGTGGGACTGCTAAATAAGGAGGAAGGAGATCCAGTGACTGATATGGGGGAACTGACACAGATGCTAAATGGCTATTTTGCCTCTGTGTTCTCCCCAAAGCAGGATGGGGGAGATCCGCATAGGAGTTCAGATGAGGCCGAGGACTTAGGGGCACAGATTACAGTCACCCACCCCTAGAGGTAGAGGGGCTCCTTAGGGCATTGGACATTACAAAGTACTTCAAGAGTTGGCAGGGGTTCTCTCACACACGCTGACCTCCATTTTTGAGGCCTCATGGAGAACAGGTGAAATTCCAAAGGACTGGAGTGTGGCGTCAATGGTCCCAATTTTCAAAAAGGGTAGTAGAAGGGACATGGGGAATTACAGACCTGTTACTCCCATTGTAGGAAAAACAATGGAAAGGCTCGTAATAGCAAGAGATCTGTTGATGCTAGATAGGGAAGGGAGGCTGGCGGCCACACAACACGGTTTCCACAAAAACAGGCCCTGCCAGACAAACCTTGTGGAATTCTATGACAAGGTTTCAAGGTGGCTAGATGGAGGGGATGCAGTGGATGTGGTTTACCTGGATTTCAGCAAGGCCTTTGACAAAGTGCCCCATGATATCCTGGTTGAGAAACCGAGGAGTTTTGGGATAGACCAAAGCACTGTCTGATGGATTAGGGCATGGTTGACTGACCAAAAGCAGAGGGTAACCATTAGTGGGGAATCATTGGGATGGCAACCAGTGACAAGCGGGGTCCTCCAGGGCTCTGTCCTAGGGCCGATCTTGTTTAATCTTTTCATAAATGATGTGGAAGAAGGGTGAACAGTCTGCTGATCAAATTCGCAGACAATGGTAAAACTGGAGCAGTGGCCACAACTGAGGAGCAGGTATTCCAGATGTAAAAGCATCTGGACAGACTATGGAAGTGGCAAGAGACAACAGGATGGCGTTCAGTGTGGATAAGTTCAAGGTCTTGCACTTGGGGCATAAGAATAGGTGTCATGGGTACAGGTTAGGGGACAAGTGGCTGGAGAGCAGCACTTGTGAAAGGGACCTTGGAATGCTGGTTGACTGCAGGCTGAGCATGAGTCAGCAGTGTGATGCGGTGGTCAAGATGGTGAACACCACCCTTGGTTCATAGTCAGAAGTGTGGCTTCTGGATCGAGAGAGGTATTACTACCACTCTATATGACTCTGGTGCGCCCACAACTGGAGTATTGTGTTCAATTTTGGGCCCCTCGTTACAGGAAGGATATAGCCAGGTTAGAGTCAGTGCAGTGTAGAGCCACAAGATTAGTGGCCGGTTTGCAGGGGATGGGGTATGAGGCTAAACTGAGGGAACTGAGTCTCTTCAGCCTGGAGAAGAGGAGACTCAGAAGGGATCTGTTGGTGACATACAGGTATGTGAGGAGATGTCACACGGAGGTGAGTAGCCTGTTCTCCCCTGCAGAGGAAGGCAGGACATGCTCCAACAGAGCAAGGCTCAGGGAGCCAAGGTTCCATTTGGATGCCAGGAAGCACTTCCTGACAGTCAGGACCCTGAGTATGTAATGCGCTTCCACGGGAGGTGGTTGAGGCCATATCGGTGAGGGTGTTCAAAGATAGGCTGGAGATGCACATGGTGGGCATGCCATGAGCAGAGCTGGCTGGAGCCGGGGGTCATACTGGATGGCCCAGTAGGCCCCTTCTGACTTGCTCTGTTTCTATGTTCCTGTTTGCTCTTTCTTTTAATGTTGAATTTGCTTTGGGTGTCCAGATTGCTTTAAGTTCAGTTTTACATCTTGTTTTGTAATTCTATGTTGTTTTTATTGTATTGTACATACTTTTGTTAACCTTCCAAATAGCTTTGACTATTGGGTGGTATTGAAATTAAATAAATGTATTTATCAGGGTTAAATACTAGAAAATAGGAATGGTCACTGGTAAATAGAGGATAATTGGAGATATGTGTCTATTATTTTGTTATATAATGCCTAGGACTAGAGCGCAACTCCTGTAACTTGTTTACTTCTTATAATAAGAAAGAGGGAAACTTGTAAATCCTTGCTATAAGTATCACAATTTTAGTTTATTCTGTACTTGTCTGTTTATATATATTTTCTCTACTTTCCTTGTGTCTTTGCTTCCATTAGGCTTCCTCTGATCCTGGATCCCCAGTTTCCCTTTGTGTGCTCCTTCCTCCATTTCATCCCCTTTTTGAGTCCTCTTACCCTTCCTACAGCTCATACTTCCCCTCTTTTCTTCCCCCATTTCCATTTTCACTCCTTTCAGTCTCCCCTTCCTCGTCTCCACCAGTTATAGTGCTCCCTTCTATCTTACTTCCTCCCTCTGTTCCACCTCACTTCTTTCATTTGCTTCCCCCATTTCCCCCTTATCTCCACTCCCCTTCTCTTTTCTTTCATTCACCATTTTTACACCTGTCCCCCTTACAGCAGAAGAGCTTTCCTTTGCTAAGCATTTCACCTTCACCTGTTCTTCCTCCCGCTCCAACTTCTGCTCCTCAACCCTCTTCTGTTTCCCTTCCTGAACCACCTCAGTCCTCCAAACAACCTTCAGCTTCTGAACAGGAAGCTTCTCATGACTTCAGTGCTTATCATTCCCATAATCCTTTCTTCCTCCCTATACCTCCACCTATCCAGTCCTACAGGAGGTATCAAGCTCGGCAGAAGAACAGTGACAGCATTAAATACCCTTGAAGACAGAAGATACTTTGGTTTCCTTCATTGCCATGGCCCATAAGCAAGGGTTAGACGTTCTGCAGTAGGCCAGGTTCAGGTGCTCATACTTAACATTGGTTCTGAACTGTAGAGTGGATGTTGAGGATGGAGTGGATTGTGGTGGAGTGGAGTGGAGGGGGAATGAGCTTCTGGGTTCAATACAAAATGCATTATGGACTTTGATATTATAACCTTATTCCTCTTTAAGATTGTAAAAGTTGTGCATTAGGTAAGATTATAAGCTCTTCGGAGCAGAGGCATGTTCTATATTTGCTTCTTCAGTGGGGCTACAATCCTTATAATTGTATGTTTAATATAACAGAAGCAAAGCCTAAAAGTGGGATTCCAGGCTCTTTACTGAAACGATCCATGTACACAGGGCACATCAATGTTGCAAGTTTTTCTGGCTTCAAGGTGGTTTCTAGGAATTGTAGATTAGTCAGGGTGCTGTCCCATACCATTTTCAAGTTTTTCTGAATTGGAATAATGACTGGTAAATGGGCTTAACGCTAACATAAGCATATAATACAGACATGTCCTCTGTTGTACTCTATGCTCAACTTGGCCTATATTAATTTTTAAAGTGCCTAAGCTAGGTCTTGGTGGTACAGGGAGCTTGACCCTTTCTTCTCAACACGATATCTCTCTGGGAATACCCCTCATTTGCTTTGAGCCCAGAAAGAGTACTTTTGGGGGCAACTGGCAGTGAGAAACTATGATGAGAAAAGGCTTAACCCCACCCACCCCCCTCCTTTCCTGTTTGCTCTAATCTGTATTCAGATTTAGACCCTTCACAGCTGCTTTTCCTGGATAAATAGAGTGTAAAGTGTTGAACATACTTTTTGAAAGGGTTAATTTCTTGCTTAATTTGGCCCTTGAGGGCAATAAAATCTGTTTTCAGTAACCTGAGACCCTTTCTTAAAATCTCTCATCATTCATATTTTGGGGGCTGTTGCCCTAAAACAGCAACCTCGGTAATGCTGAAAAAAAATACCCGTATTGTAATCTTGATTTTAAAATGTTCAGTAGCTGAAATATTTGAATTGACTGCAATGGAAAATTAAATTCCATTCTCAGTGCCATTAAAGTGAGTTCTCTATCCTGCTTCAAAGTGCTGCTGATGTGTAACGATGATGAAGTTAAATGCATTTTACACTAAGAAAAGGCTAGAAGAAGGTTGAGAGCCTATGACTGTTAATACTCTTCTAGGATATTTCTTATGCGATACATTAATCTGTACTTATATGTTAATTGTCTGCTCCTCAAGTATTGTTACATTGCAGTGATAGCTTGACTTGGTGCTTTCTTTCCTTACAAGGGCAGTGCATTTTTAGAAAGTTACAGCCCTTCCTGTTATGATCCTTTCTTCCTGAAGACTTGCTCAGACATTTGGAAGGTAGGTTCTCTGATTATTCTACTAGAAGATTGGTACTGACGGTACTTTTATTAGTTTCTTAACATTGTTAGTCATTGGAGGATTTGGTTTGGGTCAAAGATCTTTTATATACAGCAAATGCATGGTGGATTACTTGGACTTTTAGAATTTCATCTGTTGACAACTGAGATAATTTACAAGCGCCTATCAGCAGACTTGATCCTTCTCTTTTCCTTCAGACCCTTCATTTTTGCTCATGTTTCTTGCTGTTAGGTGAATTTCCCATAGTATTAAACATAAATAGCCTTTTCTTAGTTTCTGATAGCTTGACTAGGATGATTTGAAATTCCGCAGTTCGTGGTGTTAGGCCAGGGAATCTTGGGAAGCAATTTATCTCAAAAGGAGGTGTTTGTCTGCCAGGGTCACTTGAGAGGTTGGGATCTTTTGCTGGGATTTAATGCACACTGCCAGAGAGAACATGCCCTAACTTTATTTAACACTTTTTTATACCATCACAATAGCCTCATGACTCTCTGGACCATTTACATAATAAAAGCATAACAAAGCATAAAAACTACATAAAGCAATTAAAACATCAATACCAATAAACAATAAAGCAATACAATATCCCCAACACAGCAGGGACTCCAAGTAATAGCGTATACTAACATAAAATATTGGATAAATCTTAAAAAATCACAATTAAAATACCAAATTTACTAGTTAAAATGTCAGTCAGAATTTTAAAAAATTAAACCTAAAGCTGTCAATAATTAAAACAATTACCAACTGGATGTCAAAGCCAGAAGGGACTGCTCTTTTGGACGCATGATCCTCTCTGCAGTTCTCCAGTTACAACACCTTCCCACCTCCTGATTTGGTAAGCTTGTTGGTTACCCATATGTGTGATGCACAGAGACCATGAAGCATAAAGACAGGTTTCCTTACCTGTAACTGTTGTTCTTCAAGTGGTCATCTGTACATTCACACAACCCAACTGCTGGCCCCATGTTGGTGTTGGCGAATGTGTATAATGATAGGACATTTACGGACATACACATAGGGCTACTGATGGTCTCCAGTTGGACTGAGAAAGTGGTGGGAACTCACACAAGTAATGGAAAAGGGAGGAGCTCCTGCCAAAAAGTCTAAGTTTAGCTAGGGGAATCTTCCCAACTGAAGCACTGTGCAGGCACAGCACCCATATGTGTGAATACACAGATGACCACTCGAAGAACAACAGTTATAGGTAAGCAACCTGCCCTTACTCCCACCAGGTCCAGCTTGCTCTGATGACTCAACCTGGCTGGGGTGGTTTCCAAGCTGCTCAGAAAACCTGGAATGAATAAATAATGTGTCGACCTTGCCAGCCCAATAGCTGCAGAACAGTTTTTAAAATGAGTATTAGGGATATAATATATCAAATGATATGCATGGTTTTAGTGCACTTTTTGTTGGTTATTGCTGACAAGTAAGTCAGTGTAACCTTTTTCAGTTATACACCATCATGACGGCTTTGTAAGCCATCTGGAGACTTTTTTAGTAATGGAACAGCATAGAAAAACTTTAAAACAAACAAACAAACAATTGTATGTTCTTGGATGCACCATGGTTGAGAAGACTGATCTTCTATTGCAAGCCAAAGCAGTAGGCAGCAGTGGCTGTTTGAAGTATGCTGTAAAATCATGAGATAATGCAGTTATGACATACAACCTGATTGGAGGATTTGACTTCATAAATATGTGGAAGCATTATGATTGGAGAAACCAAATCCTGTTCACTGTTCATGAGCCTTAGTGTTAGTTTTCAGGCATTCTTCACTACATACTATATGCATAAAACTTACAGAGTCTTAATCTAAGGAAATGAAGTGTTGCAATGGGATTTTGCAGTGCAGTAATCTGAATTCTGACTGTGTTTTAATAGGTGCCAATTCCACCCTTATATGATCCTTTGTTAATGGAGATTCAAGGAAGATACCTTGAGGCTGGCATTACCCAACAGTGTGACACAGGTATTATGTCATGCTTCTTATGTGCTTTTGTGAAGCATTCTGTATCACAAATGTAAAGCTTGATCATTTGGGAGCCCTGAGTAAGGGCCCTTCCATTCCATTCTTCTTTCCCATGCCTCACAAGCTTACAGGTTAGCCTGATTAGTTCTTCGTCGTGGCCTCTGTGCATCACACACATGGGTGCTGCGCCTGCGCAGTGCCTCTGGCCGGAGATTGCAAGCTAACGGTTTTTTTAGGCGGGAAAGCTCCGCTCCCCTCCCCCCTTAGACCTATATAAGAGCGGAGCGTCCACCATTTTGCTCAGTCTTTGCGACCGCCGTCCGCTGTGCCTCGTGCCGCTTCGCTCTCGCTCTGACTATCTGTTAGCTCTTCGAGATTCTCCCAGTTTTTTGCCCTCGTTACTGTTCGTATAGCTTCTTCGCCTTCTTGTTGATTCTGTCTTATTCTTCTTCTTCTTTTTCTATAAAAAAAAAAAACCAAAAATATATACTTACCCTCTGCACTATCTTCTTTTCTTCTTTTCCAACGATGGCGCAGCGTGCGGCCTTCCGCAAGTGCGCAGAGTGTGGGTCGAAGATGTCGCCTACCGACCCGCACAAACTATGCCTCCTCTGTCTCGGTGAGGGGCATAGAACCGACAAATGTGCACATTGCTTGGCGTTTTCCAATCAAGCTCGGAAAAACCGAGAAAATCGCCTTCGCAGGCTGTTATGGGATCGGGCTCTCATGCAGTCCGACCCCGTGGTGACTGCTGCGAAATCGGCTCCCTCTGTGGCCCAGCAACGGCGTCCTTCAGACGAAGGCGCCTCGTCGGTGATGGCTCCGCCCGCTTCTCCTAAGAAAAAATCGGAGAAACGGAAGCATTCTGACTCTTCGAAGTCGAGCGGCCACAAGAAGGCTAAGAAAGATAAGCCTTCTAAGCGCCCGAAGGAACCCGAGCGCCCACGGCACCGAGATTCGGGTTCATCAGCGCCATCGGTACCGGGCCCAACTTCGGTACCGACACCACCCGACGCTGTGCTTCAGGAGGCCATGAGGGTCACCCCGCAAGGGTCCCCTAGGCGTGTGATCGACCGTCCTCCAGATCCACTCCCTACCCTTCCCAGGGATTCCATCTCGGATGGAGAGATACGGGACTCCCCTACACAGGCGAGATCCCCCACACCGATGCCTTCGGCGGCAGCGGATGTCGTGTTGTCTCCACCTCGAGGCCGTCGGAGCCGGTCTGCTGAGAGGCCGATAGACAGCTGGTACCGACCACCGTATCAGCATTGGCCTGATCCTTATTCCGTGGGGTACTACCCGGCCCCTCGGGGTCGTTCTCCATCTTATCGGGACCGTTCTCGTCCCAGGGATCCGAGACGGGACTCTCCGGTACCATCCAGGCACGACAGCAGCCGTTCTCAGTCGCCGCCTGAATCCTCCTCTTCGGCTCAACCATACTACATGGCCGATTCCGACGATTCTGAGATCGACTCGACCTCTCCCGAGGCCGTCATTTCCACTCAGGACCCAGCCTCACCGGACGAGTCACATGGATCGTTCGCGGACCTGATGGGTCGGTGGGTTCAGGCCTTGGAGATCGACGCTGTCCAACGTCCGGGCCCGTCGTCGGACAGAATTTACGATGTTGTTCGGGGAGAACAGTCTACATCCATTGTTCTCCCCCTTATAACAACTCTCAAGCAGGCTATGACCCAACCTTGGGACCTGGCCTCCCACCCCCAACCTACATCGAGGAGGTATGAGACGATGTATCGGGTTCAGGAGGAGGACATCCCCTTCCTCCTCAAACACCCGAAGCCAAATTCGATCGTCGTCAAATCCTCCCAGGGTAGGGAGGCCAGAGGCCACACCGCGCCGCGAGACAAAGAGGGGAGGAAGATTGACTCTCTTGCCCGCAGAGTCTACGCGGCGGCAGGACTGGGGCTCCGCATCTCGAATTACGAGGCGACGTTGGCGCGCTATCAATACTTTCTAATGCAGCGCCTCCACAACGTCGCCTCGACCCTGCCGGACCATCAGGGAGATGTGGCCAAGGTTTTGCTGAAGGAGGCCATGCAAGTGGCCATTCAGCAGTTGTCCTCAGCACGCCATCATATGGACACGAACTCGAGGGCCCTCGTCGGTGCCGTGTCCCTTAGGAGGCACGCTTGGCTTCGAAACTGCCACTTCCCCGACGAAACCAAGCATCGCATCGAGGACATGCCCTTCGATGGGTCCGGGCTGTTCCATTCCAGGACTGACCACAAGTTGAAGAAGCTGCATGAGTCCCGCATGACGGCGTGCCGGATGGAGCTACCACCCCAAACCCGGTGTAAGTGGCAGTGGAACCGCCCCACTTATAGACAGCCCTTCCAGGCTAGGCAGCAGCCCCAGCAGAGGCAAATGCAACAGCGTCGCCGTCAGCAGCCTCAACAACGCTACCAGCAAGCTCGGCGCCGATTCGATGTGGACAGACGCCAGCGCTGACGGGACGGGCGAACCTCTCCGCTTTCCCATCCAACTCCCACCCCCCTCTCAAGTGAGGGTCGGCTGCGAAGCCGGCTCCCCATTTGGGAGTCCATTACATCTGACAAGTGGGTGTTGTCCATCATTCAGCATGGCTATAGGATTGAATTCGATACCGTCCCTCCATCGAGCCCGATAAAGTTTACATCGTGTTCACCGGTTTTGCTCGATGAGATACAACAACTTTTATCTAAAGGGGCTATTCGTCAATTATCCCCTCTGGACGGACTTCATGGATTCTATTCTAGGTATTTTACGGTCCCGAAACGGGACGGTGGTCTCCGGCCAATCTTGGACTTGCGTCCTCTCAATCGTTTTATTCCAACTAAAAAGTTCCAGATGACCACTCTTCAAAATATCCTGCCATTGCTGCGGAAAGAGGACTGGTTTGCCTCCATTGACCTGAAGGATGCGTATTTTCACGTCTCAATCCATCCAGCCTATAGACGCTTCCTTCGCTTCGCTGTTGAATTCGACCTTTATGAATGCATGGTATTGCCCTTTGGACTGGCTACGGCACCTCGGGTGTTTACTAAGTGCATGGCCCCGGTATGTGCCTACCTCCGCCTCCAGGGCGTCCAGATCTACCCATACCTGGATGATTGGCTCCTGGTTTCACAGTCTAGAGACGATCTCCTTCGTTCTATCAATTTGACGTGCTCCCTGTTGGACAACTTGGGCCTTCGTATTAATACAGAAAAATCATTTCTTGTTCTGACACAGATACTTACCTTCATCGGAGCTCGTCTGGATTCGACGCTGGAAAGAGCCTTCCTCCCCCGCGACCGACAAGATACGATGATTCGACATATTCTTCGGATTCGTCGCGATGGCACGGTACCGGCACATGCTCTCCAAACCCTGCTTGGCCAAATGTCAGCGTCGGTCGCTGTGGTGCCTTATGCCAGGCCTCGCCTACGGCCACTACAACTACTGTTCATCAAGTCCTTCAATCCGCAGTGCGATCCACAGTCGAAGCCGATTCGAATCCCATCCTCGGTTCTCCAGTCACTCCTTTGGTGGACCTCCGTGGCGAACCTGTCTGTGGGAATGCCCTTTCGACAACCACCTCCATTGGTGACGGTTACGACCGACGCGTCCCGCTTGGGCTGGGGAGCGATTTGCAACGGCATTCGAACTCAAGGCATGTGGACTCGTTCCGAATCCAAGGAGCACATCAATTTCCTGGAGCTCTTGGCAGTGTTCAAAGCGATCCGTTCCTTCGAGGATGTGCTTCACCATCGTGTTGTTCAGATAACATCGGACAATATGACGACGGTCTTTTATCTGAACAAGCAAGGGGGAACCAAGTCTCCAGCTTTAGTCAGGCTTTCACTTCGGATCTGGGACTGGTGCATCCCGAAGGGAATTACCCTGATAGCGGTTCATTTAGCGGGTGTGGACAATACCCAGGCGGACTTTCTCAGCCGCCACATGCTTCTCTCCCACGAATGGGAATTACATCCTCGGATATACAGTCAGCTTTTTCGTCTTTGGGGAACCCCAGACGTGGACTTGTTCGCTACCCAGCACAACAGGGTATGCGACCTCTTTTGCTCGAGGGCAGGGATCGGCCTCGGATCCCTAGGGGACGCCTTCATGATCTCTTGGAACCGTCTCCATGTCTATGCCTTCCCACCGATTCCACTGATAACGAAAGTGGTAGCGAAGATAACCTGCGACACCCCATTGGGAATCCTAATCACCCCTTGGTGGCCACGCCAGCCTTGGTTTGCCACGCTTCTTTCCGTCTCCCACGGGGAATTTCATCGCCTTCCGCTGCTTCCGGATCTCATAACTCAGCAGGACGGAACCGTACGCCATCCAGACCTGCTCACGTTGAACTTGACGGCCTGGCGGATTCGATAGCTCCTGTGCCCTTATCGGTACCGTCAGCACCTTCGTCTTTGCCAGCCCCGGCTACCTCTTCGACATCAGCCTGTAATTTGTTGAATCCGACGGGCTTGGATCCGTCCATCCAGTTTATCCTGGATTCATCATTGAAGCCTTCTACACAAAGGTCTTACTTGGCAAAATGGCATCGTTTTTCCATCTTCGCCGATTCTCACTCGTTCTCTCCACTGGAATCGTCTGTGCCTCAGATTCTTCAATTTTTGCTAGAACTTCATCGCTCTGGGCTTAAGCCATCTTCGATCAAGGTTTACACCGCTGCAATTTCCCACCATCGAGGGATGATCGAGGGGCTTCCGGTATTCTCTCAACCGCTCGTCAAGAGATTTCTGAAAGGACTTCATAATATCACTCCTGTCATAAGACCTCTTATGCCAACCTGGAGTCTTTCGGTAGTTCTTCAGGCCTTGACTAGAGCTCCATTTGAACCTTTGGCTACAATTGACCTCAGGCTGGTGTCTTGGAAGACTGCATTCCTGGTGGCCGTCACTTCAGCGAGGAGAGCCAGCGAGCTCTGTGCGCTCCGTATCGACCCACCATACTTGAACTTTCACAAGGAGAAAGTTGTCTTGCGACTTGACCCTTCCTTTCTACCGAAAGTTTCAACTTCTTTCCACTTGGGACAAGACATCGTTCTTCCAGCCTTTTTTCCGTCGCCTACAACCCCTCTTGAGCGATCACTGCATTCTCTCGATGTTCGGCGTTTCCTGGCCTTTTATCGATCCAGAACAGAATCCATTCGGCATACGAACAGACTTGTCAAATATTCCACCGTGAATCAGGGAACCCCTGTTTCTTCACAGCGTTTGGCGAAATGGATAGTAAATACCATCACTTTGTCATATCAACTCGCCAAGCTCGATTTGCCTGTGGCTCCTCGAAGTCACTCGACCCGAGCAGTTGCTGCTTCTTCTGCATTCGCATCAGGTGTGTCCCTTGAGGACGTCTGTAAGGCTGCTACGTGGGCGACTCCTTGCACCTTTGCAAGACATTACCGCCTTGATGTTCGAGCCAGACGAGACTGCTCCTTTGGAAGAGCTGTTCTTTCATCGGTCTTGCAGTAAGGACACCTTTCCCACCTCCTTTCTGGTAAGCTTGGCATTCTACCCGTGTGTGTGATGCACAGAGGCCACGACGAAGAAAGGTAGGTTGCTCACCTGTAACTGATGTTCTTCGAGTGGCCATCTGTGCAGTCACACAACCCGCCTGCCGGCCCCACTCGGTGTCGGTAGGTGGATCTTATCGGTACCGATGTGTATTTTTGTTGTCGGTACCGAACCCCTTTTTTTACCGGTCCACTAGGTTAACTTCTTGACAGGGAACGTACGTTCGGTCGCAATAGACTGAACAAAATGGCGGACGCTCCGCTCTTATATAGGTCTAAGGGGGGAGGGGAGCGGAGCTTTCCCGCCTAAAAAAACCGTTAGCTTGCAATCTCCGGCCAGAGGCACTGCGCAGGCGCAGCACCCATGTGTGTGACTGCACAGATGGCCACTCGAAGAACATCGGTTACAGGTGAGCAACCTACCTTTTTGAAGGATAAGAAGGGTACAGATATTATTTCCAGGGCACTTTCCAAAATATGGCAAAATGGTCATGGCACAAGAAGGGGGGATATCTATAGAAGAGCTGATGTGGGCCTTGATGCTGTCTTCTACTTCATTTCCAAGATAGTTACGTCATCTTATGGAAATGGTCTTGTTCTACATGCTTTCAATTTCCCACAGGAAAAATATACTCCTGCAAAGAGCTGAATGAACTTTATAAGACTGAACTGCCACTGCTTCCTTTGAGTCGGCAGCTTATGAATCCTGTAGAGTGGTTGAAGATTCCATCTGGTTATATAGAGAGTGAAATTCGTCAAAAGAGCCGGTAAAGTTTGATGTGCCCTTTACAGTGTTTCTTCCATTCCACTTTTCATAAGTAGAATTGCATATATCCACTCAGTCTGCTTACTGTGGTGCACATGAATGACTCAACCGGTAAGGTATAAGATAGAATGATTATGTGTTTGTTTTCCTTCATCAGGGGTAACTAACTTGTCATCTGAAATCTCTGTTACATGAATGACAGAATAATATTGGCAGTATAATTATGATAATTGGTACTGATCAGCCTAAAATCAGTATTGATTAGGATCTGGCTAAGAATTTGTCCAGTAGTCAGTAGACGCATAGACATAGAAACATAGAAACAGAGCGAGTCAGAAGGGGCCTCCTGGGCCATCTAGTCTGACCTCTGGCACCAGCCGGCTCCACTCACGACATGCCCACCATGTGCATGTCCAGCCTGTCTGAACACCTTCACCGATGGGGCCTCAACAACCTCTCGTGGAAGCCCATTCCACACCCTCAGGGTCCTAACTGTCAGGAAGTGCTTCCTGGCATCCAAATGGAACCTGGGTTCCCTGAGCTTTGCTCCATTGGCGCACGTCCTGCCTTCCTCTGCAGGGGAGAACGGGTCTCTACCCATCTGCATGTGACACCCCCTCACATACCTGTATGTTGTAAATTACCTATTTATTAATAGGTGTCTGAAGAAAATCTGTGATGCCTCTTGACTGAACACAGAGTGGTGCACTTGTGAAAGAGACTAATTTGTCCGGTCCTATACTTAACTATCCAGAGGTAAACCCCAATTCAGTGGAGCTTACTTTCAGGTAGGTGGGTATAGGGTTGCAAAATTACATAAGGGAATCTTCTTTCTTCTTCGTAGCCTCTGTGCATCACACATACGGGGTGCTGCGCCTGGGCAGTGCCTATGGCTGGGAGATTGCTAGCTAACGGTTTTGGCGGGAAACTCCGCTCCCCTCCCCCCCAGTAGTATATATAGAGCGGAGAGGCCACCATTTTCCAGTCTTTGCGACTGCCATTAGTTGTGCCTTGTGCCGCTTTTGCTCTCGCTTAGATTGTTCCTCGTTCTTCTCCACTTTTGCAATTTCTCTTTCTCTATTCCGAGTTCATATATCCTCATCTTTATTGCTTCTGATAGTGTACACTGACTCTTGCCACCGACGCATCCCTAGTCAGATGGGGAGCGCTGTGTTCAAATCTACTCACTCAGGGTGTTTGGGATCGGCAGGAATCCATGCAATATATCCATTTCTTGGAACTTTTGGCAATATTCAAGACTCTATGATCCTTCAAGGATATTCTTTGACACCGAGTCATCCAGATAACCTCAGACAGCATTGCTGTGGTTTTTTATGTGAACAAACAAGGCGGAACAAAGTCGCCCACAGTGGCTCGCCTGTCAATGCAAATATGGGACTGGTGCATCCTGAGACACATTACTCTCATAGCGGTACACCTAGCCGGTATGGGCAACGTCAAAGCCGATCTGCTAAGCAGACAAATGTCGACATCCCACGAATGGGAGTTGGATCGACAGATCTGCGACCAACTCTTCCATCATTGGGGACATCCAGACATGGACTTGTTCGCTACCCAGCAGAACAGGGTATGCGAGAACTTTTGTTCGAGAGCGGGAATCAGACAGGGGTCTTCAGGGGATGCTTTTATGATCCCATGGAACAATATGAGTTTCTATGCTTTCCCTCCAATTCCTCTTACCATGAGAGTAGTGTCGAAGATTGTTCACGAGGGGCCACAGGACTATTGACAACTCCGTGGTGGCCACGCCAAGCATGGTTTTCAATGCTTCTTTGGATATCTCGCAACGAGTTTCTTTATCTTCCATCCGCTCCATATCTCATAACTCAGCAAGGGGGCACAGTCCACCATCCAGACTTAGCATTGCTGAAGTTAACAGCCTGGCAGATCTGATGAGACTCAGTACTGATTCAATACCAACAGCAACTAACCTCTCTACGGATCGCACTCTCAAGCCCGACACTCGGATTGCTGCTTCGAATCCGTTGGCTTTCTCTGCTTCATCGGATTCAATGGGGTTTCCATCGGGTTCGACAGTTTTCCATCCGGAAATTCAGAGCATTCTCAACTCTGCATTAAGACCATCAACCCAAAGATCATACGTGGTGAAACGGCAGCGATTCTCTACCTTTGCCGAGTCTCATTCGTTCCCTCCACATTCTGCATCCATACAGAATATTCTCCAGTTTCTCTTAGAACTACACCATCTGGGACTTAAACCATCTTCTGTAAAAGTGTACATGGCGGCAATTTCTTATTACCATGGTACAATTCAGAGATATTCCATTTTTTTCTCAACCATTAATAAAAAGATTCCTTAAAGGACTGCAAAACATTCTTCTGACAATTAGACCGGTGATGCCTACTTGGAGCCTATCAGTTGTGTTACAGGCACTCATAAAAGCTCCATTTGAGCCTTTAGCAACTGTTGATTTACACCTTGTCTCTTGGAAGACAGCTTTTTTTGTAGTGGTTACGGTTACATCAGCTCGAAGAGCTAGTGAACTCTGTGCCCTCAGGGTAGATCCTCCCTATTTGAATTTCCATAGGGAGAAAGTTGTTCTTTGCATGGACCCTTTCTTTCTACCGAAGGTGGCAACTTCCTTTCACATGAATCAGGAGATCGTCTTACCTGCCTTTTTTCGGTCACCATTGAATCCGATTGAGAGATCCTTGCATGCACTGCATTAGCCTTTTATAGATCAAGGACTGAAGCTATCCGTCACTCCAATCGACTCTTTGTAAAATACTCCGACCACGATAAGGGTTCTCCTATTACCCCTCAAAGACTTTCCAAATGGATAGTTCATACTATCACTCTGTCTTACCAGTTAGCTAAATTGGACTTACCTGCAGTTCCGAGAGGTCACTCTACTAGAGCAGTAGCTGCCTCCTCAGCCTTTGCGGCGGGGGTCCCGATTGACAAAGTCTGCAAGGCTGCAACCTGGGCCACTCTGTGTACATTTGCCAGACAGGACTGCTCCTTTGGAAGGGCCGTTCTTTCAGCTGTCCTCTGCTGATGACACCTCCCCTCCTTCATCTAGGGTAAGCTTGCTAATCTACCCATATGTGTGATGCACAGAGGCCACGAAGAAGAAAGGCAGGTTGCTCACCTGTAACTGATGTTCTTCGAGTGGCCATCTGTGCAGTCACACAACCCGCCTGCCGGCCCCACTTGGTGTCGATGGGTGAATCTTGTCATCGGTACCGTACTATTTTTTTTTTATTCACAGTACCCACATTGTATTTTTCTTAGTTTAGAGTCTTTACAGTAAGGGACGAACATTCGGTCTATCAAAGACTGGAAAATGGCAGCCTCTCCGCTCTATATACTACTGGCGGGGAGGGGAGCGGAGTTTCCTGCCAAAACCGTTAGCTATCAATCTCCCGGCCATAGGCACTGCACAGGCACAGCACCCCATATGTGCAACTGCACAGATGGCCACTCGAAGAACATCAGTTACAGGTAAGCAACCTGCTTTTACAAAAACTCTGTATTTCATTTATTTATTGTACTTAAAACTTGCCTTTTTTTTCCTTCCAAGAAACTCAAGGCAACTTCAATAATTCTTTGCCTCATCTCAATCTTACGCTCACAACAACTCCCCTATGAGGCTGGTTGGGCTGAGAGTCAGTTGCTGGCCCAGTGTCACCCACTGAGCTCCATGGCTGAGTGGGGACTAGAATTCATGAGTCCCAGTCGCATGCTCTTGAGCACTGCACCACAATTTTTCCATGGATGCAGGAGGGCATTTATTTATACCAATCACTGCCATTGAGGAAGTGTCAGCTCAACAAATGATTGACATGGGATGGTTCCCCCAGTCTGCTAGATAGACCCTGATTTGCAGGAGCAAAGCAGAGTCTCTGTTTAGCAATATGGAAGTTTACTGTATGACAAATCTTATTTGGTGCTGTGTTTAAATGCTGCTCAGCTCTTCTGTTTTGGAAGTCAGAGTGCCTACTTCTGAGGGATATTCCCTATTAAAGATTATGCAGTTCAGAATATTACTGCCAAGCCTTTTGACCTCAGAGAACAAACATGTGGAATAGTTCGTGGCCAGATTCCAGTCTGCAGGTTTGCCACAACAAATGCTCTAACACAATTCTTATATGTGTTTCTGTCCCTCAGCTTGGCTGCAAGGGTTCTTTGATGATCAAGGAGCAAATGACATCCTAGTAGTAGTGTCAGAGGCTACATTTCTGGCCCCACTAACTATGCCTGCCTGGTACCATAGGTGTCACTAAGATGTCTGGACTTTTAGAAGTATGTATGGCACCACCTGGGAAGCATATTTAATACAGTATATAAGAAAAAGTCCGTCATGTGGGAGCACCTTAATCTAATCTATCAGCTGGCTGCTGATAGGAATTGGAGTCCAAAGACCAATTTTTCTTTTGGTGGAGGGGGAAGAGAGGTGTAATGTCATTGGCCTGGTTTCTCCCCTTCTGGGAAAGTCTTTTCTTCTGCCTCCCACTGCAGAGTAAAACCACCTGGTCTGCTTTGACAATGACTGGCACCTAGCATTTTCCCATGTATTGCAGGGACAATGGAACTCCCTAAGCAAAATCTCCACAGCAGCTAGAAAGATCAGTACTGGGAAGCAGGGTGTGACTAAATCAGGTCTTGGTATAACTGGCCTCTGAGGAAGGTGTATGGTTCCTAGTTTTTTTCCCCTTCCTCCTCCTCTTTCTTTGTAAAAAGAAGGCTAGGAAAGGTAAACAGCATGGAAGTGCAAGAAAGGAGGACAAACCAGGAAGGCCAGGAGGCCTGAGACGAACCTGCAGGGACTGGTCATCACCGAACCCCAGAAACACTCTGACTTGTAAAGCCAAGAAGAGGGGACTTCCCACTGAAAATGATTTGTCCCCCAACTATAGTGGCATGTTGTTCACACACCATGAACAACATATTGCTCCACAATCCTAATGTTATAAGCACTAACAAGGGTCTGGTGATGCAAATATGTAATGGAAATGAAATGTCAGAATGTTGGCCAGTTTGTGTCTTACATCTTTTGAGAATCAAGCAGCGTGTGCAAGCACAACGGTGTGCACTAACCATCCCAATTTTATTCTGTTGAAAGGCAAAAAATGAGCGCAACTAGGAACCTGAGTTCTATGGATTTCAAGAGTTGGGGTGACTCGTCCTGGCTTCCATTGAACAAGAGAGGGCCCTCTACTAGAAAATCAGATTTCGCCTGTTTGCCCAGTTTTTTGACAAAACAAACACAAACTGGCCCACCACGTAGGAAATCAGCAATAAAATCTGCTTAACAATACATCTTTGAAGTGGATTAATTGTACAAGATAAAAAGCAAAAACAGGGTAGACAATATATATATCAATTACTGTAATTATTTGGAAGTAATTTGGATATTCAAGCTTTGCTTCAACAACAGACAAATAAGAAAAGTACACTAAGGATAAGCTATGGAGATAACATATTTTAAGTGCTATTTTATACTTTGTTTTGGGTGCACTGCAGCTTTGGAAAAAGATGGTCCATACTGCCTGGCATTTGGGAAAATATAGAGTACACAGTACTGTTGCCTGCTGCATAATATTCCAGCAGCATAAAGATGAAATAGTCTATAAATCTGTACTTGGTTTATTTCTAAAGAGGCTTTATTAAACTAACAGCTTTTCATAGAAACATAGAACAGAGCGAGTCAGATGGGGCCTCTCAGGCCATTTAGTTTGACCTCCGGCTGCAGCCGGCTCCACTCACAACATGCCCACCATGTGCATGTCCAGCTTATCTTTGAACACCTGCATCAATGGGGCCTCAACGACCTCTCGTGCAAGCCCATTCGACACCCTCAGGGTCCTGACCGTCAGGAAGTGCTTCCTGGCATCTAAATGGAACCTTGGTTCCCTGAGCTTTGCTCTGTTAGAGCGCGTCCTGCCTTCCTCTGCAGGGGAGAACAGCTCTCTACCCACCTCCATGTGACATTCCCTCACATACCTGTATGTTGCCAACAGATCCCCTCTGAGTCTCCTCTTCTCCAGGCTGAAGAGACCCAGTTCCCACAGTCTCGCCTCATACCCCATCCCCTGCAAACCGGCCACCAACCTTGTGGCCCTACGCTGCACTGACTCTAACCTGGCTATATCCTTTCTGTAATGAGGGGCCCAAAACTGAGCACAATACTCCAGTTGCAGGCGCACCAGAGTCGTATAGAGTGGCAGTAATACCTCTCGATCTAGAAGCCACGTTTCTGGCTATGTAATCAAGGGTGGCGTTTGCCCTCTTGACCACTGCATCACACTGCTGACTCATGTTTAGCCTGCAGTCAACCAGCACCCCGAGGTCCCTTTCACAAGTGCTGCTCTCCAGCCTCTTGTCCCCTAACCTGTACTTACGACACCTATTCCTATGCCCCAAGTGCAAGACCTTGCACTTACCCACACTGAACACCATCCTGTTGTCTCCTGTCCATTTCTATAGTCTGTCCAGATCATTCTGGATCTGGAGTACCTGCTCCTCAGTTGTGGCCACTGCTCCAGTTCTAGTATTGTCTGCGAATTTGATCAGCAGACTGTTCACCCTTTTTTCATGTCCTTGATAAAAAGATTAAACAGGATTGGCCCCAGGACAGAGCCCTGGCGGACCACACTTGTCACTGGCTGCCATCCCAATGATTCCCCACTAATGGTTACTCTCTGCTTTCGGTCAGTCAGCCATGTCCTAATCCACCAGACAGTGCTTTGGTGTATCCCAAAATTCCTCGGTTTCTCAACCAGGATATCATGGGGCACTTTGTCAAAGGACTTGCTGAAATCCAGGTAAACCACATCCACTGCAACTCCTCCATCTAGCCACCTCAAAACCTTGTCGTAGAATTCCACAAGGTTTGTTTGGCAGGACCTGTTTTTGCGGAAACCGTGTTGTGTGGCTGCCAGCCTCCCTTCCCTATCTAGCATCACTAGCTCTCTCGCTATTATGAGCCTTTCCATAGTTTTTCCTACAACAGACGTAAGGCTAACAGGTCTGTAATTCCCCATGTCCCTTCTACTACCCTTTTTGAAAATTGGGACCACTGACGTCACCCTCCAGTCCTTTGGAATTTCACCTGTTTTCCATGAGGCCTCAAAAATGGAGGCCAGTGGGCGCGAGAGAACCCCTGCCAACTCTTGAAGTACTCTTGGGTGTAGCCTGTCAGGGCCTGGCGTCTTTGTAATGTCCAGTGCCCTGAGGAGTCCCTCGATTTCAAGGGGGGGTGACTCTAATCTGTGCCCCTAAGTCCCTGGCCTCATCTAAACTCCTATGTGGATCTCCCCCATCCTGCTTTGAGGAGAACACAGAGGCAAAATAGTCATTTAGCATCTGTCTCTGTTCCCTCATTTCAGTCACTGGATCTCCTTCCTCCTTATTTAGTGGTCCCACTACTTGTCTCCCCTTCCTCTTCCTATTTACATGCTGAAAGAAACCCTTTTTGTTGCTCTTGATATTCTTGGCAAGTCTCAGCTTGTAATCAGCCTTAGCCTTGCAAAGAATCCTTCTGCAATGGGGCTCCTCCTCTTGGTATACTCTTTTGTCTATTTGCCCCAGTACCCATTTCCTACGGAGGTTCCTCTTTCCTCTAATCCCTCTGACCACCTCCTTTCGCATCCATGGCGGCACTCGCCTCCGCCTCCCCACCTTACTAACTAGAGGTATTGTCAAGGCTTGCACCTCCAAAACCTCCCTTTTGAGTGCCATCCACCCCTCCTCAACTCATTTGCCTTCCAGTAACCTATCCCAGGAGACTTTCCCCAGTCTGGCCTTCAGTTGGCCAAAGTTGGCCCTCTTGAAGTCCCAGCTTCTAGTGCTCGACCTGCTGCACGTCCCCAGTCCCCTGATCTCAAAGCAAAGGATGGAGTGATCACTTGCATCCAGAGCTCCCCTAATCTGTACTTCATCTATCAGCTCCTCTCTATTGGTCAAGACCAGGTCCAGGATGTTTCACCCCCTTGTCGCCTCTCGGACCCTCTGTGTGAAAAACCCTCCCTCTATAGCTTCTATGAAGCGACGTGACCTGACTGTCACCGCCGAATGAGTCTCCCAACTAATATCCAGGAAATTGAAATCTCCCATAATTACTGTGTCTTTTTAGCCATGTATTGTACTTGACACTGCACATGCATTATGGTAATGACAACTACATTAGAATTCAAATTAAGTTTTACTGAATTTGTAGAACAATCTTGAGTTACTAAAGACTTGGTAGATTTTTCTGAATAAAGCACTTTTATCCAAGTTTGAAGTGCTCAGATGTCAACTAAATTAACTTCTAGAGACGGATGGAATAGGAAGTTCCAAGCCAATGTGTAGTCTGCTTAGAGCAGGTGCTGAAACTGCCCATGCATATGTGCCCAATTGATTTTTTTTCATTCTGACAAAGTCTCTGACCCTTATGATGCAACTGAACTTCCTCATCCTTGGTGTACAGAGCAGAATGCTGTGGGTGGCAATGATATTTGCAGCTGCTGCAGCTGCACCTTGGCAGCATTTCATCTGGGCATCCATCTTCAGCAGTCTTGATGAAGCAGCATGGAGCGGGAGGGAAGTGGGCTGGGACTCCTGGGTACAGTTGAAGATGCTGGCCCCAGACTCCCACTTCTGAGGCCAATTCACTACCCAGCCCATTGGGTGGGAGTGAGGGGTCAGCCTTTAGTGTCCCAGTGCCAGAGTTGGGACTTCAGAACTGGACTCTGAATAATCTTACGCCCCTCTGGTTGATAACAGATGGCCATAAGACTGTGCCCTTAGACAATTGTTAGAAGTAGTCCTCTGAGGCAATGTGAAAGGTAACATTGCTCAGGTCAGCAGAGCCTGAAGTCCAACTGATATGGTGGCAGATGAATGAGTAGGTACTCCAGATTTCCTGAAAAGCTGTAGGAAAGGAAACAAATATCAAAGACTGATATTAATTTAAGAATGTTAAATATGAGCCTGTCCCATCTTTGTTTTGATGAAAAATGATAGATCCTATATATTGTTTACCATGTGAGTAATAGCAGAGCTCCTTCTCCCCCCAGCATGCTCTTGAAAGGAATGGATGAAGACTATTTTGCATACCTTGGCTCTGCAAATAAATTTGCTCTTTTCCAACTCTTGTCCTGAAGTGTGCCAGTAACAAATTAGGAAAGTAATTTAAGAAGCACCAATTTAATGTTCTTTAATAAGAAGGCAGTTAGGTTCCTGCAAATCCTTGCAGAGAATTTTTTATTTTCTCCTTGCACAAGAATGCTTGGTTTCTGCAGGTGGCTTATAGGGTTAAAACTGTAATATAGAAAGCCTTCATTACTTTAACATTTGTACATTTCAGAAATTCTGTTGGTTATTCATTGTAGAAATGTTCTCTTTAAAATACTACTGAATTTTCATACTGACACCTGTATGATTTCGGGTGTTTTTCCTCTTACACAGAAAATGATGTCATAAGCAGGTTTATAGACTGGAGTATCATTTTGAGTAACTGAATACTATTGGAAAATCACTTTTTTATTTAGTTTTGGAAACAATGAATTACAAAAAGTTGTTCCTCCAGGTTTTGTTTGCATTTCAGTTAGAACTTATTAGGCAAGATGGCACCTGAGATGCCTTCCCCAACGGGGTGCTCTTCAAATATTTTTGGATTTCGGTTCCCTTCAGTGCTAGACAACATGGACAATGGTGAAGAATGTTGGGATTCATAGTCCAAAACATGCAGGGGGCAGCGCCAGGCTAGGGCAGTCTGACCCAAGAGATGCAACTCTATTTTAAATTAAAGGCAGTATTAAACATTAGGCAAGATAAAGATGCACAGGTCACGAATTAATCTGTTTATTAAACACCAAAACCCCACAATTACCTTTTTCCCCCCAACATGAGCATGGCTCACCTGAAGTGCTTTTGCAATTCACACATAAAAGAACAGTAGCTTTGCTAGAGAACTTTCACTGTAGCTTTGCACAGGAAGAGTTTCTGGTGGGTATGTTGGCTCTAGGAGGAAGCTGCGGCTTGCTGTATCTTTAAATTCCATAAATCCTACAAGCAGTTTTAATTCCTGTATATCTCATTACAGTACAATAAAATATTCAGAAAATTAATATGGCTTCATATGAATTTCTAGTCAAATTATATTCACACGCTTTAATTGGTATACAGACCTAAGTGTGACTACCCTGAAAGTCTCTGCCCTAGAGTCTTTGCCTATAAAGTCTTAAAAATGCACATTCCGTAAAGTTCTGCAAGAAAACCCATATATTTTCAAATATAACAACAATGTGAAAAGTATCCACATTATGTATTATGTATTTTATTAATTCCTTTTTATAACCAGAGAATGGTTATAAAATGATTAAAAATGTGGAATTCTTTTTATTTCCTCATCAATCCCGAGATACATAAAGAACTCTCTTTTTTTACAGTGTTCAGATCCTATATACAGTGTTTAAAGGACCCTGAAGTACTAAGACTTCAGCATATATTCCTACAATTAATATCCTGAGATTAGGGTCAAACAGATTAATTTCATTTCTAGCCTGGAAAACAATCTAGCTCTGAACTAAATCCTCCCTCCCTCTATGTATATGTATGTATCAATGTAAATAGTAAACTTATTAAAATGCCAGATTCCTAGTTAATACTTTTAAGTGATCCAAACATGGAAACATTGGTATTTGCATTTAAAAATGTCCATATCAAAAGGCACAGTCCTACAGTATTCTTATATACAGAACATTGCATAGATTGCCATTAGCATGTATACAGTGAAGAAAAAGTGTACAAGTGACCAGGTGAAGTGATTTTACAACAGAAACTGTACTCGTGCACTTATTTGCAAATGAATCATTTTGTAAACATGTAGTCCTTACTGTCACAAAACAGCCTTTTATTTTTTTTCATTTGAGTGCTTTCTAGTCAAATAATTGCAGGTCAAAGCGCACCCAAACTTCACCTGTTGGCACCTCATGCAGCAGTAAACGTTTAGTTGTAGGTCCCTTGGTTTCTTGCTCAGTTCTGATTTTGGCTACTGGAACTTCAGTGTGACCCAAAAAATCTGTTTCACAGAAAAGAAAACCTTGAATTAAATTACAAATGTGAAGTGAAGCAAACAGAATGTGATATAAATGCAGTAAAGAAAATGAAACATCGTATGGCATGTCAAGATGCTTATTCTGCACCTCTGTGCAACCTGCATCAGGGAGCAAGTTTTGGACTGGCATGCTCTCTCCTGCCCAACTTTGGCACCTGTAAAAGGTAAGGGGGATAATAAGACACAACACACCCAAACTTGGAATCCTGTAGAACAGGTGGTACCTCTTGTAATACATAGTTTCAGTTGAGTAGTACAATCTGAACAGCACTTTTAATCTAACATCAAAAAGCTGACATATAAGCATTATATCATCTGTTATGATGTCACTTGATTCATATTTGTATCAAAGGGAGTTACATATATTTGGATAGGAAATGTCTCAGAATTGGTGATCTTCAGGACTTCTGGAGGACATTCCGATGTGCCCAGTCTTTGGGATAATCCATCCCCTTAGCTCAGTAGGTAGCGGCAACTTTTGTCAAAGGCTGTTTCACC
The DNA here is from genome assembly GCA_023646645.1 of Varanus salvator macromaculatus. Taxonomy (NCBI): domain Eukaryota; kingdom Metazoa; phylum Chordata; class Lepidosauria; order Squamata; family Varanidae; genus Varanus; species Varanus salvator. The sequence goes on along the minus strand of JAIXND010000798.1, from coordinate 17,503,191 downwards.
AGCTTAAATTACAATGGTCAGAGGCAACTGACAAACTTCTAAGAAATAAAAAGTTTGGAGAAGAGTTGGTAGAGAAGTGCTCATCTCCGAGTGTTCCTGTCTACCAGTCGCCCCCCCCCTCCATGTTGTGAGGCAAAACAAGCCCCACAGAAAATCCATGCCACCTGGAGTGCAGAGTTGGAGGTCTGCTTTCTAGTCATTGAGCATGAAGTCATGATAAAAAAGCTCCTTTTCTCCTAGGATCTTTATAGGTCATTTTGATTGTCCAGGACTCAAGATGTATAAAAACAGTGCTATTCCTTGGCAGGCACCCAGGTTGTCCCATCCTGAAGGTCCCAGTATGGCCTGCAAGACCTGTCTTTTGCCAGTCCTTCAAGGGCCAAACATGAGCTGATGCTCATGGGGCTGCTTGGCAAATCATTTTTCAAATGATACAAAGCAACCCCACAACAGTTGTGAATCCAGAAGGGGGCTGTTTCCCTAGACTCTCCCAGGTAAACGGGATGCAATTCCATTGCCACCTGAGCAGGGTCGTAGCTGGTCCCATTTTATCCATGGATGATTCTTGAAATGATAACAACAATCCTGTTCAAGTTGAAAGCAGAAGGTACCTTGTATGGTCAGTCTATGCCAATTCATTTCCTTTTGATGTGGCTTTGCAAGGAAAAGGAGTACTACCTTATGATGTAGGAGTACTAGACCTTACTTGGACAATAAATTGTGAGTTGGCATGGAGTACCTCTTTATCTTCATGGACTGCACACCATGGCAGGGGGTACTAATACCACAACTCCAACACTGTATTGGCTAGTGTAACTGATTAGAAACAGTTTGGCGGGGGGGGGGGCATGTGAGCACTCAGTCTGAATCCCAGGAGGAGAATCTGGCTGAGTACCTTGTCTGGACAGCCTATCTCAAGGATGCAACTTGTCTCTTAAGTTGGCGTTCAGTTTTTTGGAGAGGGACTCAGTTCCCCAAAGGATTTGCCATCACCATCGCTCTCCCCTATTGTTACAGAAAGGCTCTTCAGTGATGGTTTGTGCATGTGCAACTTTTTAGCATCATTCTTGCCCCTCATCTTTAGTTCTGGGAAAAGCTACATGTGCAAGTCATTAGACAGCTGGGAACAAAAGGCTACCCACCCTTATTGTAATTGAAATGTATGCTCCACATGTCCGTTACCCAAACTGATTTAAGTGGAACACTCTTCTGCAGTATGACAAGTATGGGGGGGGGGGGGAAGCTTTACAACTCTCTGCAGTTTAAAAACTTCCAACACCCCCTGCATAATAGGCAACATTGCAAATATTTATCCAATATAGATTGCTATGCTCTCCTAAGTGTAGGATTTTCATCAAGAAGCAAATGGAATATTAAGATACATTCCTATATTAAGTCTGAATCAATCAGAAGCATTTGTACTGGGATTCTGTGAATTTTAACTGACCTGGGAACCTGCTATGGAAAAGAAAAACTTTCCAGACAGACTCATGAAAGGTCAGCAGGCGCTTCAGATAAGAAAGTTTGTAAAAAAAAAAAGATTAATTCTTTCTTACTGGTGTTAACATGTTTTTGTTTATGAAGCAAAAAAGCCTAAAATATGTGTTCCTACAGGATGCAACACCTGTTCTTTGTGGTCTGTGCCCCACGCATATGGGCTCTGCAGCTGTGCAGGGCCTGCTGTCAGGAAGATTTCTAAGCTAGATAGTCTGGCAGAAAACCATCCCATCTCCTGGTATGCCTAAGAGGGGTTCCTGCCCTTTTCCTCAGTTCTCTTGATTGACATTGTGGGTGCTTTGGGACTGTTCTCTTTCAGTAGTTGCCTTTTCAACTCATTTCTCTTGCGTGTCTACTCCTTACAATTTCTACTACTTTAACCTAATCCTTCCCCTTCATGGATCACTGCCTTGTCGTAGCAAAGGGGCTTGTGTAGCTCAATGAAGCTATGAGCTGTGCTGTGCAGGGCCACCCAAGATGGACAGGTCATAGCAGAGAGCTCTGACAAAACGTGATTCCTGAAGAAGGAAATGGCAACCCACTCCAGTATCCTTGCCATGAAAACCCCATGGACAGTACCAAAAGGCAAAAAGATATGATGCCAGAAGATGAGTCCCTCAGGTCAGAAGGTGTCCAATGTGCTACTGGGGAAGAGCAGAAGGCTAGTAAGAAGGGGATGGCAGAGAATGAGGTGGCTGGATGGAGTCACTGAAGCAGTCGGCGTGAGCTTAGGTGGACTCCGGGGGATAGCGGAGGGCAGGAAGGCCTGGGGGGAATGTTGTCCATGGGTTTGCAATGCATTGGACACGACTTCACAACTCACAGCAAAGCTTTCCCACTCTCCATCTCTGTCACATTCTTCGATGGCCTTACCATTGTGACCTCCTCAATCCCAGAAGACCACGTTTGACTCCGAATCGGCTCAGCATGAGGATTCACTGAGCTGGCCAGATGAGAGCATTACTATGCCAGAACCAGGATCCCCCTCTGAAGAACTGAGACACTGGATACTTCTCAGAGCAGATCCTCTGAATGGTGACTTTGCTTGGGCTAGAGGCACAACAACATGCTGAGAAGGCTGTGGATCCGGTCTTTGATAGCACCTGGACAGAGGATGCTGTGCTGCTGTCTGTACCATTTCTCCCCTCCTTCCTCAGCTCCATGAAAGAGATTGGGGGGGGAGGTCACTGGCACAGCTGAAGTTGACATCTAGGTGTCTGGAAGGGATGTACTGCGTCCAGGAACAGGAGATCCTGTTCTTCTTGCAACACCCTTGTCCAAACTTGGTCCTAGTTGAGTCGTCCCAGGGCTGCTCACAGAGGAAGCATTTGATGCCAGTGGACAAAGAAAAGCACCAGCTGGAGTCAATGGCATGACTGATTTATGCCTCAGTAGCACTGGGTCGTTGTATATCGAACTGTGAGGCAACTGTGGCCTGCTACTAGATGCTTCGCTGGGAAAAGATGGGCTCTCTCACAAAGTACCTCCCAAAGGAATATTGGCCAGGGTCTTCCAGTCAGAAGCTCTGCCTCTCCAGGCAACAAAGAAATACAGCTCCTCACCACATTGACTGTGGCTCAAGGGCCCTTGTTGGCATAGTGTCAATCCAGTGGCAGTTATGGCTGCAGGTAGCGGGGCTATCCCAAGACGTCCACTCCCACATAGAGGATTTGCCTTTTGATGGGGAGGGTCTCTTTAATATTTGAACAGATGAGAGACTTGATGCAATTCAAAAGGCAAGGATGAGAGTGTGGAGAATGGAATTCGCTTCGCTAAGCAACAACAACAGGCATGTAAGTGGGCTGGGGCTCCTTTCACTTACCAGTCCAGGGGCCAGTATCCTAGACCTGCCCGCCAGCCCAGCCGAGACAGAAGGATGCCACCTCCCATCAGCAAAAGAGGAGCCTGGGCACTGACAAGAGGTAGTATTGACTCTTGCAGCTGACCAGTCTCCTCATGCAGATTTGTTCTGAGAGACATCTCTCCAGATGTTTCTGCCTGGGAAGCTGTAACATCAGGTCAGGGTGGTCCAACTTTTTGTACCTCAAGAACCAAATGAGGGTTTCAACATGGAATCTGGGGGCCAAACAATGAATTACCTTTTCATAGTATAAGTGTTCACAATATATTTAATATGCACAATTAATATATTTAATTAACCATTAAATGAGGAAGAACTAATTTTAAGATTTTAGGACTAATTGAATGAAAAAGAACACTGTGGGTGTGTGATCTCTACAGAGATCGCAGGCAGCTCCTTCTCCAACCACAGCTCAAGCACAATGACTGCTCCTCTGAGGTGGCCCATTCCCTGTTTCTCCTGCTCAGAAACCCACCCATGTGACTCCCTAGCCCCTCCTTCCTTCTTGGAATTGGTGTGCTGAGCCTCTTGTATTGGAGCTGATGAATTCTGAGGCTCAAGAAGAGAGGGTCAGGATGGTGGCCTTGGGAAAACTTGCTGCAATCATGCCTGAACCACTGCAGTTGGGGTGGGGGAGTGTCCAAGTGGGAACAAGGCCTTGAGGGCTGCATGTGGCCCATGGGCCACATGTTTTACCACTCTGAGATAGAGTGGATCCAGGGTTGAATTTGAGACACTACTACCTCTTGGTTCCATGCACATCACCATCTCCCTGCTTGTGGCATAGGTAGCCACGTTGCTATCAAAAGGGATTATCTAACCCATGCACCCATCTGATCTTTGGCATGGGTTCTGCTCTTGGTATGTTACTGTGCTGAAGGATAGTAGCTTCTGCCCAATCCTGGATCTCATAGACATAAACTTCAGTCCTGTGAAGAAGTTCTGAATGGTCTCACTGCAGAACATTTTGCCATGGGGACTGGTTTGCCTCAATAAACTTGAATGCCTGTTTCCACATCACAATCCATCAGGTGTACTGGCATTTCCTTTGATCCCAAACAGGCTTAGAAACATTTTAGTTCTCAGTGCTTCTTTTTTTTTTATAATAAGTTTTATTTAAAATTATAATTCTAAAAAAAAAACCCCTAAAAAACTAAAAACAACATCAATCATCAAAAACATCGAGCCTGCTGGGTCAGCCCCCACATCTTTTCCTTCTATTTATGATAACTTAAAAACATATTTAAATCTATACGAAGTCCAGTTTTAGTTCTCAGTGCTTCTGTTCAGCCTATGTACTGCTCCTTGAGTCTTCACCAAGTGCATGGCAGTCATTTGTGCCCATCTCTGACTACAGGGAGTTCAAATTTTCCCTTACTTTGATGGCTCCCTGTTGGTCATTCCATCCAGGGATGAGCTCCACAACGCAGTCCGCATCAACAGCAATCTCCTTGACACCCTTGGCCTCTGCTTTAGCTGCAAAAAATCTGTTCTCTCTCTCTTCCAGTCACTCCTCTATATTGGGCTGTGGATCAGCTCAGCAAGAGTGAGAGCCTGCCTCCTGGTGATGAGTGGAGGCCCGGATTGCTCTGATTTCAAAACTTCTGACGAGCTGTACAGCACCTCCTCAGACTCATGGCAGCAACAGTGGTGGGTGTCCCATTTGCCAGACTTCGGATGTAGCTGCTTCAACTATGGTTCACACATGCTTACCAACTTCAATACAACTCAGTCTGGAAATATCCCCTCATCCTGCACTTGACGTGATCAAGCCTAGCATGGTAGACACATCAACCCAAACTAGCAGAGCAAGTCAGCTTCATGGTGTTGGAAGCAGACATCCCGCCAATGACTGATGCCTCCCTACACAGATAGGGGGCACACTGTAGCACCAGTGAGATTCACAGTTGGCTTGGGAAGGCACATCAACTTCCTTGAGCTCCTGGCAGTGCAGAAAGCCTTGATTGCCTTCCAGCCCTATCTTTGGAATCGACACATCCAAGTTGCCATAGACAGCATCACCATGGTGTTTTACTTAAACAAGCAGGGAGGCACCTGGCCACCACACTGGTGTGCCTCATGGTACACAATTGGGACTGGTGCATCAAGAGGGACACCACCTGAGGGACACTCTGAGCAGACAGGTTGAAGGGGTCCACAAATGGAAGATAGCCCCACAGTCCTCATGGATCTCTTCCAGACCTGGGACACACTATCCTTCAACCTCTTTGGTACCATGAGTCAAATGGCCTGTGACAGGTTCTGCTCCAGACCAGGGATCAACCAGGGCTTGATAAGGAGATGTGTTCTTTTTCCAATGGAATGGGACACCGTTTTACCTTTTCCTGCCATTCCCTCTCATTACCAGGGTAATTGCGAAGGTTTGTAGAGACAGGACCTTCTGCACACTGATCACCCCATGGTGGCCCTGGCAGGCATAGTTCATGAGCCTCCTTTGTCTGGTCAACAAGACCTTTCTCTGACTCCTATTGAGACTGGATATCCTCTCCTGGGACCCAGTGAAGATACTCCATCCTGAAGTTGCCACCCTATGCCTTAGGTCATGAAGGATCAACTAGTAGACAAGGACTGACCTTCCATCCTGATATACAGGCAGTTCTGGACAAAGCAGTATAACTGCCCATACATGGCAAAATGGAGCATCTTCACCACACTTGCCTGACAGAAAGGATTTTACCCCCACCTTCTGTCAATCTATAAAATCCTTGACTGTCTCCATATATAACACACCAAGGGACTTAAACTCTTCTCTGTCAGAGTACATCTGGCAGCAGTCTTGTCCTTCCATCTACTGATCAAAGGCCTGTTGTTCTTCTCTCACTCACTGTTGCACTACTTCCTCAAGCAACTCCAGACCCTCAACTCTGGTCTTTTGTCCCCAGGTGGAGCCTTTCGGTGGTTCTTCAGGCACTTACAAAACTGCCCTTGAACCACTGGCCTCTTCAGACTTCTATCCTGGAAAGGGCCCTTCCTAGTTACCATCACATTGGCAAGATGAGGTGGTGAACTATGTGCTCCCTGCATCAACCAGCCGTTCCTGATTTTTCACAAGGATAAGGCAGTCTTGTGCCTGGGCCCAAACTTTCTCCCCAAGGTGGTATCACTGTTCCACCTTAATCCGGACATTGTTTTACCAGCCTTCTTCCCAATGCCAGCAAATTTGATGAAATCCACCTGGTACACCCTGGATGTACATAGGGCACTTACCTTGTATTGGTTCCATACTGAGTCCTTCCACCAGTCCCAGAGAGTGTTATAGTAAGTGTTCCAAAGGTGAGCCTGTCAGCTCATATTGACCCACACATTGGGTGCTTAGGATCATCCTCCTCGCCTATCAGCTTGTGAGGCTACAACTCTTTGAGCTGCCCAAAACACAAGGCAATGGCAACCTCTATGGTGCTACATGTGGGCATCTCTCTAAAGGACCCCTGCAAGATGGCAACACAGTCCACTTCCTCCACCTTCGTCTGGCATTACCAACCCAACATCTGCACCATGCAAGACTGCTCCTTTGGCAGGGCAGTTCAGTTTTCCACTGACAACACCTTCCCACCTGTAATGTGAGGTAAGCTTGATAATTCCCCTTCTGTGTGATGCGCCAAGACCAAGAAGAAGAAAGGCAGGTTGCTTACCTGTAGCTGTTCTCTGAGTGGTCACCTGTGCTTTCACACAACCTGCTCACCAGCCCCACTTGATGTCCCCTTACTTGCCAGGGACACACAAGGGCCAGACTGGGGGAGAACAACACTCCTCCCTTGGTCTTGGTACCAATGGCAGTCTCAGTGGAACTAAGGGAATGGGTGGAGCTTCTCCCACATGAAACTAGAACAGCAAAGGGAGGGCTTTCTCCCTAAGCTAACACTTTTCTCTAGAATCTTCCTGCAACAGTTCTATGCAGGTGCAAAGCCTGTATGTGTGAATGCATGGATGACCATCAAAGAAAGACTGCTACAGGTAAGCAATCTGACTTTCCCAAGAGGCAGTGGCACCAGTCCTCCTCCTCCTCATTATCATCATCATCACAACTCATTTATACCTCATATTTCTTCCTGTTGCAAGGAATCCAAAGTGTCTTAGAAGATTCCCCTCCTCTCTCTTCTCACAGCAACAACCCTGTGAGGTAAGTTGGGCTGCGAGCCTGTGACTGGCCCAGTGTCACCCAGGGAGCGCCAGGGCTGCGTGTGGATCAGAACCCAAATCTCTTAAGTCCCTGTCCCGCACTCTTAGCCACTGCACCACACTGGCTCATTGACTGCTCTGTTTGCTTCAACTCAAAAATTTTACTAAGTAATCTTTACCATGAAAGGCAGTGTTCCAAAGCTGGGTATTGTGTTTTTCCTGCAGCACTGGCTACCTTTTATGTCCAATGCTGTTATATCATGAAATGTAAAAAAACTGCTCAGAATTTTGAGGTAAATGACGGAAAGAGTCATTTATCTGAAGACATTCTGTGTTAATTATAAGAATGTTGTAAACTTTCAATTTTCTTGGTTGCACTTTGTTCCTGAGATATGGCATAGGATATGTTTGCTGGATCCGAAGAGCAACCAATGAAATCCTTAGGACAAACTACAACTCTGTTACAGACAGCAAGCCAGACAGAATTAGCAATACTAGCAAGCAGCCCAGAGAGTTTGCTTAAAAGACACAAGCAGTGGTCTGAGTGCTGATGGTGGAAGACTGCCAGTAAACCCACTATATGCCTACGGTTGGGTATATTTTGAGGCGGTGATTGCAAAGAAACAATACCTCATGCTTCTATTCAGTCTTGGCTTTGCTACCCAGAGGAGCTTTTTAAGGTTGTTCAGAACTTATTCAACCCAAGGCAAAGCAGTAATATTTTTTTGGGAAACAATGGTCACTCTGTTGCACTACGTGTCATGAATCTTTTGCTGCAACCAGCCTCTGCCACCATGCAGGGCAGACACATCCATATGATGGGAGTCAAGAATAAGAGCCAAACAGATGGACTTGGGCAGTCAGAATTAGTTTTGTGCTATAATCCTGAGTGCAACCCTGAATTCCTGATCATCGTCACAGGACAAAGACTGGAAACAATAATCACAGTCAAAATAATGGACATACCATCAGGTGAAAACTGGTCCCTGTCAAACATGGTGATACACAGCACATCTTGATAAAGATCCTTGATGAAGAATTGACAATTAAAATTCCATTTTGGATTCAAAGTGTCCGGCAGTATCCTTGTAGTATAGCTTTGAGATCCCATGCTGATTTCACAATATGGGTTGCTCTTACCTGAACACAAAACAAAAAAGTGTATTTATGGCATGTTTAACAGTGTATTTTCTCTCCAAAATCTTTGCTTGAAAAGCGCTATTGGTGTTATACTGTATACATTAACTAGTTCAAATTAACATATATGGCCAACATAAGAAGATTATTACCATTAGGTTTACATGCTTTTAGTTCTGTTGCTTCAATCACATGTACCATCAAACGTCCTATTCCAGAATATTTCTGGGTTCGAGCTGAAAGAGAAAAGCCTGTTAGAGCCAATGTGTAACTTAGATATGAAAACAGAACTAATAGAGCAACATATTAGGGGAAATGTTCCCATAGGGGAAACTACAAACCATCTACATTGCTACTTGCACATGAGCTGAAGCAGTCACCATTGCAGCCCTGGTTGGGTAAAACAAATGACGTAGGAGGCACACATTGCCTCTTTTCTGACCCACCAGCATTCCCTTGTTATGCCACTGGAATTCTTTACTGAACTTTTACCGGAGAAATGCAACTCAAAAAGAACCTACCACACTCTTGGAGGTTACAGTATTCAAAGCAAAAGGAATACTGCATTAAAACCACTGAAAGTGTGCTGTGGGGATCAGAAGAGGTACTCAGGAAAGGAGTGTTCCTAGTGAGCCAATGATGGATCATTCTAATCCCACTCAAACCTGTTCTTTAAAGGTTCAACCACTCAGTATTCAGCACCTTGGTAAGCCCTTTCATGTTTCTTCTTTTCAGTTTCAATATACAGTTCTGAAGCTCCTTTAATTTTCTGGACCCAGGCAGTTCTGCATAAAGTGAAAATTTTCATGTAAAAATAGAACAAACTAATCAAAGAAACCACCTACAAACACGCTTGAATTTATGTAGATAATTGTCCATGAATTTCACATCCTAGTTTCAATCCCAATCAAAGGCTTTGAGGGCTTATAAATCAGGTGTTGTGTCCCTATCACCAGGAATGCTGGCCCCATCAGCAGCTTCTTTTCTCTTGCTTAAAATACTTTAACACTTAAAGTGGGGATTCTTTAAACTCAGGTTACACAAAAAATACCAGCACTTCAGTTAGCCCCACTCAACAAAATCAGAGCAAGTGAGGTAATGGGTGAGCCTGAGGCCTACGAAGTGTTCCTCAAGTGTTTGGTCTGCTTCAGTCTCTCTTGGAAAAAGCAAGAGGGGAACAAGCCTGCCTCTTGGGTGAGCAATTGGCTTAAGCAATGCTCTTCCTTCTGGTGGCTCAGTTGTCTTCATCCCTTTTCCCATTCCCAGTCAGTAAAGTTGAGACTAGAGCCAGGTGTAAAAAGATTAGGTGCTCAGAACTATAGAATACAAATCAGCATAAAATTTGCATATGGCAATTTACATTTATCTGTGCTAATTTAAACATAGTTAAAATTTAAGTTGCACAGAAGATAAGACCAGCCAATTAATTTTATATCCAAATCACCCCAAATAAAACAAATTCCTCAATCAACTTGCACCCTATCGCAGGTTGACCTGGAATTATTAGTGATTCAAAAATAAAACAAATGAACAAAAAGCCTTCTGCTGCAATTAACTTGCAGTGTTTTTAAACAGGTCTGGAAAGAATCCCAGAAAGGGGGGCGGTATGAGGCTTTCATGTATATCAAAACAGATTTTCAAAAAAATTAACAACTAATCTAAAAGCAAGTTAAGAGCAAATCAGGAATAGCCATCAGTTTCCCATTCCTCACACATTTTCTGCTCTAAAATTAAATCAATTCCCCTCCAATTAATTGCTTTATTCATCAATCATTATGTTCATGAATTAAATTAAATGTAACATTAAGTGATACCTGATTCCATTTGGAAGGTATATACCAAATGTTGGGGGTCAATGGGAGGAGAGAGGCAGAAAAGGTAGATGGAAGTGGGCAAGAAAGGAAGGGGAGCAGAGGAAGGAAGAGTGGTGAATGCTGTATGTTGTAGGGACTTGTTTCTTCCTTCTACCCCAACATACACACACAGACATACACACACAAGGAAGATATCACAGAAAACTGAGGAGGAGCCATCCTTTTTGCTGGCAAACATCCCCTCACAACTGCACTTCTCATTGCTCACTTTTTGGCAGCTTCCAAATGAGAAACAAAGCCACAAAGTAACCAATTTGAAGCCTTGTTTTGCCAATGACCATGGATGGAGCCTCCTGTAAATTGACAGGAGCACCAGTCAGGGAGCTAATGAGTTAAGGCCACATATTTGCGATTGTCAGAGTTGTACAACTTTGAACTACCAACCCAAATCTCGGGTACAAAAAAGGTGGTGGGGGGAAGGTGGTGAACTAGTGATAGCCACTCTCCACCATGCCGCTTGGGTAGTTACGAGAAGGGAATACCACTGTCGATTTGAAAATCCTGAAAAACAGTTGTCAAAAAGGTGGTGGTGGGGGGGAACAACAAGCCAGTGTGAGCTACAAAAGGGGTTGTGGTTGGCACAGAAACTGAGCCAGTCACATTCTCTCTAAGGCACCACTTGGTGGGGCAGCTGTCATTGGCAGTGGCCCAGCTGAACCCCGCAATGTAGCAAGGGAATTTACGCTGCTCTTGCCGAGCAGCTCCTGGCTGTTGAGGGCTGCTGCTTTATTTCTCACTGCAGATGAGAGTTTGAGGAAAGAATTGATAACATTTGCTGCTTCACTGTACCTACAGTGGGACTGGCTGCCCAGGTTCAGAGATGGCTTGTCACCAAAAAGCCACCCTGTGAGAAGAAATGTGAATGTGGACAACATGCAAACTCACTGTGGCTAGTTACATATGGTGGCTTACTCTGTTTATATACCCAGTCGTTTCCTTGGAAATTAGCATTAGTTTGTCCTAAAGGAGTGCAATTTATTTTTAGAGTAAAAAGAATAAAATGAGCATCTGACTGTAACTATGCACATGTCCAGAAGGCCATCCTCTGACCATATTTTTAGGAAGGAAGGAAGGTGGGTGGGTGCAGCAAGCAACGTCAGTCCTGTGGAGCCAGTGCTAATGACAGTCATACTGACTGCTGCCTTGGACATCAGCCTGAAGGCCAGCAGCTCCGCAGATCTTGCTCCCCAGTGGTCATTCAGAGGTATGGCAAAGTGATTCCAGACACTGGCCCAGCAATGCTCTTGGGTGGAAGGCAGACAGCTTCTGATTCAAAATATTCCCACCACTTGGAAGCAGCACTCCCCTAGCCTTTGGAAGCTGTGACTAGTCTGTTAGAAACTGTAATGCTGTTTTCCCCATTATCTTTAACAGAAAATTAATAATCACAACAGTTTTCTTGATGAACCTCAGATCAATTCAAATGATATAATTTGTATGCCCAGGCCCCCTGAGGGCTATCAAACCCCTCCCACTTTCAGCATGTCTGTGTCTCAGTTATTAATGGAATGCTGTCCACTGAGAATGCACGGCTCTGATGTCCAAAGAGAGACCCTCCCCTTAACATAAACAGCACTGAGGCAGAGCAGAAACCACAGAGGGCCCCTCCCACAGCCAGCTTCTGTGTGACTGATCTCCAATGCAACCCTGTGTGTGAACCCTCATCCCTTTAACAGCTGTTTCTCCATACAGCAACCCCAAACCAAAAAGTATTGTTGAAGACAAACATTCCCTTGGCTTACCTCTCATTGATGTTATCAGTTTTTAATGTGTATACTCTATCAATATGGGAAATGTGGAAAACTGGTTCATCACTAGAAGGGTCTGTTGGCAATTTCACTAGGACTTCATTCAGAAAAATAGGCTGGAAAAAACACCGAGAGCTTCCATTATAGAAACAGAACTACTTTAACAAGCTGAAACAAATTAATCATTCATGCCTTCAGGTCTGAGGTGGACAACAATAGGGCAATGGTGCAAGGTGACTCTACTACATTAGGATGTGTGGGTAGCCTATATGGAAGAGTAGAGGCTACAGTTTTACCCTTGAGCTCTGACCTATACCCTAAATCAACATAAACTGAGATGTACTGAAGTCTAAACTCTAGACTGAGGTTCATCAAGAACACTCTAAAACTATGCTTGTGACTATTTCCACCTGAGTAGTCAGGGGGAGGGATCAAGATGACACCTTGAGCAGATAAACTGGCACATTACTCCTGCCTATATTTTTGCTTTAAGATAAATGTTCTACCTTATTGTCATGATACAGCAGGGCTGTGTTCAGTAGATCTTAATGTGAGAACTTTTGTAGTCTATTTATCCTGTTTATCAAGTATCTCTGCTTGCTGGGAAATTTGGCCTTCAGATTTCACAGCTGGGAAGTCAGGTGGGGCTGGCTGAATAAATTGTGGAATTACAATGGATGCCTCTTATTTAGGAGACCTGGCTCGAAGGTCTAGGAGTCTTTTTTTTTTTGTTTGCTTACTTTCCTTTGATTCCTGGCTTACCAGGGATTTATATATCAGCCTCTAGTAATGGGGAGGTTGTAAAAGAGCCCATGATGTTGAGGAGCATCTCCCCTTGCAGCTTGTAAACAGACCAAGTGTTTTTTTTTCCTTTGAGTGCTTCTCACGTGTGCACAGCAGCAGCTTGCTTGGAGATTGGTAAGAAAAGTGGGGGGCATCCTATACATGGGGTTGTCTTATAGTTGGAAAAATAGGGTAACTGTTTTACTCCCCTCATAAATCTCAATGATAACATTAATTGGGCATCTAAGAGGGAAGTCAATTTATCTCAGCTATGGCAAGCCAGAAGTGACCTAGAATCTAACAATCACAGCATAGTTGACAATCCAATAGATTACCTCACACAACTAACTGCTAAAATGGTGAAATGTAATTTTGAAAGAATAAAACAAATAGAAATTAAACTTAACCACTTTATCCACAAGTCTTTCTCACCTACTGAAACTAATACAGCCCATAATGGGCCTCTTTCCACCTCAGAAAGTGAGCTTTAAAAAGAACAAGACAGGGCAGCTGCAAGCAGGGGAGGGACACTTCCAGTTAAAGCTACAGACCTGCAAAGTGTTTGCAAATTTAAAGCTCTTTTGATGCTTTGGAACTAAATGTGACATGTTATTCACCATCTAAGAGCTCTTGTACAGAAGGCCTAGTCATCAATCAATTTAATTTCTGTGGAGAGTCTAAAGCAGACACACGGAGTTTTGCTTACATATGCAGTCCCAGGATTCCTAGTTTACCATTACTCTGGAAAGAACTCCTGTATTCCAAGGGAATTTTTCTAGCTAGGGTCTTTGATAATTTATCTATATATCCTCTGTTGCCACATTGGCAACAAGAGGACACTTTGATGGAGCTGGACAATTTTATTAAAGAACGCCCAGCAGATGTGGTCCAGCATAATTTGGAACCTTGACTTGACTGTACTGTGAACCCCAATTTGCCCCCAGAACTCCTTTCCTTTGAGAACTCAGCTGGAAAGAACCTATTTAACACTCTCAGTCCTTTCTTCCACTAAACAACTTTCAATTACTGCTAGATTAGGTATGATAAGAGACAAGCTCCTGAGTTCAAAGAAGGATCTCCTAATTCAAGGGCCAAAGCCATTGATCTGACTATGATATTGGAGAGTTCCACACTTCTGACCCCCTTACTCCATCAGTGGCAGTTTTAAGGCATCCAGTAGTTACCTCCTTTATTTCCAGACAAGAGAAATCAGAAAGGAACCTTTCAGCTGTAAGCCATGTAGACAATGCTGACGAGCAGAGTGATCTGGAAGAGGTCTCCTTTAAGAATGGCTGCATTTTCCTGGACATTGATGGTGATTTAAACAAGATAATGACTGCTGACTGACAACTAGAGTCCCTTTTTGGAACCTGGGGAGCTGGTTTGACTCTGATTTTTTAATAAGAGTCAAATTATATATTAATTAAATATAATATTAAAAATAATGTTCTTGCATGGTTTTGATATACTTTTCTAGAAGAAACCTGGGTTATGAAATCTGATTTTCTGGATATCCAGAGGTTTATGACTTGCTCTATTTCCTCAGTTAAAATACATTCAGAGGGATGAGGTAGGGGAGGTCTGGCCACATTGGTATCTATTGACTTAAATATAGATATCTAGGCTATACAGAACAATTGTCCTAATAATTTCCAGACCTTACTCCTTTAAGGTAACCACTTTAGAAGCCTCCTATGTGTCAATGTGTATATTCCACCCAGGGCCTTGTTCCCCCAGGAATCTGGGGTATGTAAATTGGCACATTGGACTCACTAATTTGTTTCTCAAAGGCACATGTTAGCTTATGTGCCAACTTTAATGTGAGAACAGGGCTGGGTTAACTAGAAGAAGAAAATGGCTGGAATGCCCAAATTACTAGGCATAACCATTTTTTAGAATGTTCTTCAAAGGACCTAGTAAGTTTGGATTAAAATTGTTGGACTGTTTCTACCCTTTAAGAAGGAAGAGCTAGAGGTCATCTAACTAATGCTCAGATTCAAATATTTATAAAGTCAGTGCCACATATCTTCTCAGTACCTATATAGAGGCTTTGGTCCATAGTGAGAGTTATTCATCATTAAATTCAACATTACTGTTATTAAAAGACTACAGCTGCACAGATAAAAGAAAAGTAACAAATTAAATAGATTTTCAATAATAGAAGATATCCCATTCCCCCCGTTCTTTGAAAGTAAACCAATGAAAAGTTCTTTAATTCACTCACCACTTTGTACATTTTGAACTGAGAATTTGATTTTGGGCTGAACAGTTTATCTGATCCGGTAGAGACAAACTGCTTGACCATGTAGGTGAGGAGCAGAAAATCATTGAAGAGAAAGCCATATAGTTCTTTATTACTTTTTGTTTTGTAGAGCTTGCCACTGTGTAAAAGCTTCCGTGGTCCCAAGCAGTTGGTCAGGGAGTTAAACATCAGTTGCTATGAGAGAAAGAAAACCAATGCAGAAGTACAGACTCCAAATCAACCAAAGCCTAACATGATAGTTCAACCAGTGCAAATCAACAGAGAACAACCTGAGTCAAATCTGCAATGCCCATCTCTACTGGAATTAGTTTTGCAAATGTGTGCCCAAAGCACGTGAAGCTAGTTCACTTATATCCCCCATGGCTTGAAAACAAGCTGTAGCAATGTCTGAGTGGATCACATGGCAAGTCACTCACCTATTCCAGGATCCACCCCAGCTGTTGACACAGCCAGATGCGCTGGAGCCACTGAAAAGCATTTGCCATTTGTTTAAGGTTGTACCTGCCTTTGAGGGCTTTGCAGTGAAAAGATGGGCTACCCTACTTATATAATGGCAAACCTTTCCCTGGACATTTGCTATAATATCACTCTGGAAGAAGTGAAAGGCATTTGCTTACACTGGAATTTTGTGGTGGTAGGGGCTTTAAAAACCAACAAAAATGCTTCTATGCTTCATTCACTGCTTCATTTTGTAATCCCTCCACAAAAAACTATCAATTCCTGACTCCCCCCATACTTTTTAATGGACTGTGCTTGTGATCCTATTAATTGGAAGAAGTTTTATGTGTGGTTTAATCAAACATCGGCCCTTGGTTCCCAACATGGAATCCCTACAATAATACCTTTCTTTCATTCCTCACCACAGAACCCAAGTTGCAGTTACCTCAACAAGTCCTTCACATTGGACATGAGACTGTATCCATTCAAGTCTGTCTGAGTTTTCCTTTTCACGTACCCCCTCATTAACTTGGGAGCACAGTTCTTCAGCACGTTCAAGGGCCAGCTTCAGATTACTGTGATCTGGGTGACTTTCAGGAGTGTTTTCCAGAATCTGGTTGAAGGAATTTTTTTTTAAAGTACAATACTACTTCAAGAAATATCCATAAACATACAAATTCTTTCAGTATTTTAATTGCAGTATTACTCTTTTTTGCCCTCACAGAAGAGAGTCAATCCAGTTAATTTCTGGTTTCATTTGGTGCTTCACAAAGCCAGTAATTGGAACAATGGCAAAACTGCACATTAAACTGTAAGTTGTATTAACATGGGCTCTATTAACAATATGGGAAGCACAACAAGTGATATCCAAGGACTTAATCATGTTCATGCTGATGGCAGCCCATACAGACACAGCTATAAACTGGAAAACTACAGAACTACTGATAGTGAACTCTGGATGCGTGGCTGCTGTGGCTAATATTCATGGCCAAAAAATTGAAGTACCAACTAAAGCTACCAAAAGGCAACCTCAGTCACCATTTTTATGCATTATGGCATGATTTGATTTTACATACTAATCAGGGACATATGCAGAAGTATTTGCATGGAAAGAGGCCACATAAAATCCTTTATTATGATAATCCATATTGAAAACCCCCAAGCAATCAATTGATTCCACCTATACTTTGGTTTGTATAATAAAGGGAAAATGTAGCAAATGCCCTGTCAAGAACTAGATTTAACCTGGATTTATATTTTTCCCATTTTTTTCTTCTCTGCTTTGGAAAAAATTCAAGAGGAGGAAAAAAGCAAAAAACTTGATACTCACACTTTTTATGAGAAGAGGATAGCGAGTGATTCTCTGCATAGGTTTCAACAGGAAGCTGGAGAGAGGCATCCCCTTACAGCGAGGGTCTGAAGCCAACTTCTGCAAGTTGAAGCATAATTTTCAATGGAGAACTGCATTGATACTTCTGACATGGAGCTATTTTAATGCACTCTTTCAAACACAGCCAGTCATTGGTATTGCTGTCATAGGATTGTGGATTATTTATTTATAATAGAATGCTTATATATTTTAGACTGCTTAACACTTCCCATTTTAATCATCCTGAAGCGGTTTACACTGAATTAGAGAACAATATGGCATTATAAAAGCACAACGTTTACTCTGTGCACTTCCGAGAGCTGCCACTGAAAGGGAGTTGCCCAATTGCTACCACCTGCTGTGTGGGTGGGAAGAGACATTCTGATTCCTGATTTCTGGCTGAGCAGGTCAAGGGAAGCTGACCCAGCTGGTCTGGGGTCTCTGGGATACAAGCAGCCAACTTCCCAGAGAGTGAGCAATCAGCGTGAGCAAACAGGGAGAGCTAGCAGGGGTTTGGTAGGGGAGGTCCCTCACTTTTTTCTTTTTCCCTTTAGTTCCCCTCACTTTGTTTTCTTCCTTTTAACACACTCCCATTTACTGGCAGGACTGTGTTGTTAACCTTCATGGAAGACAGGAGAAAGCACTGGTTGTTAAAACAGGCCTGACAAAGTAGAATCAAAAAGGTAGCAGAAAGAATGGACTGAGAAGTCTCCCCAGTGGTGGTGACCTGCAATGCTTGTGCAAAGTTTGTTTTCTTGGCTGGGGTCTACATGGCCTACATGTGTAACCAGTAAAAGCTTGTAGCCCTGTTGGAAGAAAAGGAGAGGGTGGTAGAGCAGTGAGTGTCCACCCTCAAGGGAATAAAAGCAGATGAAGAGTTTTTAAAGTGACAGAACTGCAACAGCTAACAGTAGAGGAGCTAGAAGTACAAAAGTGAGCTGAGGCAAAAGAGGAGAATCCTGCGGGAAGGGAAAATGAGGAGGAAACTCCCCAGAAAAGGGTGACAAGAGCAAAAGAATGAGTGGACACTCTGCACCAGTGGAAGCAGTAGAACTATGGAACTGCTTGCAGTTACTCGAGGATGAGAGTGCAGGGCAGCCTGCAGTGGAAGAACTACAAGGGATCCTGTGCGACACTGAGCAAGAGGCTGAAGGTCACCCAAGCGGTGGCAATGATACCAAGGCATGCGAGAGCAAGAAGAGGAAAGTGCTAGTTGTGGGAGACTCCCTGTTGTGTGGGATGGAAACACACGTATGACAGGAAGACCTGTGGACTCTCTCTCCCCCGGTAAGGACAGATCAGGTAAGCTCTTCCCCAGGAGGACAGATCAACATTATAACTGAAAGACCGCCAAGGCTCATAAAGCCCACTGACACACATCTCTTCCTTCTTGTATATGCGGGAACAAATTATACTCTGGGGAAAAGTGACCAAGTGAAATCTTGATTCTATAGGAAGCAAAAGCATTAAAAAGTGTAGCCAAACATGTATCCTGTAACATGTATATTTCAAGAAAGCCAATTTTAACAAACTCAGAACAATTATAAGTCATGGCAAATGGCTCTAATGAGAAAAGGAGTCCAAGATGGACAGGAATGTTTTTTAAAAGGACATTCTAAAGTCACAATTACAAACAATTCCAATAAGGAAAAGGGATAGAAAACAGCAGGAGAAGCCCATGTGGCTTCACAAAAAACTTGTGTATTGGAAACATGTGGAAGATTATTGTATGGCGAGGAGTTAGGTTTGACATGTCTCATTTCCTCTCATATTGCCCTTATCAAGTATGTTGAGTCTTCAGTTATACAACGGAATGTGTTTTTGTTTTTTGTATCTTGTTCTACATTCCCCTTGCCAGAAGGGAGTGCTGTGTCCCAGGTGTAGAGCATTTGGGAGGATCCTAGATTAGCGATCTGGAGTTGTTTACCCCAGTGTTGGCTCAGGGGCCAGGTGCTGGGCAAGCATAGAATGGAGGTTTGTGAGCCAGATGCACTCAATTACTCCATTATAAAACCAGGGGATTGAGAGCTTGAGTTTGGGAGCTTCTATGCAGATCAGGTACTGGATGCTGTGTGATTGATGGGGGGGGGGGGTCTCTCTTGCTGCCCAACTGAGGCTCCTGGCAGCTGAAGGGGAGAAGATACTCTTACAAGGTATAAATGCTGTTTTGTTTGCCTGCCGATACTATCATTTCTTAAATAAAGCATTGTTTTTCCTTTACCTACTGGTGTGTTCATTGCCTCCAAATCTAAAAGAACCCCTGCCTTTGGCAGAACAACTTGATCTGAAAGAAGGACACGTATAAGAGGTGGAAGGAAGCCCTGGCTACAAAGGAAGAATACAAGCAGGTTCCATGGAATTGCAGGGGATGCATCAAGAAGGCTAAAACTAGGAATGAACTGAGGCTAGCAAGAGATGCTAAAAGCAGCAAAAAAAGCCTTCTTCAGATATGTCCAAATGAAAATACAGAGGAAAGAAATGGGGGTTCAACTACTCAAAGTGGATGACAAAATGATAATGGATTTCAAAGAAAAGGCAGAAGTGCTTAATTCTTACTTTGGCTCAGTCTTCTGCCAGAAGATGATCTATGAACTTCCCAGTGAAGGGAAAGTACACTGAAGGTACAGGATGGCAGCTCAAAATGGATAAAATCAAGGATCCTCTAATTGAGTTAAATCTCCAGGGCCCGATGAACTCCATGCTAGAATCATCAAGGATCTGGAGGAAGGACTCTCAGAACCACTGTCTATCATCTTTGAGAATTCATGGAGGACAGGGGAAGTTCCAGATAACTGGACAAGGGCAAATGTTGTCCCTATCTACAAGAAGCAGGCAGGCCTGGAAACTACAGACAAGTCAGTCTGACATCAATCCCTGAGAAAATTCTGGTTCTGCTTATAAAGCCAATCAATCTGCAAACTCCTTGAAAACAATGCAGTGATTGCAGCTAATACCCTGGAAGCGAGAAAGAAGATCTGAGGTGATCTTGATAGGCTGGAGTGCTGGGATGAAATTCAATAGGGACAAATGCCAAATACTGCACATATGAAAAAGAAACCAAAGCATTGTTACAAGATTGGGAATACTTCACTTATCAATACTTTAAGTGAGAAGGATCTTGGGATTGTTGTAGATCATAAGCTGAATATGAGTCAACAGTGTGATGTGGCTGCAGAAAGGGCAAACGGTGTTTTAGGCTGCTACAGAAAACATAGAAACAGCGCGAGTCAGAAAGGGCCTCCCGGGCCATCTAGTCTAACCCTCGGCTCCAGCCAGCTCTGCTCACAACATGCCGACCATGTGCATGTCCAGCCTGTCTTTGAACACCCGCACCGATGGGGCCTCAACGGCCTCTCGTGGAAGCCCATTCCACGCCCTTGGGGTCCTGACTGTCAGGAAGTGCTTCCTGGCATCCAAATGGAAGCTTGGCTCCCTGAGCTTTGCTCCGTTGGAGCGCATCCTGCCTTCCTCTGCAGGGGAGAACAGCTCTCTACCCACCTTCATGTGACATCCCCTCACATACCTTTAATGAAGGTATCACTTTTAAATCCTGTGAAATATTAGTTCCCCCTTTCTCAGCACTGCTTGGACCTCAGTACTGTGTTCAGTTCTGGACACCACAGTTTAAGAAAGATGCGGGCAAATTGGAAAGGGTTCAGAGGAGGGTGGCAAGGATGATCCAGGAACTGTGGCTTTGCCCTTTGAGGAGATATTTAAAGAATAGGGGGTTGGACCTGATGGCCTTCTTGGCCCCTTCCAATTCTACTATTCTATGTTTGGCCTAGACAAACATAGCTTTTCTCCTGAGGAGAAATATGACAGCACTTTTCAAGGACTTGAACAGATGTCACAGAGAGGAAGAACAGGATCTCTTCTTGCTCATCCCAGAGTGCAGAACATGGAATAATGGGCTCAAGTTAGAGGAAGTCAAATTCCTGCTAGATATCAGGAGAAATTTCCTGACTGTTAGAATAGCTCAGGAGAAGACAAGCTTGTGTTTCATGGAACTGAAGCAAGTCCATTAGTTCCCTGAGTGGAGATAAGTAAAAGCCCAATTATAATTGGAACACATATAAGAGGAACACATACTGTATACTATTCACAAGATGCCAGTAGGAGTCACTAATAAGCAACTCAAATAGCCCAGGCAGGCAAATAAGGGGGAAACCTTATCTCCAACATGCAAAGTTTTGGTATTTCAAGAATTGCCAGGGGATGTATTTGGCAATTTTTCATATGGATGTACAAGTTTCATGATTCTCAGCCCAAAGTAATTCCTCAACAGATGAGCATGGCAGCAGAAGTCATGCATAATGGTTACCTGGATGTCAGAAGCTGAAAGTGTACAGGCTACATACAACATATAATTTAGCTGAATTTTATATGATTATAAAATAATAAGCTTTTAAGATTGTAAGGCTGTGGGCAGGGCATGTGCTGTTTTTCAATGTACTGCACCCATGAATTCTAGTCAGAATAGTTCAGCTGATTAATCTGATGTTCTATATCATAGATTTTATCAAGCTTTGACTACTGGGCTACATGTATAGAAATGAAATTAGTCAATTTGAAACATGCAGCTGATTCATAACTGTCCAAGGAACAAGCAGGTTTGTTTGTGAGATAGAGAAATGGGTTGAGACCCAAGTTAGCATGCATTTTAGCAGCACTTTATATAAAAAGTAACATACTGTTGTAAACGTCTTTAAGTGCATCTTTACTTCAAGGTGAGGATGCCCCTGTCCCCAGATATGTTGCTAGAGAGCTTTGGTTATATTTGCACTAGCCCATGAACCAAAAGGAAACATGGCTGAATTAAAGAGTTACTAATAAAGCAGTTACTGAATAGCATACTTTCAAAAATTCTTTGAATTCTGGTTCTTCATCTATCTTTTGCTGCAGCAGTGCAGCTCCATTAAGCTGGCAGCTGCAGAACTGGATGTAGGCTTGCATGTGGGACAGCTCAGCAGCCAAGATGTCTCCAAGCATCTTCACAGGCATCTTTTCACCCCCGGTCTTCTTACGCATGCGAAGGGCTCTGGCACAAAAGAAAATCATAGGAAGCCGTTTGGCTGAAGTGCCCTCACAGGAGCAAACAAGGAAAGGGCTAGCGAGCTTTTGTCAGACAGGCCTTCCTTTGGCAGGAACAAATGGGGGACAAATGGCAAACTGCGTGGGAGGAACACTGTGCCCAGGGGCTCACCGAGAACCTGCAGATTGCACCCACTGCTGCAGCAGCTCTGGGAGCAAGCCCAAATGACTGCTTGGTGGGCTTTTCCAGTTGCCTCCAAAGGAAAGCTGGCCAGTCCTTTGGACACGGAGAGACGTGCTGTAATCAGATCTCTATTCAATCAGAGTGCCCAGCAACCCAGTCCCATGATATAAACTGGCCTTAAAAATAGCATATTCAAATACAGTACTTAGTTCATTAGATTCCTGCCTCCCTTTCCATGTATCTTTTCAAGCCATTGTTTATAATAGGATTTGCCTCTGATTTCACATTTCATCAGTCAGCTTTCTCTGTCCTCTTTGACTGGTGTTATATATGGGCTGTATTTGTGCATTCGATCTCACAACTGGTTAGAATGGCTTGAGGGGGAGCCCAGGTCAATGCCTGCTGGTCTTCCACAGCATCTGGCCCTATTATTGCCCATGAGCCTGACAGAAGGTCTGGACTGCAGTCCCCACACACACTTCCACACTTTTTCTGATATTTGTTTAATATCCCATATTTTTCTGAAGGGTGATTTTTTTTTAAAGAGCTAATTTTGGGTAGTTGAAGAAGCAGCTATGCATTTTACAGTGCACTTCTAGACATCTAAACAGAAAACTACATCTAAATGGTCTCAATGGGTCTTACTCCAAGGTAATGTGGATATAGGATTGTAGCTTTAATCTTTATTTTTTATTTGTTTGGTATTTTAATTCTATCATGAAGCTTCTGGGATTATGAGAGCTAACAACACAAATATTAACGAAACAGTGTCAGCACTTACTTTAGTAATCTTGCATTAGACATGATGAGTTCTTTCCAGTTGACAAAGATTAATCCCATTTCTGCTTCTGTGAGACAACCAGCTTCAGCCATTTGTTTGTGGAAAATCTACCGACAGAAAGATAGAGGAGGAGAAGTTTAGATGAAGTGGCAGGCTTTTAAGAAGCTGCATTTCTCTCTCAAACTATAAATTATTTAAGAGATTTGTCCATAGCATTATTGTAGTCTATGAGTGTACTAGCTGTCAGATATTTCGTCCGTTGTTAGAATCACCAGAGGCAAAGAGGAAAGTGTCCTCTTTATCATTTATTACCTGCTTGGAAGAGAAAATATCAACCTGTGTTGCTTTTCTTACTCCTGTAACACCATGAAGTAGCAAGTTCAAGTTAAACCTTATGCTGCTAAAGTGGCCTTTTGCCATCAGACAAAAGGCCAGGTTACTAAGTGCAGCTGGTGTTCTTCAAATAATCTGTATATCTGAGGAGAGCTAAGTGCAAAAGCCTCCTGGAAATTTTACTTACCTTTCAGGTAGGGGAGGAAGTGGGATGAGCACTGTCCTGCTTGCATTTTTTCTATTTTTTCAATTTTGAACTGGTCATTGTAATTTTTGTTTCCATGTGACAGGTGGTGAAAAATTGCATTCAGGGTTCTGACCCTATTTCTGTCTCCTTTTGCTTTTGCTTCTCTCCTGTCCTAGCAATTGTGAGTGCTTCTTCTGTTATCAATTTTAGGCCTTTTCTTTCTTTTGGTTGCAGGAATTGTCTTTTTGCATTTTTTCTTAATAATGTGCCTGGTTTCAGTCCACAGCTGTTTTGGCTTTGGGTCACTTGAGTTCAGTAATGCAAATCTGTCCTTTGTGGGGACATTAAATTCTTCAGGAATGTTACTGAAATTGTATTTTGGCACTATGCTTTCATTAGTGGGTTTTTTTCAGCTGTACTCTGATTTTTGGAATCAGTTGTTCATGGCCACTATTGCAAACTGCTCCTGGCCTTGTATAGGCAGCAAGAATACAGCTACTCCATCTCCTGATTCCCATTACATTTGATTTCTATATTGTCTACCTGGTGAGATCCATTTGTCCAATCATCTGATCAGCTGCTTGGAGTATATATTTTCAATTCACATATAGAAAGAACGTTTTGATTGTACAAGTGCTTTAAGCATGTGATAGTGGTGGATCCAGTTTCATTAGAGATGCTTAAGCAGGTTGTGAATGGCACCATATTGGGCTTGTGCAGTTACCTGCATCTACAGGGCACTGGTCAAACGACCTATGAGATTCCTTCCCATTCTTTGATTGTATCTATGCAAAGGGCCACAATGATGATGCCACTCCTAGAAAGACATATCATGGTAATAGTGCAAATCACAGTGCCAGAGAAAAGGCACACTCCTGGCAGATTAACGGAAGTGAGTTGAGCAACTATGGGCTGTATAAGATGAATCATTGTCTCATTCTCTACTTCAATCCCAGTCATGGTGAGTAGGCAAGGAGGAGTAATACCCAGCCATGAGAGAGGGAGAAGCCATGATATGGACCTCTCCAGTTTGGGCCTGTGTCCTTAATGCCTGTCCCACAAATCCTCCTGACAACAGGCTCCACACCATATGAGTGAGGCACAGAGACTAGGGAGAAGAAGAGACTGTTTTAGGAACTTGCAAGGTGCTACCAAACTATGTCAAGTCATCTTAAATGATGCAGATTCTATCCCTATACATACATTTTCTTTCGAAATGTGGAAATATAAATGTGAGAGAAACAATGCCAGAAAGAATGTCAGGTTTTAACATACATACTTAATACTGTGGCAACAGAAATTATACAAAATTGGATTGGCTGTGTACCAACATTCTCCATGTGGCAGCAAATGAGAACTCCTACAGAGTTGTTCTCACAATCAGAAAATTGGAAGATGCATGACAAATAGCAATTGGTGACAAATAGAAATATTTAGTATAGAAAATACTGTAATCAGGACTGCTGGAGAATTACTGATTCTTCATATTGCTGTCATTTATGAAGGTGTTCTCCATGTGCTCAGCATGTTAAAGCTTTTGCTAACTGAAGCTCCAGCCTTAATAAAATTGCTGATTGAGGAATGCAGAAATTGTAGGGCTTTTTTCTGTCTAAACAAGCACAACATGGAACCCTTAATATCCTTCGAAGGAAGAACTGACTATCTCTATAACTACTTTTTTGGTTGAAGCAAATCTCACCTCTATGACAAGTTGAAGATCGTCCATGTATTTTTCCTCTGTCTGGATTAACTCATGCATGTAACCTTGCCTTTTCCTTTCCATAGGCTGCATTATGTCAAGGCTTTGGAGATCAGCACACCCTACAAAATGAAAGATTTCAAGTCAATTCTAGCCTAATTACTGGCTAAATATTAAACATGATATAGGCAGTGAAAGATAAAGAAAGGCAAATCGGAACATAAAGAAAATTGACTTTGAAATGGTTGAACAGGAAGCACAAAGATACTTATTACAGTCTTAGTTTACTCCCTTTTTTCAGTGGGCATCCTGTGGTCCTCAGTAGACTTATAGCTTCTAGCTTTCATGATCAGAGCTGGTATCAGTGGCAGGATTTTTTTAAAAATGTATATATGTATTAGATTTATATCCCACTTTTTTCTCCTTACAAAGAACTCAAAGCAGCTTACATCATATATACATGCCTCCTGCTCTCAATCTTATTCTTATCCTCACAACTGCCCCCCACCCCCCATGAGGTAGGTTGGGCTGAGCCTCACCCAAAGTCACCCAGTTGGCTCCATGGCTGAGCAGGGACTAGAATCCAGGTCATCTGAGTCCCATTTCCATGCTCTTAACCACTATACTATGCTGGCTCACGTAGTAACAGTAATGCTACACATTACAGCAATGGTATGAGAAGTGTTTATAAAAACCTTCATTTGGCCATGCTAACATTAGAATCAGACCTCTGTGGCATAGCAGAATGTGAGTGATTGCCAAAGTGTTTCATAAAGGCACAAGTGGCTATAAGATAGGGCCAATGAGAACAAATTGGCTCTGAAATGTTATCAGCAGAGAGGTTCACCAGGCCCTTACTTTAGAGTTTTTGCAACCAGGCAAAGACCTCCTTGTTTCCCCAGATTTTAAACATTAAAATCTATTTAAACAAGTTACAAATTTTGTTGTTATGGTTGCGCACCAGCAAACTTAATAAAAATAAACACAATAAAAATTAATATAACAGAATGCAATTTATACAATATTGCCTCCCAGCAGGATAAAAATTTTTCTAATTTGCTTTAGATTCATAAAAAGTTGCCAATTCCAATAACTTAAGATGATACACACCTTAAACAAATTGCTATCAAGGTAGAAGGATTACTACTACAGATACCACAGAAATAATTAAGTTTGCTCTGCATCCTCTCTCAAAGTTAGAATATATGAGAACATGTCTAATTTTACACCTCCAGCACCAAAGAAACCCACCAGAAAATGAGATGCATTTCTTTGCCAATGGTCTAACATCCAGCAATGAATAAGCTTTAAATCCATTCAAAAGTAGAAGTATCTTGGTGTTACACAATCTAGGACATGAGAATCAACATTACAGACATAATAAGACGCCAAACCATTTATTTAAAAAGAAAGGGGACCAAGGTAAAACCTGGTTAATGCCCCTTGTAACAGGGATTGGGTTTGAAACTTGTCTCTGCTTCCCACACCTGACTCAGCTAGAAGTCTGGTTATTCAAGTATCCAATGAGGATCAGGGAGTATTATCCATGGAGCTTTTATGTCATTTGGGCCATAACAATTTCCTTGGTACCAGATCAAAAAGTAATTTGAGATTAATAAAAGTAATTAAAAACCTTCCCACAAGGACATGAGGTGCATTTCTCTATGAATTCTCTCCATGAAAAATATGAATGTGGTAAACCTTAGTTCTAGCATCTGTCAGGGAGTCAGTCCCAAAAGCTGCAGTAACATGAATCATGTCATTAGAGATCACTTTTGTTAAGAACTCTACAATCCCACAGCTCTTTCAAGGTGACTGCAGGAATATCTTCAATTCTGAATAAGTGTATGGACAAGATGATATACGGCATTTTAGCTTATCCAATCATGCTGGGAAGATACCGAGATACCTCAAGAAAGGGACAAAACATCCTGACTGGGCAACATGAGAAGTGAGGTAGTTTGAAAATTGGCAGCCATAGCAACTGCTCAGCAAGGAAAAGCTGTAAGTTTTTACAAGTTACAAGTCATATGTCAGCCCCATGGAGATTCTACTTTGCAGGTACACAAGTCTATGTTATAAATGTAACACGAATGCCAGCCTTGGTCCACCAACTGCAACTGGGCTGACAACAGTTTTCCCACTGAAAATTCTGGGAATTCTGCTTTAGTGAGAATTTTTTGGCAGAGGTCCCTAATTGCTTAGAGACCTACTTTTCTGTAAGTTCTTTCCTTGGCAGCCATGACAAACAGACAAGTTTGAGACAGGCTTTCGGATGTCAACATGTGTTCTTGAGTTGCAGGCACCTGGCACAGGGACACACTAAACTTAGCATTGCCTTATCTTTAGTACTCTGCAAGTGCAGCACTGACATACAATAACTGAAGTCCCAGAGTACTTTATTATTGGGAGATTCAAAAAGTGTAAGGATTTAAAATAAATAATCAGAGAGAGAGAGCAAGAAAATAAAAATATATTACATTATCTAAATCAGAGAAGGGGCAGATGTTTTGGACTTCGGCTCTCATCAGCCAATATGGTTGATGGTCAAGAATGCGGATAGTTGATGTCCATAACCTTTCCTACCTGGATATAAACTGTACTTGAATATAAACTTAATTAATCTAACTATAATGGAAAAGAAACGATACACAAATATGTTCTTTTGTGTGTCACTTTAATAAAATAGTTTTGCATAGTTATTTCCAGTTTTCAATAAACAAAGAATGATTATCTCATACACAGCATGTGCTGTATTTGCATGGTGAAACACTGAATATTATTCCAAATCTTTATTACTAAAAAGCCCCAAAAGAAAACAAGAGAAGTAAGGCAACAAACAACACTATAATGGATAATTCAACATAATTAAATATATTAAAGCAGCATGATGCTGTAGCAGCCCAAATACCACTACAATGAGAGGTCTGTAAGCATTCATGTGACAGATTGATTGACAACTATTTATGGTCTGACTGAATTTTAAAATGCAGTACAAGCCATAGGACAATACTTTGGCAAATATTGTGTTATAAGCACACGCCACAATGTGGTAGAATAAATCATTTTTATTTAATAAAAAATCAAAACTTCTGCAGTTTTTTTAAACATTCTTATTTATATATGACATTATTTTTGTATAGTTTCTTAGCTCTTTGTATGTATATGCCAAATGTCACAGACTCTGGAATTCTCCAGAACTCCTAATCAGGAAGGATGTTAATTTCTAATCTAGGCTTAGTCAAGAATCCTT
Source organism: Varanus salvator macromaculatus (assembly GCA_023646645.1). Classification (NCBI taxonomy): domain Eukaryota; kingdom Metazoa; phylum Chordata; class Lepidosauria; order Squamata; family Varanidae; genus Varanus; species Varanus salvator. The sequence continues at coordinate 17,474,613 of JAIXND010000798.1, read as the reverse complement.
TCTTCCTCTCTACTTTTTATTCTGTTCTTGTGAGACTTTCATAGTTAGCATATAATTCCTTTGGGGAATTAATTCAATTTTCTGGAATGAGAGCAAGTAAACATTTGTTAACTTGCTTCAAGTATATGCAGGAGTTCCATCACCTCCCTGTGGCTACATTAAAAGACTCCTAATCATCCAAAAGAAACTTGCAAGAGCAAAGCCAATCATTTTAAAGCTAAAGACCATAGTTAAGAGAGCCACTTCTTGTTCACCTAAACATGTGGGCTCATCTAGAAAATTTGGGTTTTTGTTCTGAGCAGCAGGCATCCATGCTACACACTAACTTTGGAAGTTTCAGAGCTGCTTGATATGCATGATACATGGGGACTGGCTAAGATGCAACAGTCAGGATTGGGGGAATCCAAGTCCTGCTGGGTATGTTGCATTTAGCAGTGGATGTACTTCTCTAGCCGATATGCTACATGATTGGGAAACATGTTTGAGTCAATGGTGTGGAATTTCAGTCGCCTTGAAATTCACCTGGCAGGGCTTCTTACCAATACTGATATTACATCCAAAAAAAAAAAAAACGCACATCACTTTCTGAATTGCTGTACTTGTTAGTTCCATAACCTCTTTCAAGCTTGACCTTTTAAATCATAAGATATAAAAGCTACTGAGACAATTTCTCTGCAAAACAGCATTGCTGCCATGATAAATAAATAACAGCATTATTATGTGGTGAAAAAACAAAAAATTATATTTGTTCTTGTAGTACTTTTTAAGGTCAATGATGCCTATTTTGATGTTTCATGCTTGTTCAAATCTAAGTTTAAATAAATTTATCCATGAGGTTTCACAGGCACCTGTCAGGCTACTGTGTGTGGTTGACGGGCTAGGGAAGTCACAACAATTTCACTCGGTTTTAATTCAGGATTGAAATACTGCATTTCTGGTATTACTAGATCTGAGGTTGGAAATTGCTAAACCACTGGCAGTTTGAGAAGAAGTCATAATACTACATGATTAGCATTTTTATTGCAGCATCACATGATAAACTAAGTCTACTATCAGCAGAAATAAGAAATAATGGGCAGTATTCAATTGGACAGTAGCAAATAAAAGGGATCTCTAGCAGAATGTTAGCTAGCGCAACAGGTTTTCTGGGTTGTGCCAGCCAGCAATATTAGTGCTATTGTGACAGTGCAATATCATTTATTTTAGTGCTTATGCCCGACTGGTTACTGCCCCATCCGTTGAACAACGAGCCACTTGCATTTTTGCTGTGCTAATTTCATTCTGTGGAAAATCACAGAAAAATACAAATAAGATGAAAACACATTCATAACTTGATAAAGACATACAGCTAGTTTGTATTGCATGAAAGATCCTTTCCCAGGACCCATTTTTAAATCAAAGAAAGACAGGTATCAATAATTTCATAAAAAGCTATTAAGAATTAATAAATTCAGTTTATGTTGGAGGCAATAATAAACTCACTTGCTAAGAAGCAAGCCCCATCAAATACAGTAGGATTTTACTTCTCAGTAAACATGCATATTATACATATTTACTAGACAGTGAACATAATGGGACATCTGAGTAAACAGTATTACACTGTCAGAACACTGAACAAAAGGTTTCTGAATAAAATTATATTAATACTATTTTATAATAATTGTTAATTTCTATATGTTCACTAAATAGTAAACACTGCAGATTGTATGTATCACAAATGTTGTCTGCAGATTCTGGAAACCTGCTTTTATCTGCCATCAATTTTAAGAGGTTAAGTTGCCATATTTTAAACAATCTCCACTATTTAAAACAAAAGCTCCAGTCATCCAAGATTATCATCATACTGCTAAATTACTGAAGTGCTACATAATAAGGAAATTTTAAAATCACAAATTAATTACATCTTCAGCAGTAAAGGGTATCTTAGTTACCTATTCCATTTTTTAGAAGGTAATTTAATGTTGCTTTGAAATGATCATTCCAAATTAACATTTCCCTGAAGCTGGATCTAAATGCTTAAGAGCATGATACAAGCTCAGAGGGGAGGATAAAGTTGCCATGAAAAAACTGATATGAAATACAGCAGGCAAGAGCCCATCTGCTCTGTAGGATAGACTCCTTCCCCTGCAAAAAAAAGTTGGCCAAAGTAGAGCAGGACTCTTCTGTTCCAACAGATGACTAGGAAATTACTAGAGGTCAAAACAGGTGCACAAATATTTAGTAATGCTGCAACAGTAATTAAATGTTTTCATGTTAGGGCTATGCACTTCCATACTTGTAGGTATAGTCAAAAAAGCCTGGTATTTTCCAAGCTCTAACTACATGTTATTTGTAAACATGAACCACAATTGGTCCTTTTTTTTCTTTCCAGGAACAATCAATAGAGAGAGGGGGTGATGGCAGGAAGGGCTGATAAGTCCCACCTCCCCCTGTGTCTGTCTGCTTTGAACTACCTCCATTTTCTCTCCCTGAATTGGACAAAGAAGCATACACACAGAAGCACCCAAGGCATGCCTGAGGCCCTCCTCCATTCTGGATGGGATTCTTTCCACTGAAAGAAATTAGGCTGGAAGGGTCGCATAGAGGTGGGAATGGTGTAGGCTGCAAGAGGACTGGTATGTTCTGTCCTGTTCCTTTCGACATCACTGGGAGCACAAGGAAGCTTGTCATGCTTAATCTGGAACTGACTGGGCCCTTTTTGTTGCCCTGCCCACTCTACAGGCATCTGAAGGATCAGGACTGAGAGCAACAGCTTGGTGCAGCTGAGGGAGGATGAGTCAAACATACGACCTCTATGCTCCATCACGATCCCAGTTATGAGGAGCAGAGTAAGGATTAGAGGCCTTTTAGTCTTATTTGTCCCCTCGTACTGAGATGCCAAAATGGGTTCACAAAAATAAGATTCCCACAAAACAAAACCCAAAAAACCCCAAAAAACAAAACACACCCATCCTGACTTGTTCCATCATTATCTTCTACCTTTAATACACAATGATATGCTGTATGACTGAAGAGGGATATATTTTTTTAACATTGGAGAAAGAGCTGGCACATGGATCAAAATATATTTGTGTCAGATGAAAGCAGCCCAAGATCTAAAAGCCTGAAGACACAGTGACTAGTATTAAGTGCATAAAAAGCATACAAGGTTTTATTCCACCTGTTTTATCTCCCTGTCCCCAACACAATTATTACTTGTGCACAGAATCACATTGCAAGAGATTACCAAGCCATAAAACAGCAAAGGAACTACATGGTGCAGCATCATGAGAACACAACTACCCCTGTGAAGCCGTGCCAGTAGTAGGTCTTTGTGTGCCTGAAGTCGCACAGTGCCAAGCGATAACTTGACAAGCATGCTAATCATTCATGATTGTTCCTAAATAAACTGTATAGAGAAAACCAGACTGGACAGTGCAGAAAGCCACACAAAGACCCACTAATCAGTTTGTATGAATAAATTGTGACTGTACAATACAGAACAAAATTTGTAGACTTGAGTGGACTTAATATTGAAGCGAAGCAAATGAATTGTTTCAGAGAGATCTGAGCAGGCTGTCCCACTCTGCTTCCATGCTATAGTCAAACTTGGGTAGTGGGTCTCTGAGGTGCTTTCACACTGGAAGATATTAGATCCTTTAGAAAAAGAAAAAGAAAAGAGAATTAAGGATAAATGATTGCAACCAAATTTTTCTAAGTGCAATATGCAATCCTATTAAAACAATTTATTACTAATATATTTTTGAAGGTTGAATTGCATTTTTTACTTTTTTCAATTTAAAGAAAACTATATAGGCAAAAGATATTTTTCACAATCTATCAAATACTGCAAGAACTCATCAAATACTGCAAATACACATTAATACACAGCCTCCAATTGCTAAACAACAGGGTAAGGTAGGGTAATTATAATAATAAACAACAAATACTGTTGTTTATTATTATAATTTCCAGTTCTTTAGTACCATAACAATATACTACCAAAAAGAATGCAAAATCTGACAATTACAGATGGTGATTAGGATGTTCATCTACTACTATGGGTCTTTATTTCATGAAACCATCAGACAAAAGAACCTTTGCTCAAAACAGAATTAGGCAATTAATTGATTTCCACCAGATTCTAGAAGCAGGGAAGATGTCAGGCAGATGTTGATGACCTTCAAACAGACACAGACACACACACACACACACACACACACACACATTTCCACAAAGATAATTAATAGCAGTGTGAAAGTAACACTATACTCCTTTCTTTGACCTTTTAGAAAGATAAAGGTAAAAGGTAAAGGTTTCCCCTTGACATTAAGTCCAGCCATGTCTGACTCTAGGGGGTGGTGCTCACCTCCGTTTCCTGGCCGAGGGAGCCAGTGTCTGTCCACAGACAGTCTCCGTGGTCATGTGGCCGGCATGACTAAACACCGAAGTGCACGGAACGCTGTTACCTGCCCACCGAAGTGGCACCTTTTCATCTACTTGCACTTGCATGCTTTCGAACTGCAAGGTTGGCAGGAGCTGGGACGGAGCAACGGGAACTCACCCCATTGTGCAGATTCAAACCGGTGACCTTTTGATCAACCAGCCCAACAGCAAAGCAGTTTAAACCGCTGAGCCACCTGCATCCCTCTGTCTGGTTAGGGGTGAATTAATATAAAAGTAGTATTATACATACAACATGTGGACTGAAAAAATGATATATATTGGGGTGGCCAGACTGAGGCCTGGGTGCCACATGCGGTTCTTTGAGTTTATTTCACAGCTCACAGAGGGCTTGGAGCCCCTTGTCCTGCCCCAGTCTGGAGCCTAACGATGGCATGGCCACGATTGTGGCGAGCTCTCCAGAGAACTGCTCTGTCTTGGTAGACTGAGAAGCATTCTTTATGAATTGACAGAATGCCCAACTCTGAAGCCTGAGTGTAGGTCTGTTTGGAACAAGAAAAAGAAACTGCCAAGTTTGTCACAAGAAAAAAGAAAAAGAAGAGCATCTTCAGGAAAACTTTCCTGAGTGGTTCAAATGGTGGCTGGGTTGAAGAACCTGTCCCAACTCAACACCCCAACTGGAAGGACTGCACACCATACCACTTAAAAATTGCTTCAAATCAAGAATGGGAAGAAATAAGTTAATCTGTATTCTCCAAGACTGCATGCCGAGCATCTTCATTAAAAATAAAATGTTTTATATTTAACTAAATAACTGCATCCAAGTTAGATTGGAAAATGCTGGCACATCTAAATATGCCAGCCAGAAATGCATTTATTTCCCTTACATCATTTAAAAAACCTACTCCAACATCCTCTGGACTGCTCAGCACCCTTATACTCTAGCAGTGGATGCTTAGCCTCTATGGAAAGGTCCAGGTCCAGATGATCCTAAGGCTAGCTCAGAAGACTGGCTTCTGGATGATGTTGCCATGGATATTCCTGAGACAGCAATTTCAAATCAAAGAGTCAAACATACCTTTGCCTACAGAATGATTTCTTGGCTGTGATATGAACAAGTTGCTTTCCTGTAACTGCGTTTCCTTAAGTGGTCATCTGTGCATTCAGGCAATGGGCTCTATACCTGTGTGGAGCTTCATTTTTGGAAACTTCTAATGCAAAGGAATTTTGGGTGGGAATCCTCACCTACCCTCCTAGAACACTTGTCCTTAGATTCCCTCAGTTCCTCTGAAGCCTTGGAACTAAGAAGAACTTTGATATCAACATCAGTACAGAAACAAAGACAGACATTGAAAATATCTGCTGAATCAATCTGATGGTGATATTAAAGTGGGAGTGGTAGATGGGTCATGTGAATTCAGAAATAACCACTAGAGGCGGTTATAAATAACCCCATAGTTACAGTTAAGCAACCTATTCTCCTCCATCATGATCTCTGTTCATTACATATTTGAAAGACTAAAAGGTTAATCTACTGGAGATGGAAGGGTGTCATCAATGTAGCACAGAAATGGGCCACTTAGCCAAAGGCACAATCTGTTCTGTGTCCAGTCTACAGTGCCAGATTAATGTAGACTCCCTCATTCAAGTAGCTGTGCACACAATTCTGGTAGTGGAGCTCCTGCACCAAACTTAACCAATGTTGTGACTACACAAGGAGTGTGCGCTAAGAGACAATGAATGCTCAAGTCCAGCCAGTCCATATGCCCAAGGAAATAGTCTGAATAGGAAGTCTTTTAGTCTTTCCTCTGTAACACACAAGAAGTCTTTACAATTTACAAAGCAATTCAGTATGAAATCCATAAAAAGCAAGGGGTCTTTGTGCATTAAAAGCATGTACGGTAGACTCCAAAAAGGGATGTAAAAATGTAGGTTGTATACTTTGCTTGATGTGAAAATCTGAAATCATGTTAAGAAGTTCCTGGAGTTTCAGATGTTCCACAAATGTCACCATCAGTACAGTGAATGTGCATGAACCAGATGAGGGCCTAAGATGAAGAGCCTGTAGAGATCACAATTCTCTTCACAAAAAAATATCTGAAACTTCATGTGAATTGATGAATTGGAAGAAAGATCAGCTATGTGAGGTCTAATGGACAAAAAGTCCTCTTGAGAGACTATTATGGATTCTCAGTATTTCTATGCAGAATCTGTACCTCCTGATGAAATGATTTCCAGCAGATAATTTTCCTGCACTCCCTACTCTTCTTGGATGTTGAAGGATACAGAGTAAGTTCCTGAGTAACAGTCATGCCATGGCACTATCTCAACTGCATGGATTTCCAGCAGCTGATGTATAGTCTGGAGCACCAATAGCTGCTCCTCTTCCTTTGATTTTGGAGACACAAGAAAATAATTGTGTGACAAAAGCTTTAGAGATGCAGAAAATAGGTGCTTCTCACCATTGTCCAAATTGCCAAGTGAATGGCAGAAGATGCTTTCCATTCTTTCTGAAACCGTTGCAGGGTCTCTCTCACCATAGAGGAAAGATAGTGAAGCAGATTGGTTGGGGAAGGACAGAATTAAAAAATAATTTGCCACCTCATTCAGAGAGGACCTAGCAATCCATGAGACTCAGATGGCTGACCTGCCCTGCCCTACCATGTACCATCTGGGTCAAAGCACCATCTAAGTTATCAGAGGCATCAGCTTGCTCAACCGTCCTCCAGAAAACAGTTCCACTGTATCAAGTGACCTTCGCTCCTTTTTTTAGCCTGCCCAGGCTATAGATCTGTTTAAAATTTAAATCAAATCTTGCAAAGTGACAAAGAGTGATAAAAATTACTGTGAGTCAAATTCTTTACATTCTTTCTGATCACTCAGAATTGCTATTTGGTGGAAGCAAGATCATCTGATAAAGTTACCACTCAGTGTCATAACTGATTGTTCCACAGAGTTTCATGTGTTACATATACTCTTCAGTACTGGTGAATTCAATAAATGAATATCATATTCCATAAGAAGGATCCATTTATATCAGATGACTTTATACTTGAAAATATTTAATGAGTTTTCCAATTAGTGCAAGGTTCCAGATTTCCTTTTCATTAAACTTCATTTCTGATTCAATTTTTGAAGGCTTATTAACCAAGCTGCAACCATGCATAATGGCAAACTGCTAAGATACAACCAACTTCAGTTTGGATCAAATTTCCAGTTAGCAGCTAGAACCAACCTGGCTGCTCTGTACAGAAAAGAATAAGTTAAGAGTTCTTTATTTGTGTATTGGAGTCTGTATAAAGATATTATAGTCCCAGTTCTGGAGGTAGTGTTCTATCTTGCTGTGTGACCTCATGAGTGAAGGCGAAGACCTGAACCCAAAAGCTTTGCACAAGTGAGTAATTGCACCACATATGCAGGTAAATACACCTGGTGGCCTAACAATAACAGACCATTGCTATAATCACCTTCAATGCATTTTTGTTCACTCTTCCTGAAACAGACTTCATAGGGGCTACTACTTCTACTACAACTACTACTACACAAACACACTAACTATGGCAGAACAATGAACTACTCTCTGTGCTTAGCTGATATCCACAATTCCTATCTTTCTCCTACACCATTTCTGTTTCCTTTCCATAGCCATATGATTTAACTGTATTTTTGCAGGTAAGTCTTCTAGTTCAGATTTGGTCAAGACACTAAACTTTTAAACCTGTTTCATGGACATAACACCTGTGCTGGTGTAAATGTCAAATGAAGAATTTGGTGCATCTGAAACCATGGTATATCCTCCGAAAATTGTTATCTTTGTCTCAGTTCTTGGTTGCAACCCATTATACAGATCATTGAAGGCACAGTCTTATGTGGCAGCCTCTTAACTCCAAGAAGGTTATAGGTATGTAATGGAGCATGGAAGTTCCTTTTGCACTCTCTCTCTCCAGGTGTTTTCCTTTTCTTCATCAGGAGGAAGACCTGAGGCACTGTCTGGATTGAGTGGAAACCAACAGTGCCTTACACCCTCTCTGACCCTGGAACGCAACCTTCTTTCCCTGTCCAAGAGCTGGTTTTCTCCTCTGGGCTTCAGCCAGCACAGAAAGAACTGTTCTGGATATGAGGATGGAGGGGGACCCTCCAAAGAAGCTGCCGCTGCTTAGATCTTGGAAGGGGTTTCCTAGGTTGCCATATGAATTCCACCTTTTCCTATGGCAGGCCAGCCAGCCTGCCAAAGTCTACCAGCCATAGGATTGCCCCCTGCATCTATATAAACCTTCCCCCACCCCCATTTTGCAAGCCACTTTATTTTAAATATTTATTTTATGTATTTATTTTTGGGTACAATAAGAATTACAACACATTAAAAAGGAATCACAGTGAAGGAAGAAGACATCAAATTTTATTCCATCCTTGCCAGTATGCACTGTATTGTTTAAGAACAGGTCATCTACCATTGGACTTCATTTTAAATAGCTGCACTGAAAAAGCATATCTCCAAATACTTCTTCCTGTTCCCTAGGTAGTAATCCAAAATTCAGTTTAATTGGAATGTATTAGTGAATTGTTTGATACAGTAAATATCATGCTATTGAGATATTTGGGAATTCCCAATTTCCCCTTTTTGTCATATTTATGTAAAATGTTTGCATTGAACCGAGCCTGTTATTATAAAACAAGCAAGCAAGCAAGCAAATGGTAGAAACATTACTTGCCATGTAAAAAAAGTTCCAGTGAAGTAAGAAGCAATGTTTGAAATAAAGAAGTGCATTCAGGTAATGCTTTCATTTTAATTACACTTTTTTCCCTACCATTTAAATTCAGATTTGACCATTGTTTCAATTTTTGTTTAACGTATTTGATCATTGGATAGTAATTCATTTGATCACTTTTGTCAAGTCAAATTTTATAACTACTCCTGGTTATGTTAGTTCCTCCTTCTCTGTGTACCCTTACTTTTTCCCCAAAAGCAGAAGCTGCTAGATTTTCTAGAGTGAACTTGCATTCCTGCTGCTCATCCAAAGTCTTTTATTAACTGCATGGCCATTGTTAAGCTTCTAATAAGATTTTATAGCATTAAAATAAAATAGAACAAAACCAAATTAATAAAATTTGCTTGTAAATTAACTTGGATCTTTTCTGTTGATGGAAAGTGTGAAGTGGGTTCCCTAAGGACTGAACTGAAAAGGCAGCAAGTGGTGGGGACAGAGGACTGCCTTGTCTGTTTTGCCTGTTAAACTTAATTGGTTTTGAGCATATGCCATATCTTCTAAAGACTATTTAATTTAAAAAGCTTAATGGAGAAAGACAACTTTGAAATCCATCCCTGTACATTTTCTTAAGGCAAGCAAGAACACTCTAGCTGATATATAACTTTTAAAAACTTTACTGTCTAATGATAATATAATGTATAGGTTTCTGCTCTTTTTCATGTAATACGAAACTACACTAAGTAGTCTACTTATTAGGCCAGCTACACTACTTCTAATTAAAGTGCTCTTTTACCTTACCTCTCAGTTAGAATCCCTGTAAATAGATATCTTATTTGATATTGTAATAAGGTGATGAATCAGAATCAGAATGCTGTTACCTTCCCACCAAAGTGGTACCTTTTTATCTACTTGCATTTGCATGCTTTCGAACTGCAAGGTTGGCAGGAGCTGGGACGGAGCAACGGGAACTCACCCTGTTGTGCAGATTCGAACCGGTGACCTTTCGATCAACCAGCCCAGCAGCAAAGCAGTGTAAACCACCGCGCCACCTGTGTCCTACTCTGATTGTCTAGCGCAGGGGTCCTCAAACTTTTTCACCAGGAGGCCAGCTGACAGGTGCCGGTGCTGGGCACGGCCCAGAAAGGTGGTGCTGGCGATGTGCATGGGCCGGCGTGGGGGCGGTGCATGTGGGTGCGTGTGCTGAGGCGGGGTGCGCAGCGAGGCAAGGGTGGCCACATGGCGTGGGCAGGGGTGGGCACGCACTGTGAGGCGAGCACACAAGGCAGCGGCTTGCTCGCTTGGAGATTGTTTTCTCTGAGCAAGCAAACTGCTGCCTCCCCACATGCGCAGGGCGAGGCGGGTGGCGGCGGGCGTGGGCACAGTGGGTCCAAATGGGCATGGCAGGCCGGATCCGGCCCCCGAGCCGTAGTTTGAGAACCCATGGTCTAGAGGCATATAAATTTTCAAAAAGTATTTGATTTATAATTTTTACTCACATTTTACTTGTTTATTCTTAACTGAGTTATATTATTTTTGGTCAGTTTCGCGACATTATTCAGGAGTGCACAGGATACCTGGTGTCTAAGCACCACAGTCCACAAATCGTAGTGCCCCGACAATGACAGCCAAGACCCAGTTGTGTTCCTTCGCAGCCTCCGTGAGAACAGACTGGTTGCCTCACCATGCGGCCACAGCTGGCCCTCAGAGGGGTGTGCCAGGAGGTAGGGAAGGAGGCTGGGACTGTGCAGCTGCATAGATTCCAGTCAGTGCCTCAGCCTTTTTCCCTCCCTGCATCACCAGCCCTGTATATGGACAACCAAACATGCCCATCTAGATAAAATGCAGGGTGTGGGGGTACAGCCCCTACTCCAAACTCTTTGACAGATAGTTAAGTCCTCTTCAGCTAGGATAAAAAATTCTCCATCAAGATTTTATTGCTGTTTCACATTGCTTGTGGTCTTAGTTAAATTGCTTCTAACTCATGCACATTTTCCTTTCTTGTCTTCAACTTCCTTCCCATTCTGACTAATCCAGGGGGGATAGAAAAGGCTGTCTTCAGAAAAATGACAAGAGTACCGTCAAAAGCTGTTTTGCTTTGTTCAAGCAAAAGACCAGAACTGGGAAGGGCTTCCTCCCATAGGATGATATGGATAGACAAGTGTAATTTGCATTATACCTAGATGGAGCAGGAGGTACAGGTTGCTCAAGCATAACCTCAACCACTATCAGAGAAACATATATACATTCTTATTTGTGTCTTTGTACTTCATCATATTACAACTTGACTGGCCTTGAAGGATTGGAAGATTTCCCTATTGCCCCAAACACACACTTAATGTTCAGATTCAGAATTACAGGAGATAGTATAAATAGCAGTCCGTGCCAAAAGAGAAACAGAAAAAATACTTTATAAGAGTAATAGAAAGACAGAGAACCTACAATGCAATTAATCTTTCACTTCTCTAATATGCACATTTGCTTCATTGACAACAGCAATTCAGCACCTCCTTGTATAGTATTTACGGGAGAAGGTCTAAAATCAGGGCTACGATTTTGGAGCTTTGACTCTTTTTTCCCCACATGGCCACTTTTGCTCAAACCTGCATTGCAATGCAGGAGACAGAATAAGCATGGCAAAAGGGGCAACATGGCACTGTCCTGAGCTGTGCCACAACATCTCAAACAGGGTGGGGGTGGGACTTCTGTATTTGTGGAGGCCCCTTGCATGATGTAGAGCCATAACTATGAGGGATTCTAAATTACACAGGAGCCCCCACAAGTACAAAACAAGCCCCCACGTGCTGCTACATCAGAAGTTATGGCGGACACACAGATGAGACAAGGATCTTGAATTTGTGGGCTGGCCAAAAGGTATAGTCCTGCTGGCCCTTCAGCTATGTTTACACTACCCAGGCAAGTAACATAAGCACATGACTGCAAATTACAATGTTCTACGGAGCCTTGCTACCTGGGTAACAACTTGCTTTTCAATCTCATGCAGAGGACATTGTGAAGTCTAAGTTTTAAAATCAGTTCATCATTATTTAGAAAAGGAATAGAGGCAATAATTTATGTTTTACTCTAGTCAGCAAAGTCAAACTGGACATACTTTCTGCTTTGCCTAAAAGAACAAGCACAGGGTTTGGAAACTATAAGATTGTTTGGAAACTGTAAGTGGAGTGGAGTTATAGCTTCTGGACAAAACTGTTCACACATAAACCCAAATGTGACAAAATAAAAGGGCTCACAACCTCCTTCCTGATCATGTAAGATGTATGATTTCTGGAACCACCATAGCTTGGGCCACAAATGGATCAAGTAGCATTTGCACAACCACAACTGCTAAAAGCACAAGAAAAACTATACAATCATGTGAATAGCACATGAACAACTGACATAACATTGGGCTCTCCCACACTGGAGACATTAAAGATGCAGGCTGACAGCCATCTGAGAGGGATGGTTTAACTCAGAGCCCTGCACTGAGCAGGGGGTTGAACCTGATGGCCCTCTGGCCCCTGACAACTTTATTATTCTATGATTCTGTGATAAAAGCTAATAAAATCCCATTGCTAGAGGTGAATGACTAAAAATGTAATGAACATTAACATACTTGGGCTTCCCAGGCTACTTAAGGGGTGACATCAATGTTCCTACACACTCAGTGTTGCCCTTGCAGCTGAAAAGATTATGCACACTGCTTGTGCATGTATATTAAACTTCCCAAAAGGCTGTTCACTTGTTGCTCAAAGTTCTGCAACTAATGTGAACTATTTCAGACATTATTTTTAGTCTCACAGTTGCAATTATGGTCTGAATTTTTTGCCGAAGGGGTGGAAACATATGTAGTCAACTGTTTGAATGATGTAAATGAAAAATAAATAGTATGAATGATGATGGTTTTGATACAAAACTGAAATATGGAAGACGAGTAAGTCACTCCTTGCCTTAAATAAGATTTACTTACACTGCTGACTTGGATCAGAGTCTGTGGTCAGCTTTACATAGTTTGAAGGAAAGAGGCCTGATATGCCATTGATTTCTCCTTGCCACCAGTCCATATCTTCTTTGTTCAGAACATTAATAAGCTGCCCTTTAGAGAAACTGAGTTCGTCTTCATTATTTGCTGTGTAGTCATACATTGCAATCACTTGGCACACTAAAAGGAAAACAAATATCCACAAAGTAAGCAGCTTTATTCAGAGGAAGCAAAAATACCAAGTATTAATACCAATTATAGGGGAGGAAAAATGCTTTATTTCTACTTTTAAAACACTGCCTCCTCAGTTCCATTGCTCCAAGTGATAAGCTTCATCTAAAGAGTGTAGGGAATTAGCAAAGGATGATCTTGCTCACTTACTGTTTTATAGGTATTCTTTAACCACAGAGAAAGGCTAGCATTTTCCATATGCTTAGCTGTATCAAAAAGCCACACATTTTGGGGTGATGGTAGTTAGAACAGCTCCAGTGATATACTGTGTCCAGCTGTCACTTGGCCCAAAATAATTTCTGCTTAATCTTGTGAAATATGCTATTCCTGAGAAAGATTGATTGGGTTAAAAAAGAAGGTCTTTGTGGATAACTAGCCATGGCAGGTTCCTGTGTCATTGAACCTTGCACCATTTCCCATAGTGTGGCCTGTTTTGGAGCAACACATTATCTGGCAACCCATGGCTTGTTGTAGGGCTTGCTGCACACACAACAGGCTAGTGCATTGTCCAAACCTGGAAGGCCAATCCCATTCCTCTGCAATGCCACTGACCCAGTCATTGCTTTTGTGTCACAGTCTGCCTGGTGTCTGGCTGTGTCGATCTGTTGATTGGAAAGGCACAAGGCTTCTGCCTGGACCATGCTGACTAGCTCCATTTGGTGGACTTTAGGTTGTCACAAAGGAAGCTGATCTTGTCCCAGAGAAAAGCTGGTGGTGAACCTTCTCAGGCATTTTGTAACCCACGGAGCAGAAGATAAATATATGTGCCTTCCAAAAGATCTAGGCAGCAGCCTTCCCTGTCTACTGGTAAGGAGTGCTTGTGATATGACCTTCTGTGGGTTGACATAATGACAATGGAATTTGGTCAAGGGTGCTGGAATGAGAAGTCCACCTCCTTCTTCTGCACCCTGTACATGTTCTCCAGAGGTTTGGACATTGATGTCATGAAAGATGGTGCTTTCCACAATAGCTGTACCATCTGGAGGAGAGTTGGCAGAAATTATATTGTAACCAGTGTTTATGCTTCTGTGTAGATTGTGTTAAAAACTGGGTCCTTCTCTCTCTCTGTCAGCTGCTGTGTGTCAGGCTGGGGACTTGTTCAGAAAAATGGTCTTTGGATGGGAAGGCTGGATCTTGGGTTCCCAGAGCTGCTTCTGGACAAGGTCTTTGTCGTACAGCATGGCAGAGACAGTAGCATAGATAGCATAGCATAACTTGAGAGGCCACAGGCTGGGAAGCTGCCAGAGGAGCTCTAGGTGGCAGTGGTAGAGGGTAGGTAGAAGGCTGAATTTCCAAAGAAATGCTCCAGTTCTCCAAGTCAGACTCAGGATGGAACTCCTTTTGGTACCAAGGATCACAGAAGGTGTCTTGGTCCCCAGGATAACCCAGTGGATTGTAATAACCTCAATACAGTGGCAGGACAGATCATTCTGAATGTCTATCCCAGTCAGAGAGATGAGAATTGGAATTTGGTTCCAGAGTAAGTTGGCTCCATCAGCACTGGAGACATGGACAACATGGTGGATGCTGAGGTGATGGGTCTCAGATCTATCCTTCAGAAAATGAAGCCACCAGTATTGGTTCTGGCCTGGGGTCTACAGCTGTTAAGGCTAGAGGCAGCTTTGGTGCTCCCTCTGCTGGTCAAGGACCAGCACAGCAGCCCTGGTAGTAGCAGGATTACTACCCCAATCTACTGCAGCTGCCAGGGCTCTCATAAGCTCCACCTGGGAGCCCTGGCGGAAGAGCTATATAAGTACTGGCTCTTCCCTCCAGAAGCTGCCTTAGGAATAGAGGCTTTCTGAGTTGTTGAAGTGGTCCTGGGTTATGGACTCTTGAACTTTACTCCTGGAATTTGGCCTGTGACCCTGTTCCTGGATGCTGCTTGGAATCCTGTGCCTGATCCTAGATCCTGCTTGTTTTCCTGGCCCTTGCTTGCTCCTTTTCCTGCTCCAGCTCAAGGTAGCTGTTTCTCTTGGCTTATCTTCTTAGCTCCCTGACTCCTGGCTTGTCTGACCACACCTGCCTCTCAAATGGACTCTGCCTTGTGTCTCAATTCCCACCTTTGGACTCAATTCTGACCTTTGGACTGATTAACTGTGCTTGGACTGACCCTTGTGTCCCCACCTGGTTACCTGGGTCCTGGTGCTCCTACCTGCTAGTCAGCTGTCCATGCCCTGGACACTGATAAAAGGATTGGTCTCCTAACCACTTTGGTACTGATCGATCCAACTGCGTTGGAATAGAGTGGTGACTCTTCAAATGCTGCTTATGGCCCTTTGTTTTTGTGGCTTCCATCAATTTTGCTGCCTTGGTCTTTTTTACCTACTTCTTGGCTTTGGACACCTTCAGAAATTGTCCAGGCATTGGAGGTACAGTCCGGCCCATGCCTAGAGCCCTGACTAAGGCAGGAACAGTTGGAGGCAAGGCAGAAGTCTCTGAAGTGGATGAGTGCTCCTTTATTGTCTTGGAGAAATCCATTGCCTGAAGTGCCTTGTTCCTAAGTCCACCCTATTTCTGTGGGCTTGTTTGGTGAAAGCCTAACAGTGAGGGCAAGATTCCACAATGTGGCCTTCTCCCAGGCAAAAGAGGCAAAGGGATTACCCAACGGTAGGTGGAAATTTGCTACCACAGCAAAGGCACTTCCTGAAAGGAGCATTCAGGGTCATGTGGCTTAAGAAGGAACTAAATATTTCAGGAAGAACAGAGAGGAAAAAGGTGTAAAGAATAAAGATTTGGGATTCCAAAGGACAAAGGGGTTTTTATATATAGAAAAAGGAAAAAAAATCATTGGAGCAGGAGGAAAAAAAGAGTTGCAAGGGCAAAACAAAAGGACAAAAAGAATGAAAAAGGTAGGAAGATGTTGCTAGCGATCGCAAAGAGAAAAAACTCCCTGAAGCTACAATGGCAGAAAAGGAAGAACTGGGGGAAATGAGTGGGAACCCCTGTAATATAGGAGGAGGAATGGTTCCAAAACTCCCTCAGCCAAAGAAACCTCCCAGATACAGACACAGATCCTGTATGTGTGATGTGCAGAGACTGCTAAGAAGAAAGTGATGGGGTTAACTTCTAAAGATGTCAATGTAGGTTTTTGATATGCTGGTACTCTCCCAAGTATAATTAAAGAATGATCCTCTGTGAAAACAATCTACATGTATTCAGAGTCATTAACAGATCACAACATAGCTCAGTTACATCTAGGTTAATGCTTATTTCTAAACTTTAATGTGGTATTGTTTATATGGAATTTTAGGAGCTAATTCCTAACCCTAAACGATTTCCTCAGGGAAAACCAATTGGGGAAAATAATTTGTGACAGAAAAAGAACTGTGATTAAACTTTAAAGTATTTACTTGTGCTTCTCAGCTGAACTCAGAATGGACACCTTATGAAGTGGCTTGTTTTTTTACAACAGTGGCTATTTCAGGGAGCACATGTAATGTTATCTAAACAAAGTATAAGTAAGCTTGAGGCACCCACCTGGGAGAATAGCTGGGGCAGAAGCAGCTTTTTCATTACTTGGACCCAGAAGTTTCACATGGGTAGCAGGAAACCACCCTTTTTGTCTTTTTTTCCCTCTTGCCTGCAGAAACAAACAAACTCATCATTCAACAGGGAAACAATAAACAGTCCTCTGTTCCTGTCCATTTAAATACTAAAGGAAAGTAACAATAGTTACAAATATGAATTACACAAGGGTAAATTCAGAGAAGGCATGTTATTTGGTTTTTGTCTTGTTTCAGAGTGAGTCAGAAGGGCCAGTGAACAATAAGTTTAGCATCTTCTAACCCAGATGCAGGAAGAACCCAGAGCAGCTGTCCCACATACACAGAGCCAGGAACCATCAATTCCAGTGCAATCTACAAATGTACACATGCCCCCTAAGCAAGAGGTCTCCTTCACATGCACCACTGAGGTAGCCATCTCAGCAAAGTATTGTTTTTATATCAGGTATTTTAAAAGGGAATATTTTTATTTATGTCTCTTGAGTTCTAGAATTTCAGTTCTCACCAGTTGCAAATCTTCGGGAATGGATTCTGGAAAGGTGGAACACCACACCTGGAACACTTTCTGTAAATCATATCCTTTATACCCTCTATTTCCATTTTCTAAGTGCATGTGTATTTGTGTGTGCAGTTTGAAGGGAATTTTGCTGTAATCTGCCTTGATTTTGCCCCAGCTGCTTCTGTGCAGCCTACCTTAGTAACAAGAATTGCAGCTGATACCCTATTTGGGTTGGTGTCTCTTTGGGGTCTCTTCCTCTATCTCCCTGAGAAGGATACAAGCTCTTTGCAGCCTTTGTCTTGCCTCACGGGCTAGTCTGGAAGCATTCATTAGGAGGAGAGACAAATGTGATATCAGCATTGTTAAATCCTGGGCAGAACCCTAACTGGAATTGTGTAAACTGTAGCAAGTCAATACAAGGTGCAGCTGGATCACAACCCTCTCAGCTCAATTCAGCTCCCTGATAGGCTCCCATTACGCTACTTTCAGTACTCACCCCCACGTTCAAATCCCTTTCTTTTCCTATTTCCCAGTGTGGCAGATACTTTGTATTACTTAAGCCCCTCATTCTTGTACACTTGTCCCAATTTACTCCTCCCCATGCATGTCTGTAGCCTCATTTTCAGTTATGAAGACATCTGTTTGAGAATGTTGCTAAATTTCCTACAGTACAGAATGAATCTTAAGGAAGAGTACATGTTCATCATTAGCTCCTCTGAATCAACTAATACATTTTAAATCCATGTTCAAACTGAACAAATGTGCCAAGTGGCTTTCCCTTAACTCTAGTATCTGGATTTTTTCAATGGTGTGTCCTCTTAAACGATCACCAATGTCTAAAAGTCCTTTGAGCTCAGCCACTGTACATGTGTGAGAACACAAGCGAGGTTATATCCTCATCTGCACAAATGGGAACACTTATTAAATAAGAACAACAGTAAGATTAATAATAGCAAGGAACCGGAAAGTAAAAGAAGACTATCAAATGATTAGTATAAAGAAATCTGGAATATAGCTCTTAATGATAAATTAACTTGCAATATTAAGTTGAAAAAGGCTTGTTAAGTAAAAATAATTGTGAAGATATTTGGTGACTGTTTATTGAATACATTTTAATACAGGGAAAGTGGTATGTGCCACCTCAAGATTCAATGCAATTTTGAAAGGGGAGTGAGAGTGTGGCAACCTGAATGAATAAAGGATTTTATATTAAGTAACATGTATCTGTTGGTCCTGGTAGAAGGTAGTACTGCTATTATTGTATTGTTTAGTTATCATCATTATTAATTTTATTACTTGTATTGTTTCATATTTATGTAAACTATGTATTAAAATAAAAATGTGATACTGCTGGATGAATATACAAAAAGAGTGTATTTTATTTTTAGAAAAATAATGATCTTCCAGGATGAGAACTATTTTAAAATATAAATTATTACTACAACTTTTCTTTTGGTCATTATGCAGTTGGGAAAACAAAGTTAAGAGTCAAGATGTCAGGGTATTATTTCTAAAAAAAACACAGAATAATAGATTACTCAAGTTGGAAGGGGCTAGAGGACCATTGGTTCCACATCCCTGCTCAAATCCCTGGAGTTCAAGGTAGACCATCCCTCTCAGATTCCTGTCCAGTTGCATCTTGAATGCCTCTAGGATGGGAGAGCCCACAACCTCCCTGGGTAATTGGTTCCACTGTCATACTGCACTAACAGTGAGGAATTCTTTCCTGATATCTAGCTGGAATCTGGCTTTCTGTAACTTAAGCCCTGCATTCTGTGACCTGCACTCTGGGACAATTGACAAGAGATCCTGTCCTTTCTCTTTGCCTTTCCAGTCTTGAAGAGTGCCATTCTATCTCCCCTCAGTCTTCTCTTCTTGAGGCTAAACATACCCAGTTCTTTCAATCTCTCTTCATAGGGCTTTGTTTCCAGCCCCTGGATCATCCTTGTTGCCAACCTCTGAACCCTTCCAAGCATCTTCTTAAACTGTGGTGCGCAGAACAGAATACAGTACTCAAGATGAGGGCTAACCAGTGCTGGGTAGAAGGAATATGGGATATGGAAGTGATCCTCTATTAAAGGTAAAAGGTAAAGGTTTCCCCTTGACGTTACGTCCAGTCATGCCTGACTCTAGGGGGCGGTGCTCATCTCCGTTTCCTAGCCGAGGGAGCCAGCGTTTGTCCGCAGACAGTCTCCGTGGTCATGTGGCCGGCATGACTAAACACCGAAGTGCACGGAACGCTGTTACCTGCCCACCGAAGTGGTACCTTTTTATCTACTTGCATTTCCATGCTTTCGAACTGCAAGGTTGGCAGGAGCTGGGACGGCGCACGGGAGCTCACCCCATGTGCAGATTCAAACCGATGACCTTTCGATCAACCAGCCCAGCAGCACAGCGGTTTAAACCACTGCGCCACCTGCAGTCCCACGATCCTCTATTAATGCATCCCAAAATAGTGTTTACTTTTCCTGCAGCCATATCACATTGTTGACTCATATTCAGCAACAATTCCAAGATCCTTCTCTCCTGCAGTGTTGTTGAGCCAAGTGTTCCCCATCTTGTAATGATGCATTTGGTTTCTTTTTCCTAGGTGCAGAACTTGGCAGTTGTCCTTACTGAATTTCATTCTGTTTTCAGCTCAGCATTCCAACCCATCAAGATCCCCATGAATCTTATTTCTGTCTTCCAGATAAATCTGTCTATCACCCTTTTGTTTTCAATCTGCATATAACCCTACATGGTAGGAATTTTGTTCATTTTGTTCATATGGAAGTTAATGAAATACATTATCCAATAAGCAAGAATGTATCTCTGTTACCTGCAGTTCTCCCTGCCACCAGTCACTAGAGCTTTTCTTCAAAATTAGTATCAGCTGACCTGGGGCAAGACTCAGCTGTTCTGTTCCAGAGGCAGTATAGGCTGTGGTAACCTGAGCAATTTCTGAAAGAAGACAGGTATCAGTGAAAAGTCAATTACTGATGCACACTAAGACACTGAAAAACAGCCAATACTCACCAGGTTTTTTATTTAAAGTTGCTGTTTTGCTAGCAGTAACAGCACTCTATGAAAAACAAGGAAAGAAAAACAATTTACTTTGCAACAACATAACTTAAAATGTCTTTACTAAATCCTGTTCAGATTCCTTTTTGGCTCTTGCCTCTTGGTAGAGCAGCGGAGGCTGGGAGAGAGTGCTGAGGGAGGCCAGGGGACTGGTGAAGACAAGATAGGAGCTGGGCAGTGGAGAGGAAGAGAGGCGGGGCCAGAGAGGCCAGGAGGACGCAGAGGGGCGGGGCCACTGGCCTGAGAGGCTTATAAGGCATCATCCCTTGCCTTGTGTCCCTTAGCTGTGGCCTGGGCTGCCTGGGGACTCCCTTCCCTGGGGGCAGGTTTTTTCCCCCCAATTTAAATTTTTATTTTATCCGTTTGTGTGTGTTTGTCTGGAAGAACTGGGCAAGTGAGAAGTAGTCTCTGAGGGGTTCCCAATGGCAGACCAGGAGATGACCTTGGTGGGAGTCATGGGTGTTGCTGTCCGCTGCTACAGCTGCGACATGTTCGCCCTTCTCCCCAGGAGAGGAAGGGATACACTTGCCCTCGGTGCAAGCTGGTGACCCTGCTAGAGGAGGAGGTGAGGTGCCTGGGGGCCGGGAGAGCTCTCCAGGCCCTCCGGGAGCAGCCCCGCTCCGGACAGAGGGTTGAGGGAGGGGCCATGGGAGGAACAACTGGGAAGTCATGGAGGCATGTCACCTACAGGAGGTGGAGGCCAGCATGGCCTCCTCCTTCTCCTAGTGCTAAGCTGGAGCTGGGAAACGGGTTCTCTCTGCTTAGGGAGGGTGGAGCTGGTAAGGCCTTGGAGGACCAGCAGCACCCCCAGCCTGGGACCACAAGTGGCAAGGGGGCCACTGCAGGAGAGGCAAGGGCCAGGGTATGGCCACCTACCATCACCAGGAAGAGATGGCGGCAGGCGATCATCGTCAGGGACACCCTGCTGAGGGGCACTAAGGCAGCAGTGTGCCAACCCGACCTTGAGGTGAGGGAGGTCTGTTGCCTGCTGGGCGCACACATCTGGCATGTGAAGGACAGAGTGGAGCATCTTGTTCACTCTGGGGGGGTTACCAGCCACTTCTGGTGATCCATGTGGGCACAAATGATGTAGCCAGGCAGGGTGTAGGCAGGATGCCTGTTCTCTGGTGTAGGGGCGGTACACTGTACTTTCTAGTGTTGTGCCTGTTCACACAGGCTCCTTTCAAAAAATTTTCTCATTTGAGTGCACTGATCACTCCCTCCTGTTCTCCTTGACCAACAGTTCTATCCAACTGACACTGCTGACAATTTGAGGCAGAAAAAAGAGAGGAGTTTCCTCATATTGCATCTACCTGTCACATGAAACATTGCCCTATCAAGACTTCAGTTTTTATTTTGTGATGTAATACTGCCCAGAAATAGGACAATTTCCAGAATGCCTTACACCACGATCCTTTGGCTTGACATAGTTTGAAGGAAAGATTCCAGTTCTGTCACCAATGCTTCCACTCCACCATTCTCCATCTTTTTGTGTAACTAATATTTCTTCACCTTCAATGAATGTTAAATCACCAGGTTCAGAACTTGTGTAAGAATACAATGCTATATAGTCTGAAAAAGAAAAGAAGACTGTATAGTAACATTGTATATGGTTACAGACTGTAACACATTTACCCATATTATTCCCACAACTGCTCAAATCCTGATTTAGCAGTGATTTGTTTACTTTAAAATTGTTGAGGACACAGTTTATACACTGTTCTACCTCTTGGTTTCATCTATACATCATGGTGTTGAATTCATTAACTAGTATCCAGAGGCTATTTTGGGATGGATGGAAACCAACTACGCTTGATGGGGATTTCCAACTGATTTCAGAAGGGTTTTACTTCTCCTAAAAGACCAGGTCTGGGAGTCTTTCAGGACAATATGCTAGTGGGGAATTATACGTGATTGTGATGTTCAGGAATGTATTTTACCAACTTGTGGTTCAATCTGGCAAGAATGTACCTTCCTTCAGTTTCCAGGTGCTAGTGACATTGGGCTGGATTACTGACATGTGCAGCACGAGGGGCTGCCTTTGAAGATGGTCTAGGTGCAGAAGGCACCTGCATGTGTATTGGTGGGGGTGAGGTGATTCAATCATTCTGTACCTATACTATGTCGCATTTCTAGATTCAATTTAAAGTGATGGCTTTGACTTTAAAGCTTAAATGTTAGGGGGCCAAATTACCTAATGGGTCACCTCAACCTGTATCAGCATGTCCACACTTTAAGATCAGCCAGAGAAGCCCTTCTTCTCTGTCTACCTGTGTCTACCTGTGAGAGCGGTTAGGAGGATGACCACACACGAGATGGGCTTTTCTGTTCACAGTGAACCACACATCTGGATTAAGTTGCTACTAAGGGTCTGCCAGGCATCATCATTGCAGGCTATTAAAAAGGCCCTGAAAATTTCCTACTTCACTCTGGCCTTCTCCTGATTTTGTTTTATTGGATTTAGCTGCTGTTATAAGTTTTATTTTAAGCTGCTGTTTGTTGATTTTGAGAATGTTTGCTGCTGATTCTGTTTTTACTAATTTTATTACCAGATCAGTTTTTATTATGTGCTTTATTGTGTGTTGCCCTGGGAAGGCTTCGGTCTCGCAACACAGTCAAGAAATCAACCAAATGAATAAATAGTCAAATAATAACTGCTCTCTTCCTCTCACATTTACAAAATCACAAGTCCACTGATTTATATCAGTACAAATTTCCCCTTAAATTTAGCTTAATGTCAATTTTTAAATATGTCTCAAAGGTGTTTGAAGATTAAGCAGCAAGCATATCAGTTTGGGAAGTACTGACTAACAGATTTTAAAGCCACTTCATCACAGTAATTTTAGTCTATTCAGAAAAGTAAGCAAGATAACCTGCAGTGTGCAAGTCTCAAGACCTTTAGGGATGGCATTGTTTTTAAAAGCAGGTTTACTTCCCATTCAGGTTGCTAAGGGAAATTGTCAAGCATGAAAACATTGTCTAGTGGAAGTTCAAAAGTTAAGGGAATATTTTGCTAGCCAAGATTTCAGCTGGTGTGTGCTGCACAACCTTTCCCATAATAATGATTCCATATGCATTTCAACTTGGCCAAGACCATTTATCCCATACCCTTTGTACTCTTTCCCCATCCCCTCTAATGTTTGGTTGCACTGTTTCAGCTTTTTCTTAAATTACTGAATGGTTCAAATAGAATACAAACAGACTAGTTAGCATTTTTTTTCTAACTAGTTTGTTACAAGTTTTATTTTTATAGTGTTATACAGTTATAGGTTCAACGCTGACTGCTCTATAGAAGGTCAGAAACTGAAGATGAAACTCAAATACTTTGGCCACCTAATGAGAAGGAAGGACTCATTGGAGAAGAGCCTAATGCTGGGAACAATTGACGGCAAAAGAAGAAGGGGACGGCAGAGAATGAGGTGCCTAGATGGAGTCACTGAAGCAGCCGGTGTGAGCTTAGGTGGACTCCGGGGGATGGTGGAGGACAGGAAGGCCTGGAGGAGTGTTGTCCAAGGGGTCACGATGGGTCGGACGTGACTTCACAACTAACAACAACACAGTTAAAGGTATGCTAGCCTGGGGGTCTATAGTTTGGTACTATGAATGCCTAAACTTTTCCCTTAAGCATATACAAGTTCAAAGGTTAAGATGGAGATTAAATAAAACTCTTACCCTCTCCTAGTGTATAAGATGGTGGTGTGAGTTTCTTATTTACAGCTGCATAAACAGCTTCTGGTCTGCAGATAAAAAAGTAAGTTATTTTGGCCACTGAAAGACACAGTGCTTGTTATTCAATGATATAGGACTCAAACTTATAAAACCTGGGAAATGCAAAACAAGAATGTTTTCTGATGTCATAATAAAACAATGATTTATTGTGAAAGGCACATAATGCAATGCAAGATGATTAGAAGCTTCCCCTTCCACTTTGCATTAGCTATAGCTTAACATGTTGTCTGAATCCTACACTATGCTTTGTTAAAATAAGCCACATTCATAACCCATGGTTTGAAACTAGCTTGTTTAAAATAAATCATAGTTTAATCAGTTTGTTGGGTTTGGACTATGCATGATTAATCAAAATGTAAGCGAATTGCACCTTGTGGTTAGGTTAGATAACAAGAGGCTAGAGGGAGTACAGAAGTCCATTGCGATATTAGATTCATTCTCATCATGATGAACTATGGTTTATTGTGATATCTGAGTGTCACTTATGTTTAGAAAAGTCTACCTTCTTTTTCTTCATCACAGCAAATCATTTGAACAGCAAAAGTTATTTAACTATGAAGCAGGCTGCCCTAGGAGGTGGTGGGCACACTCCTTCCCTGAAGCACAGACTGGACAGACATCTATCTGATATGCTGTTGTATTTTAAACTGCACATCCTGCATTTTGCTGGAGGTGGGATTGGATAATCTTTATGGCCCCATTCAATTGTCTGATTCTGTGATAATGTAACTACAAGGCATCAGAGACATCTGACGGAAGACTACTATCTTTGCACTCCTTCAATCTTTCTTTATCCATGCAACCTTCAAAAGCCTAACCAAGCTGTGAGCATTGACAGAGTAATCTGGGATAGGTACTAAATTTAATCAGGAATTTATCTTGTGAACCCATGCAGCTGAGATGAAAGCTTTCAAAATTTAGAAGAAAACTGAAGGAATTGGAGAAGGTATTGCAAACATCCCACCTATGTAGACACTAAGGCTGGGATACAGATGGGCAGATGTGAACACATACAATCTTCTTAGAGTTTCCATATCTAAATATGTCCTTCAACCACAGACATCTCTTTAAAATGTTTAAGCTCAAGGAATGGCTTGGGATTTAGTGCAAGAGCAGTTTAAAGTGAATCTCAAAACAAATAAAACAAGCAACAAACAAAAACCATGTAGGCAGTGGTAGCAATTTCCTTGTTAACTGTTCCCATACATAATTCTCCAAACTGTTATTTGTAGTCTGCAGAATTTAAAAAGTTATTTTGGAATGCAGGCACTATCTCCACCCACCCTGAAAGAGAGAGAAAGGACAAAGAAAGAAAAAGAAACAAGAAAAAATGTTGTTTCTCTGAACCCCAGTCTCAGTATTCTGTTCATCTTCTGTGCATTCCCAGACACATCTTTGAAATGTATTTAAAAACAACAACACGAGCTTTACTTACTCCACTCTTTGGTATTCATTTCCAGGCAAAATTTTTACATAGGATTTGGGAAACCACCCTCTTCTTCTACCTACTTCTCCAAACCACCAATTTTCCTGCTGCTCTAGCACAGTAATTACGTCATTTTTTGAAAAGTTCAGGTGGTTATCTTTCTTTGCAGTCCAGGAACAAAGAGCTTGTGCTTTTAGGTTTTCTACAACTTGTCCCTGTACCCAACAAAAAAAGAAGAAGAAAAGGGGGCATTTGTGTCAACATTTTGTGCAAGGTAGGTATGTTTTAAGGTAGAAATTATTCAGAATCTTTCACACACACACAATTGTACCATATAATTTAAAACAAACCAGCAAGCCCACTGAAGGAAAAGTAGGATGGTACCCCTAATATAGATTATTTTGTGTAGCCAAGAAGTTATAAATAATTCACCTTACTGAAACATTTTTCTTTTCAACTAGGTCAGCTGTTCTGCCCACAGATAAGAGTTTGTCTATCATCTATTCAAGCAGAAAAGGGTTGTGGTCAGTTTGCTGTAATAATAGCTAATAAACCAGAAAAAGGTGGTAGAAGCGTTTTGATTTTATGAACTGCCCTGAAAATCTGAAAAGCACAAGATAAATTCCTTTACCAAATAAAGGACACAGGAACATAAATTGCTGTTCTATTAGCATAGCATACCTGTCCATGGATGGGAGAAACAGATCCAGGCGATACTGTACGAGTAAAAGCAGATTTTTTCTGCCCCGTATTAAGATTTAAACTTGAGAAAGTTACATTTTGATAATCTGTTTCTTCTACTGCTTTATTTGATGAATGAGACCTGCAATTTTAATACACAAAAATAAAATAGTTTTAAGAATGTGCAAAAGCTGGAATAATTAGTTGTGATGTAGCAAAAGTGCCAAAAAGAATGCAAGATGTTGCACACATGACATACCAGGACGGGTTGTGTGATTCACAATGCAATAGTCCTCTAACTCTTAAGGCAAAGGTGGGAAGATTTCAGGCCTGCAGGTTGTACTCTGTTTTCAGTGGAATCTAGAGCAGCCTTCCCCAATCTGTTGGCCCTCAGAGGCTTTTGGATCGCAATTCCCAGAATTTCCATCCAGCAGAGGGATTGACTGGGAATTCTGGATGTTGCAGTCCAAATGTGTCTGGAAGGCACAAAGTTGGGAAAGGCTGATCTAGAGAATCCATAACTGGAGGCAGGCACAATACACTTATACACAGGATGAAAGAAATCTGAACTCAGGAATTTGGTTTGGATCCTGGAACTAATGGGAACTTTTGAATGGTTCTTCCACACAAAACTCCCCTCCTGGTTATCTCAGGATTCCTCTTAATTTACGAGAGTAATTTAGGGCGGGGCAGGAGTCACTTTGTTGTTGCTGTTGTTAAACAGAACAGAGATCTATTGATAGATCACGTTTGTCTGCCCACCACTGCCATAATGAAGTCTAAATCAACCATCAGCATCATCAGCCTGAGGATATGCAAGGGACAGATCATATATAAATGTATGTTATATTCTGTGTGATTAGTGTGCATTAAATTGAACTTACTCTACAGAAACTGAGGCAGCTGGTAATGATACTGTGGGAGGAAGTAAAGCCTTCTTGGGAGATGGAAAAATGTTTTCATTTTCAGGTATTTTTTCTACATAATTGCCAGGAAACCAGCCAAAATTCCCTTGGAAGCTTCCATATAACCAACCAGGTTCTCCCTCAGTTTTTTCAACAACCTGGGAAAAGGGAAAAACATAGGTTTGTTGACAAAATATTATGTTACTTTTTTGCATTTTTTTGTTTTGTATCGTGCTTTAGACCTATTATAGAAAAAATAAGCATAAATCATACATTAATAACCTATTTGGTTTACAGAAAATAACATCCTACCACCCTTTTCTTACCTGAATTATATCTCCAGTATTGAAACTCATCTCATCATGATTCCTTGCCTCAAATGGATATAAAGCTCTGTAATTCACAGAGCCAACCAATTTTGTAGAATCAGAGGCATTAACAGTATGACCTAAAAAGTCAACCAAGAATCATTACTAGTTACTAATCCTATCAATTATATTTTCAAGATGGCAATTAGTATGTACTTCAGAACCTGCACAAGTGCACAGCACTGCTCTCCCATTCAAGCCATGATAAATGCCAATATTGGGTGGGTTTGTACTTTGTGAAAAGGGTGGGGATTTGCCATGATTGAAGGTAACCTATTATATTTTCCCCTGGCAGATGATCAGAAAACCCATCTGGTTCCATCGTTTTCTGCCCTTCCACCTTCATCCTCCCACTCTTGCCAGCAGCCTCCACAAGCAAAATTCCTTTCCTTACTATATTGTTACCTATCAAACCTCAGCTGCCTCTTCCAATTGGTCGACTGAGGTTTTGAGACAGGTTCTCCATATACCTGCTCCTGATCATACCTCTAACATTTCCTAACCAATCCATCCCCCAAAATAAACACTTTTGCTGTGATTCCCTTGTTCTTCCTCTGTGCATTTTCCCAACTTCTCCCTGATTCAGAAAGCCAACAGTGTGATAGGCACAGGGTTCAGCCAATAGGAACAAAACAATTAAAGACATACGATTTGCTAGGAAGCTGTGGGCAGGAGAGATTAGATGTTTGCAGTAACCCGTGTTCCTGCTCTTTTCACAGGATTCTATGGTGCTTTTTCACCATGAAGGGAAAAACAAAGCCCCTAGGTCCAGATCTCATGACAGGCAATTGTGGTAAGCAGAAACCATACTGACTATTGTCAGTTGTTGTGGTTTCTGGTCCTGAAACAAACTGTGGTGCTAAGCAATGACTAGGTTTGGACAATGCAACAAGCCCACTGTGGTCCAAAGCACAACTGCTTGTCTTGATGTGCAAACACATTCACTGAGTTCATCAGAGGCAGCACAGAAATGTGTTAACACATCTGAACAGTTCCCACCATGTCAGATCACATCTACGAGTTAATTAGAAATACCGAAGTACACAGCATAGACATTTCAATAGCATGGATTCTAATTTGGCATCTGTGAACAGAAGGAACCCTTTCATTCATGGATGACAAAGATGCAGTGGGGTATCTTACTGGTAGAACATAGAGGAAAGGCAGATTTGGTTGCTTCTCTCTTCCCCATGTGCTACACCCCTGTTCTATCTTGAGCTCTGTAAAACATATTTTCTGGAATACAAACAGCTTCAGGGGGAAGGGAGAATTGGTGAAAGTTGTCTCTTCCCTACTTGCTGGCAGTGGAACTCCACTTAGGGAAAGTATCTGCCCACTAAAGCCAATTTATAATCCTAATCATTTTTCAAACTACAACGTAATTACATAATCATAAAACATGAATAGTAATACCTTCATTTTTCACTGTTGACTTAATATTTTGACCCTTTGTCTGTTTAAGGATATCTACAATTTTTTCATTTATGTTTAACTGAGGAATGGGTTTCTCTGTTTGCAGATGAGTAGTATCTTTTCTTTTCCTCTCTTCATCTAACTGTTTATGACTGTCCTCAGCTGCTTTTGTTTGTCTTCTTTTATCTTCTTCCTTTTGCTTCTGCCTTTGCTGCTCAGCTTCTCTTAGACTCTCTACTTGTTTGCTCTTTCTTTCCTGATCAAGCTTCTCATCTGCCAGTTTTTGCTGGAGAAGCTTCCTCTCTTGAGCAACAGCTTCCTCAGCTTTTTGTTTTTCTTCATGGATTTTTTCCTGCATTCGCTCTTCCTGTAGACGCTTTCTTCTCTCCTCTTCTTCCTTCTGGATAGTCTCTTGCCACAAGTTCTCCTTTTCTCGTTTTGCTTTTCTTTTTAAAAAGTGGGGAAAATAATGTCAACAAAATAATCTGTATGATACTGATGCTGAAAAGCAAGGGTGAATAGTAAAGACTGAGCATATTCCTTAAAGCTTATATTCAGGTGCTTCTCTTTATGAGGCATATAAAAGAGTGTATTGCTCAGGCTTCTTTCATTTTCTTTGCAGAACGATTAGAGCATCCTTACACAAAGTTATATTTCTGGTGGTTTTCTTCTCTACCTTTCTTTATGTTCTTGTGTACCATTATACAAAAAGTATATGATAACAACCTTCACAAAAACACTGAAATGAGGCCCATTGGCCTATAATTTTCAGAGAAAAATATATACTTTTCTACCCTTTAACCTCCTTTGTTTCTGTGATTTGCAGGTGGGTAAGGACAGAAATGGTTGACTAGTGAGAAGTGGGATTTTTTAAAGTTAATTTAGGTGATTTAAATATTACTGATGTTCAGTGTAGCTCCTTGGTTGTATCTAGCAGTCATAATGAAAGAAAAAAGAAATTTCTTGCCAGTTAAATTCATATTCAGACATTTCTTATACGACTTCCAATGACAATACTTATTTATCCTAATGATTGCTTATTGTCAAATGGAGCTTTCTGAAGATGTGTATTTTAAAATTACAAGTTGAACAAATAACTACTACTTTTGTAATGGTACCATCAATCAAGTTGGTCATAACAGTATGAAGAAAATCAGCAACATTTGCAGAGCAATCATTCTGGGATATGCGATAGACAATCTGTGATCAAACAACCAGCAAAGATCATGCTGGCCAAGGCAGAAGTATCAGAGGAGGCGGCTTGTCCCCAGTCTTTTCTTAATTTTTGCCACCAGGTTGTCTTTTTTACCATTTGCTTCCTCGTTTGTATCAAAATATGGCATACTCTCCATCCAGCCCCTGTCCCATTGGTAGGCCCAGGAAACAAAAGGTGTTTGGATCTGGTGGACATACCCAGAATCCCCACTTCTTGCCCTCATGATGGCAAGTTTCCTCAGTGAGGAAGGCAAAATGGCAGGGCTTTCCCATGGATGGCATTGCCTCTTGAGATACCCATCCAGGGACCATAGCAGTAAAGTCTCAAAAACACAGCACTGAATGCAATATAACAATGAAAACCACTGTACAAGTAGATGAATAAATAGGTTAACATTACAAAAATAAACAAAGGAAGGCCACAGAATGCTAACTTTGACCTGTAATATCAAAGGTCTTAACTGAGAAAACACAGTGAAGATATTAGGAGAAAAAATGGAATTATTTTGTTTATCACACTACCGTGCAACCTCATCTTCCACTCTTTTTTTCCGGGTAAGTTCAGCTCTTTTTCTTTCTAGTTCTTGGACTTTATCTTGTTTGATCTTGTGGAGCTGCTCAAGTGCTAACTGCTGTGTGACGTAGGTTTCTCTTAGCTCCTAATAAGAAGATATAAAAATGGATAAAGTCAGCAAAAAAGCAAGTAATGTCTTTAGCAAAACAAATCAATATAGTACTATGTATTCCAATCTAAATACAAATAGGCATGCCAATTCTGTATTAAGATATGTTCAATCTCCTTAGCAGAAGGTTTTAAAATAAATTAGGTATTCAAACGTTTCTGATGTTTACAATTTTAACAACTGTGACAACTTTTAGCTACTGGAGGCATCATGAAAGAATGAAGGAAATAAGAACAGGGACATTTAATTAATTCTTATAAAATAACAAAATACATTCTCCAGAGTGTGAGCAGAAACAATGTTAGAGAAATGTAGAAGGTAAGTGCATTGAAAAAGAATTCAGCTTAACACTGGCATCTGCTGAGTTCAGTTTATCTGAACCTTCTTCCTGCACATGAAGTAGACAGACAAAAGTGAAAAGAACCATGTATTTAAAGCGTGTAATGCTGCAACACTTCACTTGTTTAATTTTTGAATGTCTTATTATTATATTACATTTGTAGGCTATTTCAGGATTGTGTTATGTGACCTGCATGCACAAATTATTCCTGCTATTTAAGAAAAAGTGTATGCAATATCAGTACCTGTGCCCAAATATGGAGCAAGGAGATAGGGATCCCTGAATGTTTCACTGACTTGCATTATAAGAATTTATATCTTCCCTTTATTCAACCTCGCTCCTTGACTGAACAGGGGAGTTGAAGAGGCTGCAGGGGCAAGAAATGATGGGATGAAGGCCACTCAACACATACAGAGGAATCCCTTGTTCTACGGCAGCCTTACCCAATCTGTTACACACTTAGACTAAAATCCCTATCATCCCCAACCACTGTAACTATAGGCTGTTCTAAGGCCAGGCTCTCCAGTGCCATGCCCACAGGCACATGGAGAGATCCTTTGGTCCCCACAAATCTGCTTCCATTTTTTTCAGTTGGGAATCCAGGCATGTTGCATTTGGTGGTATTAAAACAGCAATGCCACAAAAATACCACTGGCCTCCATCACCATTTTTATTTCTCCAGGGATGCCTCTGAATCAGCATGCTTAGAAAATGAAACCAAAAGGCAGCTGCTGGCCACTCTGAACCGCAACTACCTTCTCAGAAAAAAAGAAAAGGCTCAGGTGGGGAGCCGGGGGGGGGCGGGGGGGGGAGACTGACAGGGATGGAGAGAGATCAGGAGGAAGCAGGAGGAGACATGAGCACGCACAGTTTTCCCTTCTACACATTGCCAGTGGGGGCTTCTGATCTGACTTGGTAGTGCTCTCTGCTACAGCCCTGATTGTTTCAATGGGATCCTTGAATATATTGCAAATTGCAGCATATGGGAGCCTTAATCCTGGGCAGGATAAAGATCCCCTACTGCTCAGGCTCAGGTTCTCATCCAGAATTGGGAAGGGGTGTGTGGCCATTTAAATAAAAAAAGCCTGCACTCAGAGGCAGAACTACACTGCTTGGTAAATTTGCAGTGGGAGGGCATGGCTGTGGCAATTGTGAAGGTGGGATTTATTTAGTTACATTTCTAAGCTGCTCTGGGTAGCTTACAAATGCTAAAACAGCATAGAATACCTGGAATAGAAATAATTAATAAACAGGTAAAATAGATAAAACAATAAAATAATAAACATCTCATAATAAAATACAGCCACACACACCATAATATATACAGCCAATAAATTAACCAAAATTAAATTAAAACAAGTAACCCATAACACCATATAGAAGAATTAAATTAAATTAACCAAAAACTTGTTTAAATAAATGTTTTCACCTGGTGCCTAAAAAAAAGAAGAGTTGGTGCCAGCTGTATATCCCTGGTTAGTGAATTGCAGAGTCTAGGCACTACTGCAGAGAATGTCCTCCTCCTAGCCCTTTCCCCCTTGATCTCACTAGGGGAGGGTATTTAAAGAAGGACTGGGGATGGTTTTCCAATCTCATGAAAGGTACATCCCAACAGCATGAAGTTTTGTTGTGAGGATCATGGAAGCCATCTTGGCTTCCTTGCAGGAAAACGGAGGGACCTAATAACAATATATAATTATTGTTATTGTTTATTATATTAAGAATTCTATGATATTCCTAATATAACACATACTGAGAATAATATATTGCAACCTTCAAAAAGTTTTGATTTTACCTACTTGAGAGATAAATAATATCTCTCAATTACACAGTGCTAGTCACTTATAAACAGGAAGCTAGAACTGGGGTAGAGAAAAAATGGCAACCATATGAGTTGTAGTTCCAATGAATCATCGCCATTCTATTCCTTAAAAGAAAGAGCTGATTTGTCTTGTTGGTATAAAGTTAGGGTTACAGTACGGCTCAAATGAGTGATAGAAACACAACATGTCACAAAAATTGGATGAAGAATGAATGCATTACCCCAACTGTCCTGAGACCTCAGTAGTTGAACAGGTTATAAAAGTCTTACATACATACATGCATACATACAATTTTAACTTCATGTACTACAGAGTTACCAAAAAGGCAAAGTTACAATCTTGACTTCCTACTTGCTGTTATGTGGGGTAGGAAGACATCTCCTTTTTAAACTCTCATTTCTGCCTGTGCCTTAGTGTCACTGGTCATCACTTTCAAATCATCTTTGTCCTTATCTCTTGACATATTTTCTACTCTCCCAATCAATGATATCCCTTGGGATTTATCCCTGACACCTCACCTCTATCTTTTCTGCCAGGTCATGGCCTATCCCACCACATTCCCTTCTTAGCTCTCAAGGGTTTACATTCTTCTTTAGTACCAAAAATGAAGCAGTTTGCTCTATCCCTCCCATTCCCTGCCCTTCTAATTTTCTCTCCTCCTCCAACTTCCTTAATCCTTTTTTCTGTTCTCTCTGCCACAGTTGCTAGCTGACTACTCTGTTGTGCTTGTGTAATTCCTCTACATGTGTCCTTGATCCATTTCTCTTCAGACAGAGCTCCTAATTCCTCTGTTTCACTTCATAATCACTTTTTTCATCTGTGGCTCAGCCCCTAATGTTTTCAAATATGCCATCATCAATCCCATTTTCTTAAAAAAAAACAAAAAACAAAGCCCTTCTCTTGCCCTGTCCTTCCTCTCCAGATACCACCCAATCACAGTTCTGTCTTTAATCTTCATAATGCTGAAATATGCTGGTTAATTCCACTTCCTCATTCTATCTCCAGTTCTATCTATCTATCTATCTATCTATCAATATATATTTCTCTATATTGGTCCAAGGCTCTTCTAAGTGAATTACAATGGCATAAAAATGCATTATAACAATAAAAACAGTAAATTAAAATGCACAACAATCAACAAGAAAGAAACAGTAAAACAAAACAATACACAGTTGAGGGATAACAATTTAAAACAGCAGTACAACTAAAATTATCAAGATAAAATCAATTATTAAAATGTCTAGAAAATAAAGTTGGTTTTACCCCATAAGCAGGGCGCAACTACTGAGAAGGCCTTCTACTCTTGACTTCCTCCAGTTTGGCTTCCACTCCCTGAAAACCACTGAAATCAGCCTTCAATACAATTGATCTTTTCTTTTTTCTTTTTGGTGGGGTTTTTAGAAGGGAAGGTTTTTAGAAAGGAAATGTTCAATAAGAAAGCTAGGTTGCTTACCGGTAACCACCATTCTTCAAATGGACATCTGTGCATTCACACCTATTGGCTCTGCACCTGCATGGAGCTTGTTGCTGGGAAGATTCAATAGCAAAGAGCATTTTGGTGGGAACCCCTTCCCCACCCCAGCATCCATATAAGAGGGAGGGGCTCCCACCATTTCCCTCAGTTCCAGTGAGAGTGCCCAGAGGCCTTGGTTCCAAGGGAGGATCAGAGCAGTACCATATCCGCATTAGGGAGTGATAGTACCATATCTGCATTAGTGAGTGGTATCACAGAAGGAAGCCATTCATTAAAAAAGGGACAAATACATTACAACACAGACAGGTAAGTCACTCACGAATTTCAGTGAGATAAGTGGATGGGCTGTGAATACACAGATGATCACTCGAAGAACAACAGTTACAGGTAAGCAAACTGCCTTTCTTCTTTGTGGTTTCTGTATATCACACATACAGGTGATTGGTCAGTTTGGAGGACATCTTGACCAATGCTGCCGCTCTGGATTCTGGAAGATATGCTGCTGCTTTGGTGAAGCCTTTGTGTGCCCCAATGAAAAGAAGAGAAACTGGGAAGAACAAAAGATTCTTCTGAATTTATACAGGGGGTAGGTCTATTGAGTAAAGTGCATGTGGTATGGATTGATTCAAAAAGTTCCACCCTTGTCAGAGCCACTAATAAACAGTTGGAAGGGATGGGTACCTGGATTCCTTGTTGATGAAGTTAGGCACACACTGCAGCCATACACTTAGACTGGGGCCAATTGAAAGTCCAAAGGGTAAAACTGAAAACTGAAATGTCTCTTTCCCCACCTGGAAGTGAAGACAAAGTCTGTGGAAGGGTGCTATTGAAATGTGAAAATAGGCATCTTTGAGGATGAGGGATGGAAACCAATCTCCTTGTTGGAGAAGTGGCAGAATGCCCTGTAAAGTAACCATCCGGATATTTTGGTAACATGAAATAGCATGAGAAGAACCCATGCTCAGCAGATGAGTTGGGGACTTGCTCACGGGCCTTCTTCGAAAGGAGAGAGTGAATCTCCTCTAACAGGCTTGGAGATACAGGTGCCACTTGCATGGTGCCAACAGCTGGGAGGGCATCACACTTGATCCTGCAATCTTTCTTGACAACACCCAAATGCCCAACATTATTGCCTACAGTGCAGGAGGGAGGGAGGGAGTGCAGAAGAACTAGACTGGTGCAAGAGGTGACTCCATAGGGTGACAGATCTCTGTTATTGAGGCTTGGCTGTCCTGCAGTGGGATAGGAGGAAGCAGATCCGCTGGGTATCCCCTGAAAAGTTTCAGGGTGGTATGCCAGCCCATACTGGGGATTGTACATGGGATCCTGATAGTAATAACCCCACAGATCAACAAGACCCTAGTATGGTTGTGGAACCAGTAAGATCAACTGTCTGTCCCAGTCTGGGTAGCAGGAACATTGTCTGCAGTCCTGGAACTCCAAAAGCTTCTGTGGAAGTTGTATTGGTGATGGTGGCTGATGGATGGGCCTGAGATGGACATGTGTCCCATATATCACCCTCCAATATTGAAGCCAAGACGGGTTCAGGCCCCAGTATAGAAGCAGGCCTTGGTACACTGGTTGGAGCTTCTACAGGTGGTTTGAAGATCGGTGATCCCAGCTGTGATTCCAGCTATAGCACCTTTTGGGGTTTTGGAGTGAAGGGTCCTTGAATCTTGCTTCCTTGACCCATTTGGCCGGCTTTTTCACCTTCTCTAACTTTGTTACCCAGCCAGGAGATGCGGGTGAGGAAGTAGCCCCAGACATCATTGCTGAAGGGGCCAGGGCTGAGGTGGAAGTCATGGATTGCCCAGCTGAAGCAAGGTAACAGGTGGGTATGAGGAGCCCGGCAAGCTTACGGTTTCAACCATGCATATGGCCATTTTCCAAAGTTCAGCATGAAGGTGGAGAGCCTGTTGTTTGCATGGCTGTGTAGTGAAGGCCTGGCAATGCAAGCACTGATCCTTCACATGCTCCTCACCCAGGCAGATGAGGCGGTGGTCTTGCCTCACAACGAGCACATTTTCTAAACAGAGCCTTCAATGCCAGTGGCATAAAGCAAGAGAAGGGCAGAGAAGAGAAGAAAAAAAACCGACCATGAACAATTAAGTTGAGTGAGAAAAGGAAGAAGGTTTATTTATTTATCTGAAAAGAGGTAAAAGCCTTGATGAAAAATGCATGTGAGGGATCTGAAGGAAGGGAATAAGAAGAGACACTTAGCAGGTAAATAGAGAAATCAAACTGAAAAGAGTGAGGAGAAATGCTCTTAGGAAAAAAAGGACAGCAAAAGAACTTTCCAAGGCACCAAAGGTGGTTGAAGAAGAACTAAAGGGAGCCCCTCCTTTTTATATGGCCATTAAGGTGGGGGAGGGATTCCCACCATAATGCTTTTACCTATTGAATCTTCCCAGCAACAGGCTCCACATAGATGCAGAGTCTGTATATGTGATATACAGAGACCATGAAGGAGAACTTCAAAGTGTGCCGCTTTCCCAACTATTCCTGAACCTAATAAGTTACAATTTAGACCTCTATTTAGAATCTACTTTATGATGATGATGGCACACACACACACAAATCTTTCCACCACCACTGCATCTTTACAAGGCTGCCGCCGCATATTTTGAAGATAAAATTGCTTGCATTTGTTGCAACCTGGATTTGGTTTTATGTGCAGATGAATTAATGTACACATCCAGAGCACAATCTAGTCATGCAACATAGCATGATTTTTGGTTCTTCTTGTTGAGGCTCAATAAGATCAACATGTGGTTGGAGAATTGCAACTAATTACTTATTTGCTCTCAGTCTTTTAAATCCCTTTAAGAAGCTCCTTTGTGGTATCTTCTGTTTGATTGTATTTTTACTGATGCTTTCTAAATTATAAATTGTTTCAGTTGGTTGTATAACTAAAAATTAGTGAAGAATGTTTTATGAAACCAAACACTTTAGTGACTCTGCCAGGTTACTGGGCCCTTTTGTTAAAGGCTTAGATCCTGAATGGTCTTCCACTAGGAGGGTACATGCCCAAAACATAAGTGCAGACCATTATGGAGTTGGCTGTTACATTCTAATGGAGTGGACTGCTCTCACATGGAGCCAAGAACGGGCTGCATCATTATCAGATGTGACATCTCCTGCATCCACAAAAAGTAGGGCAGAGTGAGCCTGACAGACTTTGCAGGGACTTCAAAATGTCAGCTAGCCAAATTACTGCCAATCAAAGAAATATATTTCTACAGCATTTCTGGTAGGTGGTATCCAAACTTTGCTTGACACTTCTAACAAAGGAAACTACCCTCTTCCAATGCTGTCTGTTCCACTACTGAACAACTCACACCATCAGAATTTTCCTCTTAATGATTCAGTTCCCATATAACCACATCCCACTGTCGGGGCTTTGTATGAATGTACTAACTTCTGCCCACTTGCTGCTTCAGCTTTGAATATAGCTAGAAGTCATATTTTCCCTAGGCTACAGCTTTATTTACTTGACTCACACCTACTTTTCTACAAAAGTGATAATGAAGATAGCCTACAGTCACTAATAAAACTTGTTTAAAGCAATAACAATACAGTGCATTAAGCAAAATGTGAAACTATTTAAAATACACAATTACAGAGCAAAAACAGCATCCTGCCAAACAGACTTGCTTACTTTGCTTGAATATAGTAGCCTTTGCCTGATGACAACAGAAAGGAAGTGAAGGACTGGCTAATGTTGTCCCTGTCTTCAAGAAAATGAAAAAAAGAACCTGGGAACTACAGACCAGTCAGTCTAACATCAATTTCTGGGAAAATTCTGGAGCAGATGATCAAGCAGTCAGTCTGCAAAAACCTTGGAAACAATACTGTGGTTACTAGAAGCCAACCAGAATTTCTCAAAAACAAATCCTGCCAGACTAATCTAATTGCTTGATTGGGTAACCTCCCTGATGGACTGTGGGAATGCTGTGGACATAATCAACTTGATTTTAGCAAAGCTTTTGACAAAATGCCCCATAATCTCCTGATTAGCAAACTAACAAAAGGTGGGCTAGATGGAACAACTATAAGGTGGATCCATAGTTGGCTACAAAATCAGACTCAGAGTGCTTATCAATGGCATCTTCTCAAACTGGGAAGAGGTAATGGGTGAGGTACCACAGAGTTCAGTCCTCTTCAACATTTTATGAATGATTTGGATACAGAAGTGCAGGGGATAGTGATCAAATGCTCAAATAACTCACAACTGTGTGGGTTAGCTAATACTCTGGAAATCAGAAACATGAGTCAAAGTGATCTTGATAGGTTGGAGTGCTGGGCTGAAAACAACAGAATGAAATTCCATTAGGACAAATGCCAGGTTCTGCACCTAGGAAAATGAAACCAAATGCATTGCTACAAAATGGGGAATACTTGGCTCTACAATACAAGTGAAAAGAATATTGGAACTGTTGTAGATCACAAGCTGAATGTGTGTCAACAATGTAATGTGGCTGCAAAAAGGCCAAATGCTATTTTAGACTGCATTAATAGAAGGTTGGTGTGAGCTTGAGTGGACTCCGGGGGATGGTGGAGGACAGGAAGGCCTGGAGGAATGTTGTCCATGGGGTCGCGATGGGTCGGACATGACTTTGCGACTAACAACAACAACAATAGAAGGATCACTTCCAAATTATTTGAAGTACTAGTTCCTCTATACTTAGTAGCAACAGACTTCATAAGTCCAGTTCTGGGCACCACAGTTTAAGAAAGTTGCATACAACTTGGAATGCTTTCAGAGGAGGGCAACATGGATGATCCATGGACTGGCAACAAAGCCCTATGAAGAATGATTGAAAACTGGGCATGTTTAGCTAAGAAGATAAGATTGATGGGAGATATGATAGTACTCTACAAGTACTGGAAAGACTGTCACAAAGGGGAAGGTCAGGATCTCTTCTCAATCATCCTGCAGTACAGGACATGGAATAATAGGCTCAAGTTAAAGAAAGGCAGATTCTGGCTAGATATCAAGAAATAATTCCTCACTGTTAGGACAGTATGACAAATGAATTTGTACAATCAATATTTCTAACTACACGGAGAACATTACCTCACTTAGTTCTGGCTCAGTTCTCTGTCAAGTCTTGAATACTTGAATAATCCAGTTTTTACCTTCTACAGTATTAACGACCCATCTAATTATGTGTTATCTGCAAGTCTGATCAGCATCCACTCTACTCTGGTTCCAGAGTATGGTCTGAGGTCACATGAAGCAGCTGACTTGTTTAAGTTAAGCAGATCTAGTCTGTGCTCAGTTGGGAACCCTATGAATCCCACAATGAAAGAAAAGCAGGATATACATGCCCAAACTAGGAAACAGAATCATAGAACACAGTAGAGTTGGAAGGGGCCTGTAAGTCTGTAAGGGGCCATGGAGTCCAACCCCCTTGCTCAAAGCTGGACTCCAAGTTAAAATATCCTTGACAGATAGTTGACCAGCTGCATCTTGAATGCCTTCGATGTGGGAGAGCCCACAGCCTCCTGGGGCAATTTGTTCCTTTGCCACACTGCATTAACAGTCAAGAATTTCTCCTGATATCCAGCCAGAACCTGGCTTCCTGTAACTTGAGCTAGTTATTCTGTGCCCTGCACTCTTGGTTGATTGAGAAGAGATCCTGGCATCTTCTCTATTTCAAGTATTAGTAAAGTGTTATCATGTCTCCCTTTAGTCTTCTCAAGGCTAAACATGCCCAATTCTTTCAATCTCTCCTCACAGGACTTTGCTTCCAGTCCCTGGATCATCTTCAGTGCCCTTCTCTGAACTTTTTCCAGTTTGTCTGCATCTTTCTTCAAGTGTGGTGCCCAAAGTACTCAAGATGCAGCCTAATTAGTGCTGAATGGAAACCAGTATATCATGTGTCTTAGAAGTTATATTTCTATTAATGCAGCCCAGTATAGTACTTGCATTTTTTGCAGCCACACCTCATTGTTGGCTCATATTCATCTAGTGATCTACAACAACTTCTCTATCCAAGTCCTTTAGTGAACAATATTGGGACCAGGAGAGAACACTATAGCACCCCTCCTATTAGTTCCCTCCAACTTGACAAGGAGCCACTGATGGCTTTTGACCACCACCCATCTATAAATCCACCCAAGAGTAGCTTTGCCTAGGCAACAATTTATCAGCTTGTCAACAAGAATATAATTGGAGACCTTTTTGAATGCCATTATAAAACCAAGACATATTATGTCCACAGCATTCCTCTTATTTGGCTTGCAAACCTATCAAGAAAGAAGATAAGGTTACGCTGGTACGATTTGTTCATGAGAAAACCATGCTGACTCTTTGTGATCAAATGCCCCCACCCAAATGTTCACACACTAATTGATTAATGTGTTCTAGAACCTTTCCAGATACTACTGTCAAGCTGGCTGATTTTCAAAAAGGTATGGATCTCTTCCTCCGCCCCTTTTTGAAGAAGGGCACATTTGCCAACCTCCAATGTCACAGTAATCACCAACAGTTTTCAAAAAGATAGAAAAGGGCTCTGCAATTACACGTGCAAGTTCCTTTAGTGCCCTTGGATAATATGTGACTGACCCTAAAGGCTTGAATGTATTTAGGGTGCTTGTTGCTTGCATACCACCTCCTTATCTGTCTTGAGCAACATCTCCTTCCCTGTATCATCTGATCTACTTTTACCAGGTCAAGTAAAATTTTCCTTGTGGGAGAAGAATTAGATAAAGTAGGTATTAATCACTTGCACCTCCTTCCTATTACCCACTCATATTTTTCCATCTTTTTGCAGTGGGCCTATCACTTTCTTGTTCTAATTAGAGGGGGGAGGGGACCATTCTGACACTATCCCTACAACCTTTGGCTGATCATTTGTATTCTTCCCTAAGTAATTTGCTTTTCCTTTAATTTTCCATACAGGCACGTTTTGAAGGATATTATGATCTGAGTCTGAAGTCCTCCTAGCTGATGGGATGGAATGAGATGGGATAGGATGGGATGGGACAGGGCAAGTACCTTCCTTCTCTTGAGTATAACATCCAGTCCTGACTGGTGTGCTGCTTCCTGCTGTCAATGTTCCAAAGTCAGCACCAAGGCGCTATATACAGTTTTTGTTCCTTTGTTTTTAGGGTCTGGTGTAGGGTGCAAGGGTTCTTTTTCATAAAATGATGTTTTTTCTATACACTTGCAAAGCCTTGTTATTCAGAAGCTCATGTCAACCCTTCGTGAAAGCCCTTTTGGGTACATACACAGGACAGCTTTTTCTCAGGGATCAAAAGTGATCACATTTCACTTCAGGTGTTTTAGAAGTCGACCTTGACAGCAAGATTTTACTGAATTTCAATTAAGAAACAAAGATTAGTGGAAATCTGTGCACCTGTCCCCCTTTCATGTAAATTAAATAGTTGATGGTAGTTGGGTAGCAATCTTTAAATTAAAACTTCGATCCTCACCCTTTTACTTAATTGCATGTAATTGGCAAGCAGACAGGGTTAAAAAGCAAACAGAAAAGCAAAGAAAAAGCTATTCAAGCTGCATAGCACTAGTTACTTGTATATGCAAGATGTTGCATTAAATGCTAAAAGCATGCAACATATGAAGAAGTACCCAGAAAACAATGAAATTACTAGAGGCAAAAAAGGCTGAAGATTAGAAAATAACCTTAAGTAAGAGGAAGAGGTTGTTGAGACAGCTGAGCAGACACAAAAGGCACTGAAGAACAGAAGCATCCAGAGAGTCACACTGTAAGGCAAGGCAGATAAAAAGCAGTTATATTTATTCTGTTGTTGGGAACTTAGGGTGTTGGATCAACATGAATCACTTTTCTAGCATGGCAGGTATTAATCATGCTATCCGTATTACTTTTTGAAATGGTACACCAAATTTCCACTGTGCTCTCATCAGAGACATGCTCTAAAAAGTACATCTCCTCTAGCCAGATCTGATCACAAGTGGGACCTGCATGAGAAGCTGCATTGTGAAGTGTTCCTGCTCAGCCAGTTTATTTCTCCTA
This sequence comes from Varanus salvator macromaculatus, assembly GCA_023646645.1. Classification (NCBI taxonomy): domain Eukaryota; kingdom Metazoa; phylum Chordata; class Lepidosauria; order Squamata; family Varanidae; genus Varanus; species Varanus salvator. The sequence continues at coordinate 17,432,192 of JAIXND010000798.1, read as the reverse complement.
TCAGTTCAACCATATTCACACATGTATTTACTCCATGTATCTGATACTTACCATATCAGAAGATAGCTCAAGACACACCCCTTTCCATGATACTTCATTCCAGTTCCCCCTCCCACCTCATTTTCCATTCCATTTTCTACATTATGTTAAGAACAATTGTTTGATACGGCCACTTGGACTTCAAAGGAAAAGCAGAGATTAACAGATGCTACTGGTGAGGGGAAGCAAACAAACAGTAAATAGTAAATATCAGCCTCTCATCCTTTGCCCCGAGACTAAAAAAGAGCACGTAGAGGCAGACTGGACACCATCACCAGAACTCCCCACCACTCCCAGCAATCCCTCCTCCAAATTCTGCTGCTTCTGGAAGGCAGGAGACACAGCAAACAAGAGACGGCTCTTCTGACCTCCTCTCACCCTCCTTCTAACCCTCACAGTAGTGGGTTTAGGTCTGCCATGCCAGAAACTATGAGCTGCCACCTCTACTAACTCCTCTTTGCATGCCTCACTACAGTGGAACAGAAACATAATCATGGAAGGGGGAGCCACCTTTCACTCATCTGCGTTCTCCAGTTAGGGGGATTGAGGCCATCAATTCATCTCTTTCCTGTTGTGCCATCCAAACAGCGGGTAAATCAGAGAGGGAACATGACTGCTCTTTGCAGGGTCAGACTGGGGGTAGTGTAGCCATCCAGAGGCGGTGGCACTCTTTCTTTATGTGGCACAGTAGCCCAATCCTCCCCACTGCACTACCTAGTTAAAGAGAGCAAATGCACTGACAAGAGCTAGTGGTTGCTCCTCTAAGAAGCAGCCACTGCATCTTTTGCATTTTGGTCGGGGTCTTAAGCCTCCCTGTCCTGCTAGGAAGAGATGGCTGCTCTGCCCCACCAAAGTATACAGCTTCTCTCTAATGAATACAGTTACTGAGAAGGAAACCACACAGCCTGGCATTCCAAAGGAGTCAGCTCTCCTCTTCTTCAGAAACTACAGAGTATAGATAGCTAAAATAGCAAAACATGCTCCATCCTTCCATACTCTTTCATTTCCCTCTCAAGAATGGTATTTTGCAGAGGAAAAGGTAGATTAACTGTCATTCTTTGAGTGGTCATCTACACATTCACACATATGGGTGTTGCGCCTGTGCAGTGCCTATGTCTGGGAAGATTCTCCTAGCTAAGCCTAGAAATTTCTGCAGGAGCCCTGCCCCTTTCTAATATAAAAGGGGTGGGCTCCTGTCATTTCCCTCAGTTCACATGGAGACTGATGTTGGCCTTGGAACCTAGCTGCTGTATAGTTTAGAAGGGAATTCCTAAGTAACCACCGACACGTTATGTGGGGCCAGCAGGTTGGTTGTGTGAATGCACAGATGACCACTTGAAGAAAGACAGTTACAGGTAAACAACCTTGCTTTCTTCTTTGTGATGTTTGTGCATCACACATATGGATGACTAGCAAGCTTACTGGATTTGGAGGTGGGACGTTCTGTCACTGAAGAATGGAGAACTGCACTGCATGGCTGAAGGAGCAGTCTTGCCTCACCTGAAGATCAAGTTGGTAACATTTCCTGAATGTTAATGGTGCTGAGCAGGTAGCCAGTTTACAGAGGTCTTGTAAGGGAATACCCACATGGAGAGCTGTAGGCTGAGTGGACTTTGAATTGGTGTGGGAGCTCTGGTTGTGCCAAGTGGTAAGCTAGCTTAATTGGTTCCATAATCCACTTGGTCAGACATTGTGAACCGACTGGATCACCTTTGGAATGGTTGGGATATGTTACAAATAGTCTTTTAGTCTGTTGCATCAATTCAGTACAGGATCTGTAGAAGGCCAATGCCCTCCATACGTCAAGTATATGCAACATTGATTCAGTTGGTGTGGATGATGCCAGGAAGAAGGCTGGAAGCATTATGTCCTGATTTAGGTGGAAACATGAAGAAACTTTAGGAAGAAAGGTGGGATCTAGTCAAAGGATTACTTTTTTCTTGTGGAAAGTCAGGTATGAAGGGTTTGCTCATAGAGTGCACAACTCACCTGCCCTGCAGGCTGATGTGATAGCCACAAGGAATGAGACTTTCCAAGAGAGCAGCCTCAGGTCTAAAGTAGCAAGTGGTTCAAAAGGGGGGCTTGTCAAGGCTTGCCATAGAACTAATAGACTCCAACGTGATACTACAATCTGGATGGGGGGATGTAAATTGTATAGAACTTTCATGAATCTCTGTGAGAGGAGATGAGAAATTACAGACAATCCATCAATTGGACCCTTCTCTGAAATGACAGAGAGATAAACTTTGATGGAAGAGGTTTTTACAAATCCCAGAGAGGCATGAGTTAACTGCAGGGCCAGCAGTGTAGTGACAGGCAGGGCTGTTGGTGGGAGAGGCGAACCAGCACGCTTTGTAGAGGTTGAGAAGCAGTTCCTCAGTTTTTTCTCCAGCTTTTCCTTGCTTGATTTATAGCCACTCTGGGTTCTTCTGCCATCTTGTGGTGCCTCTTATGGTGCCTCTTTTTATCTTTATGCTTCTTCATGCTACCAGTGTTTGTTTGACTTTTCTGTTGCTGAAGGAGTAGCTTTCGGTGAGCGTGCAGCTGCAGATGGGGTGCAAGTTTCTGTAGCTCCCAGGAAGTGCGCAGCCAATCTTTGGATTCAACTGTGATGGCCCACATAGTGATGAGAGCCCTCATCCACATCTGTTCTCCTGTGGCCAGCTCTTTTTTTTTTTTTTACTTGCTTTGTAAATGCCTGGCAATGTGGGCCTGAGTTGGCTTGGAGTTCCTCCCCGAGGCAAATGAACAGAATAAGTGTCCATTACATAGATGGTATTTTCATGCCACACCGGACACAATATAAAAGCCAATTTGAATGCCATCAAGAGTGAGAGGGAGAAAGGGAGAGACTTTCAGAGGCACAGGGAGACAATAGGTTCTTTTTAAAAATTTACAAATTTTTTAGAGGGAAATAGTGAGGTGGGTTTAAAAAGGGAGGGGGGAATATGAAGGTTTTGAGGGAAAGCGTAAGTTGAGAAAAAGTCTAAGAAACAGCTGAGGTAAACAGCATAATAGAGTGAAACTAAGACTCCCGAGGCGCTACAAGCTTTGGTCTACATGTGAAGTGAGAGAAATGGTGGGAGACTGCCCTCTTTATACTAGGAGGGGGCAGGGCTCCCACCAAAATTTCTAGGGCTAAGAAAATCTTCTTGAACATCAGCACTGCACAAACACAGTAAGCATACTGTATGTGTGATACATAGAGACCATAAAGAAGAACCAAAGAGTTCAGTGGGCTAAAATGGAAAAAAATATGTGTTGCGTGTCCCAAAGGAGGAAAAAAGGTACAAAATAAGCTTAGGGGAATTTGGAGTATCTTGGATACTTGTGGGCCACATGCACTCTGTACAATGTCCCCTGTGCTAAAAGGTGAAGCTATTCAGAGAAATAGAAGGCCTTCCTTCCTGGTTATTGCGTTCTGTGGTTAGCTTTTCTTAATTATGTTACTATTACACTGCTTTTTATATTCCAAGGCAGCTTACAAAAAAAGATCTTAAAACATGATAATTCTGCATATACCCCCTTGGCAGATTTTGTTCAATACAATACTCAGCAGTATTAATCCAGTTTAAATTATGCAAAGTAGGTAAATGGTATCCTTGAAATCTTAGTACCGAGAAACTTCAAACTGGTCAGCAAAACCATTCACAGTACTATTTACCATCAAATCACGTATCAGTGAGTAAGCACACGAAAGCCACGAACACAAAAAGGAGTGATGTGCAAAAGTAATTTTCATACAGTTTCATCAACTGAACATTGTGAACTAAATGTGATGAGTTGAAGTAAACAGTTAGAAGTGAGAGATCCTTTAAGAAGTGATATATGCAATGTAGCAGTTTTGTTGCCCTTTACAGCAGTGACCGGCAGTAAATAACTACTCGCATTCACAGTTAAAAAGCTACTGAAATATTTTACCTTAAGCTGATGGTTAAAAGCATCCATTTCAGAGAGTTTGGAAGATGTTTCTTTTTCTAGTGCATCAAGCTGTTCTCTAAGTCTTTGGCATAATTCTTCCTTCTCTGAGGACTTTTTATATAGTGAATTAAGGTCTGTATCTGCAGATAAAAGACCATCTAATTCAATGTTTAACTTACAAACTTTTAATTTGTTTTTTTCTTGTTAACACATAAATTTTTATTCCAATTTACATTTTCCTGCAATGATTACATCAATGGCTCACTATTACCTACATTTTAAAGACAAAGAGTTAGGATGAAAAGCTCAGTAAGACTGACTTACTCAAAGTTCACACAACACAACAGCCCATGTGGACAAGTGTGCCTGTGACACACTGTGTTGCACCAAGCAGGTCACAGAATCCAAAGTGGAACATGAATTTCTGCCAGGGGCTTGGTCCAGTACCCTGAATCACAGAGCTGAAGTCATCAAGTCCACTCTGTCCCCATTTACTGGAGGAAATCCAGAGCCAGAGCATCTCTACATTGATGGCTGTCTGACTGCTGTTTCAAGAGCTCCTGTCAGGGGCAACCCATCTCCCCCTAAGTGTTCAGTTCTCTCATTAAACTGCTGTTACCATTACAACATTTCTCCTTTTATTCAACCAAAACTTACCCTCCTAAAACTTACACTCATTATATCTAGTCTTGCTCTCTGGTGTAAAGCTATTTTTTTAATCATGCTATCATCCTGTCTCGTTCAGAGACTTTTACAATGTCCAGTGGATGCCATTTTTTGTTTGTAGTCCTCCCATCCTTCTTCCATTTTTTTCTTACCAGAAAAAAGATGTTGAGGAAAAATCAGAACAGTTGCACAATACCGCTTTATTAGTAGTGGTAGGGGACCTCTGTCTGGAAGCACCCCACATCTTTGCGCTCTTCTATGTAATTGAAGGGTACTCTCATGTCTCACTTCAATCTTTTCTTCTTCATTCTATGGATACTAACTGTTTGCATGGCACAACAAACTACTATGGCAATAAGGAAGCTATTTATGATAAGCCTGAAGAGAACTAAGCTCAGCATGAGTGCATTGTCCTTTCTCTCTCTCTCTCTCTCCCCTGCTCCTTCCCCCAGGCAGTATCCTAAGTTCCCCCTCTGACAGCCACAATTGTGAACTGATTTCTGCTCACTCTGGTTGCCAGAGTCCTTGTTACACAAACAGGCCTCAACTTGAGGGCCTCTGAGCCAATATAGTGGCATATAAGTCTAATAATGATGGATAAACAAACTTCCATGCTCAGTTGCTTCGAACAATGTGGAAAGGACTGCCTGCTGAACGCTGACCAAATGGAAGTTCAGAGTATGCACTCTGCTTGTGCAGAGTTCGTCATCCCTGTCATCTTATTTGTCCCACAGCACACACAGAGCTTTTGCAGAGGCACAAGGGGGAGGACACAAGAGGAAGGGAATGCTGAGTGGACACTCCTCCAGAGAGTGCAGGAGGTAGAGGTACCCCACCTGCCTGGCCATGCTGCCTTGAGTACAGGGCAGCAAAGCTGAGAGAGTTGCCATCTCCTACCTCCTGCCACAGAATTCTCCTCTCAGGCAGGAGGGGAAAGGAGGCAGGGGTGCCTGACCCACTTGGTGGCACTGCAGGACACCACAGAGCAGATCCCCATAGGCAGCTGGAAGAGCCGACTCTCAAGCTGCCAGGAATGGATCTTGGCCAACCTTGATGATGATTCAAGAGTAGACTTCCTAAACTGCCTGGAAAGATATCCACTTCTCCTGACTGAAAGGATATCCACTTCTCCTTATTGAGTGGAGCTGCATTCTTAGGCAACAGACCTAAGACAGACCATGGGTTCTTAGGATGGGTTTGTTGGAAGAACCAGCCCATCCTGGGTGACTCAAGCTGTGTTCACACAGCCTGTATTGTCCAAACCAGTTTCAATGACACCATAATGCCCACCAAACTGCATTTTTACCCCCAACTTTGAAATATACCAGTTGAGACTTTGAAATATACCAGTTTCAGTTTTCCTAAAACATGTATGATGATGGACAATTACTCTGTCTGTCGGTCAGTGTTGCAAAGTGGATTTTACCAGTCCTTAAAATTTGTATGAAATATAACAGATGAAGAATGCTTTAATAACTACTAATACCCTCTTAGCATTGTCTATGCTTTTTGTTGTTCATTATGCAACTCAGGCTTTTCTTTATTTCAGTGAAACCCTGGTGCCTCATAGTTCACTCAGCCAAGTACCCACTTGGTTGTTCTGAAGTCTGTTGCCATCTCCTAGCAGGGTCCACCCTTAGCCCTTCTTTTTCCCACCCTGCCTTGTAATGACTGCTTCTACTTCATTCCAGTAAGCAAAAGAAAATTGAGAATGGATAAAAATGAATCATTTATAATATACTCACTCAGGGAGTTGTCCTGGTGCATATTTTTTATCTTCTCATTTAACTGCTTTTTTTCAGGAACAAGGAGGTTCAGCTTATTCTTATATTCCTGCAGCCAAGTTGCAGAAATATATCATCAACCAACTTCTTTTGGGGTATCACAAAGGCAATCTGACAATACAAATCTACAAGGTAGATAGGCTAATATATTTTGCATGGCAACTCTCTTCCCACCAACAAAATGCATGTGGGGTAATCTTTGTAAGTCATATGATTTGTTGTTTGAAAGTAATTCTCTTGGACATACATAGAAAGAAACATGTTGGCTAATATGCCTGAACCTTATTTTCTATAACATTTCTTCATCATGGTTTCAACATGTTTCCTAAATTCTGTACAAATAATTGCAGAGTTTCATATCTGCCAAACAGAACAAACAAAGCACAATATTAAGCACTGGCTAAATTCACACATAACAACAACCCTTGTTGGAAAAAGTGCAGGCATGGTTTGTTGTTACATGTGAACTCAGCTTCCATGAAACCACATAGAGAAACAATGCTTTGTTTTAAAGTTTCCATGTTTCACCATGGCTTGTTATGTGTGACCCCAGTTACAATGTTTCTGTGTGGTTTCCACATTTTCGCCAATGAGTTTGGTGGCAACAGTGGCTGTGCCCTCAGGAGATACTCCAGCCTCCATTTTTTGCTGCCCTGTTCTGCTGAGGCAGCTGCAGCCATGCTCTGATTCATGCCCCCTTCCCCTTCTATCTGTGCACTGCCTTCCCAATGCCAGGTGAAGGTCTGGAATATTGGTCACAGTGGGGCATCATGCTATGCCATCTCTAGCAGCAAAGCAGCAACCGTGGAGGCAGCCACAGTTGGTGATCCAGTCCCATCACGGCACTTTGCTGGAAATGGCTGCATGTTCTATTCAGGGAGCCAGTGGAAGGCTACCTTGCACACAAGGAGGATGTGTGTGGCTGTGTATGGGCATTGCCATCAGGGAGAGTGCCCTGAGAAGCCCATGTCTCCCATTCTGTCTCCTGCCCCACCTCCACTCTTGTCCTTGATGTTCTAAAGCATTCTCCACAAGCCCTACTGTCTTCTACCACCCACTGCCACAGTGCAGGACAAACACATTCCTTGCAGCCAGCTGGAAAACTTCCCTGGGCAGATGCCCAGACAGGTATCCTCAGAGAAGTCTGCCTGGCAGGAAGAATTCCCTCTGTCCCCGCCACGTGTGCACATGCTGATGCCCTCTGTGTGTCTGGCTGCTCTCCCTTGCAACATGTGTGAGTTCCATGCAGCTTGGACAAATGTGCAGTGAGGGAGCAAGGAGAGGTGTATGTGGTGTGCTTGTTGGCGCAGAGCAGGGCAACAGCAAGGAGTACTCCTATAGTGCTACTCTAGGGCAACAGGGCTACACTAGTGAGTAGCCAGTTGCTTTGCTGAGCACTGAAAAAAATCAAAAAGAGGAAGTCAGCTGCAGCCATACCCAGGAAAGCATATAGGCCACTGAGGGAGAGGCAGGAGAGGCAGGCAAGAGCAGTGTGCCCTGTGACTGATTTCTAGCTGTGGGGGATGATGAGATATGTGTTGCCATTTGGAGGGATATGGAGAAACATAGAAACCATGTGAATGTGTGAACCCAGGATGCAAGCGTTGAACCAGTGCAGAGAATTGAAAAAACTTTATCTTAAATGAATTTAAACAGGAACCGCATAGGAATAAATAAAACATGATAAAGCACAGCATGCCTGGGAGTCTAATACCTGGATACCCTCTGAAGAAGGCCCATTGCAGTGAATGCAGAAGCAGGCACATTACAGGCAGGTATAGATTCCACAATATCAAAACAAATGTGCTAGCAAATTGTATTAGGAATGTTAGTAATGTTTAATTATGTTTCTTGTTATTATATTAATTGTATTGTTTTTGTTAGTTTAATAAAAAGTATAAAAATAAAACATAAAGAACAAAGAACGTTTTGTGATTTGTCCATTTTCCTGAACATTTGTCATGACTTGCAATATAAGCTGTAAGCTTTAATTTGTATAAATTACAGAAGCCTATATTCTGTTTTATCTTTCAATTCCTATTCTCCTTACAAAGCTTATGGAGAAATCATTCTGTTGTTAATTGCGAAGTCATGTCCAACCCATTGTGACCCCATGGACAACATTCCTCCAGGCTCTCCAGTCCTCCACCATCCCCCACAGTCCACCTAAGCTCACACCAACTGCTTCAGTGACTCCATCTAGTCACCTCATCCTCTGCCCTACCCTTCTCCTTTTGCCATCAATTGTTCCCAGCATTAGGATCTTCTCCAGTGAGTCCTTCCTTCTCATTAGGTGGCCAAAGAATTTGAGTTTCATCTTCAGTATCTAGCCTTCTAGAGAGCACTCAGGGTTGATCTCCTCTAGGACTGACTGGTTTGATCGCCTTGTGGTCCAAGGGACTCGCAGGAGTCTCCTCCAGCACCACAATTCAAAGGCTTGAATTCTTCGGCTCTCAGCCTTCCTTATGGTCCAACTTTCACAGCCATACATTGTGACTGGGAAAACCATAGCCTTGACTATACGCACTTTTGTCAGCAGGGTGATGTCCCTGCTATTTAGTATGTTGTCTAGATTTGCCATAGCTTTCCTCCCAAGGAGCAAGCGTCTTTTACTTTCTTAGCTGCAGTCACAGTTTGCAGTGATCTTGAAGCTCAGGAAAATAAAATCTGCCACTACCTCAATTTCTTCCCCATCTGTTTGCCAGGAAGTGAGAGAACCGGATGCCATGATCTTAGTTTTCTTAATGTTGAGTTTCAAGCCAACTTTTGCACTCTCCTCTTTCACTTGCATCAAGAGGCTCTTTACGTAGTTCCTCTTTACTTTCTGCCATGAGAGTGGTCTCATCTGCGTATCTGAGGTTGTTGATTTTTCTCCCGGCAATCTTAATTCCAACTTGTGATTCATCTAGCCCTGCCTTTCTCATGATGTGCTCTGCATAAAAGTTAAATAGGCAAGGTGACAGTATACAGCCTTGCCGAACTCCTTTCCCAATTTTGAACCAATCAGTGGTTCCGTGTCCAGTTCTCACTGTTGCTTCTTGACGCACATACAGGTTTTTCAAGAGACAAATAAGATGGTCTGGGACTCCCATCTCTCTAAGAACTCCCCACAATTTGTTGTAATCCACACAATCAAAGGCTTTAGCATAGTCAATGAACCAGAAGCAGATGTTTTTCTGGAACTACCTAGCTTTCTCCATGACCCAGCATACTGTATGTTGGCAATTTGATCTCTAGTTCCTCTGCCTCTTCGAAACCCTGCCTCTACTTCTGGTAGTTCTCGGTCCACATACTGCTGGAGCCTAGCTTGTAAGATTTTGAGCATAACTTTGCTAGCATATGAGATGAGTGCAATGGTGCGGTAGTTTGAACATTCTTTGGCATTGCCCTTCTTTGGGATGGGTATGTAAACTGATCTTTTCCAATCCTGGAGCCACTGTTGTGTTTTCCAAATTTGCTAGCATATTGAGTGTAGAACTTTAACTGCATTGTCTTTTAGGAGCTCAGCTGGAATACTGTCTCCTCCACTAGCTTTGTTATTGCTAAGTCTTCCTAAGGCCCTTTTGATTTTACATTTCAGGATGTCTGGCTCAAGGTCAGCAACCACCCCATCATGTCATTTTGGAGACTGTCTCCCAGTACTGCTTTTCCTACTCTTTTACTGACTATGAAGGCTACTCCATTTCTTCTGAGGGATTCTTGCCCGCAGTAGTATACCTGATGGTCATCTGAATTAAATTCACCCATTCCTGTCCATTTTAGTTCGCTGATTCCCCAGATGTCAATGTTCAGTCTTGTCATCTCATGTTTGACCACGTCCAGTTTGCCTTGATTCATGGATCTGACATTCCAGGTTCCTATGCAATGTTGTTCTTAACAGCATCAGACTTTCCTTTCACCACCAAATACATCCACAACTGAGTGTCCTTTCAGCTTTGACCCAGTCTTTCTGGTGCTACTAATATTAGCCCTCCGCTCTTTCCCAGTAGCAATGAGGAGAAATCATTAAAACATATAATAACATTTCTATCAAGCTCTTTATCCTAATAAATCCTTTGAAAAGAAAGGCTATGTTAGATACTATCATCTTTGGGAACTCCAGCTATATCTGAGAGACTATTTGCATGGAAACCAATACTGTTAGTAATTGGCCTTTAGTTAGTAGAAACCAATCTAAAAAGAAGAGATTTCAATTTTTAAAGGAGAAAATTCCCTCCATTTTTTCCTTTATTCTCTGGAATCAACAAGGAAACAATTCCAGGCTTAATGGGGGATCACATACTTGAAGCTGTTGTTCTAGCTGCTTGATTTCAATAATTCCCGAATCACGTTTCTTTTCCAAAAGATCCAACTCGTTTTTTTTATTTTGTTTTTGGTTTCGAACATCTTGCAATCTCCCAGAGATCTGCTGGTGTTTGCCATCCTGCAGAGAAAAAAGATATCAAACATCTAATGCAACAACTTAAAAGCATTTCTCTAACATACATGTGCCAATGATAGTCCCCACAAAACAGGAATTTTGCCAAAATTATTTTGTGTTAATTAAAATAAAAATAAAAAGTAGATTTCTAGTCTTCCTCTTCCTTCTCTTCAGAAAATAGTTACAACTCGACAAATGTTGAAACTCAAACCATTCTTCAGCTACTTAATAAGTGGCAAAGGCAAGTCCTTAAAACTGTTCAGACACTCTAGGCTTTGAAAAGTCTTCTATACATGGAAGTTACAGAACTGTAAGCAATGCTTCTTTCCAAACTCCTGTTCTGCTAATTTAGAAAATGGGAGAGGGTAGTCCACTGAAACCATTGACCAAGGTTGCCACTGAACACACAGCAGGAGAGCTTCATTCATTCACTGAATGCTGGTATTGCATAGGAGAGAGAATTGCTAAGGGCATTCAAGAAGCAAAAGGAAAAGGTCACAGAATCTGGAATGCAACTTTTCAGTGACTATCACAAAGAGACAAGAAGAACTATTACAATGGTCAGTACAAAGAAATAGACAAGAACAATAAAAGATGGAAAACAAGAGACCTTTTCCAGAACATCCAAGAAATCAAAGGGAAATTCAAACCTAGATTAGGACTGTTGAAGATAAAGTAAGGAGTCAGACTATCTGAGCAGGAGAAAATAGGCTTAGAACTATCAGAACTATTCCAAGCTGCAGAAAAGGAATCAGTCCAAATTCTAATAAAATACAGTGGTGCCTCGGCTCACGAATGCCTTGGTTCACAACCAAATCGGGTCACAAACAAATATGTCATGAAAATTTTGACTTGGGTCGCAAACTCTGCTTGGGTGGCAACCAAGATCACGGCCATCTCCCCACCCCTCCGAGTGGGAAGAAGGCCACAATTGCAGTTGCGTTTGTGCAGGGAAGACATTTGCAAAATTTGCAAAAAAATTTGCAAAATTTTTTTTGCAAAATGTTGCAAAAATTTCTAGGATATATTTGTGGTTAAAAGCCTGGAGAAAGTTATACTGATAAATATCACCCACATTGTTCCGCTGAGCTCTGGACGTTTTTCTCTCTGATCAAGGCCTTGCACTGCATGACAAACCCATTGTGTGATAGCACAAAGATCATGAAGAAGAGCTGCTCTAACAAATAGGAATATACAACAACTGCATGGAAGTGCAATACATAGTTGTAGTCCTACATGTCTTTTAGTAGAAAGACTTACCAATGCATCCAGTTCGAGATTAAGGCTTTTCTTTTTAGAGCTCAGCTTGACCATTTCTTCTTGTTCTTTACTACGTTGATTGAGAAGATCTTGACGGCGAATCCTCTCCCATTCCAGACGTCGTTGGCGCTCGAGTTCTTGCTTTGCTGCCTGCAGATAAACAGAACATATCTATTAAAATACCATAAGATATGTGCAAGTATTGATTTATGCTCAGCATAATATTTTTTAATTTTCCAAACAGTGCTATTTTTCACTGGATTTGTCATGCATTCCAGTGAAAAATTGACAGGGCAGGGCAAAGATTGGCTGATTCCCTAATTCCCTTACCACTTTGCTGCCCTCACTGCTGCAGATAGCCACAAGCAGCTGTTGCTATTTGACATCAGAAGGGGCATGAGAGGCAGTCCCCTGCTGGAAACTGTTACAACTTAAATGGGTCTGTCTGATCTGAAAGCTCAATGAAAAGCCCTCTGTAGTAGCACTAACAACTGCTTGCATGCCGTACTCCTACCACATTAGTTTTCATTTCCACTAGAATACTGATGTGATGAACCTATTTCTAGTTTAACATAGTGATAACATTCTCAACTTTTAATATAATTGTAATCTGTATTCTGAAAACTGGAGATAACCCTGAAGGCATCGTGAAAGAGACCATTCAGCAAGAGAATGTCCATTGGGAGTGAGATGAACTCCCCCTCTCCACAGTTTCGTTACAAACAGAAGTGCAAACTGCTCTCAGCTAAAATGGGAAATTGCAATCACAAGCAGCATCAGACAAGTGTGCTGTACTTGCTTGCAATTACTGTATGTACATTTTTATTTTCCAGGACACCTGCATATTCTTGCCATGCCACTTGAGAACCAAAATGCAGGCACAGTGCAAGGCAGTGTGCTGCCCAGGCAGAGGTTTGGATTTTGAAATAAACCAGGTTTCCAGTCCTATATTTTGCATTTTTTCCCTGAATGACTAGGATAATGAAGGACATCAATGCTAGTATACTTGGATGCTATGCCATATTTTAAAACTGACTGGTTTCTTGGGTAAATTGTCAGAATTCATAAAATGGAAGTCAAAAGAAGAATAAAACAAATCCTAGCTTCTTAGCTGTTAACCCATTACTTAGATCAATCAATTACTTTATGTTTTGGTTCCCACCCATTCAGGGAAATAACTTTACCACAGTGACAAATTTAAAATACAGGGCAGTATACAATACTGACCTGTGCTCCACTGGGATGTACCACTACACCAATAGTTCCTGGATATTTGAGAATGAATGAATGAAAATGCTAATTTCTGAAACAGCACAAGTCAGAAGGGAACTTTTCTGACCTATGCCTTTCCAGAAATGAGCATTTCCACTTGTATACAGGGGTCCTTTAGAAAAATATAGTTCCTAATATTCCTGTGGGCGCAATAGAATCAGTGAAGTGGCAATGTTAGATACAGTCCATATTTCCCAAAGATTTAATAAATGGAACATTTAAAGCAACCTCCCGCCTCTCTATTTCTTTTCTCTTTTCTTCCTCCCTTTGTTGTTCGATTTCTCTTTGTTTTTCTAAGTGCCTCTCCAGTTCAAGTTGCTTCTTCTGCTCTCGTTCCTGCTGTTCCCTCTCCCGCCGTTCTTTTTCTTCTCTTTCCTTCTGTGCTTTACGTTCTGCTTCTCTTTGCTGCTGCTCCAGAAACACTTGACGCCGTTTCTCCAGTTCCATGTTGCCTCTTTCATAGTTTGCTTTCCTCTTATCCTCAAATGTAACTAGATTAAAGAATGATAAATGGCACTATTATAAAATATTTTCAAGATGCTGTTTCTCACCAACAATTTTCTCTGTATATGATCTGACTTTGTGTAATGATAATTCTCCACCTATGTATAACTTTGAAAAAAAGTTATAAAATATTCTCAATTTATCTCTTGTTAAATTACATTTTTACCATTTTGGCCTCAAACTATTCCAAATGAATGTTTTAGTTTCTTAAGATTAGTTTTAGTTACTTTTGTTGTGCAGAATAGGTAAACAACCTTGAATTCTAATTACTACATTCAGAATAATCTCTCCTCAAATATATTACATTTCTTTGCATTTTTTCAATTTCCACATTTTCTAAATCCTTTCTTTTAGCTTGCATTCGTAGTAGGATTTTTAAATCTCTCTTTCGCTGCTTCCTATTCCTTTAAGCTCAAGCATTCGGCATGCATTTTTATGGCCACTGCATCCTCCTCCTGCTTTTGATAGGCCTGCTGTAAGCAACATAACTTGGCCCCCATAAGTCAGTCATAATGTGCTCAAATGTTAAACCAAACTGAAGTCAAGCATATACAGATGAAATAACATTTTAAAGGCAACATTGCACTGCAACAAGAAAAGCAAAGAATCCCATTATTACCTGGAAGTTTTTGAGGGGGTTCCTCTTCTTGCTTTTTCTGGTATGTTGGTAGAGCACAATTAGTATTTTCACTACACCTTCCACTTCTAGAGGGAAGAAAGGGCAGATTTATGTTTAAAACGTTTAGTCATTTAGCATTTCTGGTACAATTTTAACAACCTGCTATCGTTATGTACCTCAAAGAAGGTGGAACCAACTCAGGAGGCAGACTTAGTGGGAGGGGCTGCCCAGCTTTAGCCATATCAGTTAAATGCATAGCTAATATGAACTCCTCAGCTTTCAGCTGTCCATTACCATCAATGTCAGCTAGGGACCTAAGAAAGACAGAACAACTGTGTTAATGGAACAGAGGGAAATGGGGACAGAAGTTTCATTGTTCCAGTAGAATATCTTCATGAATATATCTTACTATAGTTCTTCGAAAGGGGTATGCTCCATTGTATAAGACTACAAAGAATTTAAAACATTGACAATATATTGGATTAATATGTATTTATGCTTTGTCCACTTGATATGTATTATCATGTTTAATTTTCTAATGATTATGAAAAATATAACAATGTTACTTAAAGATTTCCTTGAGAGCCTCTCAGTAGTTCACTGTCATTTGTTCTGAGACTCATAAGTAAAAAAAAAAATGAACGCAGAAAAATATGAAGAAGTGAAACAAATATAGTACTCTCCTTTCCTCTACAGATCTGCAATCTAAGAATATACATAACATAATAGTATACCATTAAACTCATAGTATGCAAAACAGTACAGTTTTTTAATCTACAATTTCTTCAAAAATCACTCTCCATTTGTTAACATTGTAAATCTATTATAAACTTCCACAAAAGTATCTGGATATTACTAATCCATGAGCAACTTACCAAATAGTAGCTAACTGCGTCTGGGATAGGTTTGATTGCAGAAGAGCATTTTTTGCCTGAAATCCTATTAAAATTGATTAAGTATATTAACAGGCAAATCTAGTTGAACCAAACAAACAGTGATACAGACTGTAAACAACTAAACCAACTGGCTATCCTGGTTTAACTTTAAATCTCACCCCAAAGGAACCCAAAGGAACATGTCCTGAAAAGATGGACTCTAAGGCAGTGGTCCCCAAACTTTTTTGGGCAGTTACCTCTTGGGTGACAACCCAACTGCCCGTGCCTCTTTCTTTGTATTAGAGGTGCTGGGTTTGTCCTACCTGAGGTGGACGGATCAATGCCCCTCCCTTGCCTGGCCTCTCTCTCCCCGTCCCTCATCCGCTCTCCCACCAGGGCACTGGGAAGGGGGAGCCATGGTGAGGGGCAGCTTGCAGGACTGTGGAAGGGGGGCAGAGGCGGTCTTCTTAGCAGTCCTCAGCAGCAGTGATGGCAAACATGGGGGAACAGCCTCGAGTGCAGAGGCCCTGCAGGGCGGAGGATCATGGCCTGCCTAGCTCCTCTCTCTCCTCTGCCCTTGTTCCCGCTCTCACAGGGGCATCAGTATGGGGGCACAGCGGAGGATGGCAGCTTGCAGGGCTGGGGGCAGGCTCCTCAGTGGCCCTATTTTACAAACCTTTGCCTTTTGTTCTCTTTGTTTCTTTTGTAGTTGTACTCTATACAGGTAGTCCCTATGCTATGGCTGTTCTGTTCCTGAGAATGCCCTTTAGCTGGATTTGTATTAAGTCGGATCAAATGATTAAGCCAAATGTTTGTCTTAGTATATGTATATATTTTACCTTTCTATGCATATAAAACACTTTAAGATACATTTCAATATACGCTAAAACATCTTAAACACAATACAACATTGTAATAATGATACCAATACAGTAATCATAAAATAACTACAGGTGCAGGCAGATTGCATAACTGTAACTGTCAGTCTTTGATGGTCATCTGTGCAGCAGCACGTTCAGCAAGATTCCTCTTGCTAAACCTAGAAGTTTTGGTGGAAGCCTGCCCTTCTTCCCCATTATATAAATAGGAGAGCTCCTGCCATTTTCTTAGTTCAACTGGAGACCAACATTTACCCTTTTAATAGGTCCCTGACTGTTCTATCACTATGCAAATACTAGGAAAAGGGAGAGAAAAATTATCCACTGACACTGATGCAGGGGCGGTGGGTGGGTAGCGTGAATGCATAGGTGATCACTCGAAGAATGACAGGTACAGGTATGCAACCTTCCTTTTCTTCATCGTGGTCCCTGTGCATCCCATATATGGGTGACTAGCAAGCATACCATTAAAGGAGGTGGGAGGAGTCATTACAAGAGAATGGATGACAACACAACCTGACCAAAGGAGCCGTTCTGTCTGGTTCTCACATCAAGCCAATAGCGTTGGATGAATGTGGGTTGTGTTGACCATACAACTGCTTTGCACAATGCATCTAATGGTGGTCCTGTGTGGAGGGCCATTGATGTTGATATTGCCCTGGTGAAATGAGCTCTAGGACTGTCTGGCAAGTCCAAGTTCACTAGCTGGTATGCTAATTTCCCATTTTAATGTTTAATCAGTTTTATTCTGGGTTTTATTATTGAGGTTGGATGCAACCGCAATAATTTTGTTTTATATTTTCATTTTTTTCTTTTTCTTGTAAGCTGTACCAAGACGCTTGTAGCGGATGGTCTAAAAAAGCTTTTAATAGAAATAAAATAATATAATAATTTAATTGTCTCTACAATCCAATGCACGAGACTTTGGGGACCGATTGCATCACCTTTGGAGTGTTCCACATATTTTATGAACAGTCATTTTGTTTTGCAAACTGACTTGGTTCGAGACCAATGGAAAGCGAATGCATGACAAACATCAAGCATATGCAGCACCGTTTCAACATCTATAGATGGTGATGGGTAGAATGCCAGGAGCACTGTTTCTTGATTTATATGAAAGGAGGAAGAGACTTTAGAGCAGGGGTCTTCAAACTTTTCCACCAGGGGGCCAGTTGAAAGCTGCCGGTGCTGGGTATGGGCCGGAAAGGTGGTGCTGGCAGTGAGTGCGGGCCGGCATGAGGGTGGCGCATGCAGGCGCGCGCGCTGAGGCTGGGGCAGGGCGCGCAGTGAGGCAAGGTGAGGCGGAGCATGGGGGGGCAGGCACGCACCACAAGGCGGGCGCACGAGGCAACGGCTTGCTCAATTGGAGATTGCTTTCTCCGAGTGAGCAAACCACTGCCTCCCTGCGCGTGGGGCAAGGTGGGTGGCGAAGGGCATGCCCGTGGGCACAGGCACACATGCAGCAGGTCCAAATGGGCATGGTGGGCCAGATCTGGCCCCCGGGCCATAGTTTGAGGACCCATGCTTTAGAAGAAAGGATGGATCTATGCAGCCACTCATGATGTATCGCCAAATGCATTGTGTAGTTCCCTTGAGATATTCATGGCTTTTCTTAGAGATATTCATACAAAGTTTATGGTAGTGTGGGCATTTGTAAGTATGGATTGTTTGTAACCCAGGGTTTACCTGTAATGTCCTGTAATGTCCCCCTGCTGCCCTCATTTTCCTTACTGCTCCCCTAGATCTTTCCACAACCCATTTTGGGTTGTAATGCTCTACATCAATGAAGAATTACGCTTAAGTAATGAATGTAGGACTGAAGATTAATTTCTATATTCATGAATATGTAAATTCATTTAAATATTATGTGTATAATGGGGTTTTATTTCCTAATCTAGGTCAGGCAACAATTACTTCATTTGAGGAAAATGAAGAATTCTACAACATGTAATAAAGGCATAAATCCATGACCATCCACCCCAGCAGCTCTTGTGCACCTTCCATATCTGCTCTGTAGGGTTCCCCAACCTTCACAGCAGATTTGACAGAGGACGAAGTAGGAGGAGAAACCCAGCAACTGCTATTCCACTGGCTGAGTCACACCACCTGGATTAAAGACAAAGCCTCTGCACTAGCTATCCCTTTCCTTCAGAAAAATAACCCTTTCAGAAGATACCACATAAGGACAGAAGGGAATTATTTTTGTCAATTAAACCATGAACTAAAGTTATGAGCTGCGGCAAACCAGTATTTTCCTCACTTTGTCTTTAATGCTCTTGAGTATAAAATGTGACCAGGCATCTATAGGTGTTTGCATTACTATACATTTATTGCTGACTCTTCCCCTTTAGCTCACCTCTGACCCAATTCTTTACAAGATTCTGCACCAATCACCTAGGAGATGTATGATCAGGTCCTCTTGAACTATAGACTGGTCAATGTCATTTTCTGACCTCTCTGTGCAAGCTTACTTGCTTTGTCTTCGAGTGACTAACAAAAAGTCAAGACAGGATTCTGCTATGCTGTTGTGCCTCATTTGTGTTTTGTGTGCCCCCACCCCGATAAGCTGCTTAAGATTTAGATTCCTAATTGTAAAGACTTAGCTACTTGATTCTAGTCAAATTTTGCTTTTAAAGTAACTGACCAATTCTTAACTTCACTTTGATAAAAAATACTCATTTGGAAATTGGAATTGTTTTGGTTCCTTTGCCTAGTCTAATGGTTCATTGTATTCGTGCACTGGACTTCCACAGTTCACGTATGGAATTCACTGCCCCAGGGAGGGGCCACCAATCTGGATGGTTTTAAAGGGGGACTGGACTAATTCATGAAGGAGACTATCCATGGCTACCGTTTTTGCTGGCCACGTGCCATCTCTGTTATCAAAGGCGGCATGTCTGTGTACAGCACTGTATGGGTAAACTCCAAGTAAATCTTGCCCAATGGCTCAACCAGGATGATGCATGTATGCAAGTTGATGATGCAAGTTCTCTCTTAAGAACTATAATAAGAAGCACTAAAATAATTAAATCTAATACTAACCTGAAAGGTATCCACTCATCCCTTTATCAAGGCTATTAAATTTCTGCCTATATTTTAACCTGGAAGCCTGAGGAACTGCCCAATCTGAAGATCCAGTCTTAGGTGAATTCCCAGTTAGTGAGGTAGTAGAAGAAGAATTTGAACTGCAATAAGAAAAGAGAGTCATGTTTTTTTAAAAAAATAGTCCAATATATAGTACATTATAGCAACACCATTCAAAATGGTCATTCTTCATTTTGATTTCTGTATGAATACATTGATTACACATTTCTTGGGGAAAAACTTGTGCGCTTCCAGCTGAGATTTTAGTGTGCAATCACCATGGGTCATTTACTTTCATTTCACAATGATGGTGCCAAATGATATTTTTATCCAATTGTAATCAGCCCATGTTTTCCCAATGTTTTATCTTCTATCTAGCTTCCAGGTACATGGCTCCTGATTCTGCCAGTCACAAGGCACTCATCTGGTTCCAATGTGTAATGTCAATTCAGAGGTTGTTTAATCCACCAATTAGTTGATTTCCACCAGAGCATGTGAGCACCCCACTTCCAGCTTTCATAAACAGCCCAAGAAAGGCAAGTTGCTTATCTGTAACTGCCATGCTTTGAATAGTCATCTGGGTATTCACACATTTTCTAGAGCCTGTTGCCAGGAAGGTTTAATAGCTGAGAGTGTTTAGGCAGGAACGCCTCCCCTTGCAACTGTATAAAATGGTTTCCACCATTTTCCCTTGGTTCCAAAAAAACCACCTGGTGGCTTTGGGACCAAGGGAGAAATAACAGAGTGGGGGTTCCTACCCTGCCCACAGCAAGATGGCACTGTTCCGGAATAGTACCATAAAGTGGTACTAGGAGGACAGCAGCACTGAGTCCACATTAGCAGATTCGTACCAAATCTGCCATTAAACAGGGAAATATTTGGGGCAGAAGATGCTGACAATACACAGATAGCTAAGTTGCGCACAACACCCAGAGCGGTAGGTGGCTGTATGAATGCACAAATGACTACTTGAGAAAGATACTTACAGGTAAGCAACTTGCCTTTCATCTTTGTGGTCCCTGTGCATCACACATATGGGCAACTAGTAAGCTTACTCATACAGGGTTGATGGGTGGAGTTGTCATTTTAGAATCACTGAAAGAACTGCTCTCCTGAAAACACAGTCTGCTCTGGCCTGGACACCAAGGTGATAATGTTTGAAAATGTTGAAGGCATTGGCCACGTTGCCACTTTGCACAGGTCTGGTAACAGGATACCTGCTATGCTGTAAAAGGCACCACCCCTTGGGTCGAGTGTGCTTTAGGTGGTACAGGGAGCTGCAGTCCCACTAACTCATAAGCCAGAATAATTGTTCAAGCAACCTAAGCTGATAGCCTGAGGTGAGAGAGGCTGACCTTTTGCCTTGCATCCATCACAAACAAGAAGTTTGGGGAATTGACAGAAGAACTCAGCTGAGAAAGCAGCCCGCTTTGTCTGGTACAATCTTCTAGCGGCTGGTTCCAGAGCTGCTTTGAGAACAGTTTAATTGTTCCTGGAGAGGAGTGTGTGTGTGCTCTAGGGATGGATCCTCCATGCCATCAGATGAAGGGTTTTGATGTCCAGATGTAGCAGCATCCCCTGATTGTACAGGATCAGGTCGGATACCAGCAGGAGCTGGATGTAATTCTCCCTGGACAGGTTGATGATCCAGGTGAACCATGGTCAGGAATAAATGGAGATGTATCCTGAATTTTACCCTCTGATATGAATGCCAAGAAGGGATCTAGTCTTGGTAGTGGCCCTGGTGTTGGCAGCTGTAGGGAGGCACCAAGGGGAGGCTCAATGTCAGATGGTACCAGGCATGGTTCCATGCGGTGCTGTTTAGGCTTTGGTACTGCAGAGTCTTTAGAATGCCCTTCCTTTGCTCACTTGGCAATTGTTTGGCCTTCTTGTGCTTCACCATATTGCCTAGAGTAGGAGACAGTGAAGAGGCCACCAAAAGTGTGGCTGAAAGTGCTGTAGCTGAGGGAGACGGCACCAATCTGCTGGAGCAGATTGAGACAACTGTAGATGCCCTCCACAATTTTTCCCTACATGCCCTTCCGACCCTTAAGATCTGCAGCAGAGGCCCTGCTCCAAGAACCCTCCTTGAAGGAGATTAGGAGACAGAACACCTGGAGGAGGGCTTTCTCTGTGCCAGCTATGGAATGGACTCCCTAAAGAGGTCCACCTGGCACTGACATATGCTTTTTGGCGCCAGGTCAAGGCCTTTTTATTCACCTAGTATTTTAATGTTTAAAAGATTTTAATTATGTTTTACTTCAGTTGTGGGTTATTAGTCTTATTGTTTGGGGTGTTTATGATCTTTTATACTGTAGTATTTATTAAATTTGTTTGTAAGCTGCCCAGAGATGCATAGTGATTAGACTGGTTAGAAATATCCCAAATAAATAAATGGGCAGGAAGACTCAAAGTCGAGGCTTCAATGGCACAGAGGAACTTGTTAGGCTTCACACGGAGCTGATGAGTTCATTTTTCCACACCCACTTGGAGAACAACTGGCAGTGAGAACATTTATTGATGACCTGCCATTCTCTCAGGCACACAAGCAATGAATGCCCATCAGTCAGGAGCAGTCCAGCATTGCAATGGATGCTTTTTCAGAAAGGGGCCTTCAGTGCCATCAGGAAAATAGGTAAGAAAAGCAAGAAATAGTAAATAATAGTAAAAAGGAGATAGGTTGTGTAGACAAAGAGGATTTCTTTTTGTATGTTACGTGTGTGCGTGCATGCATGCGTGTGTGTGTGAAGGAGCAGAAAATTGTTTGAGGGTTAAGAAATAAAGGGATCGGAAAGATGTCAAGAGTAATTAGAAAAGGGTTGAGGACAAACACTTCAAAGAGAAAAGAATGTAGAGAAAGAACTTTCCAATGCACCAAAGGTGGTTGAAGAAGACCTGAGGGGATATGGTAGAAGTCCCCCACATGGGGGGGGGGGTGCCCCCCAAAATGCTCTCAGCTATTAAATCTTCCCAACAAAAGGCTCCACACAGGTGCAGAGCCCAGATGTGTGCGGTGCACAGAGACCATAAAGAACACCCCTGTTCCTGGTTCATTTGATGTGGTGTGTAAACTATCATAATAATCCTTTGAAACAGCTTATAGCTGGGGGTAAGTGTCAAGACTGGCTTCTTCAACTAATATGGGCAATTCCTCTCTTCTGAGCCATCTGCAACATAGAAAGAAACTGCTGGGACTACTGGCTGAGAAACACTGGAGATTGAGAGCCGGTGTGGTGTAGTGGTTAAGAACACGGGACTGGGACTCAGAGGATCTGGGTTCTAGTCCCCGCTCAGCCATGGAGCCAACTGGGTGACTTTGGGCCAGTCACAGACTCTCAGCTCAACCTACCTCACAGGGTTGTTGTTGTGGGGATAAGATGGAGGAGAAGAATGATCTAAGCTGCCTTGAGCCCTTTGTAGGAAAAAGGCAGGATATAAATCGAAAAACAAACAAACAAACAAATAAAATCATAAGATCTTTTTCCATCTAAACATGAATAGGATTGTGCCTGAAAGATGTGTGGGGCAAAGGGAAGAAGATCTGGTAGAACTAGGAGCCTTCTGTTTGGAAGCACCTCTGGCCTGGAAAGACCATTGAAAGATAGCTTTGTGTTGAAAACAGTATAATCCTATATTTGAAGCTTGAAAATTCCATGCCCAAAAATCCATACCTACTAGATCCCAAATCTATCAGGGACTGTGTCTTCTGGATATTGGCACCACCAAATCCTCCTACCATGGGACTATATGAACTAGAATGAGGCAAAGCTGAAATAAGAGAAAAAATGAGACAAGTGAATGAGTTAGCAGTTCAACTAACAGGCAGCAACACCTTCACTGATATCAACATAGACAGCTATCCTCACCTGATTAAGACCTGATTACTACAACAGGCAAGTCATATAGCACACTATCTGTGTGCCATACTTGGATACATTTGAATTACTTGTCTTTTTGGAAAAGATCTGTAGAGTCTGTATCAAAAAGAACTGGCTCTTAAACTATTCTCACTGCAACACCCTAATATATAACCTAACTCTTTTGAATTGTTTGTTTACCCAAGGAGTTTCCATTTCCCCAATACTCCCTTTCCCTCTTCCTATATCCTCTTTCCCTCTTCCTATATCCTATGTACTGTTCTGAAAAAAATCAATCAATCATGCACTCTGTATTTATGTGCTTTTTAATCAACACTTAATTGATCAATCTTTAAACAGTTTTTGTGTGCATATAATTCTGCGTATGTATCCTGGTAGGAGTGGACTTCACAGCTTGCTAGCCGAAACAGTGGTTGACTCTCAACTCAGCCAGGAAGTTTAGAAAACTACAAGTGATACCAACTTATGTAAAAACAATGACTAGCATGGTACCTAGTCAACAAATTTATTTGACTTACGTAGCATGCCAACATTTCCTTTTATGGGGCGAGGGGACCTCAGTGGCTGTGATCAGGAGTGGAAGGAGTGGCAGGGAATCCTCTGCTAACTCTTCCTGTCATTAGTCTGTACAAAAATGACCTCTTCCAAACTGCTCTCCCACTGTGGGGAAAAGAGGAGGGTCCCTACCTTCCCAAACATAAGTTGTATGCATGGTTTTTGGCACAAGAAAAGGGGCCAAGCTGCACTCCATATTCAGTTTGTTCTCCATTGCAGTCTCAAAGGCTGTTATTCATTTTAAAAAAGTATTGTAGGGGTGGAGGTAAAATCACATATAGATTTGCTTCACACTTCATGGCAACAATTCCTGAGTTGTTTAACCTAGGAATTATGGTGACATGCAATGTGTCCAAGTCACATGCTCGTTATTTCTATTCTCAATCAACACCCTCAGGAATGCCCTGTACCTACATTTTGTGACCCACAAA
Organism: Varanus salvator macromaculatus; assembly: GCA_023646645.1. NCBI lineage: Eukaryota > Metazoa > Chordata > Lepidosauria > Squamata > Varanidae > Varanus > Varanus salvator. The sequence continues at coordinate 17,408,006 of JAIXND010000798.1, read as the reverse complement.
TTCAGAAACTCGGGGTTCCTTATGGGTTCCAGTAACAAACCATGGGCAACAATAAACCTTGGGCTGATAATTGACAATGGAAATGAATTGCACACAACTCATACGTTCCACTTTTCCTCCAGGAACTGCTATTGTGATATGTGAATCAGTCAGACTTTGAGTTTCAGTTTTATGAGATCTGACTACATTGCCTGTGAGAAAAGACAAATGTGGAAAAAAGAAGAGCTTTCACGTTTCTCCGTTTTCTCAAGAGGGGGAATCAGAGAGACCAAGATTTCTCACTCCAGATAGTTTCTGACTTGGACTGTCAGAAATGCAAATTCTCTGACAATAGACCTGATTATACTTACTTGAAGAGTATGATGCAGGAAGTGGCTGCAAGAAGCCAGATGTTCCATTTGGCAATGACGACGTGCTGACAGAAGGCAGCAGGGGAGCAGAAATAACCAGGGGAGGGATGGACGTTACAGAAGGAAAGGATGACATGGGAGCTAAAGGTGTAATCGTAGGTACAGGCGCAGGAATAGACAGATTTGGCATACTGCCCATACCTAGAAGAAGAATTGAACAGTTAACGCAGAGATAGGGTCTACCAAGCTGTGGTCCATACCCTAAGGAATTCCCTCCCCAGAGAAATATGGCTAGCCTATCTTTAAGACAACATTAAAAACTCATCTGTTCTCCCTGCTTTTTAATTGAAAGAATCTGTGCAATACTTTATCATAACTCCTTTATTTAAATTACGGTTATTTTTATGGCTTCAGACAGCTCTGCTATTCATGTGCAAATTATAGTACAGCATGTGCACAACGTGGGCTGATGGCTACATGAAGGAACTAACTGCAGTATGTCTTGAACCCCAGGTATTACTACAGTGTCACCAATACACAGGAGAATCATCTCAGTAACACTTCTTACTGTATTCAGAAGCTTTATGAGAAAAATTATCTGCACATATTTTGACAAATATAATGATTATATCATAGATTTGCACATCGTTATCTTCATCAATAACAATTTGAGGAAGGAACCATTTTTTATACATTATATACATGTATAAATGTATTAAATATTCATGATTACCAAAACGAGCAGACATCAGGGGTGAGAATATTGGCGCCTGCTTCATGACTGGAGGGAGAATTACAGGCAATGGTTGACCTTGTAGTTTTAACTTGATGAGTTTCATAGCTATGGAAAATTCCTGTTGATCCATTTTCCCATCCTTGTTCAGGTCGGAGAGAGCCCTTTAAAAACAACAGCATATATACACAAAGAGAACATATACTTGTGCACGTCCTACTATTTAACAGTAGTGGACATTCAACCTTGGGTACTTCCTTTATTTTTCTATTTGGTGGAGTGCTCTTATTGGTTTTCTCATGTACCAAGTACCACTTACGACCTGCACAGTGGACCCCCTTACAAACAGAACAGACCCCATGTGGCATCAGCCTCCAGCCACAGTTGCTTATGAAGCAGTAGGGTGGGAGGATGATATACTGAAAGTTTCTGGTTCATGAATCACATAGCTAAATCTCGCCCATATGCCATTGATTGCTATTCATGACTATTCTACCACTGAATTCAGTTTACTAATTCTTTAGAGAAAAAATATATCCAAATTCCAAAGATATTTTAAGGATCTTGCTTTGAAGGAAAAAAAGATTTTTTTTCAAACAAAATTATTTTGGTCACATACTGTCCAGAGAGGGTGCTGAATTACTAACTGTGAAATTTTAGATACATACAGATCTATCTGGTGATTCTTTTAGCTACACACTTAAAGTGGACAGTCTCCCTTTGTACACAGGATATGATACAGATTGCTCTGTTGTTTCCACACCTGACATTCACCCACTGGGACTTTACATTTACACAGGGGCTAGATACACATAAACTGTCCACACAAAGTGCACGTCTTGATTTTGCGCTGTCTGGGTCATGCTAAGTATACATTTGTGGGACTCTATACAGATGAAAATCTTTTTGCAAACAAGACCTCCAATGCACAAACATCAGTCAGAGATGAAGGAGAAGGTGGGCTAGCATTTTGGAAACTTATGCAAGGTCAGGGAGTATTTCTTTTCTTTTGGATATTTATATGCTTAATATTCTGATGAAACAACCTACGAAGCAACTGATAATAAAATATAATAAAATACAAAATGGAAAAAATATAAAGATAATCCTAGCATTCTAAATTCTAAACTCAAAGGCAGTAAATTCAAAATCTTGTTTAAAGACAGCACAGATATGTTGGTAATAAAGTTAATGTAGCTGCAATTAATGTAAAGTTAATGTAAGCTCCCAGAACTCATATAAAGAGATACAGGGGTGACACTGGAAGGTGAAAGAAAAAGTCTTCAGGTCCTATGGAGCCACAATTTCCCATAGGGTTCTGGTAATTTTTCTGAGTACTTTGAAAAATTATCTAAATTCTTCCAATGCTTTTTAAGAGCCTCATGTTAGCTCCAGAAACTTTCTTAAAAAAAGAAAATAGTGGGTGGCAGGGTGCCATTTTAAACTGTGCTCCCTTGCTGGTACTATGAGTATACGTGTGTGAGTGCATGCATATGTGTGCACATGAGAAAGAAAATGTGTGAGCAAGAACTTATGGAATCTGCTCCCCAGAGAGGCTCGCCTGGCGCCGTCATTATTTGCTTTTCGGCGCCAGGCAAAGACCTTTTTATTTAAGAAATATTTTAATTGTTAATTTATTTATTAATTTATTAATTTATTAGTTTAACTGTGAATTTTAGTTTTTGTTAGGTTTATTTATAGTTTTAATTGGGGACTATGAGATGGGCCAATTTTAGTCTTTATAACTTGTAGCTTAGTTGTAGGTCAATTTGTGTTTTTGTTTTATATTGTATTTGTTTTGTATGGACCTGCTGTGAGCCGCCCCAAGGCTAGTTGGCAAGGGGCGGCATAGAAATTTTTCTAATAAATAATAATAAATAAATAAACTTACTTCTTTTGGGGGATGGAAAAGAAGAGTGAGGCGCTGCCAGGATACAGAAATCCAAGTGGTGCCTCAGCCCCTCCTCCTTGTGAGCAGGAATAAAGCATTTAGATGATTGGGGAAGGGAAATGAAGAAGCAATCCTCACCTCTGTGTTCCTTTTGCCTTCTACTAGAGGAGGGCTTTCTCTGCAGTGGCACCCCGCCTATGGAATGCGCTCCCCAGATAGGTCTGCCTGGCGCCATCATTATTTGTTTTTTGTTGCCAGGCTAAGACCTTTTTATTTCAACAATATTTTAATAACTTTTAATATTAGCTATATAGGGTTTAATCTGCAGCCAGGGTGGATCTGGATTTTATTTGTATTATGTTTTATTCTATTCTTCTTATTTATGTAAGCCGTCCTGAGGCTCTGCAAAAGGACGGCATACAAATATTCTAAATAAATACATACATACTAGATGCTCTTAATCTCCTGATCTGAGAGGGCTTATGGGCAGCCACTTTGGCTAGCTCCACAAATCAAACATTTTAATGGGTACTAGGAAGAAATAACTATGCTGGGAGTTCTACAGAGCAGATTAAATGTGTACAGTGGTACCTTGGCTCACAAACTTAATCTGTTCCAGGACTCTGGTCGTGACCCAAATTGGTTGTGAGCCAAGTTAAATTTCCCCATAAGGTTCAATGTAAATAAGGTTAATCCATTCTGTAACCATTTTTTAAATCAGAAAAATGTGACGCAAAGTGACAACAACAAAGATCATGGCCATCTCCACCCCGCTCGACCACCCCAAACATAAGTGCTGCCATCTCCCCACCCTGCCCCCACAGCACGACCAAGATCACGCCTGTCATCCCTGCAGGCTCCCATCATCCTGGCACGCTGGGGGGTGGAGGGGAGAGATGAGTGTGATTGTGGGCGCACTGGGGGAGGGAGAGATGGGCGCAAACGGTGCACTGAGAAGGCAGCAGCACACCTCCGATCACGAACGGAAAGTGGGGAGATGGCCACGATCCTAGTTGCTTTCGTGCAGGGAAGGCATGCTGCTGCAGGAAAGACAGGAGCAGCAAAGCAGGGCCATGGGGGAGATGGCCGAGATTCTGCCTGTCTTTCCTGCAGCAGCATTCCTCTGATCACGCATGCCTTCCCTGCATGAAAGCAACTGGGATCGTGGCCATCTCCCCACTCGGTGGGGGGCGGGGGAGATGGCTGCGATCTTGGTCGCCATCCAAAGTGCTGTTCGTGACCCAAGTCAAAACCTTTCAGAAATTTTTGTTTGTGACCCAATTTGTTTGTGAACCAAGGCATTTGTGAGCCGAGGTACCACTATATTTTCCCTATGATTTCAAAATTTCCAGAGATTTTACCACTGTTGTCTTTCTGTAAATGTCTTCATGGAAATAGTAAAGGCTAGGCAGCAATATAGTAGTGACAGATTTTATTTTCTTGGGATCCAAGTTCACTGCAGATGGTGACTGCAGCCAAAAAATTAAAAGATGCTGGGTGGACTCTGGGGGATGGTGGAGGACAGGACAGGCTGGTGTGCTGTGGTCCGTGGGGTCGCAGAGGGTTGGGCACAACATTGTGACTGAACACACACACACAGAGGCAGCAATATATGAACAGCTTTCCTTTAAAATGTTATTCACCATTCTAAATCTAATAAGTAAGTATAATTATACAGTGCACAATATAGCTGGAATACAATATGTGAAGTAAAGGGGTTTCATGTAGTCACCCAGATAGAATGTCTGTTTAGGAGGGCAACAGGTGGAACTTTTCTACAGGATGTTTTTGGGAACAGATATAACTCTTGAATCTGTTACAACTGTTATAAGAGCACCCACATGTGGTAGGAGTGTGAGGAAGTTATGGGGATGTGTCTGGGAAGAAACATTATGCCAGTGTTTGAGTAAAAGCAACAGAGGTTTATAAGGTAAGCTAGGAGGAAGGGAAAGGGCAATGTGCTACCAACACAGCAAAGGACATCTCAATGATTTCTGTGTACCGTATTTTTCACTCTATAAGACGCACTTTTCCCCCCTCAAAAGTAAGGGGAAATGTCTGTGCGTCTTATAGAGTGAATGTGTGTGTGCCTGACGCCCGGGACGCTGCCGGCCCGCCTGCACCACCCCGCACTCCGGGAACTGATCACCCTCACCGGGAAGCTCCACGCCTCCGCGCACCGCTGCCCAGCGCCATTGCTCCGCGCCACCGCGCACCGCTGCCCCGCGCCACTGCCGCCATGCACCACGTTGCCCCGTGCCACCGCTGCCGCGCACTGCGCTGCTGCGCGCAGCCACCCCACACCGCCGACGCGCACCGCTGCCCCGCACCACCGCAGATGCAGGCACAGATGACACTTTAGAAGCACAATAGCACAATCCTTCTAAAGCCCCGCCGCTACCCCACACTGCCATCCCGCGCCAGCACAGATGACACTTTAGAAGCACAATCCTTTTATTAAAGTTTAACAGGTTAAGAAACAGTATACATTGAAGCAGCGTTCTCTTTGAGATGTGAGAGAAGCAACTGACAATGTAAAGAGCTGGATCCAAACTTAAGCTTCCCCTCCTTCCATTCCTTTCAGAAAGAATTCAGCCCTGAAGGTGGCCCCTGCTGCATGAGGGCTAGACAGCAGGAATGCTGGACACTTCTGAATTGGTCCACTTGTTTAGCCTGTCATATCCTGTTGGTGCCAAGGACACCCCTTCCATCTCCTCCCCACCACTCTGAAATGTCTCCCTCCTTTTCCAAAGAGGGCTGGTTCTCTCTCATTGCCCTGAGCATCTTCAGTAAATAACCTATAAATCACCAACTCATCTACTCAGCTCTGCCTCTTCCTCCTCAGAATCAATTGATGACTTTCTTATACAATATGTACATCATGGCCCTAAGATCACTCTCTAGCCATGTACCAGCACTCTAGGACAATTTTTAAAAAGGGATCTGGAAAATTATATGCTGCTTTGCTTTCTGTTGGTTCTGCGTAAATTGGTTGAAAGTGTTATTCAGGATAGATTCAGTTAACATATAGAAGAACTAGCCCTGCTTTAAAAGAATTCTTTGAGAGTGTCACTACTACACGTGGACAGAGCAATCAAATAGACATTGTTTTCTTCCAAAAGCCTTTTGATAAAATCCATCAACAGACTCTTGAGAAAACCTGGTAGTGATGGAATAAGGGCTGTGTGTGCACACACATGTTGTCCTATGGATCAGTAACTGATTAAAGAATTGAAAGCCAACATTGAGAATGCATGGTATTCTCACAAGATTCTGCATTAGGATCAGTGCTTTTCAACCTGTTCATAAATGATCTGGAATTAGAAGTGAGCAATAAAGTAGCCAAGTTTGCTCATGATACTAAAATAAAACATTTAAAAGGGATTGTGAGGAATTCCAGTGGGATCTCTCCGAGCTGGGAAAAAGGGCATCAGAACGGCAAATGCTGTTCAGTGTAAGCAAGTGTAAAGTTAGCATGCTGGGGCAAAAGAATCTCATCTTCAAGTATAAGCTGATGGAATCTGAACTAGTGCTGACAGACCAAGAAAGGGGTCTTGAGAATGTTGGTGGACAGCTTGATGAAAATGTCAAATGTTAGGAGGGAATGCCATAATTAGGAAAGGAATTGAAAATCAAATTTCCAAGATCATATTCCTCTTATACAAATCTTTAATATGACCATACTTAAAGTATTGTGTACAGTGCTGGCCACCACACCTGAAAAATGACATTGTTGAAAAAAGTGCAAAGAAGGGCAACTAAAACAATCAAGGGATTGGAGCAGCTCCCCTATCAGACTTTGTTACAACAACCAGGACTGCTTCTCTTAGGAAAATGATGAGTAATGGGAAGCATGGCAAAGATGTTCAAAATTATGCATGGTGTGAAAAAGTAGAAAGTGGGACATTTTCCTCCTCTCTAAAAAAAAAAGGGGGGGGTTAATCCCCATGAAAACACCCATCACTCCTTTGTTCTGAAAAAAAAAAAGATTCAGCAGCAGAAGTGTAGCGAGCTTGAAATACCTTTTGGGAATGGAAGGGAAGTTCCCCACAATTCAGTTTTGTCTCTCAAGGGTAGGGCCTTTTAATACCTCATGGATAATTAACTGGGACTTCTAAATGCTTAACAAAAACAATGTGGATATAAAGTTCCCTTCCCAATTGAGGATACAAGAAACACAATTATTATAGTGATCTCTGCAACTGTGCAAATGTTAGATTTTCACACCCTTGGCCCAGAGGAAGAAATGACACACAAGAGACCACTGAGTGAGCATTTCTCTCAACTCAAAAGGATGCGTAGATGCAGCCCGAGTTTCTTAAGCATCACTTTTAAATATGAAAAAAAGAGAGAGAGAAAAGTTGGAGGATTGAATTTAGGTCTCTCCTCATTGCTCACCTTCTCTGTCTAAGATAGAGGCAAGAAAAACCAGAGAGAGCAGGTATGCTGGGGGTGTGCAATCAAAAGAATATTTACAGTTTATTCAGACCTACAGGAAATACATGTGGCATTGAAGGGACTGCAGAGATGGATTCTATACAAGATGTTTTCATCCCCTAACAGTTACATGCAGTCTGCGGGGGATGGGGGGGTCATGCACAGTATGCTAGAGGCACAAGAGAGTAAAGCAACTGGGATTAAGACATCCTAACACATCCCATTCTGTTATAGTATATTAAATAGTTTAGTAAACCATTTGATTCAGAATATTTTTTTCTTGTTTTCCTCCTCTAAAAACTAGGTGCGTCTTATGGTCAGGTGCGTCTTATAGAGCGAAAAATACGGTAGGTATGGCCTGGTCTAAGTGTCTCCTTTTGTGCAGGCAAGGTAGAGCCATTTGTGATTGCATAGTTAACGTTAGGGAGAAAAGACTCGGTGTGAAACAGCTTGCTCTTAGATGTGGAACACAAAAACTACTGATCAGCTTCTTCATTGTGGCAGCTTTCTGCATTTCCTTATTTGCATCCTGTTTTTCAAGGATACATTTCTCAAACTATCCTCCTTTCTTTTTCCTGTGTTCACTAACACTGCATTTTGATACAGGATAGGTTCTTCAGCTGCTCTCATTCACTTAGTTCCCCAAACAGTGGATAATTCCATTTAAGTCTAATATCTATGTCCTGTGCTAGAAATTTCAATGTAGATATAAATAAAATGACCTTTTCTTACAGATCACACCAATCAACACAGAAAAAAAGAGAATAGTGAAGAACCACAGTGCTCCAATAAAGGAAAAAAAAATCAGATTGTATATACAATATTATCTGGGAGTAAGCCACAGTGGAACTTAATTCTGATTCAACATACATGCAATTGCATTGTTGGTATCACAAAATAAAATATAAACATGATAATATCAAGTATCATATATCTATTTACCATATTTCAGCCAAGACTGGAGAGGGCAAACCTGATTGTAAAAAAAAGTTACGAGCTTGATCTCCTGTACAGAAAAAAAGAAGGTGGGGGGAAAGCAGAGAGAGACATCATAATATAAATCTACTGTACCTATTGTCCAGATTTAGAAAGTCTGAACATCCCTACTCCCACTTAAATTCCCACCCAATCTTTTAATTATCACTAAAACACTTTTCAGCCTATCATTTAATAGAGATTGTTAAAGAAATTATAGAACAACACTTAAATATTTTATTTATTTATTTATTTTACAAATTTGTATGCCGCCCCCTTGCACTTAAGCCTCGGGGCGGCTGACAACATATAAAAATACAAATTTGAATACCACATAAAACAAAATCCAATTTAAAAGCTGGCCCATCTCATAGTCCAAGAATAAAAATATTTCATATACATATAATAAATAAAAATATATAATAAATTAACAATTAAAACATTTCTTAAATAAATAAAAGTTGCTTTAGTAAAATTTTTATTTAAATTATTCAAATAGAATGCTCAGGTGAACTCTTCCCCTCCCACCTGCGTATGTCATGCCCACTAGGCTCAATCAAACATTATAGGATATACACATACAACATATTATACCCCAGAGTCTTCTGTATATCCATATGTGGCTTAAGGCAGAAGCATAAAAACTGGGTAGTGGCAAGTACTACTGGTCTGGTAGCTCCCCGTTTGTCAGAAGGAATTTTATATCAAATTTCAACAAAAAGACAAATCTGTGAACTGAATATTCAAATTATAATGAAGAACACAGGACATTGAAGAAGCACCCACCCACCTGTAACATATCCCCCAACTGGTTTGAGGCTGTCAAACTGCTTGTCATACTTCGTTCGTTCTTCAATAGTGATAGCCCACATATTTGGGCCTCCTGGAAGACAAAAGGAAATGCCTTTTTAAAACCATTCCATACAGGTATGTTTGATTGGAGTAGGGTGGGGCAGGGGAAAAGAAAAGAACTATCTTTGTTTCTTAGATGATAATATTAGACCAAGTGCTTTTATGATGTACCTTATCCTTCTCAGTTTGGCAGGAATGCTTCCTAATTGTACAATTATGAGTTATTCCTTTACACATTGTTTATCTTTAAAAGAATTTTACAAGCTTTGCTTCCTGTCATTTTAAAACTTTTTGCAGTTAAATGATTGGGTCTCTTTTTTTGCTCAGAATCCTCCCAGAAAAAAGTCCTCCACATTTTCATAAAGCAGCTATTTTTGTCTCTCCATCCCCATCCCATTATCATTATTATTATTATTATTATTGACTATGGAAGCCAGGTCCCAACATAGGCATCACAAATCAAATATCTAGCAAGACTGCATACACTGGATACCCTAAAGTTTATGACAAAGACAAAACATGAAATGTCCACATAACTTGTGGTTCTATGATCCAGGTCACACTGGTATTACATACAGATTAAATCCTTTTTATTACAGGTTGCTCTCTGTTTCTCTGTTTCAAATCCCATTGCCTAATAAGAATATAATTGTCTCTATTTCAAACTCCAAACAATTTCTAAGTATATACTATATGAATGTTTATTCTTTAATATTTATCTTAGTTTATTTTAAGATAAATGTTTAAACACTGTGTACTGCTAAACATAATAGGAACTTGAAGTGTTGTAGGAAGTGTTTGAATATTGCATTTAGCTTCTTGTCCAGTCTCACCAGATAGCTAACAGCTCTTTTACACATTTTTATGCCAGTGATCTCAAATATATGGCTGCAAATTGACAAATGAGATTAAAATTTATGTGATTATATTTTAATCTATAAATGAGATTTGCATAATAGGCAAATACAGTATTTCTAAAACAAATTCCATGCCTCCTTTGGTGTCACTAGTATAAAACACATGTCACAAGAGGTATCATCTTAGGAGCGCATACCGCACGGGTGTGAGAGAAGGGAAATAGTGTTTAATAGCTGCCTTCCTTTTTAAGATGATGCTTGATAGCTGCAATTTCTATGAATCTACAACCCATAAACATCCCTTTTAAAAAAAGAACTGCTGCTGCCTGTTTAAGCATAGATAGGTTTTAATCAATTAAGGGCACAAACTCAAAGGCTGAAAATCTCCACTCCTCCCATTCTGCATTTTGCTAGACAGCCAGTTTTGACTAGCTATCTGGGACCCTTCAGAATGGAAGGAAAGGAGGCTGCTGAAGTTAAAAGAAATGCTGTATCCTGGCCTATGCAGTCTGTCCCCACTTTGCAGACCAGAGTGCCCCTTTTACCCTCCCCCAAGGTAGAGTTCACTACCTCAAGAAGCAACCAGCGCAATTCTTTCTGCTTAAGCTACATAGGACATTGAAATACAGTCTGAGACCCACCGCCAAGGTCAGAGATCTGTGTAGGGGTAGTAGGAACATTCTCTAAAGTATTTTCTTTGATTAATCTAACGAAAGACTGAAGAGGGGCTAATATTGTACCCCTCCTCAAGAAAGGGAAAAGAAGAAGAACCTGGAACTACAGACTAGTCAGCTGGACATCAATTCCTGAGAAATTTCTGGAGCGGATTATCAAGCCATCGGTCTGCAAACACCTTGAAAACAATGCAGCGATTAATAGGAAGGAGCCAACATGGATTCCTCAAGATCAAAACCTGCCAGACTAATCTGATTTCATTTTTTATTAAGTAACCTCTCTGGTGGACTGTGTGAATGCTGTGGACACAGCATATCTTAACTTCAGCAAAGCTTTTGACAAAGTGGCCCATGATCTCCTGAGTAGCTAAAAGTAGCTAGACTATCAGGCGGATTCATAGTGGCTTACAAAATTGGACTCAAAGAGTCCTCATCAACAGCACATTCTCAAAGTGGAGTGCAGTAACAAATGGGATATGGCAGAGTTCAGACTGGGGCCAGCGCGCTTCAACATTTTTATTAATGTTTTCGATAGGGAAAAGCAGGGAACTATGATCAAATCTGCAGATTTCACAAAACTGGGTGGGATAGCAAATAACCTGAAAGACAGAAAGAAGGTTCAAGGTGAACTTGATAGGTTGGCAAGCTGGGCTGAAAAAAACAGAATGAAATTCAGTGGGAACAAATGCCAAGTTCTGAACCTAGGAAAAACAAACCAAAGGCATCATTACAAGATGGGGAACACTTCCTCAACAATACTTCAAGTGAGAAGAATCTTGGAATTGTAGATTCCAAGCTGAATATGAGTCAACAATATGATGTGGCTGCAAAAGGGGAAAATGCTATTTTAGGCTGCATTAATAGAAGGATCACTTCCAATTTTTATTTATTTATTTTTATTTATTAAAACATTTCTATGCCGCCCCATTGCAATAAAGCCTCAGGGTGGCTTACAACAATAATTATAAACAGAAAAATTATACAGAATAATTATAAACAATAATTATAAACAGAACATAAATCAAATCTACCCCCCCCCCGCGGTGCATCTTGGCAAAAACCCTTTAAAATCCAACTCAACAAAACTATTAACAACTAAAATACGATTTAAATAAAGTAAGTTATTTATTTAAGTAAATAAAAAGGTTTTTGCCTGGCACCGAAAAACAAATAATGACGGCGCCAGGCGGACCTCTCTGGAGAGCGCATTCCACAATTGGGGCACCACTGCAGAGAAAGCCCTCCTCCAGGTACTCACCCTCCAGGAACCCGCTGGTTGGGGGAATAACCAGAAAGAGGGACAGTTAACCATCTGTCCCTCCTTCTTCTATGCTGACCCGTTAGACCCCCAACGCCATAATGCCCCCTGCCCATCACCACCCCAATGGCGGTGCCCCCACGCTCCCCAGGCAACATCATATCAGCCGAAATGCACCAATTAAAATAAATAATCTAAAACCCACAATTAAAACCCCATTTAAAACATTTAAAACAACCTACCTGCAACCGCCACCCCCAAACTGCCGCTAGTCTTCCGAGTAAGGCCAAGTAGGCCGAGTAAGGCCGACCGCGGCCAGAGCCCCTGGCCAGCCCAGCCCTCCCTCGGCCCCCAAACGGCCCCCAAACGCCGACTGCCCCAAATCACATGAAGTACTAGTTCAGCACTGGTTAGGCCTCATCTAGAGTACTGTGCTCAGTTCTGGACACCAAAGCTGAAGAAAGAGGCAAACAAGCTGGAAAGGGTTCAAAGGAGGGTAGCAAGGATAATCCAAGAACTGGAAACACAGCCCTTTGAGGAAAGATTTAAAGAACTGGGCATGTTTAGCCTTAAGAAGAGAAGACTGAGGGTAGATACAATAGCACTCTTCAAGAACTTGAAACACAGAGGAAGGCCAGAATCTCTTCTTGATCTTCCCAGAGTGTTGGACACAGAACAAAACACTTAAGTTACAGAAAGCCAGGTTCCAGCTGAACATCAGGGAAAAGTTCCTGATTGTTAGAGCAGCATGACAATGGAACCAATGACCTAGGAAGGTTATGAGCTCTCCCACACTACAGGTATTCAAGATGAAAGTTCTACCTGAGAGCTCTGGTTTAACTTGGGGTCCAGAACTGAGCAGGGGGCTGGACCTGATGGCTTTCTGGCCCTTCCAACTCTACTATTCTATTACTCTATGATTCTTATTAATTAACACTACATCACTACTTGAAAGTGATTAATCTCCAATTTTGCATCACTATCAGTTGGAGGGTTGGCCACTTCTGTTATACTATAAAATACAAAGACCCTGCTCCCTCTTTCCTCAGAATAAATTCTAACAGAACATTAAAGGATAAACTTTAATGAAGTTTTGCATGTGGAGGGTGGGAGGATTTATACCATATTTTCAAGGAGAATGTAGAGAAAAATAGAATTTCATACTGAGATATATCTTTTTTACAATACTCCAGGTTTAAGGGTTTGCACTTTTCTTTAAATGTATCCCCACCTCATCTCTTTCTCTCTCTCTCTCTTGATCTAATATATTGAGTTTATTTAGCTATCATTGCTAGATCCCACATTTTATTGTACTATATTTTATCTTAATTATAGAGGAGTTTTTGAGATCTCCAGTTCTTTGCATACAATATTTTGGCAGCAGTACATGCTAATTCTTTATGTGCTTAACTACAGGCTCCAAAAAACACCTTGTACTCTTGAACTACTGATCTTTCAGACCCTAAAACTTAAAATAAAATTTACTGTGTCCACAGGAATTTCCTAACAAGAGTCTTATGGCCACAGACCCTTATCAAGGAAATACTTGTTAACCCAAGAAGCTTCACTTCAGAAGAACCACTTCAAACACAGAGTAATTGCTCAGTAAAAGAAAAGGACTGTGCTTGATATTGTTTGGATGTTATGTGTATATGCCCATTCAGGCAGCTCCTATAAATATTAGCTGCTCAGTCAGTTGTATTCAAGGAAAACTGAATGCACAAGCAACAGCTAAAATGATACAGAATACCTTCTTTGTCCTACACCAAAGCTAACAGAATAAAGTTGGATACCTTTTCCAGTCATGGTCTTTGTGCCTTTAACAATTAAAATTCCAAAATACACAGATTTACCTACCATTTGGTCTTCAAGCCCAGAAATGTTTTCCACTGAATTTCTAATAAGCAGTTGCTAAAGATACAGGAGCCATGACAGAAAAAAGTAGGCAAGTCCATTTAAGAAGTCACAATGTCTAAAATGCCTCACGACAACTTATGGCTTATTCTAATATCAAAGTACCCATGAGAGGGTCATGGCAAAGTGGCAGTGCACATGCTTTCCATATATAAGGTCCTCCCAGTTCCAATTCCTAGCATCTTCAGATAAAAGCATTTCCAGCATTCTGGGAAAGGGGCAGCGCAGCCAGTACCAGGCTAGATGGTTCATGGGTTCATCAGGATTCATAGACAATAACATTTAAACCCTAGTTAGAAACTTTCACAAATACCAGAAGTAAGGTATTAGAGATTATGGCATGTTAACCTCCTGGCAGTGCAATCCAGCAAGGTTATCAGTAACCTCCAAACTCAGAGGATTATAGGTATTCTTTGGAGGGCAAAAGGACTTCCCCCAACCCTGCAAAACATGAGAAGACTGACTCATATATACCACATTTTTAAGAATAATGCCGAGAAAAATAGAGTTTCATACTGAAACATTTCTTTTATAATATTTAGTAAAAGGTTTGCACTTTTATTTAAATATATCTCCACTCCCTCCTTCCCTCTCTCTGTTCTAATATATTTAGCTATCACTGCTAGATACCACATTTTATCATACTAATCTTACTTAAGGGGAGTTTTGAGATCTTCAGTTCTTTGCATAGAATATCCCAGCAGCAGCAGATGAGAATTATTTGTGCTCTTGAACTGACTCAAAAAACCCCAAAACAATCCCACCCTGTATTCTTGAGCTACTGACCCTTGAGACCCTAAAACTTAAAATAAAATTCATTGTGTTCACAGGAATTCCTTAACACAGTCTTATGGTCACAGACCCTTTATAAATAAGCAAGCAAGCAAGCAAGCAAGCAAAGTCAAGTTGCTAAATGACTCACTGCAGGGAGGGAGAGTCCCTAAGTTCTGCTTTGGCACTTTGGAGTGCCTTTCTACCACTCTGCTAAAGGGTTCTCTAGTTTTTACATTTGAACATGGTTTATTTTGTTCTCTGTGTTTGGCAAAAACAATAGGCTGTGGTGTGTTTGTTAAACTCTACAACAAGCCATGACTAGTTGGAGTGGTTTATAAGCAGAAAGAGTGCTGTGATTAGACAAATCAGTAAACTACTGTGGCTTAGAAACAACCACGGCTTAACATGTTGTGCAAACCCAGTCATGTACAAATTGAATTATGTAAGCAAATTTAGATGTTCTTCTAGTTGCTCCAAATTCTGAGGTATGTCAGTATTTGAACAGCTACTATGTCATAGAAAAAGTTCCTTCTCTTAAGAGAGTAATCTAAGCAAGCTACTTACCATTTATGGCTGTAGGAATCTGAGCCATCATGGTCCTGAATGCTCTTTGCTAGCTCTTAGCCATCTGCAACCTAACAACAGCATACCATTAATAATGCAACAAGGTCAATACACAGCTCAGCTCCTGTAAAGCAAAATCAGTCTGTTGATTCGGCAGGTCTGACAACAAATGACACAGAGCTTCAAGACCTCTGCTAAAGATACTGCTTTAACCTGTGGGCAGTGGAGGAAGGATTTTTTTCTAGGTATGTGGGCCAGTCATGAAAAAGCACTCTTTTCTTATAGGAAAGTGGTACCAATGGTGGGGCAAGTCATGTTTGAACAACAAAACATGAACAAAAAACATGAGCAGAACAAAGAGCAAGAATAAATATTATATACTACATGTTTTCTTTCCAAGGAACACAATAGTGGTTGAAAAGAAACTGAAGGAGGGAGCTTTCCCCAGGCTTCCTGGCAACAGGAAGAGGGGCTCCTGCCCAAAATGAATGCTTAGCTATGAAGCTTCCCAACAGTAGACTCTGTGTTGGTGCAAAGTCCATATATGTGATGCACAAAGACCATGACAAAGAATTCTTTTTTGGGAGATAGCAGGAAAATGGAATCATATACAGAAAAAGAAAAACATAGAATACTAAGTGTCATCAACTATCCTTGGATTGATAACACCTAATTATTGTTTTTCAATTTCAATATGTAAGTAGAATAGGAACTCCACTTCCACACTTGTAGCAGAGAGGGCAGTCATCTTCTCCCTGGTGATAAATGTTGGAATAAGTTCATCAGGAACACAGTAGCACATTTCATTCCTCCTCATTGTGATTCTAATTGGTGTATCCTTGTGACTGCAGTTTAGAGGCAAAGAAACACAAAATGGAAAGAAGAGGCTGAGTCCTAGACATGACACAAGAATAGGAGTAACAATTCAAGACCAGTGTGGAAACAGCAGGACTGTTTTTGAAATTAACTTGAAATGTTACTTCTCTGTAAATTACTGAATCTTGGAGCATTGGAACCAGAAAGAGATGAGTGAACTCCTCCGTGAACTCTTTGGTTCCCTTATGGCTGCACCCTCTTCCCCAGCATTCCCAGCTTTTCCACAGCTTTCAAAAATCTGATGGTTTCTTGGCTTTTGTGCAGTTGCTCTCCCACCCCTCACTGAATTCCAGAAGGTTGAAGTTCCTCTCCTAAGGCTTAGTTACTGGCAGTAAGTGCGTTGAATTAGATTATACTACTATTTTAACCATACCCCTTTTGCCATGGTCCTGCCCATCACTGGTATGCAGCCCCTGAGAGCACCTTTGAAATGGAATTTGGCTCTTGGACTACAATATCCCACTTCAACTTTCTACAAAAGAGTGGCCAGTCTTGTTTCAGTGCTTACAGTCCCTTCAGTGTGGAGGAAAGAGGCATTGCACTGTTTAGTCCTGAGGTGGCACTGGACTTACTTGCATATGAGTTGAGTCAGGAGTTTCTTGTTGCTGTGCTATTCCTGAGTGGCAGAGACTATACAGTCCTTGTCTAGTCTGCTGGCTCTTCCATGTTATTCTGTCAGATTTAAGCCCACCCCTGCTCTACAGGGTTGCTAACCTTCTTGTTTTAGTCAGCTCCTACACATCTTTGCAAACTGCTTGGCAGACAATTACATGTTGACAAGCCTCTATCAGGGACGCAATAGTTGGGCCTCTGCTGACTATTACACAAGTTTCAAAGCCACAGTGGCCCTGCTGGGACAAGAAAGTGGGCATGATCTATGTTTCCTACTTCAAGAGCTCATTCCATCTCTAACACTGTTCACTTTGTTTCTCAGCTAGAGGGACTTAAGTCCAGCTTCGTGCTCATCTCAGCTGTCTTCAGGACATGGCGGTTGATGTGGGGGTGGGGGACAAAGAAGGCTGATATGCTTTAGGTTTTGTCTACTTGAGTTCCATCAAGAGTAAGGGGGCAGGTACAGAACAAAATCTTTGTTAATACATTTCTGTTCATCAACATTTGTAGGAAGGATATGGATGAACAAGCTTTTAAAAAGTCACTAAGTCGCAGGCACAAGCGTGCACGCAAATGAACATGGGGGAGAGGATAACAAAAGAAATGTTAAGGCAAAATAATAAATTTGACCCTCTAGTTGGCTCTGGCATGACACTGGACCAAAGCTGTAATACTCCTTCCACTTTTGCTGCTGGCTGAGCCTCGCTATAAAGCTCCAGGATGTCTGTTGCTCCTTTCTACTCCTATTGCTATGCGGTTAGGAAACTGCTCTATGGAGTACAAGTTTCTAGTTCAGTAGAAAAAAATTCACAGGTATCCAGTTTTCCACCACAGATTTGCACTGTTATCTGTGCGAATGATGATGTACAGATGAAAGTACAGTAATACCTATTTTTCTACCATGGATTGTAATAAATGGGAAAGTCTGGGGGCCTTTCAAGTAGTAAGGTTTCTCCACTATAAACCACTTGGTTTATATTGGCATCCTCTGGCAGACAATATGGAGTGGACAACAGCTTCATGTTCCCCTTTTACAACTTTGTGGTATGAGTAATCCATCCCTGAGTTTTGTGGTTTATCTAAAACAGGGGTACACAACCCTTATGGGGCCTCTGGACATACTTAACATTTTCTACAATTGTCCCAGACACTACACAGATTTCCAAGGAGAGTAAAAGATTGGGATTGCCCCTATCTAGAGTCTCATTTTTCTTGCTACTTTGTCTGGACTATTCTGGTCTGCAGTCCCTGCTCAATCATTTTTAACAGGCAACTTCTGCATCCACTTCATTCCACTGACTTGAATACTAGTATTTATTATTTATTTGCAATATTAATATACTGCTTTTCATGTGAAGCAAATCCAAAACAGTTTATAAAAGAAAAAATCCGACCAAGCAAGTACTCAAGGCCTCTGACAAACAAACAGATCATGAGACTGGTATACAGAAAGTTAATTGTTGGAGTCAGGGCCACCTCACCCAGGAAACTGTGCCATGCCCCCTTTTTCAGGGCAAGCCATGCTATTGCCCCAATTCCTCTAGCAGGTGCTTTTCAGAGTTCTTCAAACCACTCTCCTGCCATGATAATAGTGCTGAAATACAGAGAATCTCAAAGGTTGGAGGGGGCTACTATAGGGTACTGTATAGGAATTCTGTAGTCTGCTCCAGGCTTCCTATCTATTTGAATACGCGATCTGAATGTTGTTGCCTTCTGTTGGGCAGATGAATACTGCTGGTAAACTGCCCACCCTGCTGCCCAACAATCTCACAGAATTGGTGGAAGTGGTCTTACCAATCGTATGCAAGGGGACTTGAGACTTCTTGCTGCCATCACAACCATATTATACTAACTTGACTTGATTTTCAAGTCAAGGTCAAGATGACTGTGGAGGATTTCTTGGTAATACCTTTGTTATGATTGGATCACTTCCTGTTGATTAGACTAGTGGCAGCCCTTCCCATTTTCAGAGCTGAGGAACTTGTTTGAATGGTCTACTCCTGGGCAGTAATGTTTTTATTATTTATAATTAATATCCCACCTTTTTGCCTTTTCAAGAAACTCAGAGCAGCTTACTTAATTCTCCTCAATAATCAAGATTCTTCTCAATCTTAGCCTCAAAACAAGAATCCCATGAGGTAGGTTGGGCTGAGAGTCTGTGACAGGTTCAGGATCACCCACTGAGGTCCATGGTTGAGTAGGGATTAGAACCCAGATCTCCTGAGTCCCAGTCCCATATTCTTAACCACTACAGCACCCTAGCTCTCAGTGGTTGATTTCTGAGGGCCCTTGGGGACTGTCAACATAGTATGGCTGCTTCTTCTATTAAAGTTCTGGTTGCTCTGTGGAACAAAGAGTTTGTTGACATGTGCCTGACCCACTGTGGAAACCAGGATAATGAATGTAATAGACCTTTGGTCAGATGCAGCAAGGGCACTTCATGTTCTTCACCAAGACTTCAAATTTCACTCCACAATCAGCTTCAAACAGTTGGTTTACTTTGTAGCCCAGTTCAGTGAAACTATTTTGTAAGTTATGGCCACGCCCCTTATACCAGAGACCAAAAGACTACTCATTAAACTACAGCTCACCACCCAATCATTTGCCTGCACAAAGTTCTATAAACACATTTGCTTCAGTCTTTCATCAACAACAAATATTTGCAGGATTTCTATCAAGTAATATTATTACAATACCACTTTCCGATGATTCTTGAGGCCAGACAGGTACTCAAGAATCACTACATAGAGAACAAGCCAAGCAAAGAAAATAATAAAATATCACTTATCACCCATAGCCCCCAGCAATAGCTCCAGTGGGTTATATCCAACCCTAACCCCTCCTTTGAAGAATGGGTAGTAAGTGGCAGAGAAAACTCTGGCATGCCTGATTGTAATAAGGTTGGAACTTCCAAGTGAGAAGAGCTTACATTTTGCGCTTCCCATCCCACTTGGAATCTTGCAATATCTCCAAGCATTATTCCAGCAGCAGAATGGGAGCCCTTCTCCTCAGTGGCGTATATGTACTCCGCATGAACCTGCCATTCACTGGGCTACTAAGATGGCTGAATGTTGTGACTGGAAAAGCACACTTTTCCCTTGTCTGGTTAGATTGCTTGCCTGCCAAACAGTGTCTATTTTAGGTTGTATTTGAAAATACACCTCTTTTATTTGTGAAAGAGAGGTTCTCACAAATAAGCCCTATAGTGTACGGCTGTAAATGTCTCAATGATGAAGTTGGTTCCTGGGTCCCAATTCCTTATTTGTGAAAAATTTCAAAATGGTAATCAGTCGGTAAACTTATTAACAAACTGGGACTCTAAGTAAGCTTTGAAGTAACCCATATCATATCCCCAGGGATTAATAATCTTCAAGATAATAAATCTCTCCAGTCAAAATTCTGATTTTTGCACAGCACTCATTTACACATGATAACCTCAGATGACAATGATAAGGAACTTGGATATGAACCCTGGAATAAACTTTGGGTCACCCCCAATGTCCACTATGAAATGGTACTAAGTTGTGTTTGGATCAAGGTTCTTTTTGGAAGTAAGCTACTGTCAAGCACAAGTAGCCTTGCCAATAGTAAGTTAAAAATACAGAAAATGAGCAGCTGAGTCTAACTAGGTACACCACTTTGTCACCCAAATCATCTGCCCACATGTCTAAGAGAGTCCTTTGGACTAATTGATAATAGAAGTTGAATGAATGAATGAATGAATGAGACGTGTCCTCTATGTGATGGCCCTGAATTGTGTTCAGCACAACATGGCTTAGGAGCAGAACTCATTAGTTTTGGAACAGAGAACACGGCTATTTAACTTGAAGGGGAAAGTTTCCTAGTCATGGAGATAAGAGTTTGTCCAAATCTTCTTTTTGGGTGCAGAAACATATCAACTTTAGCTCTTTATTAAACTTACTGAAATTTCTGACTGCTTGGTTGTACATTATGCATACAGTGTATGTAAGATAAGTAATGCAGGAGTGCTTCAATATACAGTATTTTGACTGGTGAGGAAGACTATTGTCATGCTGTGTTGCAGGTTTAGTTTCCACAGTGTTTCTGCTATTGACTTTGCTAATAGCCCTGACATAGTATATGCTAAGTGTAATGGGACCATAGGATCATCCTGCCAACGAGTTTATAGATCTTTTTTCCCCTTTCCAGTAAATGCTGGGTTGCATTATTTCTGGAATGATCCTAGTATTCTGACATTACTTTTTTCACTGTGTTTAAACATGAATCCAAATGTTTCTTCTAGGCCTTTCAGTATGTTGTCATACAATAATGTAATAATATATAAATAATGATTAGCAAGATTGCTTGAAATGAAAGAGCAAATATTCCACAGAGCACAAGTGGTAATAAGATGGAATACCACAAAACTGGGAATACGCACAGTAGAACACCTGCAAAAGAGCTTCCAAAACAAATGTTGCCCAGCTAATCTGGATATGTATCAGTTGCCCTATTTGTTCAAAAAACTATATGAAAGCTACAGTGGTAATCAGGCAAAAGAAATTAAGCTTCACGGAGCACAGGAGCACTAGTTTTGAATAAATATGATTAAGTCTGCCCTGTTAAGTGTACAGTAACACCTTTAGTGGACAGTGCATGTTGAGCAAGTCAGTTCTGAATATTAATATTGTTGTTTTTCATTTTTCAGACATTTAAGTTTCTATACCTTTTGGTTTCAAATGACATTGAAATAATACATCAGCACAACATCACAATTAAACAAATACCCCTCCTTTCCTATTGTTTTAAAATCTATCAATTTCTTAGGTTTGTTGCACTGGCAAGATGGGGCTCCTTGTCCCATTCAAGCACACCCATGACTGTTCAAATTTTTGGATGCATCATTTTCCCTATGCTGTTCGGTAACCCCCTGTGGAAAAGTGTGTACTCTGCATGCATAATCCATGATAGGGAAAATGGCTCTTACTCTCCAGGAGAGTCTTAACTCTTTTCAACCACACCAAATGCTGCTGAATTTTTGTGATCAGAAAGGTACAATTATTTCACTGATAGCAATTAATTTTTTTCTGTAATACCAGCATAGACACGGAGTTATGCTAAAATAGAATTGTGTTCTGATGTGTCAATACTTAAAATACTTAGGCTGGTCTTAATATCAGTAAATATGACTTGTTGTTGTTGTTAGTCGCGAAGTCGAGTCCGACCCATCGTGACCCCATGGACAACATTCCTCCAGGCCCTCCTGTCCTCCACCATCCCCCGGAGTCCACTCAAGCTCATACCAACCACCTCAGTGACTCCATCCAGCCACCTCATCCTCTGCCGTCCCCTTCTTCTTTTGCCATCTATTGTTCCCAGCATTAGGCTCTTCTCCAGGGAGTCCTTCCTTCTCATTAGGTGGCCAAAGTATTTGAGTTTCATTTTCACTATCTGGCCTTCTAAAGAGCAGTCAGGGTTGATCTCCTCCAGGACTGACCAATTTGATCGCCTTGCGGTCCAAGGGACTCGCAGGAGTCTCCTCCAGCACCACAACTCAAAGGCCTCAATCCTTTTGCGCTCGGCCTTCCTTATGGTCCAGCTTTCACAGCCATACATTGCAACTGGGAAAACCATAGCCTTGACTATACGCACTTTTGTTGGCAGGGTGATGTCTCTGCTTTTTACTATGCTGTCTAGATTTGCCATAGCTTTCCTCCCCAGGAGCAAGCATCTTTTAATTTCTTGGCTGCAGTCCCCATCTGCGGTGATCTTGGAGCCCAGGAAAATAAAATCTGTCACTACCTCCATTTCTTCCCCATCTATTTGCCAGGAAGTGAGAGGACCAGATGCCATGATCTTAGTTTTCTTAATGTTGAGTTTCAAGCCAACTTTTGCGCTCTCCCCTTTACCCGCATCAAGAGGCTCTTTAGTTCCTCTTCACTTTCTGCCATGAGAGTGGTATCATCTGCATATCTGAGGTTGTTGATATTTCTCCCAGCAATCTTGATTCCAACTGGTGATTCATCTAGCCCTGCCTTTCTCATGATGTGCTCTGCATATAAGTTAAATAGGCAGGGTGACAGTATACAGCCTTGCCGAACTCCTTTCTCAATTTTGAACCAATCAGTGGTTCCGTGTCCGGTTCTCACTGTTGCTTCTTGACCTGCATATAGGTTTCTCAAGAGACAAATAAGATCATCTGGTACTCCCATCTCTTGAAGAACTTGCCACAATTTGTTGTGATCCACACAATCAAAGGCTTTAGCGTAGTCAATGAAGCAAAAGTAGATCTTTTTCTGGAACTCCCTGGCTTTCTCCATGATCCAGCGTATGTTGGCAATTTGATCTCTAGTTCCTCTCCCTCTTCGAAATCCTGCCTGTACTTCTGGTAGTTCTCGGTCCACATACTGCTGGAGCCTAGCTTGTAGGATTTTGAGCATCACTTTGCTAGCATGTGAAATTAGTGCAATGGTGCGGTAGTTTGAACATTCTTTGACATTGCCCTTCTTGGGGATCGGAATACTTTCCCCTTATTCCTCCTTCATACGAATGAAAATGTTCTTCCTTGTTCATCCATCATTATACTACCAAGAAATGAACCATAGTTCCCATAGAAACATGTGGAGGTGTTCAGACTATGTTGTTATCTTTCTACATAGTCTAATGGATTAAATGAGATGAAGCGTTTCATAAAGAAAACCGATATATTTTTACTGTACTTAAAACTGAAATAGTACACACAGCTGGGAATAGTTTTTTACTTAATAGGGTTTTTCAAAGATGGCAAAATAAAGATGATACATATCCAAAAGCTTCAAAAATGCAAATATGCGGATCCTACAATGTAATAATTGTACCAAAAAATAAAAATTCCAAACTCATGCCTAACTCTTTTGAAAGCTCCAGGCACTTTTTTTTTTTTAATGTCCAAGACAATGTAGTTTGCTAATTAGCCAGCACAATTCCATTTAATTTGGCTTTCATCTTGGATAAACCCACTCAACTAAAGAGCTGATAGGACAATTTAAGTAATTATCCCCCAAACGCCAGCAATGTTTACATTTTGCAAGGCGTTCCATCGAGTTCTCAGTCACGCTTTCGAGAGCACGGGAAGGCGAAGGTGACTCAACGCTGGGGCAGCGGGGGCCTTCGAGGCCAGGCTTGACAGATGCACGCAGCAGACAGACCCCAGCGCACATCGGCTACGCACAATGGCGACTGCTACTTGCATCGCGCTCTCCCCTACAGGAGTTCCTTTTTCGCAAGTCCCGCCCCACCTTCGCGGCCGGTTGTCAAAGCACTTGCGGCTGTTTCCGCCCTCACGCCGCGCTTTGGAAAGCAGCCGGCCTGACTGACCCCCTCCCCAAATCCCCTCTCACCTGATTGGCCGCCTCTCTCTCCCTCGCGCTCATTCCCCCGGCCAACCCTAAGTTGCGCACAACCACAACTAGCTTTCCTATAGTTAGTCAGTGCTCAAACCACGTCTTATGATTAACTCCCCCAATTCTCCATCGACTCAGAGGACCCCGCAGGCGACCTAACGCTCGCCCCCGAAAAACGACGCAACCTGGGCCTTGATTTCGAGCAGCAGCCAGCCCGCCGGCTCTGTCAGGGGACCCAAAGGCACACCTCCCCGTGATGCTCGGCCTAGGTGGCTTGGCCCAGTGCAGGGTCAACCGGCCACAGCCGCCCGCTCCCTAGCAGCTTCCCCAACCGCTTGAGCAGTAGTGGCGGCGGCGGCGGGGAGGGGGGAGTTGGAGAGACCTCGGGCACGAGCACCTGCGCCTACCTGTTGCTCTGCCTGACAGCACCTTCCTTCCTTCTCCGGGCGAACTGGCTGACTGCCTTCTCCCCGGCGCTGGCTCCTCCTCCAGCTATCGCGGCTGCGTCAAAACCGGGCCATGGCGATAGTGGCCGCTGCAGGCTCCTGTGTGCGTAGAGGAAAGCGGCGAGAAGGAATAGGCGGCGCTGCCGGGCAGGCGGGGGCCGCTGAGGCGCCGCAGGTTGACGAGGCGTGTTCTCGAGCTTGTTCCTTTTCGAGCGTTTGCAGCCGGACGCGAGCGCCGCAATCAACACAGCGGCGAGTTTAAGTTCTAGCCACGGCGTAAAAGCCGGAACGGAACAGGCCCAAAAGCTCCTTTATTAAACCACAACTATGCCAAACAGAACGGCATGAGTTAGCGACACTTGAAAGCAATATTGTAGGACTGAAACTGTAGTCTCGTGTATTGCTGCTGTTGTTATTAACCTTATAATGCCTGGGGCTCATCCAGGAGGCCTGGAATGGGTATCAAAACGTGGTTTACGTGGAAGTTCTCCATCCAATTATGTGCAACTGGTGAACATGTTGGTGTTCTACGTTGTGGACATCATGGGGATATTCCCCATCCTAGTCTGTCCTGTATGGTGGTGGACAGGTTAATAATAATATTGCAAGGAAGGAACAGAGGGTAGAACATTAATGAACGGCAGGTCATTTCCAGCATATTAGGGTGGGGCCATCACAGCCCCATTGCAGGTGGGCAGAAGGAATTGATCTTGCCAGCTGTCTAGGCAACATGGATTGTGGGGCGATTTGGTTCAATGACATGCTGTTAGCCTGGAGCACTAAAACACCATGGAATAATTTCTCCATAGGACTTAACTGAGTGCACCAGCTGCCATTATGATTATCCACTTTTGGAGATGCTACATTATATGAATAATATAAGCAACAATGGACAATTCTTAAATTCTGAGCCAATGCCTGGGTGGTGTGATGGACTGGATGAGGCCCAGTAAATGAGACTTAATCCAGGTAAGGCAGAGATACTGTTGGTAGGTTGGTCATCTGTCCAGGTGAGTAATATTTGCTTTGTTCTGGATGGGGATGCACTCCCCTAAGGGACAGGGTGTGTAATCTAGGTGTGCTCCTTGACCCAGAGCTATCCCACAGCTGGCTGCTGTAGCAAGCAGCACTTTCCACCAGCTTCAGCTGATCCATCAACTATGTCCTTAGCATAGACTAGCAACAGTAATCCATGCTCTGGTAACCTCCTGCTTGGACTACTGCAATTTGCTCTATGTACGGCTACCCTTGAAAATGGCCCAGATAGTTCAGTTGGTATAGAAAAGAGCAGATAGGCTATTAACTTGGACAGACAAGATATATAATGCCAGTCCTTTATCATCTTCATTGGTTATTGACTGAAATCTGAGCCCAATGTAAGGCGTTAATATTGATGTATAAAGCCCTTAACAGTTAAGTGCCTGGTATCTGAAGGAATATCTCCTTTCATATACGCTTGCCCAGAGCTTAAGATCATCTGTCAAGGTCCTTCTGCAGGAGCCCTGTTTGAAAGAAGCTAGAAATGGCTACTAGAGGAAGGGCTTTCACAGTGGTAGAATCCCAACTGTGGAATCTGTTCCTTAAAGAGGTGCACCTGGCACTGATTCTTTATTCTTTTAGTACCAGGCCAAAACCATTTTATTTGCCCAGTATTTTAATGGTTAGAATGATTATATTACATATTTTATATATTCCTATTTGTGATTCCTATTCAAGTGCTATCGTGAATTTTGCTGTCTTTGTTACTCTCATTCTACTCTTTATGTAAGCTGTCTAGTTATCCTGTTTGGATATAGAATGTGATATAAATGTAAATAAACCACAGTATTTTAAGAGCTGCTCACATGCAACACTGAAGCTCAATCCTGATAAGACGGAGGTCCTGTTGGTGGGTGGTTCGGGCCTCGGATTGAGGGGCCTGACCCTAGTCTTAAATGGGGTTGCACTCCCTCTGAAAGACAGGGTCCGCAACCTGGGAGTGCTCCTCGACCCAAAGCTGACCTTGGAAGCTCAAGTGTCAGCAGTGGTGAGGAGAGCTTTCCATCAGCTTTGGCTGATCCATCAGCTGCGTCCCTTCCTGGAGTTCGACTGCCTGGCGACAGTGACCCATGCGCTGGTGACTTCCCGATTGGATTTCTGCAACGCACTCTACGTGGGACTACCTTTGAAGACAGTCCGGATACTTCAGTTGGTAGAGCTGCCAGGGTGCTGACGGGGACTGGGCGTGGTTCTCGTATTACCCCAGTTCTCCATCAGCTTCACTGGGTCCCTATTGAAGTCCGGGCCCAATTCAAGGTGTTGGTTCTTACCTATAAAGCCCTTAACGGCTTGGGTCCTGGTTACCAAAAGGAGCGTCTGCGGCCATATATGCCCTCCTGCCCCTTATGATCAGCAGCAGATGCTCTCCTATGGGAACCCTCCATGAGGGAAATAAGGAGGGTGAGTACCCAGAGGAGGGCCTTCTCTGCGGTGGCGCCCCATCTATGGAATGCGCTCCCCAGAGAGGCTCGCCTGGCACCGTCGTTATTTGCTTTTTGGCGCCAGGCAAAGACGTTTTTATTTAAAAGTTATTTTAATTGTTAAGGGTTATTTTCTGATTGTATTTATTGTATTTATTTTACATTTATATCTCGAGATGGGCCAGTTTTAATAGGTTTTCATAGTTTTAAATAATATATTTATGTTGTGAGCCACCCATGCGGCATATAAATGTGTAAAATAAATAAATAAACACTAAGTCACTGTGATCTAACTTTCCCACAAGGCTTAGCCAGATGTGCCAGATGCCATATTGAATATACAAGCAGCAGTACACTTGTAGCTTACCATGTCACGCAATCCCAACATTGTAAGTTATTTGAAGAAATAGATAACCCGTTATGGTGGGTTCACAGAAAAAGGCAAACCATGGCTAGTGGGGGCACTCATGGGCACCGTGCAGAAAAGCTACCTGCAGGCTCTTGGCATGACAACCTCAATGGCTTAATTAAGCCACAGTGGATTCTGCTGTGTGAACCAAATCAAACCATCCAGCTGCTATCTTTACTGGACTAGAGAGTCATCTGGCTGACTCAGCAGAGGTTATGGCACCCAGAGGAAAAGCAAACATCTCATTTTCTCACTTGTTTATCTGATTGTCTCTACAGCACAGCATGGGCACTGACCATAGCTAGATTAGTCCTCCCTGTTGCATTGGCCAGAAAGAGGTGCATAACACACACAAGCGCTAGAAGTTTCTGCTTCAGTATTCTGGATAATACCATTGGCAGCTTTCTCCACCATGTTGTCCCAAGTGAGAGAGCACACGCAGATAAGGCCACCCAGAAAAAGAAAAGCAAGTGATCAGAATCATAGAGTACTAGAATTGAAAGGGGGTAATAAGGCCATCAGGTACAATCCCCTACTCAGAACTCCAGGTTAAAGCATCCTCTTCAGATGGCTGTCCAGCTGCATCTTGAATGCCTCCAGTGTGGGAGAGCCCACATCCTTCCTAGCTAACTGGTTCTGTTCTCATATTGCTCTGACAGTCAAGCATATACCAGGGGTGGCCAAATCGAAGTGTGGGAGCTGTATGTGGCGCTCTGAATATATTTTGCAGCTTGCTGCTTGCCACCCTGGGTGTCCACTTGCTGCTTACCACCACCTGTAGGCGCTCACTTGCGGCTCTCAAACATTTGACATTTACTATATGTGGCTCTTCCATTGAGCAAATCTGGCCACCCCTGACATATATGTGATAGCACTGTTGACAGTAATTCCAGAGGTTTTCCAATTTGCCAGCTTCCAATTTGCTCAGTTGCATTTGTATGTGATCACTCTGAATTAAATCCAAGGTCATTTATTGTCTGTTCATTTTCCATCAAGATCATCTTGAGCATTCTGGTTCAGCATGCACCTAAAACTAAATTGGTTTGGAGGCCTAATATTATTAGCCACAGTGCTCCTGTGGAACAAGTCATCTTGTTCAGAGTCTAGGAATTTTGAAATATGTGCTACTATATTACACATTAAAGGTATTCAACATATCAACTATATGACAGAGAATATAAACCAGGGCACTGGATGAAAAGTGCTTTCCATGGAAATACTATCATTCTAGTAATTACATCAGTGATCATGGATCATAAATGAGTGCCAAGAATACATATAATCCTATGGGCTGTAACTGCTGTTGACTCTATTCTTTTAAGCTGCTTTCAGTGAAACACATCTCACGTCCTGCCAACAGCTGCCATACCATATCATGGTATTCATATCACGAAACATGACTCCCTGTGAAAACCAGATTGGCTATGGAAACTCTCATGGACATTACATTCTCCAAAACCTGCATGGTCTGATATGATGCATATTATACTTAAGGCCCACATCTGCCAACTCGGCTGTTGTGCTTCTACCAATAATATGAATACTAAACACATGACATGCATTTACCCAGGTGTGTATGTGTGTGTGAAGAAACTAGGGGCCACAACATGGTCCCAATCCTAGCCTTTAGTCTCTGTGTTAGAAAACCAGAAAAAATAGAGTATAGAAGACAGAAAGTATTCCTGTGCCATGACTCTGGTAGTCATATACTACTGACAGAAACATACCCAAAAACTGCTCTTGAATAGCACTCCCATCCTCTTAATACAAAGCCAACTTAGCACCACTGTAGACAATTAAAATTATTTATTGACATAAACATTGCAGAATTAAAGCAACAACAAAAAATGATTGCTGGCGGTCTTTCTATACCTTTTTTCTCAATTCTTCATTCACTTCATCCCAGATTAACTTTTCAATGTTTGATGTATCATACTCCTTCATCATATCAAATTCTCTCCAAGGCATTTTCCATTTTTCCACTCTTTCTTTGTCTCTTTCAGTGAGATATACGTCAAAGTCAATGCCCTTGATATTGAATTTTGGATGTTCCCAGCGTTTTGACCAAGGTCTAGGTTTCATCCTGACCTTTATCTGTGTAATTGAAAGCAAAGTCAGATAATGTGTTGACTTTTCAGCAGTATTTTATCAATTCATATTTCATGCACTCCTATCCCTACCTGCTTTGTTTTAGCAGTGCAGATGGTTCAGATGCTTCCCAAACCAGACACTGGAGCCCACACTGGGTTTAATTCTGACATTACTAGTTTTGCTCACATTATCCCCAAGAATAAGATTTTTAGCACACTTCTGAAACTATGTTTTTGGGAAAATTTCAATCTTTTCTCTGGCCATGCCAGAGCAGAACCTGCATCATGAAGTCATACGTACCTTTCTCCATCATAATGCCACCACCTTCCAATATTGTTACAACACAATAGAAACCCAGAGGGGTAGTTCATGATGAAGGACATGTAGCAAAGACATTTAATTAAAAAATCTTACAGAACAATTAACTATTCATCCCTAACAGGGATAGCCAGGCCTGGAAACAAGCAGTGGGAACCTTGCACTTGAAGCATGTGAATGTGTCATAATACAGATTCACATACAAGCCAATCACATTCAAAAGGTAACCTCAGACATTTTTTTCAGCCTGTTCAGAGGCAAGGTGAATACTTATAGCTAACTGGAAGCAAGCATTAATGCTTATTGATCAGAGATAATGGAGGATTTCCCTTATTTAGTGTGCTACTCAGCCTCTCAGCTAAGTACCCTACCTTATCTTGGATCTTCCCCAGTGGAGCAGAGCAGACTAAGATTGTGAGGCACAGTGAAATATTACTGTACTGCACATGCCAGCCAGGGTGATTTTGGTGTATGCTGTTTTTCTCCAGCCAGGAAAAGTCTGTGGTACATCAGAGCTGGGTCCCATTGGAGTTAAGTGCTCCAGCTGCGGCCCTGGTCAGGGTGCCTTTGCCCATTCCCCCATATTGTGAAAGATAAAGTGCAGGCACATCTGGCCCCTCCATTTAAATGAAGTCCCCATCTCTTCACTAAAGCAGTTAGCCATTTACAGTGGATAGTACTGACACAAGAGACACTTGAAAATCAGAAAAACTGTTTTAAGGTTTGTAAATTTCACCTTCAACCTTATTCCAAATTCTCCCTGTATTTGTCTGTGGGATTGTTGCTTTTTTGCATACAAAAAATTTTAGGCTCTTCCCTATGGATTTCCCCAAATGTATACATCAGGTATGTGATTTTGAAAAATACATATAAATACATCATAGATGCAGAAATATATGGACTTCAACTGCATTTTGTATTTGAATCTACATGTGGTTCCAGGAGGTACAACTTGAATATATTCTGGTGAATAACAGAAAGCAACTCCCTTCAGGGGAGTAGGTATTTAACATAACTGCAAGCTTCTAAGTGCATCCCCAAAACAAAGAAGTGTGTTCTGTGACAGCTTTATAAGGCAAAATGATCTTTAAATACAACTAATTGCCAGTCATATGTGTCAGTTTCCTTTGCTATTACCTGATTGACAGGAACTTCTTCATTAACTGAAGGAGGCACAGATGTCATGTTTACATCAACCGTGCTGTATTGTGGAAGGGCATCTCGTAAATACATCAGGTTATCATCCAATCTCTTCTCCAGTTTGAGAACTTTGATCTCTTGGATTAGGGGATTGTAAAGTTCATAGCACATTTCAATACCTTAAATGGAAAATTATTTAGTTTAATATATTTTTATCCCACCTTGTTTCCTTTTAAAGAATTCATGGTGGCTTACATAATTCTCCCCTACTCAAACTTACCCCCACAACAACCCTGTGAGGTAGGTTAGTCTGAGAGACTGTGACTGGCCCAGTGTCACCTTGTGAACTTCATGCCTAAGTGAGGACTACAACCCAGATCTCCTGAGTCCCAGCCCAGCACTCTTAACTACTGTTTAGTAATTCCATCAGTTCCAGAGATTTAAATGATAAAAAGAGGTAGCAGTTATATTTGTTATAGAACAGCAGTGGTTTGGAGTAAAATATGTAGTATTTTAAGAAATAGTGAATAAGTAAATGCTTTGCTGAGAAAAGGGTACCCAGCACTTCAAATATCAGCCTAAATTTTCATTAGAATGAATTTATAACAATGCAACTTTTAAACTAGAATGTTAAGATACCCAGTTCCAGTGTGTTCATGCATGAAATCTCATATAAAAATAATTCTCCTTTTGTAATGTTTGGTTTACTGTTTCATCGTAAATGGCTTGAGGACATCCACTGAGGATGGATCATACCAGCATACTTTTTCCTCTGTACCCACATTACACTCCTAGGGAGTGGATAAAACCAATTGTACCCAGAATGTCTCCTTGCCCAAAAATTCAAAAGCGTGCCGACAAAATGTACCCACCCTGTCCTTCTATTACATTTCGAAGTATGAAGGTTGCACCAAGTCCTTTCCCTGATCGCTGAACACAAAGTCCTACGAAAGTGCTGCTCTTTCCATTTGAGTGGGGATCTGCTGTAGAAACAGCAAGTGTACTTCCTGCCAGAAATGAAAGTAAACTATTTAATACCCTGAAAACACTGTAAAATAAAGACTCTCCAAGGTTAATATAAAGACTTGTCTTGGTAAAACTTGGACTGAACCAGTAATTTGAGTCCATGAAACAGTATTATCACAATACTGATTTGACATTAGCCTGTTTAGGAATACAGTGGTACCTTGGCTCATGAACACCTTGGTTCACAACCAAATCGAGTTGCAAACAAAAATTTCATGAAAATTTTGACATGGGTCGCAAACTCCGCATTGGGTGGCGACCAAAATCGCAGCCATCTCCCCACCCCCCCGAGTGGGGAGATGGCCACGATCACAGTTGCGTTTGTGCAGGGAAGACATGCGTGATCATGGGTGCGCTCCTGCAGGGAAGACAGGCGTAATCTCGGCCATCTCCCCCACCCCACAACCAGCACGATTGCAGCCATCTCCCCACCTCGGAAGTGGGGAGATGGCCACGATTGTGCTGGGGGCAGGGGGGGGGATAGTCAAGATTGCGCCAGTCTCTCCGTTCCCCAGCACGCCCCCTGTTCACGCCTGTCTCTCCATCCCCCAGTGCACCCACAATCACGCCTGTCTCTCCCCCACCCCAGAGCACCAGGATGACAGGCGCATGCAGGGATGACAGGCGTGATCTCGGTCATGCTGGGGGGGGGGGGGCCAGGAGATGGCCGTGCTTGTGCTTGGGGTGGGGAGGGGGAGATGGCCATGATCTTTGTTGTTCTTTGTCACTTTGCTTCACATTTTTCTGATTTTAAAAAATGGTTACAGAACGGATTAACCTTATTTACATTGAACCTTATGGGGAAATTTAACTTGGCTCACGACCAGAGTCCTGGAATGGATTACGTTTGTGAGCCAAGGTACCACTGTACAGTGCCTTGTGCTTCAAATTTAATGTTTCAGGAGGCCGTTTGAACTCTGAATATTTGAAGTCCAAATCAACGCTCCCTATTAGAAATAATAGAAAGTGAATTAATCCACTCCCAGACCCTAAAAAATACCTATTTCGATAAACTTAAACAGCAAATATAATTTAAGGTAAAAATAACACAATTACATGCCAAAATTATTAATTAAAACTTGAAAACAATAAAATACATAAATATGTACTGGATAATAAAATGAAATTTGCATTTACTGTACTGCATGAGTGTTACACAAGAGATGTTTCACAGCAAGAGACAACTTGGGCACAAAACAGATGACGTTTATGCAGCGACTGCATTTTTTCACAGCACATGCAGTTTGAACATAGAAGTATCATTCAAGCTTCAGAGCAATTTTATCTTGACTTTAGCATTTGAACTCTGGATCATTTGAATTTAGAGTTGTTTAAACTACGAGGCACCACTGTATAGCTCACTGTATAGCACCCTCATTGCTCAAGGAGCAATCCAATGACCCTTAGACACCTTGAGTTCCATTGCAGAAAGGGAAGCTACTAATCCTAAAAATAAAATAACTTTAGGAAGAATATCAAAATATTGCTCAAGCTATGTGCTTCTTTTGCAAGGTTATAAAAACTGGCTATGTTAAAATTATATTTAATCTGATCGTTCAATTTTATTAATAAAATTATATAACTCTGCAGCATCACAACCATTCCCAATTCAACTTTAGATTCCATTAGGAAGCAGTAGCCCAGAGTGCTTATTAGCTGCCTGGAGATGACACATCTCCACCTGGGCTGCACTATGGTAATATGCTCTGTGTGCAGTTACCTTTAAAGATGGTTCATAAACTTCAGTGGGAACAGAATGCAGCCACACAAGTGCTGCGGGGAGCATGGTAATCAGCACACATGACATACTGCACCAGTTGCACTGGTTGCCAGTGTATTCCTGAGACCAATTTACAGTGTCAATGTTTACCTTTAAAACCTTAAACCAATGATTACAAAGCAAGCCACAACCAGCCATGTGTGGTGGCCCTGGAGATCCTCCAGCAGACTGTCCCCTGAAAAGTTTGCATAGAAAAATTACTGTCCAGGGCCAAGTTAACTAAAAAACTATGCTGACCCAGCCCAGCCCAGCTGCACTTTGAAGTTGGGTGCAAAAGCCCTACTGACATGTCTGCTGGTGAAGAAAATTGGCTCCCTCAGTTCTGGACCCACAATGCTAGAATACATTGCCAACTGGGGTAGGGTCTGGTCTTGTCATTACAGACCTTTAGCAGAGCTCTTAAGCACATATTTTTCAGAACTTCTCTTAAGACCTTATACTCTTAACTACTAAACCACACACTGGCTCAGTGGTTAAGCTGTATGAGTTGTTGCAACAGAGAAATGATTAGCTAGTGTTTTTAAAAATTTATTGGAGCTCTGCAATTTATTAGACAGCATGTTCTAGTTTTTATCATTTATTAATGACTAATTTGTCACGTAATTTTGTTTCATTTGGGAAGCTGCCTTGAGAGTGTTTCTCTTAAGGAAGCATATAACTATCTTGGATAAATAAATGAAAATTTAGATAAAATGTGCTGCACCATTCAACCAAAGGCAAGAACTACTTATGGAGATGGAAATCACTCTTCTTAAGAAAGCTTTGCCTTTTCCTGTTATTTTAAGGAGCTTTTGTCACAGCATGGCAGGGCAAAATGCTCTTACCTCCAGTCAGGTGATGATAGAAGGTTAGAGCTTTGATCTCACTGGCAAGGCAAAGTGGGGAGGAAGCTGGATTGGGAACCCCCACAGGCCATATCTGGCCCATTGTTCAGAGGTTCCCAATGCCTGTGTTAGATAGCAACTTCCTGCCTAAAACACTTGAGTATTGATAAATGCCTTACTGATTTATAGTAAAACAGTCCAATCGTCTAATACTACAGGCCTCAACATTTGTTTTGTTATTTGGCTGTGCCACTTAAAATCAAAGTATACTTATCAAAGTTACCATTATCTCTGTGACACAGTAGCCACCACATTATGAGGTCTATATTCTAGATAGACTACTAACCAACATAGAATTCTGGTATATTCATTACTTTTCTCCTCTGTATCATCTCTCTTCTTTCAATGTAGAATTTGAAAGGATTTGTTCTCTGCCGGGGAGGGATGAATTCAGGACTCAGAAATCTGTTTCGACACATGAACAAATACATCAGCTTAAAAGCAAGTGATGACTTTCCATGTTACATATAAAAAATTAGATACAGCTAAGATCAAGATTCTTTTACCGTCGTTCTGCAGCTTGAGATTTTGATTCATCAATAATTATTGGCTTTGGCGGTGGCTTAAATTTCACTGGTTCTCCATCTTTAGAGCTGAGGTTTGCAGCTGAGAAAAAAGAGAAAAGTTTGCTTAATTTCCAGCAATAAGTCTCTGCAGCCCTTTGTTATTTTTACATTAAAATAAAACAGGCTTGCAGTCTAATCCTTTTCACATTTACTGGTGAAATGATTAAGCATGCACAGGATGCTCATCTGCCTTATATCCAGATTAAGTGTTAGGCCTGTTCACATAAGAATAAAATCCTACTGGATTTATGAAACTGCAATTCATATGCAGACAAAGCCCTGCAACATCTTACTATTAAAGGATATCTTTATAAACACCTTATTAAAGGATATGTTTCATCAGATATACTTGCCTATTGAGAATTATATTACATGCAACAGTGGTGGGAAAATTCAGCCTACAGCAATTGCATTACTATTTAAACTGGAGAAAAATAATTTGCTCCCTACGCCTGGTAACAGGGTGCAATCACTATTTCAGAGGCAAGCCAAATCAGAGTTTAGTGCTACAGAAGGAGGCTCGAGCTCGCGTGCTTTCCTGCTGCTGGCTAACTGGTCCGGCTAAAGACGCGGGCTGTGAGCAACCCGCGATCATCGACTCCAGCCCCTAACCGCCCTAGCCTATGCGCCTGCCCCTCGCAGGGGCAGGAAGGCAGAGCAGAAAAGCCCCCCCACCGCCCTCCCCAGGAAACCGCCGCGCATGCGAAAGCCGGAGACGAGCTTCCGCCCAGGCGAGGCGGCGAGGGGCCAAGGGGATCCACTGCGAAGGGTTACCGCTGTGTGTGCCGGGCAGCGCCCCGAGCCGTCTGCAAAGAGCCGTCCGTGCCGCGAGCATGCCTGGCACGTGTGCCCAGGGCCCTCGCCCCCGTGACGGCCTCGAGGAGGCAAACCGGGTTCAAACACAAACGTCCGGCCGACCACAAAACAGGACCGCCTTCGAACTGAGGAAAACGAGGGATTTGTTCCTAGAACGGCGCTCGGCCCATGGAGTTCCGGGTTGAGGAGAGCGCTTCCGGCTCTTCGCGAAAGGGAAGTGAGAGCGGTTGTTGTGGCTGCGCGTGAGCGGATCAGGATGAGGAGTGAAAAGATGAGGCGAAGTGGCCGAGGTCCGGATGAATTTGCGACGAGAACGGAGGAAGCGGAGGAGATGCCGGCACGAGAAAACACCTCCGGTTCGTCGAAGGAAGATGCTGAGAACCCAGCTGTCTTCCGACAAAGACAAAGGGGCTTCTTCCTCTAATCACGGTCGTCCCGTTGCCCCGGCGAGTGGAGGAGGCAGGAGATGGCCTACAGCAGCCAAGGTTTTCATGTCCCTTGACTGGGCTTAATCTGTTCCGTGACCCGGAGGCGAGCCAGAGTAATCTGCTGGCGCCGCAAGCGAGGGCGGGAAAGGAGCTGGAGGCAGGCTTGACGCTTGCTGAGCGGTGGGGCTGCTCCTTCCTTCCTTTCTCGTCGCTGAACGGCAGTGCGCCCAAGGGACCTGGCGCAGCAGGCCTCCGCCTCCACCTCTGACACTGGCAGGAGAGCGGAGCAGGGCAGCGATGTCACCACCCGGATACAGACAGGCACAGCAGGGCCCCATAGGCAACTGTAGGTCTATATAGCTGCCTGGTCTAAAAAGTACCCTGCACCTGCCCACTGACTGGGGAGTAAGTACCACTGAGCACAGTGGGACTTATTCTTGATTAATGTGCATACAGTTATGTTGCAAACATCTAACAATAAAGTAACATAGCAGTGGAATCCACCCCGTTTTTCTTCGTTTAATAGAGGATGGGGGTGTACAATTTATCTATTTGATTTATATGCCACCCCACTAGCCATAGGTTCTCTGGGTGGGTTACTTTATATTAAAATCCATAAAACAATACAAAGACAACATGGCAATACACAGCTAAAGGTTCAATAGCAATAAAATGATAAATTATAAAATTAAATTCAGACTAAACAAATAAAATAGATATGTAGATAAAAAATAAGACAAAACCCATTAAAATTTATATCAAAGTGTAGCATTTAAAATATATTTGCAATACAAAATTTAAATAGACACACACAAAACTTGAAAAAAATCTGACAGACCCCAGTAGAATGCCTTGTAGTAGGGGTCACTCTTGACCTGGAGCCAAAAAGATAATCTAATACCATATTGGGGGGGGGGCACCACTGAAGAGGCCTTCTCCTTGTTACTGAGTTTCACTTGTAGGTGACAGTTGGATGTAGGCCTCAGAACTTGATCATGATGTTTGGGTAGGTGAAGTTAGGGGGAGGTGTTCCATCAGGTATCATGGTCCCAAGCCATGTAGGAATTTATAGGTCAAAAACAGCACCTTGAATTGGGCATGGAAACATAGGCAGCAAGTGGGCCAGAATTGGTGCTACATGATCAGACGCTGATCCCTGTTATTAGTCTGGACAAGCTGCAGCTTGTCCAGACTAATTTTGCACAAGCTGCAGCTTCTGAACCATCTTTAAGGGCATCCTCACATACAGCGTATTGCAATAATCCAGATTAGAGATTACCAGAGCAAAAATTACTGAAGTCAGTTTATCCGTGTCCAGATAGGGGCATAGCTGGACCATCAGCCAAAGCTGGTAGAAGGCGCTTCTTGCCAATGAAGCCAAGTGGGCCTCAAGTGACAAAGATGGCTCAAGGAGCACCCCAAAGCTATGAACCTGCTCCTTCAAGAGGCATGAAACCCCATGAAACAGATTGAAGTTCATCCATTTGGTCAGAAGTCTCATGGATTGCCCTTCCATATAGACTATTTAAATATATTTAAAACTGAGGTTGATTCAACACAAATGATGCTTACGTATATCGGACGTTACAGATGCCTGTTGAGAAGATGCTGGCTGGCTCTGCTAGAAAATGGCAGTGTAATGGGGCCCATGCCTCTCTGAGGTATATGATACGGGTTTGCCTTGTGGTAGCTCCTATTTGGTCAGAAGTTATTGTTCATATAAAATTTGTTTTTGAAGAGTGATAATTGTAGATGATTAAATGTGTAGATAAACTGAAAACAACTTACAGAGTCCTTAGATAACAAGGCTGGAGGGGTAAACGGTGTAAAGTTTACTACTCTTACTACATTTGAATTTGTTTCTTGCAATTGCCAGTTTCTTACACATAAAGCCTGCTTATATTAATGTACATTTTAAAAATAGCAATATAAAATCCTTTTCAATCTTTTAATAATGGTGTTGTAAATTATTTTAAAGAATGGATATGCTTTCATGTTTGTTCTTTTTTCTTTCATTTTTATTGTGTTTCTTTTCCCTTTTCTGTTATATTTGCGGTGCAGGCTGCATACTACTTTCATAGTTTCAGTCTGACATCAAGTATTCAGGGTGAACTCAACTGCTGGACTGTCATTAGCCACTCAGTTGTGGCCACCTCAAACTTGCAATATGGGCTGAATCATAACGTTCCTGGTCAGTTTTAGAACCAAATGAAGAGGCTTAGTATCTCCCTGTTTTTTCTAATCAGTTTCAAATTTGCTACTTGATTGTGCAACCAGACTAAAATCTGAACAATCTTGTAACAGTGTCTACACACTCCTTCACTAGGCATTTGAAAGGCATTTGAAAGTTGTCTTTTCATTCATTGTTTATAAAAGTTTTTTCTTTGAAGAGAGAGAAGGAGAATTCTTCAAAGAGAGAATTTGTAATTCACCCTGCTTTGTTCCTTGTGGTCTCTCCATACATTTCAGGTTCAGAAGGCGAAGAGCCTGCTTTACAAGATACAAAATGTCTTTAGAACTGGATATGCAAGGCAAGCAATAGAGAAAGGAGCATCTCCAACATGACATCCATCTTTGCCTAGAGCTGCTAATCCCACCCTGCCTCACATGCACTTTTTCCTGTCCACATGCTTGGTGGATGTTTTGTGATTAAAGAAATAAATCAATCAAACAAAATACAATATGGCAGTATCATTTTTTAAATTTGTTTCAAGTTCCAAGAGAACTAGAGGCTATCATTTTAAGAATTATCATTTCCTCTACAGTCCTCTGTGCCCTCCAACCTGCTGCAGCCCTATCCCAGTTTTGCTAGTAGAAAAACGGTTTCACTCAGATGTTGCTGTTTACAGGTCACTAATAGTGGGGGTGAGTGGGTGAGGGAGAGTCAGGAGTGAGCAGTAGGGATCATTCACAGTGTTCTAGAGGTAGAATATAGTTAAAAAACTAAATCTTCAGTTTCTTATCACCCTGTGATAATGGATGTGAAAGTATTTTCCATGGCTTTCTGTGCCTCTCTTAATTATTTTATATAACTTCATTTTATATTTGATAATATTTAAAAAATGAATGCTTTGGGTATACTAACACAGACAATGGGAAACCTAACTCACTGAATATCTTTTCATGTACATCCAGTTCATTCAGGACTCCAGTGTTAAATAATACATTTCAAAACAAATATTTGACTATGTATGTATGTATGTATGTATGTATGTATGTATATAGACTCTATATGAGTCTATATGACTCATACAGTGCAGGGATTGGGGAGGAATGAAAATATCCTAAAAATGTACTAAGCAAAAGCTCTCTAGGTAGCTTACAGAACAATGCTTAAGGTCATAAATACAGTAACACAGTAATACACAATATAACACACTGTGCTTTCTCTTATGAATTGCTATATTCTGGTGGCAAATTTAAAAAAACCCAATCTGAAGAATTCTTGTCCCAAAAGTGAACTATTATAGGGGCCTCTTTTTACTTCTGTAATCCTAATTCTTAATGGTCTTCTATTCTGTCCTAAATAAAGACAACAATACAATAAATTACTTTGGAGGAATAACTGTTCAAAAAATGTTCAAATGTATCACCTTGGCCCTCTGTGAATGCTTAAAATATTTCAATTCTAACATTTGGAAGTTGCAAGAAGAATCTCTAAATAAATTAGTGTTTGTTTTTCTATACATTACTGTCATTCAACAAAAATCTCATGAACTGTCTGTGATAAGAGTTCCATATAGTGATATATCCATGTGGAGAAACTGGTCACCTATACTGCTAAAAGCTTATATGTATCCTATACATAGTTTAAGGGACTGCAGATGGCAGTGGTTTAAACCGCTGTGCTGCTGGGCTGGTTGATCAAAAGGTCGCCGGTTTGAATCTGCACAACGGAATGAGTTCCTGTTGCTCCGTCCCAGCTCCTGCCAACCTTGCAGTTCGAAAGCATGCAAATGCAAGTAGATAAAAAGGTACCACATCGATGGGCAGGTAACAGCGTTCTGTGCACTTTGGTGTTGAGTCATGCAGGCCAAATGACCACGGAGACTGCGGACAAATGCTGGCTCCCTCGGCTAGGAAATGGAGGTGAGCACCGCCCCCTAGAGTCAAACATGACTGGACTTAATGTCAAGGGGAAACCTTTACTTTTATACATAGTTTACAACTAGGTATTCTTAACCAAATTTAAATATTGTTCAAAAGTTCTATGTTTTATTGCAGGGCATGTATGATCGGCTCTGTGGCTCTTGCCTCTTGGCAAAGCAGTGGAGTAGCAGAAGCAGAGGTTGGGAAAGTGTGCTGAGGGTGGCCAGGGGACTAGAGAAGACAAGGTAGCAGCTGGGCAAAAGAGCAGAGGGACAGGAGGAGTGGAGAGAGAAGGAGGCGGGTCCAGAGAGGCCAGGAGGAAGCAGAGGGGCAGGGGCACTGGCCTGAGAGGCTTATATGGCATTGTCCGCGTCCCTAAGCTGCGGCCCAGACTCCCTTCCCTGGGGGCAGGTTTTTTTCTCCCCCATCCAATTTAAATTTTTATTTTATCTGTGTGTGTGTGGGGGGTGTTCTGGGAGAACTGGGCAAGTGAGGGGTACTGCAGGACACAAGGCGTGGGACCAAGGTAAGGTCTCAGAAGGAATCCCAATGGCAGACCAGGAGATGGCCTTGGCGAGAGTCACGGGTGTTGCTGTCCGCTGCGACAGCTGCGACATGTTTGCC
The DNA here is from genome assembly GCA_023646645.1 of Varanus salvator macromaculatus. Lineage (NCBI taxonomy): Eukaryota > Metazoa > Chordata > Lepidosauria > Squamata > Varanidae > Varanus > Varanus salvator. The sequence continues at coordinate 17,366,820 of JAIXND010000798.1, read as the reverse complement.
CTTCTCCCCCAGGAGAGGCAGGGACACACTTGCCCTAGGTGCAAGCTGGTGGTCCTGCTAGAGGAGGATTTGAGGTGCCTGAAGACCGAGAGAGCTCTCCAGGCCCGCCGGGAGCAGCCCCCCTCCGGATAGAGGGTTGAGTGAGGGGCCACGGGAGGAGCAGTCAGGGAGACATGGAGGTATGTCACCCACAGGAGGAGGAGGCCAGCACAACCTCCTCCTCCTCCTGGTGCTGATCTAGAGCTGGGAAACAGGTTTACTCTGCTTGGAGAGGCTGGGACTGATGAGGCTTTGGGGGACCAGTAGGATCCCCAGCCTGGGACCACATGCATCAAGGAGGCCACTGCAGGAGAGGCGAGGGCCAGGGCACGGCCATCTACCACAACCAGGATGAGACCGCGGTGGGTGATCACTGTCGGGGACTCCCTGCGGAGATGCACTGAGGTGGTGGTGTGCCGCCCTGACCTTAAGGCAAGGGAGGTCTGTTGCCTACCGGGCGCATGCATCCGGCATGTGAAGGATAGAGTGGAGCATCTTGTTTACTCCGGGGATCACCAGCCACTTCTGGTGATCCATGTGGGCACAAATGATGTAGCCAGGCAGGATGTGGGCATGATCACCAAGGACTTTGAGGCCTTGGGGAAGAAACTCAAGTGGCCTTCTCATCTATCTTACTGGTCTGGGGATTTGGGCCAGGCAGGGATTGGAGGGTCCCCGAGGTGAACAACTGGCTTAGGGTGGGGTGTCAGAAGGAACACTTTGGGTTCCTTGACTACAGCACCCGGTTTCTTGCCAAGGGACTTCTGGCAAGGAACGGGTTGCACCTCATGAGGACAGAAAAAAGGTCCTTTGGAGACGCTCTAGCAAGCTTTGTCCGGAAGATTCTAAACTGAGCTGCACTGGACAAGTGTGGGGAGAGGATCAGAGCTCTGGGATCAGGGCTTTAGAGGTACTGAAGGGACTGATAGGACTCCTACAAAGAGAGGGCTGGTGTCAGGGAAGATGGGAGAAAGGAGGAGGCTGGGGACTCCAAAGAAAGGAAGCTGTGGGAAGGAGTTGAGGTGCATGTCCACCAATGCTAGGAGCACGGGTAATAAGCAGGAAGAGCTTGAAGCTTTCCTGAGAATAGGAGGGTATGACCTGGTGGGGATCACAGAAACTTCGTGGGATGAAAGGCAAGACTGGAATGTAAACATAGAGGGGTATCACCTGTTTAGAAAGGACAGGAAGGGAAAGGGGTGGGGGCGTGGCTTTATATGTCAGGAAAGGGATAGGATGCAGTGAAATACAATGCAGCACAGATGGGGATTTGGCAGAGGCAGTCTGGGTGAAACATAGGGGTTTTGACAGAGAAAGGGACCTGACAGTTGGAGTATGTTATCGCCCTCCAGGACAACTTGAGACCCTGGATGATGTCCTGACAGATCAGATTATAAGGATATCTCGGGGGGAGGGACACAGTAATTATGGGAGATTTCAAGCTCCAGGATATTAGTTGGGAGACTCACTCAGTGGTGACAGCCAGGTCGCATCGCTTCTTAGAAGCTACAGAGGGAGGGTTTTTCACACAGAGAGTCCGAGAGGTGACGGAAGTGGGGAAAATCTTTGACTTGGCCTTGACCAACAGGGAGGAGCTGATAGATGAGGTACAGATTAGGGGAGCTCTGGATGTGAGTGATCACTCCATCCTTTGCTTTGAGATCAGGGGACTGGGGACGTGCAGCAGGTCGAGCACTAGAAGCTGGGACTTCAAGAGGGCCAACTTTGGCCAACTGAAGGCCAGACTGGGGAAAGTCTCCTGGGATAGGTTACTGGAAGGCAAGCAAGTTGAGGAGGGGTGGATGGCACTCAGAAGGGAGGATTTGGAAGCACAAGCCTTGACGATACCTCTAGTTAGTAAGGTGGGGAGGTGGAGGAGAGCGCTGCCATGGATGCGAAAGGAGGTGGTTAGAGGGATTAGAGGAAAGAGGAACCTCCGTAGGAAATGGGTACTGGGGCAAATAGACAAAAGGGTATACCAGGAGGAGGAGGCCCGTTGCAGAAGGATTCTTCGCGAGGCTAGGGCTGATTACGAGCTGAAACTTGCCAAGAACATCAAAAGCAACAAAAAGGGGTTCTATCAGCATATAACTAGGAAGAGGAAGGGGAGACAGGTAGTGGGACCACTAAATAAGAAGGAAGGAGATCCAGTGACTGATATGAGGGAACAGGCACAGATGCTAAATGACTATTTTGCCTCTCTGTTCTCCCCAAAGCAGGAAGGGGGACATACGCATAGGAAATTAGATGAGGTCAGGGACTTAGGGGCACAGATTAGAGTCACCCTCCTTGAAGTCGAGGGGCTCCTCAGGGCATTGGACATTACAAAGGCGCCAGACCCTGATGGGTTACCCCCAAGAGTACTTCAAGAGTTGGCAGGGGTTCTCTCATGCCTGCTGGCCTCCATTTTTGAGGCCTCATGGAGAATGGGTGAGATTCCAGAGGACTGGAGGGTGGCATCAGTGGTCCCAATTTTCAAAAAGGGTAGTAGAAGGGACATGGGGAATTACAGACCAGTTAGCCTTATGTCCATTGTAGGAAAAACAATGGAAAGGCTCATAATAGCAAGAGATCTAGTGATGCTAGATAGAGAAGGGCGGCCACACAACACAGTTTCGGCAAAAACAGATCCTGCAAAACAAACCTTGTAGAATTCTACGACAAGGTTTTGAGGTGGCAAGATGGAGGGAATGCAGTGGATGTAGTTTACCTGGATTTCAGCAAGGCCTTTGACAAAGTGCCCCATGATATCCTGGTTGAGAAACTGTGGAGTTTTGGGATAGACCAATGCACTGTCTAATGGATTAGGGCATGGTTGACTGACCAAAAGCAGAGGGCAACCATTAGTGGGGAATCTTCGGGATGGCAGCCAGTGACAAGCAGGGTCCCCCAGGGCTCTGTCCTGGGGCTGATCCTATTTAATCTTTTCATAAATTACATGGAAGAAGGGTGAACAGTCTGCTGATCAAATTCGCAGATGATGCTAAAACTGGAGCAGTGGCCACAACTGAGGAGCAGGTACTCCAGATCCAAAAGGATCTGGACAGACTATGGAAGTGGGCAGGAGACAACAGGATTGCATTCAATGTGGATAAGTGCAAGGTCTTGCACTTGGGGCATAGGAATAGCTGTCATAAGTACAGGTTAGGGGACAAGTGGCTGGAGAGCAGCACTTGTGAAAGGGACCTCGGGGTGCTGGTTGACTGCAGGCTAAACATGAGTCAGCAGAGTGATGCGGTGGTCAAGAGGGCGAACGCCACCCTTGGTTGCATAGCCAGAAGTGTGGCTTCTAGATTGGGAGAGGTATTACTACCACTCTATATGACTCTGGTATCCCTGCAACTGGAGTATTGTGTTCAGTTCTGGGTCCCTCATTACAGGAACGATGTAGCCAGGTTAGAGTCAGTGCAGCATAGGGCCACAGGTTGGTGGCCAGTTTGCAGGGGATGCTGTATGAGGTGAGACTGAGGGAACTGGGTCTCTTCAGCCTGGGGGAGACTCAGAGGGGATACATACACAGAGGTGGGTACAGACCTGTTCTCCCCTGCAGAGGAAGGCAGGACGCGCTCCAATGGAGCAAAGCTCAGGGAACCAAGGTTCAGATTAGATGCCATGAAGTACTTCCTGACATTAAGAACCCGAGGGTATGGAATGGGCTTCCACAGCAGGTGGTTGAGGCCCCATCGGTGAGGGTGTTCAAAGATAAGCTAGACATGCACATGGTGGGTGTGTCATGAGCAGAGCTGGCTGGAGCCAGGGGTCAGACTAGATGGCCTGGGAGACCCCTTCTGACTTGTTCTGTTTCTGTGTTTCTATGATTGTATTCCAGAGTCCAAGAAAATCTTAGCTTATAATCTCACTTTGTTTTTGAATAAGAAAAGCAAGATCAACTATGAGATAGTGTGAATTCATAAAGGAAGGCAAAGTCTTGTGTTTATAAGAACTGAGTATGATTGTCAATGACAAGACATTTTGGAAGGATTCATTCATAAGGTCACTATACATCAGACTACTTGATGTCCTGTAAAAACAAGAATATGTGTTTGCTCAGAATACAACTCTTGTAACTATTTCTAGTAGGTAAGCCCTAGTTAGTTACATGCATGTGTATTGACTTCCCTGTTGACAACACACTTCTCTATGAGTGCAGTTAAGTTTGAATCTCAAAAATTGACCTAACGGTAAATTTGTTTACCTTATACAATGCAACAGATCATTTTTATCTGGTTTCAGAATGGCTTTTGACATTAATTGGCCCTCAGTATATGTAAGCTATTATATCTAAGAATGGACATTCTACTGCTCTGACATATGACCTTTCTATTTGGATTGACAGTATTTATCCAGGGAAAATACTTGTCTATTAGACATGTGGATCTCATGATGACAAATCCCTCAATGTATCTACCATAATAAATGCAGTATCATATGTATGGATTCTACTGGGATTTAGAGCAGTATTGATTTCCCAATTAACTATGTTGAACCATGGAAATGGAAACCTGCTTGTGCAACAGGGCTTTCTCCTTCTCCTATCTCCATGAATTCACTGCTCCTGCCCCTGCCCTCTGAATCAGTTGAGAGTGTGTAGGGAGTTGGTGTGGGAAGAGAGAATGGCCCCCTTCTTGATTTGTTTCTGCTGATAGAAAAATAGCACCTATATAAAATTCAATAGAACCTCCTCAAGTTTAGCATGTAACTCTACTGTTTCATGATTGTATCCCCAAACAAAAGCCATACCAGGGATTTAACACAGAACAAACTGCCCTCTTTTCTAAAATTAACCTTAAGAGTGCTGGATGCATTCTGTAAAGCAAAAAGCTGATAAGCCAAATAAGACAAGAAATAGAACAGTACTTGAATCTATGGATCTGAGTTTTCTGAGTTCTCTCCCACAAATATTTATACAGGCTTTGGGAAACAGCAATGCTTACAGGCCGAGGAGCCAACACCCAGAATCAAGAGGAAGCCAGACACTCAAAAAGGTGAAGATGGAAAGAGGCATCATAAATTTATTTATTTATATTTATATTGTGATTTATATCCTGCCTTTTTCCTACAAAGGGCTCAAGGCAGCTTACATCATCTCTCCTCCTCCATCTCATCCCCACAACAACAACCCTGTGAGGTAGGTTGGGCTGAGAGTCTGTGACTGGCCCAAAGTCACCCAGTTGGTGCCATGGCTGAGCGGGGACTTAAACCCAGATCCTCTGAGTCCCAGTCCCATGTTCTTAACCACTACACCACACTGGCTCTCAAATTGCTGCTACTACCTGCATTGGGAAGTGGTGTTTGGAGAGGGGAGGAATCATTTGCAAAATTTCAAATGCAGCCAAGTCCAAGCGCAATCTCTGGTTCGTCATATGTCAAGGCTGGCTTGCACATATATTCCTGCTGCTGCTTAGAGCTGATTGCAGCACAATGGGTGGCTGCAAGACAAGGCGGGGACAACTGCAAATGCACACACATATATAAAGATCAGGAGAACAAAGATGAGTGGTACGTCTCAAGTACTAGGAGTTCATTAAAATATTTCCAAGCAGGGTCTCTTTTATGGCCTGCTGCCATTACAGGTTTTCCCTTCCAGGGAAAGAGTGATATGATAAACCTCAGGCTGTACACAAATAGCTCCAAAGACTTGTGGAGTATTCTGCTCAAAAGATCTTGCTTTCATTTTCACTGCTTGTCCTGCCATCCTCACACTCTGCTTCTTGTGCAGATTCTGTTCCACTCCCAACAACTTTTTTCATTGAATTGTTTGAAACTTAAAACCTAAAAGGTAAGGGGTTAATTCTGTGTACATAGATTTGCAAAGAAACAGAGGGATTAAGATCTTTTTTCTAAATTGTGTGTGTTTATTTTATAACATTTTCACTGTGGAGAAGAAGAATTTTATCTCTGCAGACACAAATTCACAGTTCTGAGAGCTGTAAAACCAAGCATCTGTGATAAGATCTTCTAGATAGAAAATTTGCCCAATTTACAGAAACCTCTGGAAGAGCATGACATTGTGAATGGGTTAATGGAGTTCATTTATCAAAAAATGAAAAACATTGCATGAAAATTCAGCCTCATGGTATGTAATTAAGAACTAGTCCTTATTTCATGATGAATAACTTTTGGTCTATAAAGTATCTTAAATAGAATTTTATCTTTGGATAGATTTTCCTCAAAAATTATTTTATTTTAAAAAATCCAACTTAATTCATAGAAACAGAGCAAATCAGAAGGCGCCTCCTGGGTCATCTAGCCTGACTCCTGGCTGCAGCCGGCTCTGCTCACGAATTCAAAAACATCCAATTTAAATTGAAAAAATCTGATTTTAATTTTAAAAATCCATTTTTTAAAATAATTGATTTTTATCCACCCTGGTCTTTGAGCATGCGCAAATAGTTTGTGGAACCCAATCTAGCAACTACTTCCCAGAACCTTCCTTTCGAGTACCCCTCTGGAAGGACTCTTTCGGAGATGGGTAAGCCATTTCTTTGTCTATCACCCCTCTAGCTGGTTGACCTGTGTCTCTCAACATCACATCATGGATTCAAGAGTAGTACCAGGCTCAGCTAACTGTAGGAGTGCTTCTCCCATGCCCCCTCCCTGCAGTTGTTAATCCTGACCATTCTCAGTGTCCTCATGGGCACCTGGGAAGGGTGCCCTGATATAAGCCCCTCCACTTCTTCCATTTCAATGTCTAAGAATTCTGGTCCCCAAGGCCCCTCTTTGTCTGCTTGACCTTGGAAAGCAAACCAAGTAAAACTCTCTCATTCCCAGCTCATCCAGCAGCCCCCACATCCCTCTGCCAGACAGGCAGGAAGCTGAGGGGCCCTCTAATGTGGCTACTTCCAGGAAGTAGGCTGGCATCCATGCTAGGATAGAAGTTTCACTGCCACAACTTCTGCAGATGGTTCTCCCAGATTCACTGGGAAATTGCAGCATGGGTCTCCTGTGTACCAAACTTGGTCATGGTGAGTGTTGGTAGGTAGCTTCAGAGGTGGGGTGGCAAGGAGACAACAGCAGGGCTTGTTGGCAGTCCTGAGGAATGCCAGGGACAAGATAGGGATGGAGAAGAGGGCTGGAGCCAGAGCAGGACATGGCCTTTGGTGGGCAACCACCCTGTTGGCAATGTCCTCTCAGGGCAACTTTGCAGAGAGGAGAGATGCTTCTGCCATAAAAGCAATGGCAGTTTACCTCACAAGAAATGTATGAACCACAGCAATCAAACAGGAGCAACCAATGGGAGCAACCAGAAGTAGCGGGTTAACTGTAGCAATCAGATAGGAGCCAAACACAGCTATCTCCAAAGTCACTGCTGGAGTAAGCACCATGTGCTCCACTGCTAGATACAGTGCAAAGGTACAGATGGACATCTGGAAGGCAGTAAGAAGCCAGAGGTGAGAGGCAGTATAGAGCAGCCAGAGGGCCACCTATAGATGAATAGGTGTAGGGATTTCTTGCAAAGGTACCATTTATGTTTTGAAGATATACCTACTGATCCTCCACGAATGCCTCCAAGAAAGAATGTGCATATCCGCCTCAAACTGCCAGGGATGTGTGTTAGTAGTTCCAGGTTACTTCATACTGTGTTCCTGTCATGGCATGTGGAACAAAGATGGGATTACAGGCTGATCTACTGGACGGAAGAGAGTATGTATCAAGGGACCCTCCCCAGACATGGCCTCTGGCCTTGCCAGCATTGTCATGCCAGGGATGCTCCTACCCCTTGAAATGTTTAGAAGTCATCTCCATGGTTTCTTGGATCATGTCCATGCCCAGTTCAAATTTTGCCTTTCCCTTTCCCACAGCAGCTGGGAGGGACTCTGCCTGGCTCCACCCAAAGCACTGAGTGGCTGATGCGGCCACAGGTCTTGGGCAATTGGCCACCACTACATCTGGCTCCTTGAAGAGCCATGTTTCTTCCATATCAGACCTTACCTCACACCTATCATGCCTATTTTTATGAATGGCTGTGAATTGCCAACAGACCTGTCAACAGGGTTTCAAGGTGCAGTGTGGAATTTGTGCTGCAGGACTTGCTGGAGTCTAGGGAGGGATGAGTAGATGCTCTCTTTAGCTGCTGCATTCAGCTGGTCAGGAAAATGGAGCTGCTGCAGGAGCTGATGATGGGTCTTCAGGGAAAGCATGCCCCACCCTTCTGTGAGTCAGTGGGGCTGCAAGCCCTGCCTGCTGGAATGAAGCTGCAGGCCTGTGGGTGCCTAACCACTCTCTCCCTCACTGGCAGCAGGTGGACAATAGCACGGAGCTTCTCCATAGCCCACCTTACTGGGTAGGAAATGGTTTTCCCAGTGGCCCCTTTGTTGGGTTTATTTATTTGGGATATTTGTAACCCGTCCAATCACTACATGTCTCTGGACGGCTTACAACAATAATTCAATAAATACAATGATATAAAATATCATCCTAAAACCCCAAACAATAATAAAACTAATAACACTAATAACTCACAACTGGAGTAAAAGCCTAATTAATTTTTTTTTAAACTATAAAATACTGGGGAAATAAAAAGGTCTTAACCTGGTGCCGGAAAGCATATAATGTCGGTGCCAGGTGGACCTCTCTGGGGAACACATTCCATATCCAGGGCACCACTGCAGAGAAAGCCCTCCTCCAGGTGTTCTCTCCTTACTTCCTTCAAGGAAGGTTCCTGGAGCAGGGCCTCTGCTGCAGATCTTAAGGGGCAGGAGGGCATGTAGGAAGAAAGACGTTCTTTCAGGTATCCCGGTCCCAAGCTGTTTAGGGCTTTATAGGTCATAACCAGCACCTTAAATTGAGCACGGACTTCAATAGGAAGCCAGTGGAGCTGATAGAGGGTCCATGCACCTTTTTGTGTAGCCTCCTGCAGCTGGAACTATATGGGTGCTTTAAGATTTTCTTCTCTGCCCCTCCCCCACCATCACAGAGACTGTTTCTTTGTGGTTTCAAACATGTTGCATTTCTTTGGTGATAAGGGTGGAAGGATGATTTGAAACAAGGAAGAGTAAATAAAGGTAACAAAGAAAATTCCTTAGCCTAAAGGAGTGGAGTGGGGTGGGGTGGGGTGGGGGGGCTGAGATCAGATAGCACAGAGCCTGAGGTAATTGACACTTAGACAAGACCGCAGGAACTTTGCTCAATGAATGGCCTCATGACTATTAACAAACACACCCTGCATAGGAAATAAGCTCATTATAATTCACCTGGGAGGGACCAAGTGGGAGGGAAGAACAGGTATCAGTGGCACAGGATAGGCGGACGGAAAAGGTTTGTAACCTCCCAGTACCCTGGCCAATGGGGGAGGGGGGGAAGGGGGGGAGAAGCGGCCAGGGGCAGGGCATAAAATGGGATGTGAACATGTGCTTAGTTGAGCTGAGCTGGAAGATGGGAAGGAAACCTCTCCCAGCTACCTTTGTTGCAATAAAGTTTCAAAAAGAACTGCATGCTTGGGATATTTTTCTCTTCCCAAGGAAAGGAAAGAGTGTTTCTAACAACTGGCAAGGTCGCTGCTGCTCATTCCCCACCCTCCCTGCTGAGCTCTGTCTCTTCAGCTTCGGTGTGGATCTAAGTCCCTGGGGTGTGCCTGCACCCTTTGGGCAAGGTTTTTGTTGCCTGAGTTATATGCTTTCCTATTTGTCTCTCTGTCAGACTCCTGCCAGCCATTCAGGGTATGTGCAAAGGTTATAATAGTTTCTTCCATGGAGATCTGAACAGGTGGTGTGGTATGTGCAAGTAAATTTTTCAACAAGCATTGACTAGAGCAGGGGTCCTCAAAACTTTTTCAATAGGGGGCCAGTTGAAAGGCAGCGGCAACACACGCAGGCTGGTGGCGGGGAGGGGGCTGGGTGCACAGGCTGGTGAGGTGGCATTGGGTGCACCCAAGATGGCGTTGGGCACACGCAGCAGCGGCTCGCTCACTCAGAGATCTCCCAGCGAGTCCAAAACCATCTCCGAGCAAGCAAGCCATCGCCTCCAGCCAAGCGGCTTGCTTGCTCGGAGATGGTTTTGAACTTGCTGGGAGATCTCCCAACGAGTCCAACACCATCTCCGAGTGAGCAAGCCACCACCTCCCACCTGCGAGGCGAGCATGCATGCAGGCAGGCAGGTGGGCGGGGTGGGGGGAGCAGCACAAGCCAGACGAATGGGCATGGCGGGCCAGATCCATCCCATGGGCCATAGTTTGAGGACCCATGGATTAGAGTTTAAGTAACTTCATATGTGGATCTGAGACAGCAGTCTTGCAAACTTGTTTGTGCTTCAGCAGATGCTGTCACAGGTCTGGTTCCACTGGCTGTGGTTACTGTCTCATATGCATTTTCTGTGCATGTAGGGCATCACAGTGTGAGGAGACCTGCCTCCGAGTTAACATGCATGGATTGGCAGTCTCCACTGGCATATGACATGCGATTATGATTGCTACTGGTATAGGCTTGTGGTGTTTCATGGTTACTTGGGATGTGGCTGGCAGTTTTGCGCCATAGTATGAATTTCTGAGTTCCCAGTCCTGTCCTGGATTGCACGGGTGCAATGACAGTGCTCATTTCCCCAATTTCATTTGGCATTTAGGACAGCTTGATTTAGTTCGCAAAGTTTCTCACTGCAATGTTTTCCAAAAACCTGCTCCTAACAGCTGCTTGGTGGGGTTAATTTGCTGAGTCTGGGGTTTTTGAAAAGGGGAGCCTGCAGGCATTCAACAAGTTAATGTGTCAGCTTAATGTATAATTCTTCCTCTGAGTTTAGCTGAATTTACCAAGCTTGGAACTATTTGTAAAATAGAACCATGAGTAAAAGTAACACATGTATCATGTTCTTTCTCCTTTGCAGGTAGCATATCCTCATAAATTTCAATGTCTACTAAGCTTATATCCCCTATAAACATTTCCAGAGGATTAACCATATTAGTCTAATTCATCAGAAACAACAAAGAATCTTGTGGCATCTTAAGGATTGACGCATTTCTTATGACATAAACATAATGTATGCCAGGATAAAGTGCCACAAGACTCTTAATTGTTTTAATGATTAAGAAATATGTTAGACTAAAATTCTATGCCCCTTTTCTCCTAAGAATGTCCCTAAACAGTGTACAAGATCAAAAATACAATGTTAACTCTATAAATCGTTTAAAAATTGTCCAAGGAGGCAATGAAAGTGATTGTATCTTAAAAAGACAAAAGATGCACAGAATGAGGAACATAGAACAGGACAAATTATCATTAAAGGTCTGGTTTAAAGAAAAAAGATAATCTTTATTATTACTTGGGGGAGAAAGAGGAAGCCAAAGTTGAGGGAGCAGTTCCAAAGACTGGGTGCCAATGAAGAGAAGGCCTTGATCTGCCCACTAGCCAATCTGACCTCAGACTATTGTAGAATGTGAAGCAGAACTCCTTTAAAAGCTCTCACAGGGGACCTCATATACTCTAGGCCAAAACTATTTTGTGCTCTAAATGCTCAAAACCATGACTTTAAATTGGACCTAGTGTATATGAGGTCCCCTGTGACCTGGAGCCAGGAGCTGCATGTAGCTGAAGACCTACAGGAGTAATATGGTTCAGATAACAGGTCCCTGACATTCACTCTGGACAGCTTTCCATTCTCTTCTTTCAAAGGCAGCCCCTCATAGATTGTGTTACAATGATCTAACCTGAATGCCATCAAAGTATATATCAGACACTTCGAAAGTTCCTAAAATCCATTTGAAGTACAACCACTAGAGTATGGAAAGTTGGCATGACATGATCCCTCAGGAAGATGGCTTAAAATCATGTTGCCTTGGTCTTCAGATTCCAATTCTATATTGGTCTGTTTTATTCATTTGCAGAGTGGCAATCCTGGTCACACGATGGACAAGCAACCTCCTCATATGGTGCACAATGCAATGCATGAATCAAGTATTCCACAAGGATATCTTTGGTACATTAAAATAAGGATGCAATCTTATGCCCCCCCCCACATTGTTGGGGGTCTCATCAGATGGAGTCCCAGCTACTAGGTTGGAAATCAGGTCTTCTTACTTTTTCTCTGACAATTATCAGTTAAATAGTCCCATAAAGGTAGTGGTTTGTATTTCTGTATGTTCCTGAGGTGCTAGAATCTCAAGAACAAATGCAAAAGTGAGGGCACCCCGAGTACACATGAGCTCCCCAATAAAAGCATGAGGATATTTCTGCAAAGTGGATGAATTAATTACATCTTATTGCAAGCAACATCTGCTTGTACTTTCTGTTACATCTGGCAGCTCATACTTTGACAGGAAAAAAAACTTAACTCCTGTCTCTGAGGAGCAATGTCACAGTTGCAGAAATGTGTGTAAAACTTTGATTTATTTTTTTGCAAATACTTGCAAAATTTATAGGGTGCAAATAATTCTCTGAATAATAATTTAAAATTGCACATTTTTGTGTAATACCCCCCCCCCCAAATGTTGGAAAGCTGTCCAAGTAATTCCCTTATAGCCATTTAAAAAAATCAGCTTGCTGTTTTTTTTTTTTTTAAGGATTTTTTTGGGTTTGTTTTAAAAGTTTACTACATTTTGCCACAGGATTTTTGCTTTGTGATTTATTTATTTATTTATTGCCTTGGTTTATTTCATTTTTAAAACGTTTCATTACCGTGTTGTGCAGCAGGCATGTTAATATGATGACTATTTTAAGCTGAAAGCTTAATCTCTCATTTTGCTGAACATCTTTCTCTCTTTACACATTTGATTCTGTAATGATTCTGCCTCTTTCTGAGTAACTGCTGCAACTCAAAGAGGAATCACCTGTGATGATGTGCAGAAGGGGCAACCTGTGGACTTCTGGTTAGGTAAGTACTCTGGGTTTGACTTGTCCCTCGTGGGTAGTCCCAAGGGGAAATAAGCCAAGTATACAGTACTGTTGTCCTTGCAGTTCTTGCTCACAAAGATAACCCTGACAGTTTCTTCTGTCACCCTTCCTTTCCTCAGCTCATTCATTATCCATCGTAATGAAACGGGCAAGTGTGTGTATTTCTTTCCATTCAGCAGAATTTTTTAGCGAGCTTAATAAGGGATGGGAAAAATTCCAGCTCTCCATGACATGCCAGGACACATGTTTTAATTAAAGAGTAGTGCAATTCTTAATTTTGCATGTTGTTTCCTGCTGTGAACCCCACCATATTATATGCATTCTCCACTCTCATTCTTCCTCTCTCCATATCCTACCCACACCCACTGACTCACCCCTTTTGGAAGCTTTTGAAAGGGGAGGGGTGTAAAGCCACCCCCTTCAACTCTGCTTTAGGCTGTCCTACTGCAGTCCTGTTTGTGCCAGCCTGCGAGGATTCCTTTATCACTTGCATCTCCTGGAAGAGAAATTGTGAAAGGGTAAAGGGAAAACCACGCCACGTCCTTCTTTAAAAACCAGCACAGCTCTCCTTCCAGTGCCTCAGCGTTTCCAGCACTGGAAGGGAAAACGTGTTAGCTCCAGGGTTTCGGCTTTTAAAGGAGTTGTACAAGGGTTACTTGTTTAGGCAGCTTCCTCTAGCAAAAGGTAGCAAACACGTAGAGGCAGGGAAGCAGCCGCAGTGCTCAAAGCCAGCCTCTGCTGGCACGTCCTGGAAGTGCGCGCAGTGTTTCAGCCCTGCTGTGGTTTGCAGTCGTCTCGTTGGGATGAGTGAGGGGCACAAGTGACCCTAACATTTCTAAATTGAAGGCACCGTGTGCAGGCTTCTTAGAAAAGCACTACCACAACTTTGCGGGGGACGGTTGTTTGTGTCGCTTGGTAAAGAAGCGGGGCGGGCACTTGTTTTAGATAAAGGAAGAAAAGCGCATTCAGTTCTCCCATCTGTGGGAGAGAAGCTGAGAATATTTGCAAGTAGGACAAAGGCAACAAAGCTGGTGAATATCGTGACGGTTGCTATAGTTGCATACCTTGTTGATTCCTGCATATTGGCTTATTAAAGGGTTTCGGTTTCGGTTGGGAGAGGCGCGGAGAAGCCCGGGGGCATACCAAGACTTTGCGGAGGACTGGCAGCGGTTTCCGTCTGCTCGCTTGGAGCGGGCCCGGGCGGGAATTGGCGTTTGAGTTTTCTCAGGCAGGCCCAGCCTGTATCCCCCGCGTGTGCCGTGTGCAAGCTCCACCCTTACCCTGCCCCAAACATTTGCAAGCCGTTAACTGCTGCAGAGCTCACAAGTGGAGAAGCACTCGCATGGTTGGTGAAAAATTGGGGCGTGGGAGAACTGGCAAAACTAACTGGGGGTAGCAAACAACAACTTCGGAAAAATTAGTATTAACTAGTCTTGTTTCTTCTTCAATGTTGATTATTGAGAGGGATAAGAGGTCTTCCTGTAATGTTGTAAGAATTTATATTTATGATTGTTGGTGGTACAGATGTACTCAGGAAAGCAATTCTTACCATCCCACCTTACTGCCTTGCCATAAACACATCAAAAGATACCTCAGTGTCTGGTGGTGAAGACCAGATGACCCCACTCCATTAGTGGGTAACTGTCAAAGGGTAATCTCTGTCAAAGTGTAATCTCTGTGTTTTATAGGCTTGCTAAAGTGCCTCCCTAACTAACCCTGTAAATTCACACATGTAACCTTTTAGTTTACTTAACTTGGCCAGTCTGTTCAAGGTAACTTTAGTTTAGAAGGCCTGTCAAAGGCATCTGATTAGAGCGAAATGTAACTTTTCTTTAGTTCAAGGTAACTTTAGTTTAGAAGGCCTGTCAAAGGCATCTGATTAGAGCGAAATGTAACTTTTCTTTATGGTGCTGCCATGTGTATCCAATCACTTTCCTATCCATATCAAAGTATCCAATCACCTTCCTGTGTATTGTGTTCACTCCCCTTTTGTGTAGTCTATATAACCCTAAGGAAATTAACATGGGGTGTTCCTTCTTAGGCACCCATGGATCCATGCATTCCATTATAAATAAACCTATTTGCCCTGACAAGAAACTGATTTCCAAGCCTCTGAATTGCAGATCGGTGTGACACAGATTTATTTAAAGATGCCCTGACTGCTCTTTAGAAGGCCAGATAGTGAAGATGAAACTCAAATACTTTGGCCACCTAATGAGAAGGAAGGACTCCCTGGAGAAGAGCCTAATGCTGGGAGCAATAGATGGCAAAAGAAGAAGGGGACGGCAGAGGATGAGGTGGCTGGATGGAGTCACAGAGGCGGTTGGTGTGAGTTTAACTGGATTCCAGGAGATGGTGGAGGACAGGAAGGCCTGGAGGAATGTTGTCCATGGGGTCACAATGGGTCGGACATGACTTTGCGACTAACAACAACAGTGTTTACATTTGTATTACTTATTTGTAAACAAATGTTCTTACTATTTTAAAGCTGTGTTTAATATTAGATGTGGTTTTTATTTTAAAATATATAAATTATACAAGTTTGCTAGGTTTAACAGTATATGTGAGAATGGGAAGCAAAAGGCTCAATAATCTCATTGTATTTACAACCTCACTCATAAATTGCTGTGGTGGATTAAAACAGGAAGGACAGCTGCTGTGGCCTGTGCTCACCTGCCACCCTACTGTGAAAATTGTGGCAGACTGCCCATCCATTGCTATCATGCAGCAGTAACTAGGTCAGATTTAACTTGTGCTCAAGCGAAGTGTGAATGCTTACAGCTCCGTTGTGATTGGCCACATTGACTTTTCTTGCTGCTGTCTGCACTCTACAGAATCCCACAGGACCAGAGTGTCAGAACTGTGGCCTATGAAAAGAGGTAGGGCTGTGTGGATATGCCTCCAGCAACCCTAGTGCATTAGCACCCATCATATGGAGAGTGAGTGTTGGGTGGTAAATCCGGATGGGGACTTCCTGTTAGGTGCAATCTCCAGGTGACTGTCTCCACCAGCATGACTAATACTGGAACTGACTTTTGGCATGATCTGAAATAGATAATGCAATGCAGATCTGGGACAGTAGTTTGAGAAATATGATTCTAAAGCCACTGTCCCTGCTCCTTGACTTTAAGAGCAGACCCAGCACATCTAAAACTGCAATGCATACCCTTTCCAACATGGTGAGAATAGAGGGACTCATGGAGCCTTCATTTGCAGAAGTGTTATACCACCAGTTGTAGTGTTTTGGCAGAGATTGTTTTAAAAGGCTTTTGAAATCAGGTATAAATTAGTCCAAATGGAGCATGCTCTCTTTTGCAGGCAACGGTGTTTCAGTTTGAGGAGGCAGAGAGAGCTGTTGACAAAGGTGGTGCCTCAATTTATTTCAAATACCTTCAGTTTGGTAATATCTGGGATTCTTGAGATCCTAAAATCTACACCAAACATGACATTAAGTTGCAAGTAATTTTATCATCTCACAACTCTCAAAGTAACAAAACGCATAGTTGGATGTCTTTATCAGGACCACCCTAAAATTCTAATAAAGCTGTTGCCCAGCTGCGGATTTAGGTTTTTTATTCCTTGTGGAACAACATGGATTCCTTTGCTTTGGGTTGTTTCTTCCTTAAATTAGTGAAGTTATCAGGTTTCTCTAATTTGAAATACTGGGACTATCTTCAGCAGGGGTAAGGCAAGTTTATGAGCACATTTATGAAGGAGTAAGACTGCAATCTTTCATACACTTACTTGGGAATAAATCTCACTGAACTCAGTATGACTTACTTCTGATTTTAGGATTACACAGTAAATCTGATATGATACTGAGCATGTTCCCTTATCCATAGATCTCTCTGAATCTCCAGTTTCCCTACCCCACGTAATTAGCTGTATCTTCTCTGACACCTTTTCCCACCTGATGGGTCTCTACAGTTTTGCCTAAGGCTGGTGCCAAGACATTTTGCTGTCTGTGATAAAGTAGGAATGTTACCTCCCAAGTTCTGCTTTAGAGTAGTCCAAGGCACTGTGGCCTTTGAACACAACAGAGCAGGAGACCCCATCTTCCTTGCATATCTATTCGCCTTTTGTTGTCCTAACACAAACTCTGATGCTAAGGATGACCATACCACACAGAGCATGAAGAATGCAGGTTCACTTTAGAAAGACCAGGCAGCTGAGGAGTTCCAGCCACATTCGAACAAGCCAACAAGCCATACACTCATATACTGGCTTGCCCCAAATTCACTGCTACTTGCTGAACACCCCCTGCTGTTCCCCCCAAGGAAAGGGGTCTGGGCCTGCTTGGAAGAACCCACAGATGAGGAAGGCCCCTGGCATTCCATCAGACATGTGAATAGCCAGTGTGCCTGCTCTTCCTCTTGTCAGAGTCTTGCTGCCTACAGTGGTTCAGGTGAAGTAGCAATTGGCTAGACAGAGTCAGGCACACTCAGAGAAAGGTAGGTGACCGTGGTGCTGTCAACAGGCAATTTGGTACTCTGGACTTAATGAAAATAATGAGTGACTTTGACAATCTCCCTTCTACTTTGAAAAGCTGGTGCCTTCATACTGCACCCCCCATTAGTCTGCTAAGGGAAGAAATCCTAAGGCTGTGGAATTTGAGTGGGAAACAGGCTTGTGTTACGGCAGATGATCTGAAATACAGCTCTGAAAATCGTGGTTCCACACCCTGGTGAACCTCCCTAACCCCACTAATGCTCCCAATTAAACTTTGGGGTGTGCTGAATCACACAGCCACATATCCAGGAGTGTGTCCTCTGCAAAACAGCACTGAGTCCAGGTAAGCCTAAAACTTTTAATCTACTCAAGATTAGGTTTGGGAAAAAGAGGGATGAATTCCACACATTTAAACAAAATCTTCACGCTTCATGCTCTGTGGGGTGGTTTCAGGTGTGAAACACAAACACTTTAGCATTATATACCATGGTATGGGAAGGTTTCAAGAGAGTAGGAAGGGGGGATGTCCTTTTCCTTCCCCCACTTTGGAACCTGCCTGGCGAATCCTGAATATTATTGAAAGGCCCTTCTTCCCAGCTGGCTGGAGCCCAGCAGCTTAAATGCTGGGGACACATGACAACCTTTTGTGGTAGCCCCCACTTAATGTTTGTTTCACTGAGCAGTTTCCTTTACATACAATCAGAGCCTTTCAAAACCTTTAGTGTGTACAAAAAGGGGGAGTGTTCTGCCTTTTTTTTTTCTTTTTAAGACTCAGTGATGACAGTGCAAGACTATTCCTGTCTATGTTTGTGGGGAAAGGAAAGTCTGCAAAAAAAAAAAAAAAAACCCAGGGTGAGGAAAGATGAAGGAACTGGTTGGAATTTTTACCTTTCTTTAACATGTACTTGTTCCAAATTCTTTGAATGTGTGTAGCATCCAGTGAATCAGTTCACATAAGTTCAGCTCATATCCATTTGCTTTAGGCAGTGCTTGTGTGTGCATGCACACGTGAGTGTTTTAAGTAATTCATTCATGTGGAAGGGCTGCTTCTGCTGGGAGAACATTGAGAACCATTATTTTATTGAAATCCAGCTGAGAAGACAGGTGTAGCATTCTTGGAGCATCTGGCTACAATTTTTTGCTTTTGTCCTGTCAAACTTCAGGAAAACAACTAATCTGCTCCAAGGGTATTCCTCTGTTTGGTGCAGAAGAGATAGGATGAATTGCCTATTCTGGAACACATAAAGATCTCTAATCTAAAAAATGCTATCAAAGAAATCTACCAGGGGGAGTGTATTCCTTTGTTGAAGATCCAAAGGTAAGACCTTGACAATGCTTTTCTCTCATGGTAAATCTTGTTAAATTAGCCTGTGATATTCTAGTGATTTGAACAATTCTTGGAGGTACACCGAGTCTTGTAATCTGAAAGCTGGAAGAAATGAATCACCAGAATTCATCTGCAAGAAGTGTTGCCTCTGAAGATGACCAGAAATAAAGGGGTTCTTGCAGTGTCACAAACTTTCTGCATGGCATTGAATTTTACAGGGCAGGTCTGATTGTTGTTGTTAGTTGCGAAGTGTCCGACCCTTCGTGACCCCATGGACAACATTCCTCCAGGTCTTCCTGTCCTCCACCATCCCCCGGAGTCCACTCAAGCTCACACCAACTGCTTCAGTGACTCCCATCTAGCCACCTCATCCTCTGCCGTCCCTTTCTTCTTTTGCCATCTATTGTTCCCAGCATTAGACTCTTCTCCAGGGAGTCCTTCCTTCTCATTAGGTGGCCAAAGTATTTGAGTTTCATCTTCAGTATCTGGCCTTCTAAAGAGCAGTCAGGGTTGATCTCCTCTAGGACTGACCGGTTTGATCACCTTGCGGTCCAAGGGACTTGCAGGAGTCTTCTCCAGCACCACAATTCAAAGGCCTCAATCCTTTGTGCTCAGCCTTCCTTATGGTCCAGCTTTCACAGCCATACATTGCAACTGGGAAAACCATAGCCTTGACTATATGCACTTTTGTTGGCAGGGTGATGTCTCTGCTTTTTAGTATGCTGTCTAAATTTGCCATAGCTTTCCTCCCCAGGAGTAAGCGTCTTTTAATTTCTTGGCTGCAGTGATTTTGGAGCCCAGGAAAATAAAATCTGTCATTACCTCCCTTTCTTCCCTATCTATTTGCCAGGAAGTGAGAGGACTGGATGCCATGATCTTAGTTTTCTTAATGTTGAGTTTCAAGCCAACTTTTGCACTCTCCTCCTTCACCTGCATCAAGAGGCTCTTTAGTTCCTCTTCATTTTCTGCCATTAGAATGGTATCATCTGCATATCTGAGGTTGTTGATATTTCTCCCAGCAATCTTAATTCCAACTGGTGATTCATCTAGCCCCGCCTTCTCATGGTGTGCTTTGCATATAATTTAAATAGGCAGGGCGACAGTATATAGCCTTGCCAAACTCCTTTCTCAATTTTGATCCAATCAGTGGTTCCGTGTCCAGTTCTCACTGTTGCTTCTTGACCCACATATAGGTTTCTGAAGAGACAAATAAGATTGTGTGGTACTCCCATCTCTTTAAGAACTTGCCACAATTTGTTGTGATCCATACAATCAAAGGCTTTAGCATAGTCAATGAGGCAGGTCTGATACATAGCACTTATTATGTTCTTAGCTGGTTCCAGTTCTTCTCTGTTGACTCTAGACTCTGCTTTAAATGATGTCTTTCTTCTTTTGCTTCCAAGTAACTTGTCATTTTTGATTACTGTACTTACCTTTGTTCACAGCAATGGGTAGCTCCTTTCATTCTCAACAGTTAAAATACCCAGTTTGCCATACAAAAGTAGCTTGATTGTCTCCAGTGTCTGGAGTTCATCAAGAGCTTCCTTCTACAGTAGATCACCAATGACCAAGGGTGCTTGGAGGTGCAGTCAAAAAAAATGTGGAGGCCCCAGGCTGGATATGCCAAGAGGCATATCTGATCCACAATTCTGTTTTCCACGTGGGCAGCCAGGTGCCTATGGGAAACCAAGAAGCAGGAAATGAGTGCATAAGCATGCTTCTCATTGTGCTTTCCGACAAGAAGTGTCTGGAGGAATACTGCCTTGATACTGGAGTTAACATCTAGCAATCCTGAGTACTTGCCCCTGATAGCTGTGCAGACAGCGAATGGCTTCTCCTGGATTAGCCCCTTATCCACTTTCTAAAGTGGTTGAACTGACTGCCTGGCTGCAGAGACCAAATGTGATTAACAAGCAATCGTTACTTGTTTTGTTCCCCTCCGCCTGGTTGACTTTGTCTCCACAACTCTCCCTGAAGATGGGAAAGAAGCACAAGCAAACACTGCTGAATAACCTGGTTTAGGGGAAAGCGTGGCTTTTATTGTGAGAACAGTTTTTACAGCTTGTTGGCTTTTCTTTGATTTCTAGAAACTGATTAGCACAGGGGAGTGGTAAAACACTGAGAAATGAAATCCCAGAGTTTAAAAAATGCTGTAGCTTCAGAGAAGCATGTTAGCCACTATATAATGATATAAATGCATTATGTATGAACAAGCATTGAAATGGAAGCTGGCAGTTAACATGTTCACCAGGCTTTTCCAGCCTGGTGTTCTCCACATGTTTTGGGCTATGGACCTCTCTGCATGAGGCATGCATTGTGGGCTCCTGATCACAGACATGTGCAGGGCCTTTTCATGACTTTTTCGTTCTTCAACCATTGTCCCACACTGTTTAGCTGCTTTTCCTGCTCTGAATTTGGAAAATGCAGTATTATGTCTACTGTCCCTTTGAACTCTCCATCTAATTCTGGTATACATATGTCATAATGGGATGTTCCACTATCCTTCAGAAGAGGGGATGAAGGTGGTGTGCTTGTGATATCTGCAATGACCAGGCATGGGGAGCATCCTTTGCTGCTATATCTCCCTGCCCTTCCTGCCTGGGGCACTGTGCCTCTGAGCTGCAACAGACTGTGGCGCCTGTCTTTCCTCCCCGCCTCCTTTCTTTCTGCAGGGCTGATTCCATTGGCACCCAAAGGGCAACAGGATGTCCTCAGTGTGCTGGACAAAGGGGCAGGGGGGGAAATGGGTGGAGGAGGGATGCGCAAGTGTGTAATGGGCTTTGGCAACTCAGAAACTCTTTAGCTGCTGTCCTGCCTCCTTGCAAACCCACCCCCCCAGTTTCTCTCTTTTTCTAACTTGTAAATGCCCCCTCCTCTGAAAATATAGTTTCTAGTGTCTTTTCAAGCCTTCCTGATTTCCTCCTTTGTCTTCTTGCTCAAGAAACAAAGTAGCCAACATGCCAGCTCATTGTTAATGGCTTTACTCATAAGGAAATCACATTGACTTCACTGGAGCTTACTCATGAGGGGAATGTCTGCAGGGAAGAGGGCTGGACTTGCTTGCTTTTGGGTATGAGATGCTAGCACAGTAACAAACAATACAATCCAAATAACAGCCCACCATAAAGGTGCACCTAGATAGGAACCTGCAGCTCAGAAATGGCACAATATTGACATTCTGCCTAGCAATCTTTCATACCCCCACAGACCCATTCATACTCCGTTTCCCCCAGGAAAGAACAGGGAAAGTGGAGAGGGAAGCTGTTAACCTTTCCCAGGATATTCGGTGGGCAGTTCCCTCCCAGAAGGAATGAAGCAAACCTGCATGGGAGCCCTTGTACTGCAGATGCAGTGGAAGAAAGCGGTGCTTGACTCTGGTTCTGCAGGCATGCGCAGTCCTGGCGCAGGGTGATGAGGCTGCATGAAAGATGCCCTGAGCTCTTCAGGCAGGAGGGGGCAAGGGTTGGGGCACCGTAACCATGTACTGGGATTTTCCTGTATCCGGGAAGCCCCTGCCCCCCATGAAAGGTTTTTAAGTGGTACATGCTGTTATGCTGGAGAGCATGCATTGAGAACCCCATGTATGGTCTGGAAGGCAACACAGTGGGATAGTACTGGAATAAATTGCTTGTGTAGAGGAGTATTACAGGGTCCTGTAATAATGCCAGGCATTCCTGACCACTGGCCATGCTGGCTGGGACAACCTGAACATACTATATTTTAATGATACTAATTAATCACTTGGATTAAATTAAATTTGAGAGTTACATAAAAGTAATTTCTGACCATGGGCCATGCTGCCTCATGCTACAGATTTGTAGTTTAAAACCTGGAAGGCACTGGATAGGGAGGGCTGCTGCAGCATCTAGAACTGGCCATACCCAAGATTTGGTTCAGATTCTTGCTCATTGCTTTGCTTGGGAACCTGCCTCATGAGTGACTTTGTGGGCATAATGTTGCTTTGTTCCATAATCAAAGTTTTATTTGTTCCCATTGATTTAAATGGGAAAATTACACTATGCTATTATCTTTTTACAAAGTACCTTTTAGTCACTGAACACAATATTGCAGTCACCTGATTCAAAGCTTTGGCTTAGCCCATGGTTTACTCCACAAGCAGAGAGCGCATTTCCACATACAGAAATCCATTCCTGGTCTCTCAACCTGCCACACACCCCTTGAAGCAACCAAATTAATGTGCCTTTTCTTTATTCTCGAACAACAAGGAATGATTTTTCTTTAATGTTTCTCTTTGACTGATGTGCTTTTTCACTATTAAAGACAACAGCAGAGTGCAGAATCAATTTTTTTGTGCTCATACCAATGATGCCTTCAGTCCCCTCTCCCACAAACTTAAATTCCACCAAACCTTTCTTCCCTTTATCTCACTTCTCCTTGCCTTTGTTTCTGTTTGTCTCCATTTCTGTATGAAAAAGCAGCAGCCCACTCTGTTAACAGTATACAGAACTATCTAGAGTCTGCTCTTTTAACTGCTAGACCAATTCAACAGCAAATACCTATAAGCAATTGTGATTAAAGAATTACTTTGAGATTTCATCCTAGGAGAAAGAAATATGATCAGCTGGATGTTTTAAAAATAAAATAAAAGGGTCTAAGGAAAACAGGCTTTCCTCTCCTGAAATTATCCTGCACGTACACTCTTCTGGACAGAGAAGCAATTCTGCGCTGTTAGTGACAAGCTTGTTCCTTTTGGGTGCTTAATACAATTATTCCTGCACAGCTCATAGTGTAATCATGTGCACATAACTACTGTTGGCAAACAATTCCAGAGCAAGAATGACAAGGACAAAAATACGTTGTGGCAGATGCAACTAGAACTGCATGGCTTCTTGAACCGTAAAAATAATTTTTCTGCTGGGGTGAGGTAAGGTATGTAGCCCATGTTCAGTTCCTGAGGCATTTTCCTTTTATGTAGCTGTTTCATATGATCGACTCATTTGCTTGGAAGTAATGATGACTGGCTGAGGGGGAGGCCGCTTGATTGGTTCCTTTGGCATCCAAAACCCTTGAGGGAAGTTGATGTTGACTGGTGACCCAAAGGGCCTGATCTGTTTAAGGTGCTGTGACTGTCCAGAAGAACATTTCAAGTCTGCCAGTCAGCATCAACACAATGCACAATGCTAGCATTTGCCCAACAAGGTTCAACAGCTTTTCACAACATTTCCAATCCAGTGATAGGAAACACCATGCCAGACTTGTATCCCGGTTTCCAGAAATGTGCATAAAATAGTTTTGTACCTTGAGAACCCAAGATCTGCATATTTGCTTCACTACTCAATCAAATGGTAATTTGTGCAAATCGCATAAATAGGTCTGAATCTTTATATTTACATAAATGGGATCACACTGTTTGTACTGTTTTATTTCATTCACAATTTCATCATGTAACCCCAGGTTCAGCATAGTCCCTTGGTAAATACCTTCTCCCATTTCATTCTATGACTATACGGCTTCCATATTCCCTATTTCATAAGGAGATTATCATCGTCGATTTCATCTAGTTTGGCATTAACATTACAGTTTTCTGCTAGGGTCATATGATTTGCACACATCTGATAGATGTGTTTTTATAATACTTTCAATGATTTCAGTTATTTATTTTGTTAATATAATTGTTCCAACAAATACTCTTTATTATGTTCACTTGTTGATGATTAGACTGCTCATGTTTAGTTTTTTATTGCAACAAACAGCCAGCTGAAGTCCTATTACAGCTTGGCCCTGTGATAAGGTTGAATTTGCACAACTTTGAAATGTTAAAATTTGGGGGCCTGCTCTGTAATTTCTGAAAATTTCCTGAGCTTTTTTTCTTTTAAAAATAGCTTATATAAATTACAGCCCATTTTAAAATTGAAAATCAGCACTAGCTGGATTTGTTTCATAATGAGTTAGTGTGGGGAGAATGGAATGGATCTAGAGGGATACGACAAGATAGTCTGTCAGATCTTCAACCCCACATGGGTTCCCTGCACATCCCTACTTACACGCCTAATAGTAATGGAGCAAATACATTGTTAGGCCAAATCCAAACGTGCTGTTTCCACTGCCTTGTGGGTAATGCAAATACAGTTATACTTGCACAGCTATACCTGAGAGTCAGCATGGCACGGTAGTTGGACGAAGGAGCTGGGATCTGCAGGGAAACCATTTGGGGATGGGAATCTGTCAGATTCCCTGTGCTCAGCTCCCAGGACTCCAGTCGGTTTTGCAGTGGCTCAGAGTCCAAATTCCTGGCAAGCCCACCCAGTGTTTGCAGGGTGCTTGCTGGGAGCTGAGCCCCATGTGTTGTGCAAGCAGCACTCCTTTCCCCTGCGCAGGCTGCTGCTGACAGCAATGAGCAGGGAAGAAGGTAAGTTGCTGGGGGCGGGGGGGGGGGGAGGCTGGCATCTCAACTCACAAGGCCCCTTTGCTATGCATGCTGCAACCACCAGCAGTGAGTGGGGAACAAGGTCGGTCACTGGGAATGGCACCTGGCACACCCACTCACAGCATCCCTTGCCTGCATCCTGGAGCCACTCCTGATGGGGAAGGTTGCCCGTTGCGTATCCAGGTGTCTGTGAGTGTTTGCAGACTTCCTCTTGGCTTGGACTGAACTGAGCAAGACAGGAAGTCTGTGGATGCCAGGGGGATGGATTCTGAAAGGGTTCATCCCAACCATACCTGGAGCGTCCTGGTTCTGGTCTCCTCTCAGCCAGTTCACTGGGTGACTCTGGGTCAGTTCCTCAATCTGAGCCTAACCTACATCACCAGGTTATTGTGAGGATGCAATCGAGGAGAACTATGTAAGTCTCCTTATGTACAAGAGGAATCCAAAGTGGGATATAAATGCAGTGTAATAATAACAACTGCAACTACTCATAGTCGCTCAAATGTGGTTATCTGAAGCCTCAGCTTGGGCAATGTACTGATGGCAGGGATGTGAAGATTAAGCCAGAATCTGGCTCTCATGTGCTCACTGGGCTTCATTCTTGTGCCCAGCCCTGGCCTAGAAGCAAGTGGAGCCAAGATCAGGTCCACAAACTCTCAGGAACATTCGCAGTGTGTGAACTCGCGCAAAGTCCAATTCTTTGTGCCAAATACAGAATGCCCTCAAGTCATGTGCATGGAAGCAGAACCCCACATGCACAGTGAGTGTGTGGATGGTGGGTATGCAAGCTGGCCTCACAGTGGCCTCACAAGCTGTCCACAGTGTCCACAATAGCCTCACTTCCTGCTGGGCTTCCATACAAATGCTTGGAAGGCAGAGTTAGGGCAGAGAGAAAGCAGGGCAGACTAGGGAGCTGAGTCAAGGAAATTAAATGGCTTCCCACCTCCAAACCAGATTGCTCACACATTGCTAGTGGAGGGGACCTACTGCTAAGGTGCAGCTGGTACCATTCCTGGACAGGGCCCCAAGGGGCTTCCACATTGTTCCCCCTATCAAGACCTGAGGCAGCTTCTGGGCTCCCTCTGCTGGTCACGGTCCAGCACAGCAGCCCTGGCAGTTGCAGGATTACTACTCCAATCAAGTACAGCTGCCAGGGATCTCATCAGCTCTGCCAGGGAGCCCTGGGGAAAGAACTGGTTCATCTTCCCAGAAACTGTCTTGGCAATAAAGGCCTCCTGAGTTGTTGAAGTGTTCCTGGGTTGTGGACTCCTGGACTTTGCTCCTAGAACTCTGCCCATGATCCTGCTCCTGCTGCCTGGACCCTGCCTGGTTCCCTAGCCTTTGCCTGCTCCTTCTCCTGCTCCAGTCCTCAAGGTACCTGCTCCCCTTGGCTTGTCTCCTCAGTTTCCTGACTCTTGGCTTGTTTGACCATGCTAAACCTCTTGAGCAGAGTCTGCCTTGTGCTTCAAAACCCAGCTCTGACCTTTGAAGTGTTTCACTGCTTTTGGACTGACCCCTGTGTCCTATCCCAGTTACCTGGGTCCTGGTGCTCCTCTCTGCTAGTCAGCTGCCCATGCTCCAGATGCTGACACCTCCATTGGTTTTTCTTGACAGCTGTCAAAAGATGAGCTGCAAATAAAGCCAGTGATTTCTCTTCATGAAAAGAGTTGGTATGATTAATACCGCCTTCATGGCAAGACCTTCATCTTTTTCACCCTGACAGTCTTCAAGGAGAGGCACAATTTGTACTTTTTCATGAGAGTGGGTCTGCTTGGAAAAGAGCAAAAATTCCCCACTTTTTCTGGGGGGAGAGGCATTTTGGCAGCTAGTTGTTAATACTTTGGGTCCCTTTAGAAGGTAGTTTTCACAGGGCAAAGGGGGGGTGTTGGACTGGGTCTAGGCAACATTGGGTTAAAAGCTTGTGCCTGCTCCATATTTTTCTGGTGAATAAACTTTCTAAGTGTTGTGTGTGTTTATGTGCATGCAAAACCACTCTGACCACACACATTAAACTCCAGCTTATGATCCCAAACCTTTTGAAGCAAACAAGTGAATGAGCACCTCTGTTTGAAGTGTACTGCTCCCCAAGATTACCTGGTGTAATACTGTTCAAGTCTTTGTAAAACCCTGGGAAGCTACTGGCTTCCCCCTTCCTCTTTCCCTCTTCAGCAGACTTGTATGTGAGTTGGGAGCACAGTCCTTCTATTAAAATGTAACGGGTTACACTGGTCTTCAAGAGGAAAGCTTCGGAAATGAAAGTAGCTAAATTTTACCATAACTGGGTCAGTAATAAAGGAAAATTAAGTCCTGAGTATTAATTGGCTCCAGTTTCCAAGATACAGCTTTAGATCAAAATTGCATCAAAATTATTCAAAATTACAAGGGGGATGTGCAATTATGCTCCATAACTTTTCTGCAAAATGTGATATAGCAATGAGAATGGTGTCACAACAATCATTACAAATTTATCTTTTTATTGATACCAATAATATAACTTTCTATTTATTTATTGGTTTTTCATGTAACATTTTCATGCTTTTTGCATGAAAAACTGACAAACTGTAACATCAGATCAAATGACAAGGTTCCATCTTTATTTGGTATCTAAACTGCGCTTTTTGGCTTTTCTCTTGTGAACTGCAGTAGGATTATCCCTGGAGAGATTCCAGCAGTAATCAGCAAGCATGGACAGACTCCATTTCCCTTGGTATCTTGTCTCCATGCCTGCAATAGCCTGGTGGAATCTTTATCCTTTTTATCATTATCTGAGTCTAGAAAGTAGGATTCTGGTGGATCTGGAATTGGCAAGTCCTCACCATGGGGTACAGGATGCAGCGTGGATGGAATGTTTGGATATTCCACGGTCCACTTCTTCTTTCCTGAGATCCCTTTTGCAATTGGGGAACCATGGAAAAATAGCAGTCGCTACTCTGATTGGTGGGTTCCCTCCACACCATTGGACTGCAACAGGCATGGACTTTTTCTTCTTGTTTAGCTAGTGACGCAGATGTGCCTGAATTATTCTTGTCTGCTACTCCAAGTTTTCTACCTAGTTTCACATGCATTGATACAGCACAGGCTGTGTCCGGCCTGCATACTAGAATCAGCCAAATCTATCATCACTGTCTTCTCCAGTGCCTTTGGATTAAGTAGATTAGGGGGACTGGTTGGGGTGGGGTAGTTGGGGTGGGGTGTGGAGAAAGCAGATGAAGCTATTTTTTCTCTCATAATGCTAGAAATCAGGCTCATCAAAAGAAGCTAATGATGAGAGGCTCAGGGCAGACAAACTGGACTTCTTTGCACTGTGCATATTATGGAATTTATTACACAAGATGTAGGGAAGGCCACCAGTTTACATGGCTTTAAAAAGGAACTGCCCAACATCACAGAGGATATGTAAAGCAATTGTTACTCTTCATGATATGTATGTGTATTACCTCCAGTATCATCAGATTCCATATGCCTCTGAATGCTAGATGCTAGGAAGCAGCTGTGGGAGGGAGAGAGTAACTGGTTGAATTTCACAGAGGTTGGTCACTGTGAGAAACAAGATGTTGAACTATATAGGTAGGTGGTCTCTTCTGCTGTTATAACCCACAAGGATTTGAAGCACAATACAAAAGTTACCACATTTCAGGACCCCCTTACATCAGTGAGGCTTATATTTAGTTCACTTAAGTTCATGTGGTCTTTGACATGCATACTTGTTACACAGGTGCATGTTGGGTGTCAAGATGCCTGTCCAGTGAGTTCTGTAAATATTATTCACATAATCAACTTTAGTTCTTTAAGGGTTGTTGAAATCAAATTTAGATATAGTTCTTCAATAGTGCAATACACTGATTTTTAAACGCTTGGTCCATGTTTGGAATAGGATGAAATTCATCATAAAATATGATGACAGCTATAATGAATGACTTTTCAGTGAATCAGCCACTATCAAGCATGGTGATGGGTCCCAATGTGTTGCTGCTGGGGAATACTCTGAGCAGGGCCAGTGTTCCCTAGCTGAATGAGAGGAAGGAGTGGGGGAAATAGTACGTGCCATTTCAAGGCTACTTCACTTTTACAGATAAGGTCATGGGAGCAGGAAGGACTGAGAAGGTAAAGGTAGGAAATATTCCGTTCAGCACCTTCCTTGCCTTTGCCCACGGGCTGCAACTATTTCTTTGGTGTGCAGGGCCTGCAGTTTCACCAGATTCATGTTAAGGGTAAATTTTTATGGAACATAAAAGGTGCAGTGAGCATTGCAGCATTTCCATTCTTCCAAGATGGTGTCCTTTAAATAGTTGTTAGGAATCTGTCATCTTCATCTCTGCGCAATGTAGGATACCTAGCAATTTTGGGGTTTTTTATTATTATTATTATTTACATTTCTTCACCGCCCATCAGCTCAGAGGCTCCCTGGGTGGTTTACAAATGAAACATACCATGTAAAACACATATAATAAAAGCACATCAGCCCAGTTAACAAATACCATAATGCAAATCATCCCTCCCGCCATCATTGCAGAAAAGTTTCATTCAGAGTTGCAGCAACATATGGTAAAAATGAGAATAAAATTTTGGGTAAATAGAAAAGGGCTTACCTCTTCTTCCTTAGCCTTCCCAGGGCAGTTGGATAGGAGATGCATTGAGGATGTGAAAGTGTTAGCAAACGCCTCCTTGTTGGAATAACAAACTCAAGTTTAAAATACCACTTTTGATGATGCTGGCAAATCGTACCTTCCTTTTTTCTAAACATGTGATTTTCTAACAGATAGTGATGTTTGAAATCCAGATGTTTGCAGGGTTCAACAAAAGATGAAAAAAATAATTATAAATCTTTAAAAAACATAGCAAGATATTCAGGTGATTACCTTTGGTGATGGTAGCCATATTGATTATATTATTGTTTAGAATACTTGCTTTATAGCTCTGAAAGTCTCTTAAAACAGCTTGCAGAAGGTTTGCCCTATACAATAGCACCTAAGGACAGAAATAGTAGGGTGACTTATGGTCCCAGGATTATTCAAGCATCATTTCCTTTCCTCATCCTTGGATTTCCTTGGTTTCACCTTTTGGCTAGTGATACCATGACATTATCCAACTACATGAATCAAATGAAATCAGCCACATATCCTTCATATGTTATGCTCCTTGGCAGGATTTATTTTCACATTGCTATTGTTATGAAATTTACCATGTAGCCAGAGCTTTATATAGCTTTGATTCTAACTTCACTATTGGTTTCTGTCAATCCTGGTTGGATACCATTACCATCTGACTATAAGGGTACTTCAGCAAGTGAGGAGTAGCTCCATATTTTCAAGTCAAATATTCAGTATTTTTTGTCTATGTATATGCACTGACTGCTGTGATTTATGATAATATAGCACTGACACAGGATTAGATGAAATGATTCCTTCTGAAGTTCTATTTTATTTTATCTGAAGTTCCTTCTATTTTACTAACAATTTGTATTCTATATATGGCAATAGAATACAGGCTGATGCACGCAGAGCAATATGCATACATCAAACTATGAATGATGAATGTGCAAAGATTCCCTAGGTTTCCCCAATGCAAAGTATTGTAAAACACACACAAAGAAAGGCAATACAGGAGAAAATGGCTTAGAAAAAGGCAATATATCAGATATTCTTCAGCAATGTATTTTAAACATTTTAACCTTCAAAACCTGCAAAATTACATTCAGTGCTAGTTTATCTTCATTATTTCCTCAGTAGGTTTTATTGTGTGTGCATCTCCTCCAGTCTTCTGAAGCAGATGGGAGGTGTGTGCAGAAGAATCAAGGAAGAGGAGAAGCTGGTTCTTCTAGTAGCATCTATTTTTCTGATGCAGGGGCACCTTTGAGTTTCTACCATAACCCTGTAATTCAGGGTATTTATCTAACCAGCCTTATCCTAACCAGCCTGTCCTCTTCCTTTCAGTTCTCAAAAAGAAAAGAAAAAAAAAAACCTGCTGCAGAAAACAGCCAAGTTTAGCTCAACATACACATTTCTTACGGCAGCCAAGAAAGCATGACCCTGATGTGAGAGGAGATGAAGCCTTTGTTGCTGCTGCTTCACTTAGCTCGTGCCAGGAAAACCATGCCTATAAACAGTGTTTGTGAACATTATATTGTAGTGATGATTATGTAGTATTCTGTATTTGTGGGACAGCCAGCAAAAAGGACCTTTTCTTTCTCTGACCTGTTCCTTCCCCCATAATGATACAAATCTTTCATAGTATAAATGATGCATATATAAGTTTTCATGGATTTTTGTTTTAATATTGTGAGCTGATCAACTTTTTACCTTTCCAGAAATTATTGATTTTATTTTCATCCCTATTCCAGTTCTGTCTCCAAAGAATTGAGCAGTGGTGGCCCTTGGGGCTGCTGGAGAAAAGGGCAGGGTCACCAGGGTCACTGGAATCCCC
The DNA here is from genome assembly GCA_023646645.1 of Varanus salvator macromaculatus. NCBI lineage: Eukaryota > Metazoa > Chordata > Lepidosauria > Squamata > Varanidae > Varanus > Varanus salvator. The sequence continues at coordinate 17,335,376 of JAIXND010000798.1, read as the reverse complement.
AGGAGGCAGCAACCCAAACCACAGAGAGGGACAACTGGGACAGACAGACTTTAAGATCATGAGTGCAGAGCAGGAGTGATGCTGCTGATGGTGAGGAAATCCACACAGTCATGTAAAGGCACTCCTTTGGAATGGCACTCTCTTCCTCTAGTAATAACATTAATTGCCAAGAGAACCAAATGAATGCAGAACAGTGGTGGAGAATCCATACATCCATTCATATCATCGTCCTACTAGTGGTAATATTAATGGTGGTGGTGGTGGAGGAGGTGGAGATATCAATACCCCCAGAGCCACCCAGAAAAGAGGTCTTAGAAAGCCAGCAGCAGGCTTTGAAAGCATTCAAAATCTATCCCTTTTCATGTAATACTAGTACCAATAGTCGCAGTCACAGTAACCTTCTCAGAGCAATACGGAACAGCAGTAAACTGTTCAGAGTAGGCTAGATGGAACAACTGCCAGGTGGCTCCATAGCTGGCTACAGCATCGGACTCAGAGTGCTCATCAATGACTCCTCCTCACACTGAGGAGAGGTAACAAGTGGGGTCCCACAGGGCTCAGTCCTGGGCCCAGTGCTCTTCAACATTTTCGTTAATGACTTGCATGAACAGGTGCAGGGAATGCTGATCACATTTGTGGTTGACACAAAAATGGGTGGGATAGCTAATACCCTGGAAGACAGAAACAAATTTCAAGGTGATCTTGATACGATGAAAGCAACAGAATGACACTCAATAGGAACAAATGCCAAGTTCTACATCGAGGAAAAGGGACCAAATGCAGAATTACAAGATGGGAGATACTTGGCTCAACAATACTGTAAGTGAGAATGGTCTTGGGATTGGCAGAAATCACAGGTTGAATGAGTCAACAATGTGATGTGACTGCAGAAAAAGATGATGCTATACTGGGCTGCATTAATAGAAGTATAGCTTCCAAGTCATGCATGGTACTGGTTCCCCTCTATCTGGTACTAGTTAGGGCCCATCTCAAGTACTGTGTCCAGTTCTGGGCAACACACTTCAAGAAAGATGCAGACAAACTGGAAAGGGTTCAGAGGAGGATGATCTGAGGACTGGAAGCAAAGTCCTATGCTTGAAAGAGCTGGGCATGTTTAGCCTTGAAAAGAGAAGATGCAGGGGAATATGGTTGCACTTTTCAAATTCTCGAAAGGCTGTCACACAGATGAAGGCTATGATCTTTTCTCAATAATCCCAGAGTGCAGAACAGAGAATAATGGACTTAAGTGGCAGAAGGCCAGATTCCAGTTAGATATCAGAAAATTTTTCCAGACTTTTAAAGCCATATGGCAAGGGAACCAATTACCCAGGGAGCTTGTGGGCTCTCCCACACTGGAAGCATTCAAGGGACAGTTGGGTGGCCATCTGTCAGGGGCACTTTAATTTGGAGTCCTGCATTGAACGAGGTTTGACTCAATAGCCTTATAGGTCCCCTTCAGCTCCACCATTCTGTGATGCTATGACAGGACACACAAAGAATGCCTGCAAAACAGTATATGTAATAATAAATGTGTTTGATTTAATGAATATAATTGCCAAAATTGAAAAGGGATGTTAAAAATAAATAAAAAGAGGTTTACAAAGAAATTAGGAATATAACATTCACATTCTTTCACTGAGATCCTGGAATCCAGACACCTCTATTTCTGCATTTGTAATTTACATTCAAAGCTGCTTCTTTGAATAATTCAAACAAAGTTAACACTTCATCTTCTTTTTCCTGAACTTGAGGCTACTGACACCTTTTCATCGACTCATTAATTTAATCAAAAAGCTTGAATTTGCTTCTAAAAGGTTACTTTATGTACCTTAAATGAGACAGGCTTTGGAGTCCATGGACTACTACCCTGCTAGTTTAGTAGAATCTTGAAAGCGCTTTCCTTACTGTTGCATCAACGCTGCCCTTAGACTGCAACATGGCAATTCTCAATACTCAGGATCATTACAGCCTGACTTGCTGAATCCTGACAAAGGATTGCTAGGTTTACTTAGAGATGAACCATTTGAACCGTATGCACAACCAACTGACATTTGAAACAGGCAATCTCTTTCCTTAAACTCTATGCACTGTCTGGTGCATTTCACATTTTAATTGTAAATTCCTGGACTAAAGCTTAAAGGAGAAGAATTGTTTTTGTCAGTTTTCCAGGTGTACAATGTCTAGTCTAAGCTCCTTTAATGCCTGCAGTTTATCTGGCATCTTGCTTTAAATAACTATCAAATCTTCTATCTACCTAGACAAAGGCACAGGAGTTTTTTATTAATTCCTTGCCCTGGCAATATTGGTTGGGTGTCTTGCTCCTGAGGTTTGCACTCTCTTTCTCCCTGCTGCCTCTGTAAAATATTTTCCTGAGTATTTGGTATAGGTCTTACAACTTCCACTCACTGCCCGTCTCCACCAGTTGAAATAAACACTCCACTGTCCTTTAGATACTTGACTGTCTAAAGGTCTTCCTCTGAGAATCTACATTGGACCCTTTCCCTCTTTCTTAACTCCACATAGCTATCCATTTACATGTCTTAAAACCATAATTATCATACATATACATGCCAGGTGTCTCTGCAGGGGGTAGTAAAATTACCGTATTTTTTGCTCTATAAGACGCACCTGACCATAAGATGCACCTAGTTTTTAGAGGAGGAAAACAAGAAAAAAAAATATTCTGAATCAAATGGGCACATAATCAGAGGCACATTCCCCATCACTTCCCCATGGGCTGCACATCTGACAGACTTACTGCACACACATATTCGCTCTATAAGACGCACAGACATTTCCCCTTACTTTTGAGGGAGTAAAAAGTGAGTCTTATAGAGCAAAAAATACGGTACTTTGCTTTGTTCTGATCCCATTATTTAAACTTAGGTGCCTCAAAAACACTAAGTTGGACTGAATGCTGGCTGGCAACTCTGTTGTTGTTAGTCGGGAACTTGTGTCTGATCCATCGTGACCCCATGGACAACATGCCTCCAGGTCTTCCTGTCCTCCACCATCCCCTGGAGTCCACTTAAGCTCATGCTGACTACTTCAGTGACTCCATCTAGCCACCCCATTCTCTGCTGTCCCCTTCTTTTGCCATCTATTGTTCCCAGCATTAGACTCTTCTCCAGGGACTCCTTCCTTCTCATTAGGTGGCCAAAGTATTTGAGTTTCATCTTCAGTATCTGGCCTTCTAAAGAGCAGTCAGGGTTGATCTCCTCTAGGACTGACTGGTTTGATCGCCTTGCGGTCCAAGAGACTCGCAGGAGTCTGCTTCAGCACCACAATTCAAAGGCCTCAATTCTTCAATGCTCAACCTTCCTTATGGTCCAACTTTCACAGCAACACATTGCAACTGGGAAAACCATAGCCTTGACTATACGCACTTTGTTGGCAGTATGATGTCTCTGCTTTTTAGTATGCTGTCTAGATTTGCCATAGCTTTCCTCCCCAGGAGCAAGCGTCTTTTAATTTCTTGGCTGCAGTCCCCATCTGCGGTGATCTTGGAGCCCAGGAAAATAAAATCTGTCACTACCTCCATTTCTTCCCCATCTATTTGCCAGGAAGTGAGAGGACCAGATGCCATGATCTTAGTTTTCTTAATGTTGAGTTTCAGGCCAACTTTTGCGCTCTCCTCCTTCACCCGCAACAAGAGGCTCTTTAGTTCCTCTTCACTTTCTGCCATTAGAGTGGTATCATCTGCATATCTGAGGTTGTTGATATTTCTCCCAGCAATCTTAATTCCAACTGGTGATTTATCTAGCCCCACCTTTCTCATGATGTGCCCTGCATATAAGTTAAATAGGCAGGGCAACAGTATACAGCCTTGCCGAACTGCTTTCTCAATTTTGAACCAATCAGTGGTTCTGTGTCCAGTTCTCACTGTTGCTTCTTGGCCCACATATAAGTTTCTCAAGAGACAAATAAGATGGTCTGGGACTCCCATCTCTTTAAGAACTTGCCACAATTTGTTGTGATCCACACAAAGGCTTTAGCATAGTCAATGAAGCAGAAGTAGATGTTTTCTGGAACTCCATGATCCAGTGTATGTTTCTCCATGATCCAGCGTATGTTGGCAATTTGATCTCTAGTTCCTCTCCGTCTTCGAAATCCTACCTGTACTTCTGGTAGTTCTCGGTCCACATACTGCTGGAGCCTAGCTTGTAGGATTTTGAACATCACTTTGCTAGCATGTGAAATGAGTGCAATGGTGTGGTAGTTTGAACATTCTTTGGCATTGCCCTTCTTTGGGATCGGAATGTAAACTGACCTTTTCCAATCCTGTGGCCACTCTTGAGTTTTCCAAATTTGCTGGCATATTGAGTGTAGCACTTCTACTGCATCGTCTTTGAGGATTTTGAATAGCTCAGCAGGAATACTGTCACCTCCACTAGCTTTGTTGTTGCTCAGACTTTCTAAGGCCCATTTGACTTCACATTCCAGGATGTCTGGCTCGAGGTCAGTGACCACCCCATCGTGGTTATCAGGGACGTTAAGCTCTTTCTTGTATAGTTCCTCTGTGTAATCTTGCCACCTCTTCTTAATCTGTTCTCCCTCTGTTAGGTCCCTGCCATTTTTGTCCTTTATCATGCTCATCTTTGCATGAAACGTTACACAAGGTCCACACATTTAGCTCAGGGTGATGGTATAATTGTGGAGAGAATGAATTTTCCCAGAACTCATGTTGCTGTATTTTGTAATCGGGAAGCATAATATAACATTTCCCCTAGTTAGCACTTTCATTGCTATGGCATTTGCTGTAATGAAGTGGCAGTGCAAAGATGTGGGTATCCATTTTGTTTCCTTTGTGATGTGATTGATGAGGAGAAATAATCCTCAATCTCCTTTGCTACTTCATCACACCATTTTATATACTTTTGACCGTCTCCCCACCCTCAGCTCAACTTTCCCCACTCTGGTTCAGTGCTTACTTCCAGAACTGGTCATGTTCTGGAGCAGTGTGTGTGAGTAACCCAGCATTAGTGTTTGGTTAATGCTTAACCTGTTCCTGAAGAGTTTTCTGCTTATATGACTATGTCTAGTAGGCAATGTTGAATCATGCACATGAGAATGTTTTTATGGTAAGTAGATAGAAGTAGTTTTCTGCGCTGCCTCTTGAAATTCTGTTCTATCTGGCATTACTTTATTGAAGGAAAAAGAGATTCATATGCTTCCAGGGAAGGTACTAGATTCTGCACAGGGAGATAAACTATTACATGTTCGGTAACATATTAATTATGAGCACAAAGATTCTTATGACCACAAAGATTCATGTTTGGTTTGACCATAACTGGAGTGTTTCCTTTGCCTTTTGGCATTGTGTTAGGTCATGTTCTGCCAGCCATCATCATCATCAAAATGAACAGCTCTGCCTGAGGCACTGCTATGCTATAGCAGATATTTCAACTGAGCAAGGCCACCTAGGAAGTCCTCTAGACTTCTCTTCCTGCCTAGCATGGAGGGTGAAGCTTCAGCCAAACTGAGACAGCAATCCATATACACTTCCTTGGGAGTCAGTGGGGTTTACTTCTGAGAAGATATGCATGCTTGTTCTGTACATCTTTTTTCTGTTGCATTGAAACATCTTTTTGCTGTTGTGCTGTGGGTGAAAGATTTTTTGTTGTTTCTTTGTATGTTCAAGATGCTCACATTGTAAAGGAATAACAAGGGCATTCCAGGAATGTAGAAAAACATGTAACTCAGAAGTACACCCAGGAGTGTTTCCTAAAGTGAACTTTCATGGTCCTTTTTCAGAAACTGGATTTAATTAACCTTATTTCTGTTGAACTGGACTATGTTGTATATAATGATGCATTCCTCATGATCTTAACTTGCATAATTAGATAATTTGGCTTTTTAATTATCTTGAGTGATATATAAACCAGATCTCTGTAGATTTCTCTTATGAAAGAAATGGTTTTCCCTCTTCCCTCCTGGAGGAACTATTCTCGAGAGAGAGAGAGAGAGAGAGAGAGAGAGAGAGAGAGAGAGAGAGAGAGAGAGAATAAAAGCTGACCAATACTGCTGGCAGGGCCACATCCTCCACTCCATTGAGATGAGGGAGCAAGCTAGGTGATGAGATCTAGGCCACATCACTGCTCATCCTCTGGCTACCCATACCTTGCTGCTGCTTCCAAACTCTCCCATCTGCTATTGTTGGACCCGATGGCCTTCTCAGCCCCTTCCAACTCTACTATTCTATGATTCTGTCTGAGGTGATCTTACTTTGTCTAATGTAAAGGTGGGGAATCTTAGTCCCAAGGACTAAATCTAATCTCACTTGGGTCCCAACTCAACTCACTCAGGTTCCTCAGATGCCTGGCATCACCCATTCATCTGTTATTAGTATCCCTGGATTCACACAGTTTGTTTTCATTCTAAAAGTTTAACATGCCTCTCCTAAGCCTGAGTTTCTAAAAGTAAAAGTTTTGAATTTCAGTATGCTAGTGCCTGTATTTGCATCATTATTGACCCTTTTGCATTATTCCCTTTTGCTTTGGGCCCATTTTGCCTTGTTCCTGACCCTCCACTAGAACGCACTAATCCAGAGCTTCTCTGGAACTGAAACTGGACGTGGCTTGTGGGCAGAAAGCGGTTTGACAACCCTGGTCTAATGGTAGGGCCAGGCCTGTAGGATTGTTCTGGGCAGCTCAAGGGTTATATGTGTGTCTGTTTCTCCTCCATTCACCTCACAAGAGCTGTAGAGCTGATTCCCCCTTGGGCACCCAGTGAATGTTGACAGAAAAAAACCTGGGTCTCTCATGCCCTAGTACTCTAACACTTTAGAGTACCAAAGTCTTAAGTTCCCACCCCTGTGGCAGCTTTAATTGTAAAATTTAGTTTGCTGCACATCTTAAATCATACTGAACAAAGTTGGGGTCACATAATCTGGCACTGCAATCACATCTTTGGCACAAATGGGAATTGTAATTTCAGAATGGGTGGGGGAGAGGAACATGCCACAGGGGAGGGAACTTAAGACTTTGGTACGTTGAGGGTCATCAATTCGATTGGACTTTAGTGCCTCTACAGTACGGTAGAGTATTGCCCTGCTCTTTGGTGCACTGGGATGGTGCAATTGGTGAACAGGTTGACATCAGCTAGAGCCCTGCTGATGTAGACGCAAAGCCAAGATGACTTTGGCATGCATACTCATGCCTCCTGTGCAGCAGTGTGGGCAGTGAAGAAGCATTATTTGGCTGCTGTCTTCAAGTCGCCATCTGGAAGAGCCTTTCAGGTGGTCTAGGGGCTGTTAGCACTTTCCACACTGAATGGGGCCCTGCCCTCTTCAAAGACCCGCTGTGTCCTTTTTGTATGACACTTCGAAGACAAAATTACTTGTCGCTGTAGTGAACTCAGTGCTGATATTCGCAGAGCTCCAGCGGAGATATCCAACATGGCCAGCTGGCTGAATTTGTGGGATTAGTTTCAGTTACTGTAGCCTGATGATGTAGACAAGGTGCTTGCAGGAGTGCAGCCAGTGTTGCGCTCTCTTGATTCTTGCCTTCCCTAGCTAATAAGAGCTAGCTGAGGGGTAGAGCTGGGTGGACCCAGGTAGAGGCAACTGCATATCTGCATGAAGGGTTAATGCCTGCTGTCTTTAAGCAGGCAGTGGTGCGACCTCCCTGAAAAAAAACACCACTTTGGACCCAATGGTATTTGATAAATATATATTGTCTAGTTGCAAATACCATTTTCTAAGGGAAGGTACTTCAGAGGAACTTGGCAGAAAAACTGCAGGCCCTCTTGGAGGACACTGACCCATTTCAATCTGGTTTTGATATAGTTATTTATCTAAAACATTTGTATGCTGCCTATTGCACCATAGCATCAGTTATGACTGAATAAGCCTTAGTTGCCCTGATGGGATCCTGTTGATTTTACTTGATCAGCCATGCCATCCTCCTGGAAAGATTTTGTATATGAGGGGCACCATCTTGTCCTTTGCTTCAGGCAGCAAATGACTTAGGCCAACCTTGGGCTAAGTGGTGTGTGTGGGTTGCCGGGGGATGATGTAAGGTCACCAAGTGACCATAGCTGAATGGGGATCTGAACGCAGATCTCCCCACGTCTAATCCAGTGCTGGGATTACTATACCATGCTGACTATTGTAATGATTTCCAGAGAGCTAGCTATATTAGTCTTTGCAACAAAAAGAACTAAAAGTCTGGTGCTACCTTAAAAACAAACAAGTTTATTATAGCATTCACAGGCTCTGATTTTTTTTCTTTTTCTTTGGTTAAAGAGTCACTGACTGTTGTTTGACAATGCTGGGTGTTTCTTACGTCGTATAATGCATTATGAGAAATAAATGCTTTTATATGAGGTTTAAGTGATGGTAATCGCCTTCCTCAAACTCTCATACAGCCAAGGGCATGCTGGTGGTTGCTGCTGAATTCCCACATGTCTACCAATGCCACCCCTTGCAATTCCCATCCCCTTACTTGGTAGCCTCCCCCATTTCACCTTCAGTGTCACCAGAACAGCAGAGTAGAGGTGAGAACATCTCTGTCTGCCATGCTTTTCTCTGATTTATTAAGAAATCAAAAACCTCAGGAAAATGGCATTTGTCAGAGCTAGTTGCCCATGGTGCTCTAGGAGGGAATGGAGAGAAACGGAGGGAGAAGACAGGATCAAGACCTTTCTTTTGCCCCTACCGCAGCACAGTTACCAGTCTTGGCAGCAGTGTGAGTGACTAGCTAGGTCCAAAGAGATACTTGGTTCAGATTAAAATCCTGGCTGGAGAAGAGGTTTGCCATAATACTTATTCATATGCTGAAGCTGAGTTTTTTGTGCTATCAGAGTTCACATTCTAAGCACGTAATTGATGAACCTTTAATGGAATCAATAATTACAGTGAAGAAATAAAGCAACAAAATGCAGCAAAACAAGATAGCCATGATGGTCCATGATTTTTTTCAAAGTTCTTGGTTGGGCAAACTCTATCAGGACCAATCAAAATACCAGAAAAGACTGAATTAACTTATGTGTTCTCCAGAATACTTCACTAGGCTAGAAGCTACAAAAAGCTGGAAGGCTGGAGGAAGAAGGCTTAAGCCAGATGTTGTGGCCATGAGATCTGCATCATAAAGTCTGTCTCAGGATGGACACTGCAGGCTGATGGTTCTTACAGATGAAGGGGTCCCAGCATTAGCAACCAGAAGGTATTGTGCAGCTCTTCCATCTTTTTTTCTTGGCAGAGTTTCTGTGGTTACAATAAAGGTGGAAGACGCAGTTGGAAAACAGGACAAAATTACAAGTGGATGATGTCATTGTTTGGACCCCCATGCAAAATTCCATGGAAGAGGCAAGGTGACTGCACATTGAAAGCTTCATCTGGAAGCACTCTGAATGAATTAGTCACTGGGAGATGTTGCAGGTATCAGATTACACCTAATATTCTGAGGCAAAGAAGCAATGTTTCCTTTTCCAAAAACATTATGGCAGGCTGTCTCTTGCCTTGGAAGGAACACAAAAGCATGAAATAGCGATGCACGATCATGTTGCATCATTGTACAGTGGTACCTTGGCTCACAAACTTAATCCATTCCAAGACTCTGGTTGTGACCCAAATTGGTTGTGAGCTAAATTCATTTTCCCCATAAGGTTCAATGTAAATAAGGTTAATCCGTTCTGTAACTATTTTTTTTTAAATCAGAAAAATGTGAAGGAAAGTGACAAAGAGCAACACAGATCGCGGCCATCGAGCACGGCCATCTCGCCCCCCCACCCCGAGCACAGGCGCAGCCATGTCCCCCTCCTCCCAGCATGACCGCGATCACACCCATCATCCCGGCATGCTGGGTGTGGGGGAGAGATGGGCGTGATCGCGGGTGCGTGGGGGGACGAACAGGCATGATCATGCTGGGGGAGGAAGATGGCCGAGATCATGGTTGCGCTCATGCAGGAAAGACGGGCACAATCTTGGCCATCTCCCCCACCCCCCTCCCACCCTTACCACAATCATGGCCATCTCCCCACTCAGGGGGGTGGGGAGATGGCCAAGATCGTGGTTGCCACCCAATGCAAAGATTGTGACCTGAGTCAAAATTTTTATGAAATTTTGTTTGCGACTCGATTTGGTCGTGAACTGAGGCGTTCGTGAGCTGAGGTACCACTGAATGTGTGAAGCACACAACTAACATTTCTCTACTGCCCCCCCTCCATGATTCATACTTGCTCCAACATTCCTAATATGTTAAAAGAAAAAAGTTTATCAAGGCTAAAAAGATAAAGAACAACAAAAATACTCTGAGTATCTGCATTTTAAACTCAATTAAAATGTAGCACCGTGAGTACTACAGGAACAAAATGAGGTTTGCTTCTGCTGCCCTGATGATAAGCATGACACCTCCTTATTTCTAAAAACTCTTGTGTTCAGAGGATGGGTGGGCAGTGGGCATGTACATGTCTACATATGCGCATTTAATTATTTAGTTTGATGTGTTATCTTCTTTCTACAACAAAATGATGCTTACTCTGAAGTAAATATGTTGGATACCAGGACAGCAAAATTTGGAAATTATAAATGACTGGGACCTTTCCTCATTGAAATGCCTGGAGAAAAAGGCTTTTTGGGTGGCATCCTATGGAGTGCTCCTTTGAAGTTTGGCCCAAAGGAAAAATATAAAGCAGCAACACTCCCATTGCTTCCCAGAGCAAATCTAGAATGACAGCACACTTCCTGCTGAATAAGATGAAGTATTGTGGAGGATGCCCACAGCCAGTTACACTATTTAAACACAGACAATCCCTACCCCCCAGTGTGGCTGCTGTAGATAGTTCTTCAGAGTATTCACAGAACCAGCCTGCAGCATTGCATGCAAGACCACAGGAAAGCAACAGCCTGGTCTGTTTACCCCGTTGTTTTCTTCATGCATTGATATTGCAACTCTGGGGGTGCAATAAAACTGCTTATAATACCAGATGCACTTAGCAAATTCCTTTATAAATTTGTTTTGGGGTTTTATTTATTTAAAACATTTCTATACCATCCCATACTTAAAAGTCTCAGGACGGTTGTACCTAGCTGTTAGTTTATTTATGCTTTTGGGGGCCACACTGGCAATACTTGTTTTTGTCATTTAAAATAATTCCTAAGGACTATTTATCATCATCAAAACTGCCTTGTGCTGTGCAGTCATGATTCAGAATGAAACTAGAAGTGTGAGCAAAATGTCTTAGTGATCTGTCACTTCAACCACAGCCAAAGAATCTGTACCTTAGGCAAGCTGTTGAGATGCATGAAAGTATGTGTTATGGACAGGCTGGAATGGGCCTCTCAGCCAGAACATATCCTAACTCCATCTTATTGAGATACAGGTCTCTGCTAAAGCTAAAGGCCAGGTTATCTGGAAGCTGGCATTGCAGTGCAAATACTAAGGTCATCTCAAGGACAAGTGACTGATTCCTGCTCATTTGGTAAACCTGTTGACTAATTAACAAGAGGAATCTTTTAGAACCTATTTCAGAGCTTTGGATCTTAGAATATTTGGGTTAGGAGGGGCCAAGAATGCCATCAAGTCCAATTCCCTGTGGTGCAGGATGCCAGTTATACTATCCCACTCAGATAACTGTCTAATTGCTTCTTGAATGTCTCTACTGTGGAAGAGCACAAAACCTCTCTTGGAAGTTGGTTCCAATGTTGTACTGCTCTTCCAGTCAGGAAATCTTTCCTTGTGTCTAGCCTGCATCTGGTGTTCATTGTTCCATGTCCTACAATCTGTAATGAGTGAGAAGAGGTCTTCTTCTTTGTGACATCTTTTGAAGTACCTGTAGAGTGCTATCATGTCACCTTGTCTTCTTTTCTCAAGGCTGAAGTGGCCCTGTACTTTTAATCTCACATCATAAGACTTATTTTCCAGGCCCTTTAGGAGTTGAGCAGATCTTCCTTTTCCTTGTGATCGGTTATCTTTTTGCTGTCCTTGATGAGTTGCTGCATGCCTCTCTCTTTTGTTTGTCTTTTATTTTGTATGTAGCTGTAGAAGGCTTTCCTCTTATTTTAGCATGCTTCGCTAGTCTCAGTTTGTAGCTTGACTCCATCCCTGCAAGTTTTTGCTGTCTGTTTATACAGTGGGACTTTGGCTCATGAACTTAATCCATTCCAGGACTCTGGTCGTGACCCAAATTGGTCATGAGCCAAGTTCAATTTCCCCATAAGGTTCAATGTAAATAAGGTTAATCTGTTTGGTAACTATTTTTTTTTAATCAGAAAAATGTGAAGCAAAGTGACAAAGAACAACAAAGATCGTGGCCATCTCCCCACCTTCCCAGCATCCCGGCACACGCCCATTATCCCAGCACGCTGGGAGGGGAGGAGATGGGCACAATCGCGGGCACATTCAGTGGGAGATGGGCACAATTGTGCTGGGGGGGAGATGGCAGAGATTGTGGTTGCGTTTGTGCAGGAAAGACGGGCACAATCACGGGCACACTTGTGTAGGAAAGACGGGCGTGATCTGGCCATCTCCCCCCCCCTGCCCCCAGCATGATCGCAGCCATCTCCCCACTAAGGGGGGTGGGGAGATGGCCGCAATCATGGTCACCACCCAATGTGGAGTTCACTACCTGAGTCAAAATTTTTATGAAATTTTTGTTCGCAACCCGATTTGGTCGTGAACTGAGGCGTTCGTGAGCCGAGGTACCACTGTATTCTTCTTTTGAGGCTTGACTTTCTTTCCACTTCCTGTACACGTTCTTCTTAGCTTTTAAGTTGCCTCCTAAATTTTGTGGAGCCATGACAGGAGGCAATTGTAGTTTTGTATTATTTTTCTTTGTGGGGATTAGTTACTGTTGTTGTGCTTTAAGAATTGCTTTTTTAAGATCTCCCATTCCTCCTGGACCCCACTCTCCTTTAGGGTGAGTTGCCAGGGGATTTTGCTTATCACTGATTTTAATAAATTTGGCCCTTTTGAAGACAAGGATACATGTTTGGCTGAGGCAGATATTTACCATCCTCTTAACAGAGAATTCAAGAATGGTGTGGTTGCATTCACCCAGGGAGCCCATGGTTGTTACTCTATCTACCAGATCATCTTTTTTGGTTAGTATTAAGCCTAGTGTAGCTGTTCCTCTTGTTCTTTCCTCCACTTTCTGCTGGAGGAAGTTATCAGCTACACATGTGAGGAATCTCTTGGAGGGGCCACGTTTGGCTGAATGTGTCTCCCAGCAAATATCAGGGAAGTTGAAATCACCCATGATAGCCATGTCATGTCTTGTTGCTGCCACATTGGCTAATTGTTTTTAAAATACTGTGTGATGTAATACTGTGTGTGTAAAATACTGTGTGTGTAAAATACTGTGTGTGACTGTGTGATTTTCACACAGTCAGTAGACAAAAGCCAAGAGATTCTTCTGGAATCTGTACCTAGGCAAGGAGTGAGGGATGAAGGGAGATATACTCCCCTGGGATAGGAAGGCAGAAGTCTTGGTGCCAGTGTTAAGAGCAACTCATCTAGGAAGTGGGGAGGTTGATGATGACACCAGGGGAGATTCTACCACAGTCTTTTCTCCTGTATGGGGAACTACTAGGATATAAGTTTCCTTAAGGAGTGGGGAAACCTGACACAGACACCAGGAGAACCTCATCAAAGTGATCAAGGGTCTTCAAAGAACCAGGTAGGCAGCTTACTAGGTAGACAGAGTGTGCTAGTTAGACTTGACACTGAACTGCCATGTTAAACTGTTTCTTGTATTTTGCTGAATTTGACTGATGTTTTCCCCATTCTCTATCTTTTCCTGACTCCCTAATAAACCCTTTACCCTGTTTTTACCAAAACCTGGACTCTGCTTTGGGTTTAAAGAGGAGAGACTCACAAAGAGGCCATGTTATTGGCCATGCTAACACTGTTTTAATAACCAGCTTGTACGCAAAACTTGTCGCTTCTACTCCCCAAGGGCAGAAGGGAAAGAAGCCCAACACAAGAGACCCCGGTGGTATGTCAGACTGTCATTTCTAAGGGACTGGGGCACAGAGGAGGCTGGGCTTGCTTTACTCCTGGTGCTGGCAGCCAGTTCCAGTTTTGAAACCACTGCATCTGTCCCTGTGACGGTAGCTGGGGTGCCTTTGGGTGGGAGCTCACAGCAGCATGGCATCCTCAGGCTACATTTTTGACGACCACACCCCTGCACAGCTCCCATGGACGGGCAGACAGATGTGTTCCCACGCTGGGCAGTGGCTGGGCAAGCAGCAATGCAGGGCAGCCTCTGTTGATGCCACATACCTGTGGGCCACTTTCATTAAAGCCAAACGTTGCTCCTGACATGGGCAGAGGCCAATGGTAAAGATTTTTGATAAGGGCTCCTGCTAATTATTGGCAAATGATAGTTCTGTGTTAGGTACTTTTACTTCCCAAGACCACAGTACCTTGCAAGAGTTTTAGTTGAAGGGTTTCCTAACTGCTTAAAACCTATGGGGTGCTTGAGTCAAATTCCTACCTCAAGCCTGAAAGTGCAAAACTGCAAGAGAAAAGGAGATAAATGATCCCAGGAACCTGCTTAGGTCAGCCTGCTTGTTTTTAATATTGCTTCCAGTTCAGACTGAGACAGAAGCAAGCTCCACTGAGCGCAATGGGAGTTATTTCCCGCCCACTGCACAGCTGGGTGTGTCTTGCTTTCCCTTGGGCCTGGCGAGGGGATCAGGATGAGACTTGTCTCTCCAGCCTTGTCCCCACCCACATTCCCCATTTACCTCCCTTTGACTTTTTGTTTTAACTGACTTGCTGATGGAATGATTGTCTTTTTTCTTCATGTACTAGTTGCACATTTTTAGTTTTAAAAAAGAAAGCATGCAAATCAAGCCTGGATGGAAAAAAAACCCCATCATTTGTCCAGTTAACTCACTGTGTTTAAGAAAATGGACTTAGCAAACTGATCTGCAAGTGGTAAAGAAGTATCATAGCTGACTCCTATTTCCAGTTAGGTTTAAGAAGTAAAATGGCAGGCTGATATTGACAACTGGATTAGTGTATGTTCTGTATGCATGGTTCAGACACTGAAATACAAACATGTAGGTCAGGAGCAGAGCCTGCTGCAGCAATTCCCTCCCTAGCTCTGTGCATCTGTTGCTCTGCAGAATAGTGCTGCTTCTGGGTTTTGGGGGGCCCTTGGACAAGTCACCCCCCCACCTACCATGAGTCACCTGCTGCTACTGCCTCCATTCTTAATCATTGCTGCCACCTGCTTGCTTGGCAGGCAGTGGCATCTCTGGATCTTCTTCACACCACTAGTGTTTCTGGGCCTGAGTGAAAGGTGGTGAACAGCAGGTAGCAGGTCCAAAGGCTCTTGTTGGTGGATCCTGTGATGCGGCGTGTGCCTTTGGCAGTTGCCCAGCTCTGCTGATCCTGGATGCCAGTCCTACCACAGAAGGCATAGTATGGCAAACCTGCAATTCCATAAGCATCTGCTGCATTCAGCGTCTCTTATGTGTAGAAGTGAGGTAGCCTACCTTGCAGATCCTGGCTGATTTTTAACTTGCCTTTGGGAATGTATAGTTTTTAGATTTATTCCAGGAGAAAGTAACTATAGAACCATTCACTGTGTGCATAAATTCTAAAATCAGAATTAGCAACAAAAATGAGATGAAATGAGTGGAAATGTAGACTTTCTCAATCTGCAGATAGAAGCACTGACAAACAGTATTTGACATACCAGGCCTTGTCACCTTCTTGAAATTAACACTGGCAGTTCAGTGTTCCACTTATTCAAAGTGTTCCAGATGAAATTGACAGATTGACTTTTGAGAAAGAGCTTGAAAGCCTTCAACTATTGATTGAACTATGGTCTACTATGTGTTAAAATTACTGGAGTATCACTGCTGGCTGCAGTATTGCAAATAAATCAAGGTACAAGTTTTCTGCAGTGATCCGATAAGCTCTGAAAGGGTCTCTTTCAGGTTCAAGAAATTAATAGCCTCCTTGGCTACAAAACTTCAACAAATAAAATCCAATCATTAACTCATATTCACTGTACCCTTCTGCTCTGCTACAGGGAAAACATTAAGAATGCAAACTCCTCTAAGAAGTCATAAAGGGAGTTACAGACCTTTCCTCTATTTAATAAAAGCTGGCAGGAAAGGGGGACTGTTTGTCAAGAGCACATCACAAACTATAGAATTACAGTCAGATCAAGAATAGTGCCGCTGCTGCACTCTGATTTTTAGAGTGCACTATTGCACTATTACAAGTTTGCTGGGAATCAACTCTGATCAAGGGTCCTTTGATTTGAAAATGGGAAGGAAGGAGAGAAAAAAGGCGCTGATTATACATTTGCTGTAAATCATCTGGGTGTGTCTAACTGGTGACTTGAAAGTGAAGGAAACCAGGAGACGGTAGACCTAGCTTGCACGCAAACAAGCACAGTAGTTGCCTGGAGTGCTTTTGGAGCAGTCAGCTAAAGTCGAGCAGCAAACTTCATGCCAGAGCATTTCACAGTGATGATTTTGGTTGCTGACTGCAGAGTTCGGCAGGCAGGAGAAAGCTCTACTTGATCAGGGGGCCCTAGGATCAGATGTGCTTCATCCCCGGCTTTTTTGTGTTCCAAAACAGAGGAGGGGGAGGAGACGGAGAAGAGGCCTGCTACCTTTTACCCATTAAACCACCCAGCCCTTGCTCCTCTCCGTGGGGGAGACACAGAAGAGAGCAGTCAACAGCAGGAGTATGGAGCTTGTGAGGACCAGCACAGAGATGACATTGCTCAACAATATCCTAGCAGCGTACTCATTTATCACAGGTAGTCTTCTATCTACTTCTCTCTTTACTGAGGCTGTATCTATGTATCTAAGGGTAACATTCCTATCTATTTGCCCCCTAAAGCTTTTTATTTTTGATTCTGGAGTGAACCAAAGCAGTCCACCAAAGGAAAGGTGAACATGCGTATTCACTATTGTGTATTATTTTGCTTGGCGCTAAGAAGGTGTGGGAGTTCAGGCCTAAGTCCAGCTCAAGGATGGAATCCAAAACAAGAAGGAAAAGCAGTATGGTAAATGTATTTGCTCTATCTGATGAAAATCCGTTGTTCTCTGCAAAATGATTATGAATGATATGAAAAGGTAGTGGGGGTTTTTGCCACAAAGGCTGCACATCTCAGGCTAGTGTCCTTACAACACTCACAGAAGACCAGCTGGTGCTATTGCCCCTGTATTTCAAATGGCTAGCTGAAAATGGTGGCTTCTCAAGGCCAGTTAAGGGCTCACTTGGGTACTTGCTTAGGCAGAAATAAGTACAGGCTTGCTGTCCCGTAAGTTGGGGAAACTAATGGTGGCTATAGCTAGACAGCTTGGCTTCTTGTAACATCTTAAAATTAACGAAGTGTAGCTGCATAAGTGATTCCTCAGGTACAGCTTTTCTCTACATCTGGATTTGTGCTGTATATCTTGTATGATTTCCCCCCATTCTTTCCCCATATATGTATTTTGAAAGGACCCTCCTGATGTGAAAATTGCATTCAATATATCTGCTTAAATTTTCTGGGAACTGAATGGATCGGGGATGAGTAACATAGAAACATAGAAACATAGAAACAGAGCGAGTCAGAAGGGCCTCCTGGGCCATCTAGTCTGACCTCCGGCACCAGCCGGCTCCGCTCAGTAGATTCCCCTAGTTCTGCTCCACTCTCCTGCTTTTCTCTTCTGCTTACCTCTGTTGAGTCTTCATCCCTTCTGGGAAGAAGAGAGGAAAACAAGCAAAGAAATGAGAAATGATCTCCCTTTCCTAGAAGTTTATCCCTTTGATTTTGCTTTAAGATGACTTCCTGTAGAGGGTTTTTTAAAAAATCTGCTTCTTCATCAGAAAAACATGAAAACAAGAACTTTTGATTCAAAATCAGCACCAATATAGGGTGGTGTACACATTCCTTAATATGAGTTGATGCATATTTACTGGCTATTTTTTAAAAAAATCTGAGCACAATAGTTTAAATTTACAGTTAAGATTCTCTCTCTCTCTCTTTCTCATTCCAGCTTGAAAGGAATTTAGGATTTTTGGCTCATAAAGAGCTGATGCAGCCTAATGGCTCACAGAGCAATCCTAATGGCGGTGGGGGGAATAAGGCAAATGTATTGCTGCATCCACAGCCCTGCTAGCTTGTAATAGCCAGGATGGGAGCATGCATGTGAGCATTGGTGTTTCCTACCCGGCCCCTGGTGAAATAGGGTTTTTTTTTAAGTTCTCCTCCCCTTGGTCACAATGGGAAGGAATTCGCCTACCATTCCCAGGAGGCTGGCAGAGGTGGGAAGCCTGGATCCGATGTCATGCCTCTGCTGAAGGAATCCTCCTCTGAGAAGGAGCAAGAGCTCCCACAAGCAGACATCAGATCTGGTAGCTCCTGGGCCCTCAGGTCTGCCCCTGCAGGAGGAACGGAGCTCTGCCTCTGAAATGGAAGCTGGGTGACCACTGAGTCCATGAGAGCATTGCTGCCTCAAAAGGCAACCAGGAGACCTCTTTGAAAAGTCTTCACTTGCCAAGGAGGACCACTCAAAAGTAGACAACTGACTCAGGATCAAGACCTTTCTAAGTAGGACTTTTGCCACTGTAGCTGAGCCCTGGGTGGTGCTCAGGAAGCTGTGGCTTCAATTTTAGCTAGAACAAGCTTGTTCTTTAAGCTCCAGTGCCTTGTAACTTGCTTTCTGTACCTTGAGAGAGATTCAACTGGATTCTGTTTCTGGATTGTGAATTCTATGCCATTGATAATTTGGAATTTTGGAAAAGTGCCATAGGCACTATCACAGCCTGGCAAGAAAGTAAATGTCTGAGATACTCTCCCCAACCAAAGTCAAATGAAAGCTTAGTATAGACTGCACATTAAAAATTATAGATCCGGTGCTTCTTATCACTGCTTTGGTACAAAAATGTAAATCCACCGCACCAGACCTCATGACAAGTCTTCTGTGGACACAGAGTTGATCCATGTTTTGATGGTGATATAAGGGAGTCTGCTTTGATTCATATAGGGGAAAATGAAGGAAGGGAAAGTGCTTTGGTGATCATCTTCTGTCTAGTCTTTCCCTAGCAGTGAAAGCCTCAGTGGAGAGAAACTGGCTCTCAGGCACAGTGGCAGCTAGAGAAGTGTTCTTCTAGCAGCCGCTTCAGTTTGGGAGCCAGCTTTGCTCTGTCCTGTCCTTCCTTGGAGTGAAACAGGCTCCTCAACATAGATGCTGGCTTGAGGACCCACTGATACTGTCCACCTGACAGGAGGAGCTCAAGGCAGCATGTTGGATATGGACCTGATGACCACATTCATCCTGCAAAAATGTGTATGTGATAACCAGTTCTCCCAATCCATAAATGTTCCCTGCCTCATTTCAAGTACTGAGGGTTTGTGATTTACTATGTATTCCTTTGATCCTTGTCCATCTTGGCTATTGAAATTTGCCAGAGGTGGTTGTTTATATGGACCTCAGCAGTTGTTGATGCTTCTTTGGCAAAGTCCCCACTTCCTTGAAAGAGGCAGTGACAAGTCCTTCATTAAAGAAACCCAAGTTAGATCTTACAGTTTGGGATAATTAGCAGCCAGTGTCTGATTTTCCATTCTTGGGCAAGATCCTGAAGCATGTGTTAACTTCCCAATTCCAGGCAGTATTGGATTGTTTATTGGTTGTTGATTATCTGGACCCTTTCCAGTCTGATTTCAGAATCAGTTTGGGACAGAAACAGCTTTTGCTAACTCTAGTGTATGCTCTACACTGCAGAATAGATTTTGGATGGGGAGTGGGGGAGAGCAACCTTACTTGCACTACTCGATCCCTTGATGGCTTTCAATACTATCAGCCATGGGATCTTTCTGGACTGTCTATTCAGGTGGTCTTGGGAGGCATGTTGTTCTAATGATCTCAGTCCTTCTGCAGAAGATTTCAGAATGTGACCTTTGGATTGTAAGGTTTCACACCATTTATTCTGTTTATTTTCAGTTATTTCAAATTATTTTCGTTTGCCTTTAAGGGTAGAACCCTCTCGTCATCTTCTCTCTGTGTTTAAATATTTATTTATTTATTTATCGATTTATATCCTGCCTTTTTCCTACAAAGGGTTCAAGGCAGCTTACATCTCCTCCTCCATCTTATCCCCACAACAACAACCCTGTGAGGTAGGTTGGGCTGAGAGTCTGTAACTGGCCCAAAGTCACCCAGCTGGCTCCATGGCTGAGCAGGAACTAGAACCCAGATCATCTGAGTCCCAGTCCCATGCTCTTAACCACTACACCACACTGGCTCTAAATATCTACATGAAATGTCTGGAGGAAGTCATCTAGAGCAGTGGTAAGCAACCTGGTGCCAGTGGAAAAAGGTATACTCCTGGGCACCTTTCTTCATGCTCACAAAGGTGAACTCCTTTGCATTTAAACACATTTTAATCACTGAGAGGTAATGACTGGCCTAAGGTCACTCACTAAGCTGTGTGGCTGCATGCCAATTTGCATAAACACCATACTGACTAATTGCAAGCTGGGCATGGCATGCTGCTGAGTGTAGGAATGCACTGTGGACCAGTGCTCTCTGGGCGCAAACCTACACAATTATTAGGAAATAACCCCATTAAACATAACCAAAATTTAATTAGGAGAAAACCATGACCTGTTTTTCACTTACTTTTTGGCCCATTACCAAAAATTACAACACCATTGGGCAAAGATTTCAGGACTAGAGGACACTGCTTTGAAGCTCCTGGTTCCCAGTCAAGTGAGGAGGCAGAAAGAATTGCAGCCAAAAATGGCTTCTCATTTGGACCTCAGGCATGCAAACGGACTGAGCCACTCTGAAGGCAAAGTGAGAAAGCAACTGCCCAGCCTCCTCCTGCTTGTTGTTGGCTGGATTGCGACTCCTGTTCTCAGAGAAGCTTCCTTCCCCTGCAGAAGGAGAGTTCCTCCTTGAGGGCTGACAAACAGCAACTCTCTTCCAGCTGGATTTGATTCTCAGAAGGCTGCCTGAGGCAAGGCAACCATGACACCCTCAGAGGATAATGTCAAAGGGAGCTCCCCTTGAGGATGGGGGAGAAGGTTCAGGGGCCACGCCTGACATCTTGGCCTATCTGGTTGGGGTTGTTTCATAGTCCTCATGGGAAGGGAGTCTAGCTGCTTCTTCACAGAGCTTTAGTCCATGCGTGGGAAGGAGAACAAGGGGCCAAGATGAGGGACCTGTATGTGGGGGCAATCCATGTAGTTATGAGTAGAAGGAGATATAGTGTTAGGAGGAAGTCTAGCCAGGTAAGGGAAACATTCCTCAGATACTTAAGACTGTGCTACATGTTCCATTGTTCCTTGCACCTGGAGGTGTGCTGCTTGCCCTTGCGTCTCCGGGTGTTGCTTTAAATGCCGGGTTGCTGCAGGATAAGGCTTCATCCACAATTCTATTAAATTAGATGAGGTAGCCAAAGTAGCATACATAAACAGATACTTTTTGCCTTTATTCAGTCTTCTATCCACTGCCCAATCTTAGGATTGTCAGGAGCCTATTACATACTGGTTCCAAGGAAGTTTCAAACCTATCTGGGACTTGCTGTAATATATTACTACGCATTTCCAGAGCAAAACTGCTTACATTGACTTGGCCTTAGACTCCACTGTTCTGGCACTTGGATCATGTAAGGGTCCCAGAAGACAGCTTGGTCCAGTTTCATTTCATACAGTTTGAAGACATTGATAAAATGCTTGGACAGAATCATGTAACCGCTCTTACTGGCTGTTTGTACCTCATGCCTTATAAAAGCCAGCAGAGGGGAGAACAACTGCCTGGGCCAGGAGATTATCACTGCATCACTGCAAGATGGAGTGGCCCTATGTTGAAAGAGGAAATGATGAGACCATCCTTGAAGAAGTCTTCTCTGGACCAATAGCAAGACAATCTCTGCAACTGTGGGCCAGTGGAAGTGTTCCTTGGCAGGATCTTTGAGCTGATGATGGCCCATCATTTCCAGGCACTCTTGGAGATGAATGATGTGAATCCATTTCTGTTGGGGTTCAGGCTGGTTTTGGCGTGGAAGCAGCTCTGGTCGCTCCATATGATGACCTACATTGGAAGAGCGTTCTAGGCAGTGTGCCCCTGCTGATACTCCTGGATATCTTGGTAGCTTTCTACCATGGGATTTTCATGGGGTGGCTATCTGAGTTTGAACTGGCAGTGCTACATTGCAGTGCTCCTGCTACAGTTTGAATGGGCAGCTCCAGAAGGTGGTGCTTTGGGAATATTGCTCAGCCTGGTGGATTCTCCAGCATAGGGTTCTCTGGGATCAGTTTTATGTACATGAAATCCCTGAGTGGGGTCAACCAGAGCTTTGAAATGAGTTGCCATCAGTATCTTGATGGCACACAGCTCTATTCCTCTTTTTCCTTCCCATCAGGTGAGGGTGTGGATGTGCTAAACCAGTGCCTGGCAATAAAAATGAACTGAACGAGGGGCTAATACACTGAAGCTCAGTGCAGGCAAGACTGAGATCCTGTCAGAGAGTGCAATTATCTCCTCAATGAGGCCTACATGGTGCCAACTTTGGCATCCTTCTGATGTCAGGGTTAAGGCTGGCCTATATGCTGAGGCATTTTAAAGCATCCAGCAATGTTTAATGGCTTGATGGGTTCACACTTGTCAGGTGATTTTAGCATTATCTGTTTTGTAATGAATACTTTTAGCAGTTAAATTATTTTTACCATTTTTACCCTTTTAATTTCTACTGAACCTGCATGGTTTCCTTTGTTTTGGGTTGGTTGTTCTGTAAATTTCCAAAGTCATCACTCCTTAATTTCTCTCCAGATCCAGCTATTTAAACTATGTTCAGGGTGAAAAAGCCAGGTTACAGTTCTGAGCATATTAAAGAGGAAGACTCCAATCCTACATGTACTTACCTGGGAATAAATTCTATTGCACGCAATAGGTCTTCTGAGTAAGCATGTCTAGATTACCCAGTTGGATGTGACCCTGAACATGTTTCCCCATCCACAGATCTCTCTGTACCCCCAGTTCCTTCTGTGTTGTTGTGTGCTGTAAAGGGACATCTGATGTCTGGTCAACCTCCAAATGAAAGCCCTCCAGAATGTCCTGTCCCTGTCAGTGGGATTTTGTTGTGTACTTTAACTTGGCTTGTTGCATTTTTTCCTTTGCAATCCAAAACTCTATTGCTTTTCCAAACCTGTTGACTTTTTAAAATCATATATCTTGCTCTAATTTCTCACCTGTGTTCCTCAATCTGTTACCAGCCAGTTAGATGATCATAGCCACCACCAATCATTTTCTCCCCACCGCTTTCTCCTATTCCATAGCACTTCAGTTTGTTTATCTCCTATCCCATGGGGTTCAGTGGATTGTGTGTAGTCTCCAAACATTTCCCACTACAAATCTTTCTCTTCATTCTCAGAATAATCCATCTTCTTCTGCCCCGGGCTCAAACTTTTCTCCATCACCTTGACTGGCAAAAATATGATTAAAAATGTGTTATGGACTGAGATTCTCTCAGTTTATGTTGCTGGAACACTCACCATTTAAAAACCATTTCTCTTCCATCTTTCAGAAAATCCTGAGCGTGCTGCTCTGTATTTTGTATCTGGCATTTGTGTTGGACTCCTCTTGACCTTGCTGGCTTTAGTGCTCCAAATCTCCTGCCAAACTGATTGTAAACCATCAACAACAAAGAAGCCAGCACAGGACACTGACAGAAATAGCAGTGGTAGCGACAGTGACTCAGACACCATATCCGACCTCTCTACACGGTGGCATCACAGGTTTGATAGGACTTTGAACATGAATGTCTTTACCTCAGCTGAGGAGCTAGAGAGAGCTCAAAGACTGGAAGAAAGAGAGTGCATCATCCGGGAAATATGGATGAATGGGCAGCCAGATATTTCGGGAACCAGAAGCCTAAATCGTTACTACTAATGGCAGTAAATATTCTGATTAATATTGCAGCTTGGTTTCTTCTAAGCCTCTTAAGAAGGGCGTTGAATTGGGAGAAAGAAAAAATGGGCTTTATTAAGGTTTTCTGTCTTATGTTTTCTGAAGGTAGACTGACATTGAGTATTTCAACCACCCCCTTTATCCTATTCTTCCTAGGTTAATTAGCACCAAGTGCTTTCTTTGCAAGGATCTCCCTTATAGTTACTGTTGTTGTAGAATAAAAAGGAATATACAAGATGAAAGGCTCACTTTATATTCTGCAAGGTTTTAAATATGTGACATTTTTCCCATCACTTGTCTAAAAAGCGTGAGTTTTACTTGCCTAATATCTTAATGTTAAGGAGGATGCAAAGACCATATTGATGACAGAAGAACTGAAGCATGATCAGTGTCTTATGACTTTGGAAAGTCATGGAGGAGAAGAGAAGAGAAGAGGACTGTTTCAGAAACGGATATTCTCACACTATGAAATCACCTCAGTGCTTAGATGATCAATATTATATAATGCTACATAAAATACTCTTTTTAATCTTTGAATGGCAATATTTTTACTGACACCTAAAGAAATCACCTCAAATTAAATTCAAAGATTCTTCTTCCACACCATAATCTTTTTTATCCAGTCTTCCTGCAAGAGGGTTATTATAGGAATTGTGCCAGTAAACTCTTAAATTCAAGAAGATTATGTATATGTGTGTGTATGGGGGTGGGGATACACATAAAAAAGCACATACACAACTGGGAAATTCCACACAATGACTTATGATTGCTGACACTAAAATACAGTTTTCTTATAAGCTGTGATGTACAGTCTTTTATCTATTTTATTCAAAACAACAGCAACAACAACAGAAGACAGTAATAGTGAGAGACTGACTGGTTTATTCTCAGGATAACCCACTATAGGCTGTGAGCCGTGATGGGTTGTTGTGTCATGCAAACCCAGACTGATTTCTCCAGGGCAAGAAGGCCACAACAATTCATGAGTTGTATGAGGAGGCCTCAATGGTGCAAAGAAGCAGAGAGGACAGACACTGTGGAGCGACCTCTCCTCGGGCTCTGCTGCTGCACCCTGCAATGCTCTTAGACTGGGACCAGAAGGTAAGTTATGCTGGAACATCCCCACCTCATCACATTTTGCGAACTCAGTTCCTGGGAATGGCCACCTTTCGTAATTGCCCTATCTTCAATGGAATTTTAGCTCTATGTTATGGCTAGGGATGTGCATCAGGTTGCAGCAGGGAAGCGTTAGGGTTAGAAAAACGAGGTGTCCTGCTAAGATTTTGATGTGTTCAGAATGGGCAAAAATTATCACTTGTGCAGAAAAAGCTACTCAAGGAAGGGTTTTTCAAAATCACCCTGTTTTCATTGGAAGTTTAGCCCTATATCAGGGTTAGGAATGTTCACCAGGTTAGGATAGTGTTGGGAAAACGAGGTGTCCTGCTAAGATTTTGATGGTTGGGATGAGTTTAGAAAGGACAGAAATGATCAGCTGTACAGAAAAAGCTACTCTAGGAAGGGTATTTCTAGGATCAGAAAAACAAGTTGTCCTGGTAAGATTTTGATGCTTGGGATGTGTTTAGAAAGGGCAGAAATGATCATCTGTGCAGAAAAAGCTACTCAAGGCTTTTTCCAAATTGCCCCATTTTCAATGGAACTTAAGCCCTATGTTACGGGTATGTAGCATGTTAGGGTTAGTGTTAGGGAAACGAGGATTCCTGCTAATACTTTGACGGTTGGAATGTGTTTAGAATAGGCAGAAATTATCAGCTGCGCACAAGAAGCTACTTAAGGAAGAATTTTTCAAAATCACCCTATATTCATTGGAGGTTTAGGCTTATGTTACAGTTAGGAGTGTTCACCAGGTTAGGACAGTCTTAGGAAAACGAGTTGTCCTTGAGATTTCGATGGTTGAATGTGTTTCGAATGGGACGAAATGCTGAGCTGTGCAGAAAGAGCTACTCCACATAGGGTATTTTTAAGGTTAGAAAGATGAGGTGCCCAGATATGATTTTGATTGTTGTAATGTTTTCAGAATGGGCAGAAATGATGAGCTATGCACAAAAAGCTTCTCAAGGAAGTTTATTTCAGAATCGCCCCATTTTCAGTGAAAGTTTGTCCTTTATTAGGGTTTTGGGTATGCAGCATGTTAGGGTTAGTGTTCGGAAAATGAGGCCTCCTGCTAAGATTTTGATGGTTGGAATGTGACGAAATGCTGAGCTGTGCAGAAAAAGTTTCTCAAGGAAGTTTGAGGGTTAGGTTTAGAATACTAACCCCCCCTCCTCCATTTTGACCTTTCAGGGAGATTCTGGTGGACCCATCATTCATGTGGCCAATGACAGTGTGGATCTCCATGGGACGCGAAGCTGGGGTGCTGGCTGTGCCGAGAAGTAATAACCCGGATTCTACACCAGGGTCTCAAAGTACCTCCATGAATCAAATCTCCCATGAACGGAGTCCATTTCAGAAGACTCTGCCTTCCCAAGTGAACACTGGGAATTATTTTGCAGCGTGCCCACTGGAATATGCAAGCTGAGCTAAATAATTTCACAGTATGAATCCTGTTTTGGAGATGATTTTTCCACAGAGGTTATTTTTCAGGTTTTCATCAAGATTAACTGTGCAGCAAATGTTATTTCGTATGAAGTAGCAATCTTCAACCTGTCACTTGAAGAAAAAACTTGACCCACTGAAAAACTGTACATTATCTAGCATTTTGAAAAGAAATACTTTGCAAG
This sequence comes from Varanus salvator macromaculatus, assembly GCA_023646645.1. NCBI lineage: Eukaryota > Metazoa > Chordata > Lepidosauria > Squamata > Varanidae > Varanus > Varanus salvator. The sequence goes on along the minus strand of JAIXND010000798.1, from coordinate 17,308,766 downwards.
TCCTTACTGTCTGTGTGCTTCTGTATCTCTAGATATTAGTATTCAATCCTGCTGCTAGGTTTTCTGGTGAGCTTCAAAATAAGCTTTAACCTGCTATTGGTTGGAGCCACCTAGAGCAACACAGTTGTCCCGTTGTACCAATTGGGACTTAAAGATGTTGCTCTATTACCACCTGGATTTCAGTGATACCTATGTGCCCTTCACCTTTTCTGCAGTGTGTTATCAGCTTATAATGCTGAAAAAATCGCTTCACTGATCTGGCAACAATATTATCATACTCAATTCATTGGTTGGATTGCTTCTACTATAAAGCATCCCTGTGAGTTCAAAGGCAAGCAGAGAAGGGAGACTCTCGACTCTGAGCATTTCACTCATGCGAAGCAGAGTGGGCCTGCCTGTTCAATAGTTCACTTGGCACAGAGCACAATCGTTGACATACTCCTGACACAGAGATTTGGGACTCAATTGGGTTTACCAGTAAGCATACCTTTAACCCTTCACTATGCACATAAACAGAAGCATATTTTCTTGCATATTAAGATGAGCACCATGAAGAGAGGGACCTGCCAAAGCCTTTTTCGGTTAATCCCAGGGAGAGAGTATTTGAATGGAATTGCCATTTGGGCCATCCATTCACGTGAAAGCCAAGAAGGAAGACAGTGGCAACAACACTGGCATTCCCATTACGTTCTTCTGGGCAGTCAAAATCGTGTATGGCGAAAAAGTGCTGAACAGTTCAGGTAAGGCTGACGTTTGATGGAAATGGCACGCTTTCCCCTAAGATCATACGAGCACACCTATGATGTTTTATAGTTCTCTGAAATGCTCGTGCTGGGGCAACAGGATACTGTGAGCAGAGGTGTGCTGACTTGTAAGCCCAATTGCGTCCGGAATCTCTGTCAGGAGTAGGTCAACGGATTGTATCCTGTGCCATGAAGCGTTGAACACACAGGCCCGGTGACAGGAATGGGAGCCGAATCAAACTGACTGTTAGAGATGTGTTTTCTCCGCATTAAGATGAGAGCCCTGAACTGAATGAGCTTCAAAGGTTTAATTCTTCATAGACCCATGAAAAAGGGTTTTGAATGGAATGCCTGTTTGGGCCACCCATTAAATAGAAAACCCTGAATTCCAGGGAGAAGCACAATAGCAATGACACTGACATTGAACTTACGTTGTTCTGAGCACTCGAAACCGAGGATGGAGAAAAGTGCTCGTCTGAGCAGTTCAGCTAAGGCTGACTTTCAATGGAAAAGGCAAGCTATCCCACACTTCACAGGAGACCCATTTTGCTTCATGATTCGATTATTCTCCCAAAGTTGGGATTCAAGGGTAACTAGGCCAGAGGTGTGCTGAGTGGTCAATCCAGAAGAGTGCAGACTCTTCAAGCAAGGAAGATTTCGACAGATAATGTTATGTGAATAGTGAAGGGTTAAACTGTTAAACAGAAGCACTTTTTCGTGCATATTAAGATGCGCGCCCACCTTATAGAATTAATACCAAATTATGTCCTTATCATCATGGGGGATTGGAATGCTAAAGTAGGAAGCCAAAAGATAACTGGAATAACAGGCAAGTTTGGCCTTGGAGTACAAAATGAAGCAGGGCACAGGCTGGTAGAATTTTGTTAAGAGAATACGATGGTCATAGCAAACACTCTTTTCCAACAACCCAAGAGACGTCTCTACACATGGACATCACCAGTCGGTCAACACAGAAATCAGATTGACTATGTGCTCTGCAGCCAAACATGAAGAAGCTCTGTACAGTCAGTAAAAACTAGACCAGGAGCTGACTGTGGCTCAGATCACGAGCTTCTTGTTGCAAAATTTAGGCTTAAATTGAAGAAAGTAGGGAAAAGCACTAGGCCACTCAGGTATGGCCTAAATCATATCCCTGATGAATATACAGTGGAGGTGACAAATAGATTTAAGGAATTAGATCTGATAGACAGAGTGCCTGAAGAACTATGGATGGAGGTTCCCAACATTGTACAAGAGGTAGCAATTAAAACCATCCCAAAGAAAAAGAAATGCGAGAAAGCAAAATGGCTGTCTGAGGAAGCTTTTCAAATAGCTGAGGAAAGAAGGGAAGCAAAAGGCAAGGGAGAAAGAGAAAGATACACCCAATTGAATGCAGAATTCCAGAGAATAGCTAGAAGAGATAAGAATGCTTTCTTAAATGAACAGTGCAAAGAAATAGAAGAAAACAGTAGAACAGGGAGGACCAGAGATCTCTTCAAGAAAATTGGAGATATGAAGGGAACGTTTCATGCAAAGATGGGCATGATAAAGGACGAAAATCGCAGGTACCTAACACAGGCAGAAGAGATTAGGAATAGGTGGCGAGATTACACAGAAGAACTATACAAGAAAGAGCTTAACGTCCCTGATAACAACGATGGGGTGTTCACTGACCTTGAGCCAGACATGCTGGAATGTGAAGTCTTAGGAAGTCTGAGCAACAACAAAGCTAGTGGAGGTGACAGCATTCCAGCTGAGCTATTCAAAATCTTAAAAGACGATGCAGTAAAAGTGCCAACCTCAATATGCCAGCAAATTTGGAAAACTCAACAGTGGCCACAGGATTGGAAAAGTTTACATTCCAATCCCAAAGAAGGGCAATGCCAAAGAATGTTCAAACTACCGCACCATTGCACTCATTTCACATGCTAGGAAAGTGATGCTCAAAATCCTACAAGCGAGGCTCCAGTAGTATGTGGACCGAGAACTACCAGAAGTACAGGCAGGATTTCGAAGAGGGAGAGGAACTAGAGATCAAATTGCCAACATATGCTGGATCATGGAGAAATCCAGGGAGTTCCAGAAAAAGATCTACTTCTGCTTCATTGACTATGCTAAAGCCTTTGATTATGTGGATCATAACACATTGTGGCAAATTCTTAAAGAGATGGGAGTACCAGACCACCTTATTTGTGAGAAACCTGTATGCGGGTCAAGAAGCAACAGTGAGAACTGGACACGGAAGCACTGATTGGTTCAAAATTGAGCAAGGAATTCAGCAAGGCTGTATAGTGTTGCCCTGCCTATTTAACTTATATGCAGTTATATCGCTTCTCTAGCCAATAATAAAAAGAGTTCCAGGTTTGATAGAAGTAGGTATCCTCTTTCTCCTTCAGACACAAAGTCAGTCTGTCCATTTCAGCACAATCCATAATCTTTTTTAAAATCAGTTCATCAGTGGGTGGTTCTTCACTCCTCCAATTTTGGGCAAATGCAATCCTTGCTGCAGTAATTACATGTAGAATCAAATACATAGCTTGTTTGTCGACAACATCTGGTACAATGCCTAGTAAAAAGACTTTAGGTTTAAATATTAAAGATTTGTGTAACATTTCCTCAAGCCATTTATTAACTTTAGCCCAATATTTTTTTTGCCTTATCACAAGTCCACCACATGTGATAAAAGGTACCTGGTTTATGTTTGCATTTCCAACATCCATTTGAAATATCTGAAAATATCTTTGCTAATCTATTTGGTGATAGATACCATCTATAAAACATTTTATAAAGATTTTCTTTATATGAGGTTGCAAAAGTTACTTTGATATTTCTTTCCCACAACTTTTGCCATTTCTGTAACTCAATATTATATCCAAATTTTTGTGCCCATGTTATCATAGTTTCCTTGACTTGTTCATTTTCCATTCTCATATCCAAAAGAAAATTATACAGTCTTTTAATCATTTTCTCATCTGATTTTAAGATCACTTGGTCAAATGTTGTTAACTTTTTATAAAGACCCCACATTTTATAATCTTTAACGTATCTCAATTGTATTTGAACCTTATGCCACCAAGAGTTATTAATACCCTGCTCTTGTAATTCTTGGTTCGGTTTCAATCCTCCATCATTATCCAAAATATCATCATATCTCACAATCATATCAAAATTCAATGTGTTTGGATATACAAGAGCTTCCATAGGAGAAAGCCATCTCGGCAACTTAGTATACAGCTTTATCTTTAATTTTTCCCACACCGACATTAATGACTTTCTAATATAATGATTTAAAAAACAATCATGTGTCTTACACTTCTCATACATATAAGCGTGTCAACCCATTTGTAGATCATGTCCTTCAAGATAAGGGATTCTCTTATTTCTTAAGGTTATCCATTCTTTTAGTCACGTTAAGATGGAAGCTTGATAATACAACATCCAATCAGGTAGGCCAAAACCCCCATTCCCTTTGGCCTCCTGAAGCATTTTTAATTTACTCCTTGGTTTCTTCTTTTGCCATACAAATCTCAGAATTTGGGTGTTTAGATCATAAAAAATTTTTTATCAATTTTTATGGGAATTGTTTGAAATAAAAATAAGAACTTTGGTAATATATTCATTTTAACTATTGCTATTCTTCCCAACAACAATAGTTGCAAATTAGCCCATTTTCCCAGCTCACTCTTAATTTCCTTAAGTATTTTATCATAATTATCTTCTTTCAATGTATATTTAGCTGTAAGAAAAATTCCCAAATATTTAACCTTTTTAAGAATTTGAAGAGCTACTTGTTCCATCAAAGTTATTCTCTCTTCCAATGTGAGATTTTTCACTAGCAATTTCATCTTCCCTCTATTTATTTTCATCCCAGTAACTTCACCATACTCTTCTATCTTTTAGACATTGTTACCAAAGGTTCCTCTAGAATAAATCTAGATCATCTGCAAATGCTTGTAATTTATAGCTTTCATCTCTAATTCTAGCATCATGTGCATGTCAGCATCTTAAATGCTCATGCTGGGGCCTCAGGATACTGTGGGCAGAGGTGCGCTGATTTTAAACCCAATTGTGTCCCGAATCTCTGTCAGCAGTAGATCGACGGATTGTGTTCTGTGCCATGAAGCGTTGAACACGCAGGCCCAGTGACAGGAATGGGAGCCAACTCAAACTATTAGAGATGCGTTTTCTCCTCATTAAGATGAGAACCCTGAACTGAGTGAGCTTCAAAGGTTTAATTCTTCATAGACCCATGAAAAAGGGTTTTGAATGGAATGCCTGTTTGAGCCATCCATTAAATTGAAAACCCTGAATTCCAGGGAGGAGCACAATAGCAACGACACTGATCTTGTACCGACGTTGTTCTGAGCACTTGAAACCGAGGATGGAGAAAAGTGCTCGTCTGAGCAGTTCAGCTAAGGCTGACTTTCGCTGGAAAAGGCAATCTAGCCCACATTTCACGTGAGGACTCGTTTTGGTTCATAGTTCGGTTAAACGGCCAAAGTGTGGCTTCAGGGTAATTAGGCCAGAGGTGAGCTGAGTGGTCAACTTGGGGAGGGAAGACTCTTCAAGCAGGGAAAATTTCGATGGATAGTGTTACTTGCATAGTGAAGGATTAAACTATCCAACAAAAGAACTTTTCTTGTGTATTAAGATGCTCGCCAAAAACAGAGTGTCCTGTCAAAGCTCTATTCAGTTAGTCCCAGGTAGAGGGTATTTGAATGGAATCTCTGTTTGAGACCTCCATGCATTTGAAAAACAGGAAGGAACACAATGGTAACAACACTGACATTATCATCACACTGTTCTGCGCAGTTATAATCGTGTATAGGGAAAAAGTGCTGAACAGTTCGGGTAATGCTAAGACAATACTTGCACTACTGTCATCATTCTTGGAATTACGGGAGTTCGATTTAGTTGATGTTGGAACTGACATTCCGTTCAATTCAACCACGTTCTGCTCTGTGTAAAAGCTTCTGGATGCCTCAGTTCACGGGGAACATCGTAATGCCGGAATACCCACGCCTTCAGTGAGATTGATTTGGCTTTCATTCCTTTGACAGGTCCCTGCCTATTCAACACTTCACTGGGCCAGAACACAATCCGTCCACATCCTCCTTGCTGAAAGTGAGCAGACGCAACTGGTTTCACCAGTGATCTCACCTCTGCCCACCGTCTCTTGAAGCCCCAGTATGAATGTACAACTAACAGTCAGACATCACTAGGGTGCTCGTTTGATCGGAGGGTAAAGCTCACCGTTTCCATGTATGCTTCCATAATTCCTCTTATGAGCACTTTATCCAATCTGCGATTACGAGAGCTCAGGACAACGAGATGATAAGACAATACTTGCACTATTGTCATCATTCATGGTATTAGGGAAGTTCAATTGAATTGATGGGGAAAGCGGTATACCGTTCAATTCAAACAGGTTCTTTAGGATCTACTCTGAGTAAGAGCTTGCAACTGCCTCAGTTCATGGGGATCATCGTAATGCTGAGAGAAACCTTCTGATTCAGTACGTTTGATGTGGTTCTCATTGCCTTCACAATGGCCTGCCAATTTCGTGCATCAACATCCTTCTTACTGAAAGTGTGTGGACGCAACTGGTTTCACCAGTAATCACACCTCTGCCCACCGTGCCCGGAAGCCTCAGTATGAACGTGTGGCAGAACACTCCATGCCCGTATCGGCCTTATCAGCCACCTGCGGACACACTGTGGACAACTCACAACCCGTTAGATGTCAAGGTCCTCATTGAAAATGATGGACGAACATCACCCTTCACTGCCAGACACTGAGAGGGCTCTCAAGACCATGTATTGATGTTGTTATTGTCGGGCAGTGGGGTGGGATGGCAAAATCTGTTTTGCTGAGTACCCTGTGAAAACCCTCTTTAAATCCATATTTCCTGCCCATGTTCAGGTCCTGCATAGGCTTTTCCTGCTTATCTTCAAAACTAGCCACTTTCTTGCTCCCACTTCTCTCTCCACTCACATGTCCCAAAACATCCCATCCTGTGACCACCATTCATCCACTTCTACCACACTCCATCTTCTCGGCTTTCCAAAAGATCTACCTGAAGCAACAATCTTTATTACTCATTGCCCCTCATGCCTGGAGCTGTTTCCCAGAACACCCCTGGAAAATGCCCTCTGGTAGCCTTCAGGTCCCTCCTTAGATGAGGCTCAGAGGGCCCTGGAGGATCTCCGAAAGCTCTGCTGGGTGGCAAAGAGGATGTTGAATGGTCAAAAATGACTTCTCATACCCCAAATGTGGAGTTCCCTCAGTTGATTTTCAGCATGCCAGATCTCCTCATGCAGGCATCTATTCAACCTTCCTTTTATTGAACAGCAGAGCTTTTCAAGGTTGTCTATTACATGCTGGCCTCAAGGACATCTTAGAACAGTCAAAGGCCCACTGTAATTTATTTGCTGGGCATTTCCAGAAAAAAAAGATCTCTTGCATCCACTAGGACTTGGAAAGACTTAAAGCAGCTGAATCTGTAGTAATACTCAGTGCACAGCTTAGCCCAGTTTTATTGGATGAGTTTCAGTTGGCACAGCCTGGCTGCTCAGGTACTTGGTCAGGTTCATGCAACCAGCTCTGTGCTGGATCTTTGCCCCACCTGGCTTATAAAGGCCAGCAAGGAAGGAACAACCAGTTGGGCCAGGAGATGATTAATGCCTCTTTGCAAGAACAAGTGGTCCCATGCCTCCTGAAAGAGGTGACACTGAGACCACTTCTGAAGAAACCCTTCCTTTCTAGAAATCCTCCAGAACATCTCCATAAGTCCAGTAGCAAATGTTCCTTTCCTGGGCACAGTTCTTGAGAGGGTGGCTGCCAGCCAACTCCAGGCACTCTTGGATGAGCATGATTTTCTGACTCCATTTCAGTTGGGGTTTAGGATCGTGGTGATGACCTCTGCCAGGAAGGAGATGGGTGAGCGTGTCCCATTGATGCCCCTGAACCTTTCAGCAGCTTTCAGTACCATTGACCATGGGATCCTCCTGGGATTGCTATCTGTGTTGGGAGTGGGGAGCACATTAATGCACTGGCTCTGTTCCTACTTGGAGGGCCATCCACAGAGGTGGTGTTGCTTGGAGAATATTGTTTAACACTAGATTTTCCAGCATGGAGTTTGTCAGGTATCTGTTCTGTCCCCTGTGCTATTTAAAATCTGCATGGGGTCATCCAGAGTTTTAGCCTGCATATGCTGATGACATGCAGCACTGTTTCTTCTTTTCACTAGCAGGTCAGGCTGTGGATGAGCCCCACTGGCACCTGGTTGTGACAATGGACTGGGTGAGCACTAACAAACAGAACTTCAGTCCAGACAAGACTGAGAAACTGTTGGTGGATGGTCCCTTGGTATGCTTAAGTTTGTGCATGCACGAAATAAAAAGAAATGGCATTTTCCCTTCCCTCCTGCTGCCCCTGTCACTATCACCACCTCAGGAATCCTGTCTGGCAGGAACTTGTGAACTTACACAATGCTGACAGCAGTTGAGAGAGAAATGTGGGAAGGGTCTAGAGAAGCCAGAAGTCAGACAGAATTGTAGTAAATCTTCAAGCTCCGTTGATGTCTGACAGCAGTTTGCAATGTAGAATTTTAATGTGTGTGTGTGTGTGTGTGAGAGAGAGAGAGAGAGAGAATATATATACATGTACATGCATATATATGAACGAATGAACGAACTGGTTGCAAGGGAAGAGGGAACTGGCCCATTCAAGCTCCTGATAGTGTGAACTAAATATCCTGGAGGAAATACAGACATGGGGACTGGGGGATGCCTTTCCTATCCCCAAACCACCCCAAAATGTGGTGGGCAGCCCACTAGCCTTCTGCCACATGCCACAGGAGGGCCAGCGTGGTGTGGGGAGACACACACAGCAACCCTGCTTTACCTCTTCCCCGTGCTTGGAACTTCACAAGAGGCCTTAATAGGACTGGAAGGCTCACGCTCCAGGCTGCCTACAGCCATGAACATGAGCCTTCATCTTTGCAGTGCTGGCTAATTACCTGCAAAATGTTGCCCCACTCATGTTATCCGTTTACATTGGATTAAGGGGTAGCACAAATGTGACAAAATATTGCAATGTTTTGTACCTATCCAGTAGTCATTGGTTCTATGAGGGGTAGTGGGAGCTTTCACTTGGTGGTGACAAAAGAAAACCCAGACATCTGTAGTGTAGATGCTCCCAGAAATACAGTTCCTGTGGGAGGGAAACCCAGTTAAGCCTGGTTAAGTCTGTGCTGAATGCACTGTAGGTATATTTAATGTCCACTTGGAATACAACATTTTTAAGGGGCTCTAGGAACACAGCTGTCCTCATTTTGTTTTTAACTACTGTACATTTATGAGGTGGAATGCTGTCCAACATTGCCAACATCTGTGATTAATGTATTCAGCATCTCATGCTCCGGATTTGACTTGAATGTAGCACAACTTGGCGCAGCTGTTCTGGGACGGGTGAATTCAATGAATACAAGGCAAGGCACGGCACAATTCAGCTGGGGCTTCACATTCACGTCCTGGTTTCCCACTAATGAAATGGCGCCCTCTGGTGGAACTGCACTGCTCCCTGCTAACTTGCAAAGAGCCTCTTAAGGGCCTAGGTTGTTATAAGCGGCCTGTAAACACATGTATGTATAAAGAAGGGAAGGAGCCTTTAGAGCTGAATTTGTTCCTGTTCGGGATAGTATAGTCAGGCATACGTTTTTAAAGTTTTATCTCCTTAGGCTGAATGAAATAACTCAGTGACTATGCTATAGCTAGTACAGATTCTTGACAATTGTTTTCAGCAGGACTTTCAGTTTGTTGTTCTTGGAGAGCAGAGTAACTTATCTACCTATTCAGTAGATGCCCACTTTGTGGGTCGAGGAGTTGAGAGTGAAACTGTGGCCTGAGTCAGAGGAATTTGTCAAGAATCTGTACTCCCAGTCCACTTTCTTCACACCATGCATAATTCTGTACGGTGCTGTCATGTCTCCCCTTACTTTTTCTAACTGTTCTAACTTTGCTCCTTAGGGAACCTGGATCTCTCAGGTCGCCAGTCCAACCCTCTAACCACTGCACAACACTGCCTTTCCAGTGTCTTCTGCACTTTTTCTAACTCAACAATATCCAGAACTATATTTAGTATTTTAAATGTGGCCATGCCGTAAGTTGGTATAGGAGGAGTATGAACTTGGCAGTTTTATTTTCAGTTTCTCTCATAATCATGTCTTAACATGGAATTTAGCATTTTCCCAGCAGCCACATATTGGTTGGCACCTTCATTAAACAATATTCTTCCATTTGTGTCTTCCTGTGTTTTAAAATCTTCTGTGGGAGCCTTTTTCTCATCAGAGGCACATTTAGGGGGGAGATATGGGAGAGGGCCTCCTTGGTGGCTGCTCCCAGGCTCTGGAACTCACTGTTGCTGCTTAGTTGACTCTCTTCTTTCCACTGGTAGGACATATATATAATTTAAACAGGGCTTTGCCACATAATCTGATCTATTCTGAAGCAAGTTCTATTGGGTTGGGTCCTGTTTTTTATTTCTTTTGTTCTTCTGTTTTTAAAGAAAGGGTGAGTTAGCTTTGAGCACCATTTTTCTGTGGAAACTGGGGTATTAATTGAATGAATGAATGACTTTTGTATCCAGGGATGACTGTGTTGCACCAGTTTTCTCCATTTCTCTGCACAAACTATATCTAAGTTGGTGCACCCACCAACTACAAGTTTGTGGAACATAAAGTGTTTTATAGATTTTGAATCACGTAAACAGGATCAGGGTTGATGATGAGCAAATAATGGGCACATGATCTATTCATAGTCAAAACAATGTGAGAGATCTGCAGAGGGGCTTGAAACAATAGTACAGAAAATATTACTGGATATTGACATGACAATCAGAAAGGCACATGAATCATTGCAGGTCTTGGCTGTGAATTTGAACATGTAAATAACTGCTAGAAAAGCCAGTCTGGCAGCTTGCCACTGCTACAAGAATGGACATAATTAACTTTCCTTGGAAATTGTATTTTGCAGAGGATTAACTTTGGCAACAAAATGTAGCAGCTGCCTCAAGTCTCAGTCTCTTAAAGACACAGATGACTAATAAAGCTTCAGGGACTTCCCAGGGCAGGGATGGCGACCTGATGAAGCAGCAGTGAATGTTGCTACTTTGTGCCTTATCATGTTTGAGTGATTATAAATCACCCTGAAGGATGTTTACCTCTCTAACTGACAGGTGAGTGTCAAGATGCTTGGTCTGCAGCTCTGATTGTACCCAGATGGCCTGATAAGGTAAAACTGGAAACAGTAAACAAAGCTGTCCCCCCCACCCCATAGTTACTCTTTCTTTTCCTCTTAGCTTTTAGTTTTTATTTCTTTTTATATTATGACATTTTCTTTGCCAAGAGAATAGAGCACCAATTTGATGCAGCTTGAACTCTTAAGGCATTTATGTTTACATATTTTGAAGGGGCTCTGAGACAGATAATCTTTTGTTGATAGACGTGTCTGATTTGCAAAGCTGTTTAATGTCTCTACTCTAGAACTAAGCATTACAAATATTGCAAACTGACCTTGGTATGAACATATGTAAGATATAGAAAAATATATCCAATAGAATCCAAGCAATGACGATACGGGAGGCAAAGTACCAAGCAGAAAAGTTTAAGTCGTTCTTGCAAGAGCAGGCGCCCACCACACAGGTAGCGCGCCGTTCTCACACACAACATTCACTTTTATCCCTTTCCCCGGCTCGCAGGCCCTACCTCTTTTCCCCATTGGCTGGGCTACTCAGAGGGCACAATCTCCTCCGTCTGCCTACTACATACTACCCCTTGATATGATCTCTGCCTTGAACATACAACCCATGTTGGCCTAAGAATTCAAACAGTCAAAATGGCCTTGAGAATTCTTCTTGGATGCCTATTTGCTCCTTAAATCAAAATGGGGAGGATGAGATAATGAGAACAGGCCTTTCCCCAGGCTCGTTATCACCAGTTGTAAAGTAATCCATTGTCTGCTCTCCTCCACTGAAGGTGACAGTTTTACCATTGTCCCCCAATTTTACCCCTCCTGGCATTTTTCAGGACTTTGAAGTAAGAAACATTATTAGTACAACTGTTTACATGTTTTGATTCTCAGGCTTTTTGGCCTTAAGAGACTTCAGTGATCCTGTCCTATTCCTGTTTTTCACCCTTAACACTTAGTAACAGTAACATTTCATTTCTCACACATACTGGCTGGGTGAATTTTCCTGCTTAGTCGTGCTTTTTGAATTGAAAAGGAGGATGTGCTTTTTGGACAGCTGAGACCTGAGGTTATGATTTTGGTTGTGATCCCAATTTTAAGGCATTTCTGTTTCTCTGCTTGGAAAGGACTTTGAAATGGGTACTCCTCTACTTAATTTTGCAGCTGTAAATTGTTTGATATTTTTATTCTGGACATTATAAATTGATTTTGCTTGAAGCTCACTGCAGTGGAAGACATGGTTCTCTCCCTCTTCATTGCCATTTTTAAGGGAGTTGCTGGTTGTTTGAGCCAGACCATTTTTGTTGCTGTTTTTGATCTAAACTATGCATGATTTACTCTAAGGAACAATTACATCTCCCTCATGGGACTTGGGTTTTTTTGTGGTCCTGCCCCCTACCCCAAGAATAAAAAAATAATAAAACTAAAGAACAAAGAACAAGCATGATGAAGACCATTAGCTCCAGTTATTTGACCTGGAGAAGACTGGAAGTCAAGGCCCCTTGCTATGAATGTTGGAACAATGCCTCTTAACAAACTAATTCAAACTAATATTTTAATAGAGATAGAATGGGACCAATAATTCTAATACTGATACAAGGCTGACTAACTAGCATTATCTACTTTTGTCTTTTGTCCTATTTTCTCCCTCTTTCCCCTCCTCCTATCTTTTCCTTGTTTTTCCCCTTTCTTTCCTTCTTTCTTGACTCTCCTCCCCTAACTCTTCTGCTTTAAGCAGGACTGTAAAATTGTAGTTTATTTATCTACATATATTGACAAGGCCTTCCTAGGCGGCTTCCTACTTTACTTTTAGGTATGAAGAAATATGAGAGGTAGAAGTGTGGAGGAGAGAAGAGAAGAGTTAATATGAGAAGGCCATCTGAATTGGAAGGCTGATGACAGTTCTGAAAAGAGAGTCATCTGAGCCCCTTAGATTGAGTTTGAGACAGAAGGAAGATATTATTAATTAATATTAATACACTGAAATTTTCTTTTAAGAGAATCAAAGCAGTTTTTCATGAGTCTTAACAATATAGTGTCAGAGAATATGGGAATATGTCAGAGTTAGGACTGCAGCTGGTTCTGGATGGAGATCACCAGAGCCCTCACCAATTGAAGAACGGAGAAAGGGATTGGTGGAAGGTGCTGTTTAGAAGATTGTTAGAGGAATGTGCAGCATGATAAGTGGATCTGAGGTGCTTTAAAAAGATAGGGAAAGCTGTGGAGGATCTAAACTGATTGGAGGTTTTGTTGTTGTATAGTTTAAGGATTTTTTTTTCTTGTATTACATTTTTATGGAGTGTTGATGGATAGATTTCGAGGGCTGATTGTACTGGTTGGATCTGTATTGAATTTCCTTGGCAATTTTGTCTATTTCGCCTTGCCCTGTTTATTACAGTTGGTTTGCTTTTAAATAGAAATTTTAAGAAACGCTTCAGGGAAACAAAGGAGCCTGGCTTGGAATTCTGGTTCTTTCTGGGCAAGAGGAGCAGGGACACTGCAGGTTTGATTTTATATCACAAAGGCACCTATAAGCAACCTTTCTCTATAAAGATTTATTTAGATTTCTCCAAGATACTCATAGTGGCTATTTCTTCTTCTGACAATAAAGGTTTAAATCAGCTCTAAAGGAATAGAAATATTGCCTTGCAGACTAAATTAGTTGGCTGGCTGACTACCTACAGTGTAACTCAGCCCCAATTTCTCATGTTCTCTGTGTGTGCAGCCCAGCATAAGACCTTTCCAGAGTTTCTAGGCAGCAAAATCAACCCAGTAACTTGTAAAAAGCCCAGCCCAACTGCTTTCTATGATTAGTTTCCAATGTCTTAGTTCTTTATACAGTAAGTGCTTAAAACCCTTTGATTGTCCAACAGGAAGGAAAATCTAGAGGTCAAGAACAAGACTAGAAGGATGGGCTTTCAAGGAGGAATGAACAAACTCTAGATGAACAGGTTTATTTTCTGAGTGGAATCTAAAACAGGAAAACCTAATTCAGCATCAAAACCAAAGAAACAAGACAGGGACAGACCATGGGTGAAACAGGACTGTAGCCGTAGGCAAGATCAAGCTTTTGAGCCAGGTGTTTCTGGGGATCTCACAAAAAAGGGCGAGATTATTCAACTGAGTAAATTTCTTTCATTACCAAAGAACAGTGAGGGCCCTCAATTTCAAACAAGAATGCATTGGTGTTGTCATAAAATGAAAAACTGAAGTTTTGAAAAAACAAACTCCATTCCTGTTTCTAATCTTTTTGTTAGAGTGTAAACTATTTTATCTGTTTTATACCTGTTTTGGTACAGAACAGAACTGTGAGATTGCTCACTAGGACTGGCACAAGTGATCCTATAATGCCAGTCCTATATCACTTGCATTGGTTACCAGTTGAAGTCCGGGTCCAATTTAAGGTGTTAACTTTGACATATAAAGCCCTAAGAGAGGTGCACCTGGCGCTGTCACTTTATTCTTCTAGTGCCAGGCCAAAACCTTTTTATTTCCCCACTACTTTAAGGGTTGCTGAGGTTTAAATTGGAATTTTAATTTTTATTAAAAAATTAATAAAAGTATTTTAACATACTGTTATTGGTCTGGGAGCTGTATTCAGACCAGTTTAGGGTAAAGATGGGGTAGACAGGTTTTAAATAAATAAATACCTTTGCTGACTGTGTCCATAACTGCCTTTTTTCTTATGAAACAAAGAATACACCAGTCATTTAACTACTGGTATCCAGTGCATATCTATCTATCTATCTATCTATCTATCTATCTATCTATCTACTTATATGTGTTTTTATAGGCTGCCTATTACTGCTAAGCCCTTCCATTTTCTGTTAACTTGACCTTTACATAGCCAGTTAGATCAGCTCGCATACTCACTGCATGGTTCTGGAGAGGGGAAAGGGGCTTTGCAATTGTGCTCTACAACAACTCCAAGATTCTTCTCACGTGCACTGTTGTTGAGCCACATATTCCCCATCTTGTAACAATGCATTTGGCTTCCTTCTCCCAGATGCAGGGCTTGGCATTTGTCCCTACTACTCTCATTCTGCTGCTTTCAGCCCAGTGCTCCAACCTATCAAGATAACTTGAATTCTGTTTCTGATTTCCAGGGTATTAGTTACTGCATCCAGTTTTGTGTCAACCACAAATGTAACGGTGTTCCCTGCACATCCTCATTCAAATCATTCATAAAAATATTGAAGAGTATTGGGGCCAGGATTGACCTATGCAGGACCCCACTTGTTACCTCTCCCCAGTCTGCAAAGGTGCTATTGACCAGCACTTTTGGAGTCAATCGCCTGTAGTAATAAAAGGTTTTCCCACCCTTACATTATACTTAAAAAAGCAAAGAGGTCACCTGAGGGCACTCTAGAGAGATGAATATTATTTTTATTTGTCATTGTAATTTGTATATCAATATACAAATCACGAAAAGCAAGCTTTGTGCAAAGCAGGGGGTCTGGACAGCCCTTGGTACTTGCTTGCCATTGTGCTTCTTGGCAGCTGCTTGAGTCTGCAGAAGAGGGTTCTACCTTCCACATGACCAGGTCAACATATGCAATTCAGGTGGAATTTGTGAATGGTTTGTTATTGTTAGGTGTCATCAGGTTATCTCCAACTTGTTGCAAAAATATTCCCTCTTCCTTGCCTAAAAGGCAAAGATCCCAATTCCCATTTTGCCTCAAGGGAGATACTAACACACCAAGGGCTCTTGAGTCAACATTTTTGTTTTTTGTTTTTAATTGAAAAACTAGCTGCAGCAGGGTGAAGCCTTGGCTCATGCCAAAGAGAGGCTTCTCACACCCCACTCCATATAATTATAGTCCATTAAATTTCTCTATTCCCCCCCCAGGGGCATACAATCTAAACAACCAATCAGCAAACACCACGTTTTATCATTGCCTAACATAGTGTTGCTTTCTTTAACCTGGCCTTGGCTGGCACATCTGTAACTCCAGAGATAAAGACCTTCAGGGAGTGGACTTGTTTCAGCTCTCAAGACCATACTGGATACGCTTCTATACTTCTAAGCTGCATTTTTGTACAACAAACTTATGGTGACCCATGAATGAAAGCACTCCAAAATGTCCTGTCCTGCTCAGCTGTTGTAAATTCCAGGCCTTGGTTTCTTCTAGGAGTTCAATCCATCTCATACTTGCTCTTCCCTTTCATCTTCTGCCTTCAACTTCCTTAGCATAATTGTCTTCTCCAGTGAGTCTTGCCTTCTCATGATGTGTCCAAACTATGACACCTCAGTTGAGTCATGCTTGTTTCTTGGGAAAGCTCTGGCTTGGTTTGATCGAGGATCCAATGGTTTGCCTTTCTGTAGCTCCCAGGTGCTTAAGCGCAAAGCTCTCCAGCATCATGTTCTGAATGCTTCATTTTTTCAGAGAACAATCACAATACACAAGCAAATATCCCATCATCTGATTCTGCAGAAGGATCAGAATTCCTAGCAGCAAAGGAAAGCTTGAAAAGGTGTCTACGCTGCAGTTCATTGCCCGGAAGGGCCCTCTAAGGCTGCAATCCTCTGCAAGTTCAATGCCAAAGAAGTCCCACAATCTCCGCCATTCCAGCTAGACATGCACCACGCGCGGGATCACGTCCTTACAGGGAAGAGACCCTGCCCCCTAGCCACCCCCGCGTGCACGCACAACTTAGTCGCAGAGCTGCGGCTTCTTTCGGGCCGCAGAGGTACTGGGCGAACGTCTCCGGGTTTGCCACTTGAAGTCATGCTGGCATCTGTTCTGTAGCAGTGAAAGCTGCCCGCTGAAAGTGATGGAGAAATCCGCGTTTTAGCCTACCTATGGGAGAACACCCACGTACCCATCCCCAGTCCAGAGGAAGTATGGCGAAAAGAAGTTAGTGTTCTTTCTAAGGTCCTGCTTCGTGTGGTTTATGTTTTGCTTTTTAAAACAGCGGCGCCGTCACCCCCATAATCGCAGATGGGGGAGACGGCAACCGAGAAAGAATGGTCTTTGCGCCGGGTTTGGCGCGACCGGCGCTGTCCAGACAGCGCTCCCGTTGCCAGCCTGGATTTCTCCCGATGCAGCCGCGGAGCACTCTTTAAGGACGCTCTCAGTGCAACGCGGGCCATGACGCATCAAAATCGCCCCCTGCCATTCCCGGAGCTCGGTGTGGCCGTGACTGCGCAGCTGCGCCTGCTGCGGGTGGCTGGAGGGGCGCGACTGAGCCTCACGGGAGGAACCGGGGCTGAGGCGACGCCCGGGGCGGGCTGTCTTTGCGGGAGAGGGGTGGGCAGAGGAGGCAGGGCGCTCCCTCGCTCAGGTACGGCCGGGCGGCAGGTCTTGACAGTGCCTCACTCCGCGGAAGCCAAGCATATGGTGTTTGCTTCGCGTCTCGGGCGTGTGTCGGGGCATGACTTCGTTTCGGTCGCCCGTGCGGGGGCTGCAGTGCGCTGCCCGCCCCCTTTGAATCCGGTCCAAAGAGACCTCGCGGCCTGCTCGCTGGAAAGCAGCTGGCTCTTCCCGTTTGAGTCGCCCTTCGGCTCCCTCGCGCTGCGGAGAGCCAGCAAGTGTCTCTCAGAGGGTTCCTTTTCTTTAGTTTGCTATTTGTATATGCTCTCATTAGATTTGTATGATGATGTTGCATATTTATTTGTGGACTGTTACTTGCTGTGGGATTAGAGTGCTTCCAGATGGATGGCTCCGAGTGCTACCATTCTAAAGATACTGTGCAGTATTCTCTTTTTCTCCTTATCAGTTTTTTAAAACTTGCGGATGAGGCTTTCATTGTCCAGGAGCACTGCTAATTCACGAAATTTCACCAGGATCCAGATGGGGGCTTCCTCAGTTTGGAGCCTTCCTGCATTGTCCGCTGCTGTTTCTGTTCCCCTTCCCGCATGAAAAAGAGAATTAAGAAAGAAAACTTGGAATAGCTGCACTTTGTCTTTTGTTTTGTAGCACTAGGAACTCTCTGTCTGGAAGAACCTTTAATAGAAGAAAAAAGATTGAAGAAATTGCTGTGAGTGCTTGGAGGGTTGTCAGTGTTATTTGGAGTGCAGCTGATTGCTCAATTATCTGGGGTGAGGGATCAGAGCACTCTCCATCAGAAGGCACCGTGCAGCTATCCTTCCTTGTTCTCTTTAGCAGATTTTATGTGCTAAGAAAAAAGATGAAAGAAATGCAGAACCTCAAGACAGTTATGAGTGGAAGATTATTGAATTTGGACCCCTGGCAGAGCTCTGTGCATGAGGACGGAGGACGGTGCAATAACAGCCTTATCTGGAACTTCCTAGGTGCTGTAAGGCATTGGGAAATTCCTAGTTTTCCAAAAAGAAAAGAGTGATTATGAAAGGTATTGGAGAAGGATTGACTGACTAAGCAGGTGTTTTCAAAATTCTGTATGGCTTGTAACTTAGGAAAGATAGCCAAGTTGTATGAAGGTCTGAACTGAATTGTAGGAATGGGATGAGGTAGCAATCCTGTGTTCTTATATGCAGACTCATTCCAAACACAGTCCAGTTGGCAGTGTGTGGAGGCTGAATGTATATGCATGGATCTGCACCCCAAACTGCTTGTTGTCCCAAGGATTTCTTGAGTTCTGGTACATACATAGGGAGATCCTAGTACATAGGTCTATAAAGAAAATAACTGGAGGAGAGAAACTCATAATGGCCTGTCAGGGACCTGTGAACTTCCAGGATTCAGAAGAATGCTGAGGGGTGGGAATGGGTGGGTAGGTAGCCCCCTAACAGGATTTATTAGTTATATCTTGGGGATGCAAGATTAGTTTTGGGGTATGAATTCTGTGAGGTTAAAACAAGCCTCCCCACCATGGGGTGTTTCAAAATAGGAAAAGTGAGAGAAACGTCCACATCTCACATACAGCCACAGCATGCTTAAGTTTGGTACTAGCAAGAGAAAGCATTGTGGTAGAAATAGCTAAGATTTTGCTTCTCCAACACACATTTTCCTGTTTATTTCAGAACTCCATTATCAGTTCCAGTTCTAATGCAGACAGTGAATAATTTTAGATATTTATCTGGCTATTTCTATTAACTGGTCAAAGTCTGAGATGATAACAAGTAGGACACATTATACCTGATAGCGTGCCAATTAAATGGGAATTCAGACTTTGTTCTGCGTTTATTACTTACTTGGGAATATTTGTCCATTTGTTGTTGTTAGTTGCGAAGTCGTGTCCGACCCATCGCAACCCCATGGGCAACATTCCTCCAGGCCTTCCTGTCCTCCACCATCCCCCGGAGTCCACTTAAGTTCATGCCGACTGCCCCAGTGACCCTATCTAGCCACCTCATTCTCTACCATCCCCTTCTTCTTTTGCCATCTATTGTTCCCAGCATTAGGCTCTTCTCCAGGGAGTCCTTCCTTCTCATTAGGTGGCCAAAGTATTTGAGTTTCATCTTCAGGATCTGGCCTTCTAAAGAGCAGTCAGGGTTGATCTCCTCTAGGACTGACCGGTTTGATCGCCTTGCAGTCCAAGGGACTCGCAGGAGTCTCCTGCAGCACCACAACTCAAAGGCCTCAATCCTTCGGTGCTCGGCCTTCCTTATGGTCCAGCTTTCACAGCCATACGTTGCAAATGGGAAAACCATGGCATTGACTATACGCTCTATATGTGTAGAGCAAGAAATGCTGAATGTCCAAGCTGGATTCCAGAAAGAGGCACTTGAGATCATATTGCAAAAAAACACATTGGCTACTGGACTGTGCCAAAGAGGATCAGTCTCTGCTTTACAGACTACAGCAAAGCCTTTAACTGTGTGGATGGTCCTGAAAGAAATGGGCATGTCAGAGCACTTCATTGTCCTGATGTGTAACCTGTATCATGGATGAGAAGCTACAGCTAGGACAGAAAATGGAGAAACAGAATGGTTTCTCATAGGCAAAGGTTTCTCATAGGCCAAGGAAGCATTTTATTTCCCTAGCTGGTTATTTCCCTTACACATCATAAGAAAAGCTGTATTAGAATCAGAAGTAGGTGTGAAAATTGATGGAAGAAACATCACTAATTTAAGATATGCAGATGATACCATACTACTAGCAGAAAATCATGCAGTGACTTGAAATGACTCCTGATGAAACTGGAAGAAGAAAGTATTAAAAACAGGACTCCAGATAAATATGAATATGAATAGGACAAAAATTATGTCCACAGAAGAATTACAGAACTTTACTGTTAATAATGAAGAAATTGAAATTGTGAAAGATTTCATATACCCCGGTTCAGTTATTAATTAAGAGGGAGGTGGCAGTGAAGAAATTGGAAGAAGATTGAGTCTGGAAGGACAGCAGTGAAGGAACTAGAAAAGATTATGAATCTTTTCATTCATATGGATGTTTCACTAGAGACCAAAGTCAAGATCATTCAAACTATTGAATTCCCAGTCATAATGTATGGGTGTGAAAGTTGCAGTGAAGAAAGCTGACAGCTGCTTTTAAAACATTGTGCTAGAGGAGAACTCTGAAAATATCCTGGACTGAGAGAAACATGAACAAGTGGGTCCTAGATCAAATCAATCCAGAGCTTTCTGTAGAAGCAAAAATGACAAAACTGAGGCTGTTTGTACTTCAGACATGTCATGAGAAGACACGACTCACTGGGGAAAACGATAATGCTGAGGAAATTGAAGGGAGAAGAAGGGAAGACCAGATATGAGATGGATTGACGTCCATTTTGGACTTGGAAGAGCTGAATGGAGCTGTCATGAACAAGACATTTTGAAAGACTTTCATGAATAGGTTTGGCATAGGTTGAAGATGACTTGATGGCACATAGCAGCAAAGTATTTTCAGAAATGTATGGGGTTCCACTTTGCCACTAATACCTTTACAAAGGATATAACTTCCTTGGACTGTCTTTATATCTTAGTCCTTATCTGTTGACTTCTTCTGTATTTTGGTCTTTTCTGTTCAGATTAGACTTTTCCTCCAGTCATTTTTGGAATCTTAATGCTTGGATTCTCTCTCCAAATGGATTGCATTGGGTCCTCCACATACCAAATCCGGGTGCCTTCTTCAGTTATAGCTGTAAGAGAGGCAGTTCCACATTAGTTGCATGTGAAAGTAAACCAAACTGCAAAGTTAATTGTATGAGGAAACCCAGACTGGAAAATTGACAAGAAAATGTTTAGCAGACTTGCACAAAGTAGCTGATTTTTTAAACTTTGGATTAGTTTATAGGTCTTGATGATAACTTCCTGCCATTCTCTGGTTTGCATATTAATTATGAATTGCCAGTTGAATGAAAATATGTGCAATTAAGGCATTTGTTCGAAGCAAGGTTCAGCCCTGTTGATTTAACAGTTTGAGCTCCCTTTCTTATTGGAAGTACTGAATTAGTTGAATAAGTACACTAACTCGAAATCCATTACTGATGAACCAGTATCATACACTAGGTTTCAAACAAGAATGGAACAATGAATTGGAAAACCTAGTTTTGTCCATCAGTGGCACCTATTTTCAGCAGGGGTACTAGTTCTTTAGGTTATCCTCAATTCTACAAAAATGGATGTTTCGGGTATATTGGACACCACAATATCTTTTTAATAAAGGCTTAAGTAAATCAGCTAATTGTTGGAGAGGCATACAGGTCATGGTTTTCTTATTCATATTTATTGGCTTTGCCCAATGGCCTCTTCCTTTTTTGTGGAAGTAATCATTTGGATAAATATTGTGATGGGAAGTTCCTTAATACTTAAAAAGATGCACGCTCTTAACTATCTACCCATTTTATTGAGATTAACACAAGGACAATGTAAATGGATTCCCCATGACCTTTTGACAACTAAAAGACTAATAGTACAACACTGGAACGATGAACAGCCACCTGGAATAACACAATGGTTGGAGGACTTGATGAAACATTCAACTTTTGAATGAGTGCTTTTAATTCCAGGTTCCTCCCCATCCGTACTGTATCCTGTGGCATAAAAGACAAGCCAGAAGTGAGTGAGGGGAGAAATCCTTCATGCTGTATTGCTCAACTGAATAGATTTCTGACCTTAGAGATGTTTTGAGAACTGATACTTCAGAGTGGGGAGAAGAATGGATTCTGCAAGTAGCTTTTCTGTAACTAGCAAAGGAGATACTGACTCTTGTGAGGATGTAACAAGCTAATAGCCTGATTTGGAAAAGTTGAAGAATCGATCTTACTCATGTCTATCTAATCCCCTTTTTAATGAGGAAAACCACTAATGACTGGTTAGCTTTTTGGGAGATGTTTTTCTATCTAAAATGGAGGACGTTTGGATTGACTATGATCCTGCTCAATATTTATTTATTTTTCTTGCAGCAAGACTCACTTGCTTGAGTAATTTTTAAAATTGCAAATTTTGCTTAAAGTGCCTGAAACTGCAGTGTACCTATTTCAGTACACAAAAGTTTGCAATACAAAGTTTATCTAGGGAAGGTTAATGGGAGGCTGCTCTTTCATTGCCACAAGAATGAAAATATGCATTCTTCAGTAAGGTGTTTGCAGAACAGCAGGGTCAGGTTATTTAAGCATGAAAGCCTCATCATATATAGAAGCCAAAAAGCCCCTTAGGGTCAGCAGCACCTGAATTTTCATGACCCCAAATATTATAATCAGACCCTTAAGTATGTAATAATTTAGAAACACTTTTGTTTACTAATATTTACAATCTATTTTGTCTTTCTATTGTACAGATGCTGGGCTGGGAAGAATGGCTTTGAATGGCTGCTGGAGGTTCTTGGCAACTTTTATATTGACTTTTCCAGGGATACTCTGTTTCCTGCAAGATGAACAAAGGGTATTACTCATTTCTTTTGATGGATTTAGATGGGATTACATCTATAAATTCCCAACACCCAATTTCCAGTATATTATAAAGAATGGAATTCATGTTGAGCAAGTCACCAATGTGTTCATTACCAGGACTTACCCTAATCATTACACAATGGTAACCGGACTGTATGCAGAAAGCCATGGCATAGTTGCTAATGAGATGTATGATCCAGTTTTAAATGAAACTTTCTCCATGGACCACATGACTATCTATAATCCAACATTTTGGGAAGATGCTTATCCAATATGGCTCACTAATCAGATTCAAGGACATAGAAGTGGAGCTTCAATGTGGCCTGGAACAGATGTGAAAATACATGGGGCCTTCCCTACATACTATATGCTTTACAATGAATCTGTGTCTTTCGAAGAAAGAGTCGCTAGGCTAATTGAGTGGTTTATGTCTGAAGAGCCCATCAATCTTGGGCTGCTGTATTGGGAACAGCCAGATGGGATGGGACACGTGTTGGGTCCAGACAGTTCTTTCATGGAACCTGTCATTAGAGATATTGATAACAAACTGGGTTATCTTGTGTCAGAGCTGAAGAAGGCAAACTTGTGGAACTCGTTGAATGTCATCATCACAAGCGACCATGGAATGGCACAGTCTTCAAGAGGCAGGATCATAGAGCTTGATCTGTATGTGGACAGAGATCTTTACAGAATGATTGACCACTCACCTGTTGTATCTATTTTACCAGAAGAAGGTAGGCTTAGAAATCTTCAGGTGTGTTAAAAGAACCAGCATTGCATCAGTTTTCTTCACACTTAAAGACTTGGGTGTTATAGAATCCAGCACTTGGCCTAAGGGTAAAAGATCAGTATTTAAAATACTCAGTTGAGTCTAGAATAGGGATGTGCCACCTGCAGAGGTTGCATGAGGCCACCCAAGGCCAGAAGAGTGGG
Organism: Varanus salvator macromaculatus; assembly: GCA_023646645.1. NCBI lineage: Eukaryota > Metazoa > Chordata > Lepidosauria > Squamata > Varanidae > Varanus > Varanus salvator. The sequence continues at coordinate 17,285,083 of JAIXND010000798.1, read as the reverse complement.
GTCCCTCGCTGCCCTTTTATCTCAGCAATAGACCTGGGAAAAGAGTTGAGCAGTGTGAGAAGAGAGCAGCCTGTATCTGAATTGATGGTAGAGAGAGAATTATCCACTTGCTTCCCCAGAGAGCCTCTTACAAATCTCACTTTTCTCTCCTGCTGTAAGGAGTGAAGAAAGTCCCAATGAGTTTGATTGTACCTACCTCCCAGTAAATCCCCTTTGTTGGGGATTACATGAGTGGAGCTGGCTGGAGATAGTCTCAGAGGCCCCTTCTGACTTGCTTTTTTCCTTTGTTTCTAAGATTGCAACCTGTAAGTGGAACTAGAAAAGCAATGTGTGGTAGTTAATACTTGAGAACTAATTGCAACCTGAGTGGAAAGTGGGACGATAACCCAGACTTCCTTCCCAAGGGGGAAACTGTTTCCCCACATATATGCACACTCTCTCATGCATGTACAGAGTTTATTTGTTTCTAGAGCAGAGGCTGTTAAGGTGCCTCCCACTGTCAAGCCTGAATGGAGGCATCAAAGCAGGAATTGCTTCTCAGAAGTAAACAAGAAGTCTGCTCTGTGACCTGACAGTGTCTTCTTACAGCCTGCTCTGCATCCTATAAATAGCTTAAGCAAGTTAGTAGCCCCTTACAAAGTCACTGGTAACTTCATAAATGCTATCTGCTTTGCTGTATAGAAAGGTGGCTGCTTTAAGTGGGACTTGTATTGAAAACAAGTGCCATAAAACTAAATCTCACAAATTGACCACAATTTTATATTCGTTGGATCTTGGTAACTAGACTTTTCTTGACCACTAGCTTGGCTTTTGTGTTATTTGGAGCATGTAAAGTAAGCAGTGTGTCAGAATCCTACCCTTAACCTTTTTCTTTTTAATCTGAAGGCAAAGCTGATGAAATATACAATGCATTAGTCAATGCTCATCCCCATATGAGCGTATATAAGAGGGAGGATATTCTAAACAGACTACATTACAGACACAACCGTAGAATTCAACCAATCCTAGCAGTTGCCGATGAAGGATGGGAAATCCTCCAAAACAAGTCAGATGGGTTTCTATGTAAGTATGTTTCTTTCCATTCTATAGCACCCCTTTGTTCAAAATCACACCACACTGGCAGTAAGCACCAGTATAATATTATAAGTGGGTAGGAAGTTGGCTTTGGGAGACCAGTTGAAATCCCCTCTTCCTTATTAGTCTTGGTGACTGGCAGGATCAGTCCAATATGTTTTGCTGCATAAAATGACTTCTCTGCTCCCTGTATCCCTCCCAGTCAGTATGCACAGTACCCCTGGGACAGATGAGTTATTTTGACATCTGAGGCAAAATCTCACAAGTGCTGCTCCCCATTCCTGGAAATAAAATTCAACAGTAATAAATAACTACAAAACTGATGTGCTTCCTGACACCCAAGATCCGCTGCCTGAAGCAGGTGACTAACTGTGCCTAATAGTTTGGTTGCAAGGTACCCAAGGAGAAGTGAGGGAAGAATTTGAAATTGCATTTTGTACTGGAAAGAGGAATAAAAAGAAACTGATGCAGAGTTTTTCAAAATCCTGCTAAGGCTGTTGCAAGTAACATAAAGCACTTCCCTTGCATAAAGTTATTTACCAAATATATGGAATGCCATTAACACCTAGCAAACTGAACTTTTTGCAATGGATCAAAGACAATGAAATGAGTGAATTTTCATATCATACTGCTAGAGTGAATAGCAGTTCTGGAACAGTGTATGTTACCCCTGTTACGCTAATAATGTAGCTTAACTCCTCTGCTAATTATGTAGCATAACTGCATTCTGTTCACATTCAGGGCTGAACTCTTGAAACATGGGACTCAGGCTTTTGCATTAGAGGTTTTATCCTGCTCTTGGAAGGTTTGCAGTTCTCAGTAATGTAAGAATTCTTAGAATTGTACCCAGATCCCAGAAGGGACAGCACACTACTGCTTTGGTAGGTGTTGCAGACTTTTCACACATGTATCTCTTGCTTCCTGGTAGCAAGTATTATGTCAGTTGACTTAACGCCCCAGGCTGAACATCCCATGTATACTATACTAATTAGACAACAGTTGAGATATAGTCCTATGCATGTTTGGGCAGAAGAAAGTGCTACAGCTTCCAGCATCCATAGCGGGCTGTGGCATGTTGGGAATTGTAGGATATTTTACTCCCTAAACATACATTGAATTGCATTCTTAGTTGCAGAACTGCTCTTCATATCTGAGACAGAGTAGGAGAAGGTCAACGTTTCTTCACTTACCTGCAGGAGTGTGCCTATTAAGAATCGCTGTGATAGCTGAAGCTGTATGACTCTGCATCAGTTGCTTTTGTGGGAAAGAGGTCTGGGTCAGATACTGCCTTACAACACGAATGTCAGCAATAGGAGTAATGTGAACTTGCTTGTTCTGTCTAGTGGGTAACCATGGATATGACAACATGCAACCAGAAATGCACCCTATATTCTTATCCCATGGGCCTGCCTTTAAAAAGAACATCACCAAGCAAGCTATGAATTCTACAGATTTGTATCCCCTGTTATGTCATTTGTTGGGTATCAGTCCACTGCCCAACAATGGGTCACTTGACAATGTGAAGGATCTACTTGTTAGTACAGCCCCAAAGAAGCCACAACATAGAGACTACCTGCAGGAATCATATGCCTGGTTCATAGGGGCTTTCCTGGGTGGCATGCTTGTCTTTGTTTTTCTTCTAGTGTTTATAAAGCATTTAAATCACAGCCATGTACCAGCTGTGTGGGTGCAGCATGGTGAAATAGCTCAGCCTTTACTTCAAGCTTAACATCTAAAATAAAGGCATAGGATTGCTTTAAAACACCCTTTTAACCATAGTTTGTAGGGAGTGTTCCTAGAAGTATGAGCATATGAATGAATGAAAGCTTAGCATTGACAGAAAATGTGCATATTAGCTGATGTGATGCTACAGAAGACTTCAGACAGGTTGTCTGCCTGGACACATGTCATTTGTACTTGCATTGGTATCAGCCTGTGTCCTTGGCTAGAGAATCTGTTCTGTTTTAAAAAGCCTGTTGGCTCGAAGGCTGCCAGTAATTAGAAGAATGCCCAGGTAGGCTGCAGAGGTGCCAAAATCTAATTGTCCATGTCTTTTGATTAAATTTAAGAGAGTTATTCTAAAGTAATTGCACACATATGTACATACTTATGACACTGGATTATATGCATCCCACCAGAAAGCTGCAGACTTCGGGCAATGACCAAATATGCTCAAAATCTCCTTTCTGAGACTTATACATCTAGCACAACATTGGTATTAACAAATGCTTTACTCAACTTGTAGGCACCAATATTTTGTAATGATTCTCTAATATTGATCAAGCAGGGTCCTGTGTACTTTTTGCTTTCCATAGTTGAATTACATGCTTATCCAGAGAGATGCATATCGTTTAGTACAGGGGTCCTCAAACTTTTTCACCAGGGGGCCAATTGAAAGCTGCCAGTGCTGGACGCGGGCCGGAAAGCTTGTGTGAGGGAGGGGGTGCACGGGCCGGCGTGGGAGCATGGCGTGTGGGTGCATGGGCGCTGAGGTGGGGGGCAGGGTGCAGCGAGGCACAGGTGGGCAGGTATGTGTGGCAAGGAGAGGCGAGGAGAGGCAAGGCAGGGGTGGGCGGGCACGCACCGCGATGCAGCAGCGGGCGCATGATGCAGCGGCTTGCTCACTTGGAGATCGTTTTCTCTGAGTGAGTCCAAAATGATCTCCATGCTAGCAAGCCGCTGCCTCCCTGTGTGGGGGGTGAGGCAGGCAGTGGCGTGCATGCGTGGCATGCGTTGAAAACCTCTGAGGTGGGCTGGATAAATGGGCATGGTGGGCCAGTTCCAGCCCCCAGGCCATAGTTTGAGGACCCATGGTTTAGTACATTCTCTTGAGAATATTATACCCAATGCAACACACTGTGGAAGTTACAGGGAGGGCCCTAAATCAGATACAATCATATACTTAGCCATACTTCTGTAATGCTTTGTTTCTAATTTGCCTCTAATTCCCAGTCCCTTGCTGCTCAATGTTATTTTTTTTTGAACAGAGATGATCTTAGGAAAAGGCTCATTTTAAGGCTTTCCTATTTCAATTTTCTTTGTAACCAATTGACAGTGGCTCTGTAATCCTCTAATATTTTTATATACCACCCCATTCCCAGAGGCCCTGAGCAATTTACAAGAGAACCATTGCAATAATGGCCAAGCTTCCACTTAGTATCCCTGTTCCTGCCTGTTCATAGGCCTCGCCTGTGCAAGCTTGTTGATAATGAAGTCCATTCCACTATCATAGGGTGATTTACCCCCCATTGATTTAAAACCCAGAGCCAGGAGGTGTAAGAATAGCCAGTGCCAAACGGTTTTCCAGGCATCTGTGACCAGCCAAGAAGTCAGTTCCTTTGTATTTCTTCGTAAGTATTAGCACTTTAACTCCCATTTCCTTCTCTCTCCTTTAAATGTATCCCTTTTGTCTTCCTAGCCCACAATTATCCCCAGCACGTAAGCTTTCCTTGGTGTAGACATTGCTTTGCCATTTCTGTGAAACCTCCCTTTGTACCCCCGCTCCCCCCCCTTTGGTGGCGGGGGGGGGGAGGGACACATTCTTTATCCTTGCTAGACCTTGTATACTGATCCATGTGCTAGAGGAGATGTGAGTATCATACACTTCCCCCTGCATTCCCCAGCCCCAAGTCACTGATGTCACTGCATTGCTGGAATTCCAGGAAGTCTGCTGTGGAAAAGGAGAGGCAAGGTTCGGGGGGGGGGGGGGAAGCAGGCACTGTAGTTGTCTAACTTGTAGAAGTTGCCCACCTCTGCTAGAGAGTTGGTATCCCCACTACACTGCTTTTTTTCTTTTGCAATGTGTATGTTAAAACTAGCAGAGTGTGTGCACCATTTCTCTTTAGTGGCTGGGTGAGCATTTCTTTGCCAGTTGAAAGCAGATGCTGAAACCTTATTCTGCTGTATATTTGCTATACCTCTGGAAAAAGACCCTTTATTTTAATGGTATTTTTTTCTGGAAAGTGTGTACACATGAGCTTGCATAAGTGTGAAAACAATGATAGTAAATCTATAGATCTGATGTAGGAATCCTGTGGGAGGTGCTCCTAGTGGGCTGGAAGGCAATCACTTGCCCCTGTGTTCTTTCACTGGGTCTCTGTTCCTTCCACAAACGCTAGATCTGAACCTCAGATATGTGAAGGTAAGGGAAAGAATGTCTCAGCTACTAATAAATAATAAAGATCCTTCTTATACATAATGTTTATCTTTAAATATTGTGACATGACAAATAAAGCACTTAAGTAACTTGCTGGAGCAAATGGTATTCAAATTGCATGTATGCAGAAAAACTGCAACTACTTATAACTGTAAGTTCTTGTTGGTAATGTTATTAACTGACCTAAACTACTCTGTCTGTTAATCTTCAATTTTATGAGGAAACTTCATTGCTTGTTACAGTGATTCATGCATTTATGTATTGAAATGTGTATTAAGGAAAGTAATTTTGTCAAGTCAAGATTGCTTGATTTGGGAGCTGGAAAATGTGGCACACTACTCATCGATTGATATTTTAAAAATATTTTTCTGCTACAAGCTGCTAATCCAGCAAAGACAAACAGGAAATTTGCAGAAATGTTCATGTTGTTTGTATTCTGGAATTTCTGCACTGAGACAAAGCTAAATTGAAAGATTTCCCCCAAATGCACACTGTCTTTTGAGCTACTCTTAGAAAGGGGAAAATTATTTTATGGCATGCTCAGAAGAAAAATGTAGCAGGGTATAACATACTGAAGCGCCAAAGAACATGCAAGGCTGCCATATTAGGTGGTGACACAACCTTTTGGTGGTGATTTTTACCGCTTCCCCAGTGTCGTACTACAGCTGTGATCTTTAACAAGTAGAAATATATGTAGGATTCAGATGCCAGTCTTTCTCTTTCTAAAATGTTCTATGATATTTTAGAGCAGTGGTAGGTAATTTGGTTGGGCTGCATCCACAGTTAGTCATGGTCAGCAGGCTAATGCTGAGGGATCATGGGAGTTGCATTCCAAGCACACCTGGAAGGCTGAAAGTTACCCATCCTGTTTTAGAGCATTTCTAGATAATATTTCTGCCCTAACAAGAGCCTCCAAAGCATGCAGTAATATAATGAAATTATGTCACAATTTAAACCATGACAAAGATTATGCAAAGATTATGGCTAAAAACTGACATCAAATTTGGAGAAATCAAATACCATGAAAACCTGATGAAACCAGCCATCAGGAACAGGGCTGGTCTAAATGCCTTTGTAAGGCATTCTGTAACCTAGGCACTGCCACAAATAAGGTGCTGCCTTCTGTTCCTACCAACCAAAAGGCAGTGGAACAAAAAGTGTGGTCTCTGACAACCTATGGGCAGGTTCATAGAGCACGGTGGACTTTCAGTTAGTCTGGTCTGAAACTCTTTAGGGCTGTGTAGGAACCAGCACCTCAGGCTGTCTCCAGAAGCTAACAGGAAGTCAGAGCAATTAACTGAAGGCCCTCACAATCTGGTCTGAGACATGCACACCAGAGAATTCTTACTGGCATGTTTCTCACCAGATTCGGAACACTCTTTGCACTTATGTAGAGGCTATTTATTTATTTATTTAACATATTTGTATGCCGCCCCCTCACAGAAAATGCCTCGGGGCGGCTAGCAACAATAATAAATATAATTACAATAAAAATAATACACTATTTAAAAACTGGCCCATCTCAAAGTCGACTATAAAAATCTAATCTAAAATCTGTTGCCATAATCTAATCTGTAAGTGGTGGAAGCACATGCTGTTGGCCAGATTTGTCCCTCCAGGAAGAAGTATGGCTGGTGCTCCAGCCAAAGCCATGCAAGAGCTGTGTTGGCTGCAGCAGCCACTTGGGTACCTCAGAGCCGTTCCAGAACCAGGAACAATTAGAGACCAACAGCCTGGTTCTTCAGAGCGGACTGTATTTCCAACTACAGTAAGAACATCATTGTCAGTAAGAAAGCAAAAATCATTTCAGCGACAAGGTTTTATTATCAAATTGTATTCTTTCTTCTCTGGTGCTTAGAAGAGTATGATTGAAATGATTTAGCACATACTAGAATTGCAGTGTAAGACATCTTTTTGAAAAATAAGTGTTTTAACAGCAGTTGTTAACACTATTGTCACATTTTAGTAAATCTGATAATTTACAAAAGATTTAGGGCTTTGCTTATGAATGTTAGGGCTCTGGGGTAGAAAACTTAATCACTGTGAAATGACTGAATGCCTAATAAATTATGTTTTCTAATATGGAACTAAAACAAGAGTTTGTCTTCATTACTCAAATGTGTTATCTTCATCAGTTATACTTATAAGTCCAAAGCAGCTAACATCATACAAAAACAATTTCTAGAGTACAGAACAGCAACGCTACTCGTTGGAATCACCACTCCTGTGTGAGAATTGGCTGGGCTGTGGTGCCCAGAATGGGGGTTGTGTGCGCCCCTCTTGTATGAGCAAGCAGCTGGTGGGTGTCCTGTTGGGGGCTGCACCCTGCAGGGCTTTACCCCTTGCCTTCTTCCTCTTCTTGCTCAAACTTTCCACAGAGGCCTCCCCCATCTGACACCTGCTTTAAAAGCACTGGCAAGGGTTGCCTCTTTTGCAGGACAGTGAGAAAGGTGGGGCTAGTTCCACCTCGCCCTCATCCATGCCATCGAGCTGCCTCTTGCCCTGGGTGCTACTGCAGTCATGTAGCTGAGCAGGAGACAGCATTGGTCCCTTCACTTTCTCGCCCCCCCCCCCCAGGCCAAAGAGATGTTCCCAAGCTCCTCTGGTGCCAAGCTGGGCACACTTCCCCAGCAAGCCATAGGGGGCTGCATGGAGGGGATGAGCTGTAGCTCGCAGCTCCAGCCAGGCACAGCAATATTGCCCAGCAGCTTCTTGCCTGGCTGTCCAAGCAAGAGGGGTGGCATGCGGGATGCACTGTCTCATGCAGCCCCAAACTGGGCAAAACCGCCACCACCACTGCCCTCGGTGGTTTCTCGGCCTGCTGCCCACATGTGGGAGGGGCTTTATTGAGGTGCCCATGGAGGGGGATGCAACTGCTCCGCACAGCACTGTTAGGACTGTCCCTAAAAGCCTAGAAGGGAGAAGGAAACCAACTCGCTGTAGGTAGAAAGGCACTACTGCAAATTCTGGAATAACCAGCACTGCATACATTCAATGCCCCCACCACAAGCATCTCACGATATCATTTGTGTTTGTGTGGCAGATTACCAAGACCTTCGCTATCCATCTATTGGCTATCAGGCTTTAGCCAACTATCAAAACAGGTTCCATTGTGCATTTGGATTGCACACCAATGCTCTAAACATAACAACAGGAAGTAGCAAGATAGTCAAGCGGTTTGGTTATAGCTCGATCGAAGGAAAAAAGCCAGGAGAAAGATACGGCAGTGCTTAATAGCAGCATCAAGGGTAAACAATTAGGCTAATTTTTGGAGACTGGTTTCAAGAGTACCCATCCCTGCTGATTCCTGGGAACAATACTACATTTGGATATACATGACAGGGCAAAGTTGTCAACTGGCAAAGGTTTAGACAACTTAGGACTTGTTAGTGAATATGGCTTCAAAAGGAAGTATCTTAAATGCAGTTTGGATCTCACCTATTATCCAGTTTCTGACACCTGCTTATAGAAGATGAAAGATGTTCTTAAAAAGCAACAGCAGCAGCAAAACCAGGTTGTTTGAATATTGGTATTCTACAGGCAAGTGTTTAAGGATGAATTTAGAGTACTAGTGTTGTAGCCTAAAAGTAATTTGATGTCAAAACACAACAATAAAATACTATTTTATTTCATAAAGAAAATATTTTTCCATAAAACCTGCAGGTCATATAAATATCCAGTTAAACACAGAAGCCCTTTAAACAAATAATTCAGCATATACTTCACAGCTAGAATTTCTTTTCCCCTTCATTGCTTCATTTGTATCCTTGTTAGAACGCTATATAATCCATGTAGCTATCCACAAAGATGACAACTAGAGTATGCCACATCCTTATGAGCTAGCTCCACCTTCCCTCACCCAGTATCCTGGCATTGGCTGGGGATTGTGGCAGTTGTAGTCCAACACATTTGGAGAGCATCAGGTTAGGAAGACTGAAGTAAACTGACTGTTGTAACATTTTGGTGGAGAAATGAATACAAAACATGTAATAGATATTCTCTGAATAATTGATATTTTTAACAAAATGAATAGCAGTTCATCAAATTCTTTGCTGAATTTCCTGACAGTATTAACTAAAAAGCGTATCAAATGCAAAAGATGTCTTCTTTTGCCTTACTGCTTCCGATATCCTGGAAGCTATATTACAAGGGTTAAAACCTGGAGTAATCCCTGAGGTATTATCAAGTTTGTGTAACATAGCTACGCATATCCTTAATATATGAAACATGGATGTTAAAGCTGACAAACTCATAGGAAGGATTTAAAGGCTGTTTTCCTTCTACAGAACTCAAAAGCATACTTAACATTCTAGTCCACTGACAGTGACTCTTGCTTACAGTTGTGTCAGCAGTGTCACTCAAGAAATCTTTTAAAAATAGTTTTGAATTTACAATTTATATGCAAGAGAAATAAACCAAATACTTAAGAACATATCTTAGGAGAAATTGTTTTTCTTGGTTCCCAGATCACTGGATTTCACAGTGCTTCTGCTAATCTCATGATTTATTCTGGATGTTTATTAATGCAACCACAAGTAAGAAATAACGTGTAATCACACTGCAGCCTACAGTTATGGAAGAAAAGCAGTCAGTGGTTCTTAAAAAATACTGATCTGGGGCAAAGTTAATTAAGCAGCTTGGCAGTCTATTTCTTTTGTTTCAACCCTAATATTTTTCCAGAGTGGAAGTTAAGTTGTATTTTCACTTTGCAGAGATCAATATCATATTTACAGTGCTAAGCAGTAGAACCAAGGCATCTTGCTTCTAGAAGGCTCTAATTTTAAAAATTTACACTTGCAACCCTTTTCCCTCAAACTTTTTTTTTTTTTACAGAAATACGATAAATATAAGAAAATGACATAACGATTTTCACAAACATCAGCTACAAAACCTCCTTACTGTACAGAATTGTTTTCATCCAATTTCAGGAGATGCAGAGGTTTCGCTAAGGAGTCCTTTATAAAGTGCATGCAAACACTATAATCTATAAATCTATAAATAATTAATTATCCTTATTCTTGTCACTTTCTTAAGTAAGTGCTCAACACTTATATAACATATTTCAAAGCAGAAAACAGATGCTGCTCAACATTTGTCTTTTTGGAGAGACCAGACTTCCTCTGTGACATTCTGGGTGGTCTTTATTAAACATACAGTAAAGTGTCATCCAGTGTAATTTTAAGGCATTATGCCAAGTTTTCGCAACAAAAGTCAGCACATGTTATCCAATTAAAGGATCATCATCCTCCTCCTGAAGCTGAAGTCGTGAAAATGGACGCAGTGACGGTGTTCGGTTCTTCGTGATTATTATGAGGCATGTCAAAGTAGTTAATATCATAAAGACACCAATCACTATTCCAATGGCTTCAGGGACATTTATGCACCACTGATCAGCTAACAAACACTTTGCATTGCTCAAGCTCCCATTATTAGGCTGAGGTGTCAAACCTAGGATGTGGCACATCATTGGATAAATATCAACAGTGCGAATTGTCTTCTGCGTGTGACCTTTGCGAAAAACGGGTCCATGAGCCGCCAAAAATGGATGCATACTTGGGAGAGAATCATCATATCCATGGTCTCCTACTGGATAGAGAAGAATAAACAATCCAAGAGTTATTAACATGCTACAAAGTTTTACTGAACAGTTAGTTTCCTACTACAGACAACCTTGAAACATAGACTTGCTGAAACTTTCTTTCTGAGACACAGAGAAAAAAGACATCTCTTTAAAAGATACTTTAATACTTGATTTCCCCCATGGATGCCACTATGGCCTGTTGATAAAATAATTTATTGGGATTTTTTATTTGCATTAATTTAGAGATTAATTGGGTTTTGTTGTTTTAAAGTACTATTGTTGAATTTTTATATTGTGAATTTTAGGATGTGATATTTTAGTAGTGAGAGCCACCTAGGGATGCTGTTGGAGGAATAGGCAGCATATAAATATTTTAAATTAATAAATAATAGAAAGCTGTAGCTTCTTTAAAAGTATTTTCCTTCAGTAAATAGTCTTTGCAGTCCCCAAGACTGTTTTCCCTTACAAAAAAATCCTAAAACTATTGAATATGTGGAAACTTTAGAATTGCACATGAATTGCATAACTTTATTCTTCTGCTTGCCTCTTCATCAAGATATCCAACGATACATCTTCATTAAAATCTGTTATTTAAGATAAGATGGACAGACCCTTCTCACTCCACACACTGAGTCTGTTCGCACAACATGACAGCTCACCATGAATTATTTAACGATAATACTTTATTTACCACAGAGTGAGGGTACAGAGGGCATTCAGGTGTCTTTTTGCACATCTAACCCCAATTTGAGGTTGTTGTATGGTGCAAACACAGGAAGCATGAGTGGAGGTTGTATAAATAATCCAGAATGACCTGTGCTATGTCATGTGAACCAGGTCAGAGTTGTCCTGGGAACTGTAACAGCCAGGTTTGACTGGCTGTAAATTTAATGAATGTCTTCCATAAAGTTTCTCACTGGCAGGACAATATTTCTTCAAGGTTCTGCATCCAAATTATCATGCATTTCTTAACTTGCTGAGTTTCAGAGTCAAATTGGAGTAATTGCTTGTAAAATGTTCCTAACAAATGATCCTTTCATTGTGTATCAGCTTTTCAAATTCTGTCAGGTTTCTTATAGTACCTTTCCCTGATTGGATTTGCTTTTTCTGTCTTGAAACCAACTGGTAATAAACCATTCTGTATTTTTCCCTTCATCTTTTAGTTGTTGCCAAGGCCCGACTCATCCTTGTTGATCAATCATATCCCCATAGGTTATACACAAAAGGTTTTTTTGTCCACCTCAACAAGCATTCAGTATTCACCACTGGGCTATTTGGAGATGGGGCAGTTGTATCCTACTTTAGCAAAGCTAGTCTCTCATATGCAGTGCAGTCGTTTGGAATGTGGGACTGAAACTCAGGAGATCCGGGTTCTAGTCTCCGCTCAGCCATGGAACTCTGGGTGACTTTGGGCCAGTCACAGACTCTCAGTCCAATCTACCTCACAGGGTGGTGGTTGTTGTGAGGATAAAACTGAAAGGATGAGAACTTGGTAAGCCACCTTGAGTTCCTTGGAAGGAATAAAGGCAGGATATGAACGATTTATTATTTATTATAATATTATTATATATATTATTTATTTATTTTTGAATTTGTATGCCACCTGATCCAGATGGTGGCTTACAGTAAAATACTTGTTTAAAAAAACCAATAGAACCAGTTAAAATCACAATTAAAAAGTTAAAAATAAATGTCACAATTACACCAAGTAAGCTGAACAACAGATGCCATAATTAATAACAAATGTTAAGACTGTTCTTAGAAGTGTTCAGAGAAAAGAAATGTCTTTACCTGGTGCCAAAACAAGTTTAGGGCCAGGCAAATTTCTTGGAGGAACCTGTTCTATAATTGAGGGACACTCACTGAGAAGGCCCTTCTTTTATTTACTGTCCCTTTTACTTCCTTAAGGGACAGCTCTTTTAGAAGGACCTCCTGCCCAGATCTTAATGGGCAGGTTGGTATATATATAAATATAATAAATAAAAATATGCATGACACCATCTCTCTTGTTTCACTGTTTTGACTACCCAGCTATCATAATTCAGCACCTGAGTTTGCTATTTGTCATATACAATTATAGTTCCCTACATTTTAACATCAATTAGCATTCAAAGCAGCTTATAATTAAAATCTGTCAGAAGATACAATAAAAATAAGAGTAAGTGGCTTATTTTTTTTAGTTTTTTGAGGTGCTGCAGTTTTAGGTTGCTTGGGTAGATGATACTGTCTGTGCATCTTAATCTCCAAAGAACTCCAATGAATATTCTGATACACAGCTCTGCCATTTCTTCACAATGAAAAACATTGTATCAGTGCCTAGAATTGCTGGGAATGATGATGAGGGAAGTGTTGTCCAGTATTCTTGTCCCCAAAGGTCCAACTTCTGGACCTTATGGTCCAGCATGGTAAGAACAGTTATAACATAGGATGACTGAATCATAAAGCAAACTCAGCAGACCTTTCTCAGCAAGAACTGAAGAACTTCAAGGGCCTAAGCCACTACAGTTCTACCTACCTTGTTAAATGTAGAGAAAATTATTTTTCATTAGTGCTGGCAAGAGAAACTCTTATTAGTGTTATGTCTCCCTGACTGGGTTTTTACAAGTCTGTTGCTTAAGATATGGAATGGTCTGTGTATAAGAGACCATTGAACCTGGGCATGGAACCTTTTGCCCAGTGACTGTTCTCATGGTTAAAGGCCTGGTCTTCAGACCCCAGGAAGTCCAGTTTTTCATTCCCCACCCCCCATGGACACACACTTTCCTTTGTTGATGCCAACAAAACATCATGTGCCTAGAAATGATACTGAAGTGGCCTTTTGGAAACCAAATGACAAAGCATGCATTTTCTTTACCTATCACATCATACTTTCTAAGAGAATTGAAGTACCTCCCAACACCAAATGGGAAGCTAGAAAATGATTAATTTTAAAATATTAATATTAAATACCTATTTGGAGTGATGGCAGTGGTGATTATCATTTGGGGATACATGTTTTAACTGGGAAGTATTGAAAAGCCAAAGCAAATGATCCAATAAAACCCCACACTTGTGTTTGGATGACACATCTTACCAACCAGTGCCAGGGTGCCACAGGGAACGCAACAGCAGACCTCTTTTGCAGGGGTGCTGCTTCTTTCGCAAAGGAAGCAGGAATATTTCTTTTGCAAGGGAGACAAGTGACATTTCTGTCATCTCCCTCCCCAACCCCATGGCCTTTCCGAGTTGTGGTTAAGGTGGCCAGCTAGAAAAGATAAAAGGCTTCCTGCACCTTCAACAGTTGTGTATAAAAGTGAATTCCAGCAGGTACTACTTGCCATCCAAACAAGTGACACTTGCTGAAATGAGTGGCACATGTAAGGTTCCTCCCACAGCTAGTTGAAGCTGCACATTCAGACTTGAAAAAGGAAACCTAGCCCTGTCTAGCCAGCAATGGCCTTGCTGTTAGATAGGAAGTTAAGAGATATGGTGAAGAAAGGTCTGGATTCTTCATCCTTCTCTACCCATGAGTCAGCTGCAAATAGTCAAGTTAGACTGCATTTTTAAGATGCCAAACCACAGAAGCAGCAGTTAAAAAGTGATTGCTTTAAAGGTCACACTGAAGAATTTCTTTACAACTAGGAATGATTAACAGCCATAAACTCCCTTCTGACTCAAGAGCAGGTATGATAGGCCAGTACATCTGCCACTGCTAGCAAGAATCAACTTCTTCCTCTCTGCCACCATACCAGCTTACTCCACAGTTACCTTGGTTTTTCTCAGGTTTCACAGGAAATCCTTGGATAATCTCCTCCCAAGTGCTTTCTGAAGAATCTTGAAAAGTGGAGTGGGGGAGCTTGTAGAATTGTTTTCAAAAGTAAACCTTCAATAACGAGCCAGATTCAAAGAAAGTTTGCCTGGCTCACTGCCCACCACTTGCTGAACTGGATTTCTGCTCACCAACAACCTCCAGTTTGGTACCATCTCTAGCCTGCACTGCTGCAACTGTTATGGTGATGGAGAAAGGCCTCCAGCTTAATCCTCTCTATTCAGAAAGACAAAAAAGGGTTTGGAACTGCCCACATTAGCCTAAGGTACCATGAAGCAGACTAGCATCTGCATACATACAGAATTAGCTAGGACAGAATCCCAAGGATCTCTGACTTCATCCTTCCAAGTGTCCATTTCCAGAAAACCCCCGAGTTTATGTGATTCAGATTCTGTTTCTTTTACAGGGGACAGTCACATTCTCCAAACAGATCCATGGAATGCATGCTAAGTGAAAATACTTACACTTTGGGAGGGTCTCATTTTGTACAATAGTCCAGCCTTCATCTGCAACCAAAATTATTGGTTGAATGCGCACATTGTGGTGGTAATGATACCGGTCTGGGATGTCTTCTTTAAGATAAACCTTCATATGAGGACTGCAGTTTTTCATTAAGTTATATACGTATTCTTTATCTACAGAAAATGATAAGTGCAAAGCAAGATGTGCTATGTTTTGCAAAGGTTAAAAACTTGTTATTTTGAACATAAAAATGAATCTTCCATATTTCTTATGAGTTGCAAGTTCAAGGTTTATCATATTTTTATCCTAATTTAATACACTTAGTTTTAGATATTATGGAAGAAGACACTATAGTTCCACAGTTGGCTGATTAGTTTCCTGCTAATCCACATTTAACAACTTAATTTAACAACTTAAATTTAACAACTGGCATTTGTTAGGCCAGTTAACAAGTCAACCATTTTTCTTTAAATGACAACCAATTAAAAAGCAACACCAACTTATTTCAGAAGTTTCCAATCGTATGTTAAGACTACAACACATTTGCTTTATCACAGGGGCCTACACAACAGTGGATGCAGTACCAGCACTTCCATTAGCAGAGATGCTTTTTATTAACAGGGGCCCCAACCTCATCTACCATCCTGCTCAGTCTTTTATATTCCCAATGAGCTTTGCTGAATCCTCACAGTAGTTTGGGAGGGGGGGTGTTGAAAATTTTCGCAGCAATGCTATATTTTTCCCTGTGGTAATGCAAAGTGTTTTGGGGTGGCCTTCAATGGACAGCTGAGGCCCATTCAATGTACTAAAGACCTGCTCCTGGTACAGAAGGAAAGCCCTCTTATTGAGTTGTTGATACAGCTCCTCACAGATACCTGCATTGTTTATTATTTAAAACACTTTTCTCCTATCCGTCTTGATAAAACATCTCAGGACAGCTTACAAATATTTAAAAAACAACAACAATAATAAAAGTACAATCGGCAATAATATTAAAACAATAAATAGCAAGAAATAAATAAATTACATTCATAAAGAAAAACAGATAAATAAAAATAGAAAGACATGGCAGTGGATCTGAGATTCAAACACTTTAAAGCTTTCTGCTTAAAGTCATGGATAGAGTACAGGAAAAGTATGGACTGTAGATACCCATATTTCTGCCCCAGAATATAATTAGAGCTTGGAGCACTATTGATCTGAGTCTTCTGCAGTAACTTAAAAGTTTAAAAACCATTGAGAGATGTAATCACTGATTTCACATGCTAGGTGTGTTTTGCTCTCATCTCATGTTAAACCATCAAGACTATTACTATTAAAAATTAAAATGTTTAAAAAACCAAAGTTATCTTCTTCTACATGAATAAGAAAACACTTACTATTTGGCAGTACTGCAGCAACTGGACTCCTGTCTATCAGCACGTAGCTCCCTCGGTCGATGCACTTATCCAGTTTGATCAACCTGTCCTGGGAACACTGTGCCATGCCGTGGTCACTTGTAATTATAATGTTAATTTCATCCCACAATTTTGAAGCCTTAAGCTTATGAACTAAAAAGCCAATAAGTTCATCCACTTGTTTCAATACTTTATTCATGTTTTTAGTATCTTCCGGCCCATATTTGTGTCCACTTTTATCTGGCTCTTCCCAATAAAGAGTGGCAAAAGTGACTGCTGGGTTAGAATTGTTCAGCCATGTGATTATGTTTTCTACTCGTTCCTTGAAACTTACTGAAGCATTATATTGCATAAAAAAGTGAGGCGTTGCATTGTGAATTTTTACGTCAGTGCCAGGCCACATTGCAGAAGCACTTGTTTTATTTTCCTGCCACTGGTTGGTCAGCCAAATAGGAATTGCCTCATTCCACCAGAAAGGATCTGTGTCATTGAACTGAGAAAACCTTTTCTTTGTAACAACATCAAACATTTCATTTGCTACAATACCATGGCTTTCTTCGTATAGCCCTGTAACTATACTATAATGATTTGGAAATGTTTTTGTTATGAAAACATTAATAACTTGTTCTACTAAAACACCGTCCTTAATAAATTCCTGGAGATGTGGAAGTTTGTATTTCTTCAGATAATCAGCCCTGAAGCCATCAAAAGATACCAGGAGTAATCTAGGTACTGACTCATAAGCAGAATTAACCCCAGAGAAAATAATGATTCCATTAACGAGAAACATTAATAATAAATACATTCTGGATAGGATTTCAGAAGGTCATAGGGAACCAGAAGTACCTAAAGCAAGGGAAAAATCAGAAAAGCCTATTAAGAATGTTGACCTAAAAGAAATTTCATAAAAGTCACTTCATTCAAGCCCAAAGTAAAATAGTCTATCACTCAAGTAAAGCTCCTACAAGTTTGATTTATATTCTGTTTAAGACAACTGTACAGCAAGTACTATAAAATTTCCCTGGCACACAATAAAATGCTTAAACTTCCAACCACCATGTCTACAGAAAGTCATTCCATGAACTGTTTTTTTTTTTTTTAAGGAGCAGAGGTTTCCTAAAATTTTGTTACATTTCATATTTAGATTCTTCTTTAGATTCAAACTTCTGAATGCTTAGAGAACATGTATAGGTAGTCCCCAGGTTATGGTTGTCCAGGTTATGAACAACCCCTACTTACAAACATGCAAAGTGCTGTAGACCCTATATGAATACCTCTAACAAAAAGCTGTGAATATCTCTGAGAAACTATGCAACATGTTTGGCAATGTGTCAGCAGTGGCAACCTAGTTCCCTAGAGATATGTTCTGGGCAGTGGCTCAATTATACCCAAGCCAGTGTGTTTTAGTGAAAGTGCAGGGTGCAGTTCCCCTTTGTTTTTTCTGTAGCATTTGCCCTTGTTGCCAGGCCCTCACCTGCTACAAGGCCATTTAGGGTGAGAAAAAGAAAATGGTTGCACAAACACCCTTGAGGCCTACTTCAAGGAAACAACTTCTGTGGTAACCCCCCGTTGCTCTCCTGCAGCACAATCTCCATCATCATCAGTTAATGTTACCTCAAGAATGTTCTAAACTGCTTTAATAACAGTCTTTTTTGGTTTTTTTTTTACAATACTGTATACCCAAACACACACACAGAGAAGTGATACCCAAACTGTGTTTCATGGAACCTAGGGCTCCACAAAAGCCTCATAGGGGTTTCCGTGAAAAATCTCAAAAATTTAATTTCAAATGGATTTTAAACTGAAGCTGCATGAGGCCAACTATTCAATTGGATGCTTGGCATCCAAGCAGCAAAACAAGGCAATGCATCATGTTATTTGGTTCCTAGGACTCTACTGTGTAGTGTTGGGAATACAGTGGTATCTTGGCTCACAAACGCCTCAGTTCATGACCAAATCGGGTTACGAACAAAAATTTCAAAAAAATTTGACTCAGGTCACGAACTTCTCATTGGGTGGTGACCATGATTGCGGCCATCTCCCCTCACCCCAACCCGGAGTGGGGAGATGGCCGCGATCATGCTGGGGGTGTGGGGGGGGGAGATGGCCAAGATTGTGCCTGTCTTTCCTGCACAAGCGCACCCGTGATTGCGCCCGTCTTTCCTGCATGAGTGCAACCACGATCTCGGCCATCTCCCCCCGCAGCATGATCATGCCTGTCTCCCCCCCGCTGAGCGCACCACATTCACACCCATCTCCCCCAGAGCGCGCCTGCATTTGTGCCCATCTCTCCCCCGCAGCGCACCCGCGATTGCACCTGTCTCCTCCCCAGCATGCCCGCAATCGCGCCCATCTCTCCTCTCCGTGTCGGGATGGCAGGTCGTGCTGGGGGGACAGGGAGATGGCTGTGCTCATGCTCGGGGTGGGGAGATGGCTGTGATCTTTGTTGTTCTTTGTCACTTTGCTTCACATTTTTCTGATAAAAAAAAAATAGTTACAGAACGGATTAACCTTATTTACAATTAACCTTATGGGGAAATTTAACTTGGCTCATGACCAATTTGGGTCACGACCAGAGTCCTGAAACAGATTCAGTTCATGAGCCAAAGTACCACTGTAATAAAAAAAAATCATTTGGGATATTACCATATAATCGCTTTATTCATTTTTTGTATTTAAAATGTTTTCTTTTTATTTCCAAACCTACTACATTATAAGAAGCACTCAGGCAATAGGAACAGATGAAAGAAGGAAGAACATTGGGGGTTCACAATGCTTAGTAAAAATCAGGGATAGAGTAAGGGTTTCGCAAGAAACAAATGCCTTCAGAAAGACACAGAGATTCTCTCTCTCTCTCTTTCTTCAGTACCTGTAGTTACTTTATTATTACTGTATTATCATCATTATTACAATGCTGTATTGTGTTTAAGATGTTTTAGTGAATCTGGAAGTGTTTCTTGAGCATTTTATATGCATAGAAAGGTAAGATATTATATACCTATACGAAGACAAACATTTGGGTTACCCATGTGATCTGACTTGCAAGTTGGACATAAAGGACATTCATAGGAAGAGAAATCATCCATAACTCAGGGACTACCTGTACTCTAATGTATTTTAATGACATTAGCTTTACTGTGTTTGCTGTATTATTATGATTTCAATAGAAGTGCATCTGCAAGAGATTTCAATTTTCCATTGTTTTCATTATACTCCTATATACATACAGAAGCAGTTTTCACAGCTTTTTCAGCAGCTGCTAAATAATTTCTGGTATAAAGCATTTTCAAACAGTTGCCTTTCATTACATTTCTCACTGCAAGACAACTTCAAACTAGCATAGAGACATAATGTAGGTTCTACTGATACTATCAGTTATACAGTACTAGAAGCCAGGAGCACTGAAGTCAGTGTGTACAGATGCATTTTGAAAGGTTATGAGGTTTAACCAGTACATTAATCTTGAGACAACTATTTATGGTCCCCCTGCTCCAATTTTTGTCCCTTTATTTTCAGGAGGAAGGCCAGTCCGGAAATCCCTGAAAGGATTAGTCTAATTGCATTTTCCTACATTTAAATATTATAGCATTAATCCAGACACCCTTTAAAACACTGCACTCTCAAAGCAACATTTCTAAGTTCTGGTAGCATGGCCTAATAAAGACATTAGTAATTAGTAGAAGTGAGATCTCCAGGTGCTTTGGGCTGCAACTCCCAGCATTCTTGACCATTGGCCATGCTGGCAACAACTCCTTGTTGAGGCTGAAATTCCAAACCTCTGAAAATCTACCTTTATTTTATTATTTCATGCTTGTCCTTATATACTACTACTGACAAAGTTATAAAGCAATAAACATACCATATTGTTACAATCAAAGCATAAAAATAAATCTACACAATAATAAAGAAGCACTGATAAGCAATGAAATTCAATTGTTTTCTAGGTCACACTTCAAGGAAGCCTCTGTAAAGACATGAGTCTGAAAATGCCTGAATAGCAAAACTGCTTTTTCTCTGCTTTTTCAGCCTAGTCCTATTCTAGAAGCTTCAAAAGTGGCAAGGCCTTAAAGAGCCAGAATAAAAGAATCTGGTCCCCAGGCTGCCTACCTGATTTTTCTCCTCTACATTGTATCTTCACAACAACTCTGTTAGCTAGGTTTGGCTGAGAGGGAGTGATGAGCTGAAAGTTACTCAGTGAACTTCATGGTTGAATGAGGACTAGAACCTTCATCTAGTCCTTAGGGTACTCTTAAATCCTTCTCCTGAATTGTGATCCAGCACTGTAACAGCTATAGTACACTGGCTACTTGGTTGTGCAGTTGAATTGTATATCTTGATGCCAGTCTTTCCATGGCTTTGGGAGCAAAGAATAGTTTCTCTGTAATTTCGTTATGATGAGATAATATAAATTATGTAACTTATCTACCATTAGTGATTTCCCCAAATAATGCATAGATGCAGAAGTATATCAAAGGCATTACAAGTACACTGTTCCTACAGGGTAATGGCCAAGTTAGTGGGAGGGAAGTTTGAAATCCATTGTGATAGGCAATAAGAATAACCTAAAAAGTTGGGAGATGTTGGATTCTAGTATAGCCACACTGGAAACTCAGAGGCTGTACTGGTAGCTGGCAGCATTTGAGATAATTAGGTTGACACATGGTTTGTATTGTTATGCAAAAGCAGACTAAATGGCATGGGTGGTATCACTTAAAGAGACTTAAAGAACACACTGGTCAGGGAGCTAGGCAACAGGCATGGGTTGCTGCAAACCTTTCCAAGTATTTCCAGTTGCTTACAGCTCTTTGCTTAGGGTATGATACAAACAAATGTTAATATAATATTAACCTATCAGATACTGTAAAGAAATGATACAATTAATATAGCACATGTTAATTGCATTGCAGACAATTTGAGAAAGAGAAAATCACTTGATTTAAAATGAGTAGAAAGGATGGTGGGGTAATAATGTATCAGATATGGAAAAACTAAAGACCAAACGATGTGTGAACAAAAAAACCTATGATTATATTCTCTGCCTCCCCACTCAAAAGGCCTATGAAGGAGAAATATATATTTGATTGAAGCAGTGGTATGGCTGGGGTGGGACAAGAAATACTAGAAGAAAAATATCTATTTTTCCTTTCCTCCATGAGGTAGGACTGTGAATCTGCAAAACTGGTGGCTGACTGTGACAGTGTACTGGATGAGGACTAACAAATGGAAGCTCAGTCTAGACAAGACTGAGATGCTATTATTCAGTGGTTCTTCTGACTCAGTACAGGGCTTTCAACCTGTTCTGGATGATATTGTACTCTCGCTGATGAAAAAGGTTCATAGCTGGTGGTCCTCCTGGAGTTATCTTTGTCAGCTAAGGCTCAAGTGGCTTCAATAGCAGAGTACCTTCTACTAGCTCACCTGGTGGCCCAACCTTGCCACATCTAGATAAGAGATAAGCTGGCTTCTGTTGGTAGATTATTTATTTATTTATTTATTTAGGAGGCTTCTATGCCGCCCCACTCACCGAAGCCTTGGGGCAGCTCACAATAATAAATAAATAAACACAATATAAAAACAATGTAATTTGAGTCGACCTGGCCAATAAATAAATAAATAAATAAATAAAATTAACAATTAAAATAACATTTGAATAAAAACGTTTTTGCCTGGCGCCAAAAAACAAATAACGATGGCGCCAGGCAGACCCCTCTGGGGAGCACATTCAATAGATTGGGCGCCACTGCAGAGAAAGCCCTCCTCCAAGTACTTACCCTCCTAATATCCTTCACGGAGGGTTCCCAGAGAAGGGTCTCTCCCTCTGATCTCTAGTAGTAGACTACTACTCCAAGTTAGACTACTGAAGTGCACTCTGTGTGGGGATGCCCTTGAAGATTGTTCAAAAGCTGCGGCTTGTGCAAAATGCAACAGCCAGATTAATACCAGGGACCAGAAGGTCTGAACACATAAGACCAATTTTCACCTGCGTGAATAGTTTGACTATATACTTTCAAGCCTAATTCATATTGGGACAAAAATCTCAACTTCAGGTATAGGCTGATGGGATCTGAGCTACCACTGACTGAGCAGGAAGAAAATGGAAAACTTCATGTTAGGCATAACTGAGAATGAAATAAAAACAGAACTTCCAAGATCCCTTATACAAATCTTTGGCATGACTGCATTTAGTATATTGTGTACAGTTCTGGTTGCCTTACTTGAAAAAGGACATTATTAAATTGGAAAAGGTACAGAGAAGGGCAATGAAAATGATCAAGGGCTGAAGCAACTCCCCTGTGAGGAGTGGCTACAACAACAAGAACTGTTTAGCTTAGCAAAATGTTAAATAAGGGGAAACATAAATGTTTAAAATAATGCACAGTGTGGAGCAAGTGAAGTAGGAGACATTTTACTCCCTCTCCAATTAACACTAGAACTCAGTGCCATCCCATGAAGCTGACTGGTGGAGGTTTAGGACAGATAAGAAGTAGTACTTCTTCACACAATGGCTGAACTATGGAATTAGGTGCCACAGGAAGTGGTGACAGCCACCAATTTGGATAGTTTTAAAAATGATTGGACAGATTCATGGTGGAAGATGAGGCTATCAGTGGCTGCTAGCGTTGCTGGCTATGCATTACCTCCTTTACCATAAGCGGCACGCTTTGTTGAGCAGCTTAGGCAGGTAGAAGTCTTGTACCCATCCTGCTTGAGGGATCCTGTGGTCAGCTGGTCTGCCACCATGTGTACTGAGTGCTGGACCAGATCAACCACTGGGCTCCCCTTATGTTCTTTTCACCCCTGCACTAAGGAATCATGGGCGCTTCCACACCTGCCAACAATTTAGGTCATTGGCATGGACACATTATCAATTCATGCAGTGGTAGGTTAACAATTCCTGCTATGCTCAGTAGCACTGCCACAGCACACAAATTGAGACAGCAGAATGAGACAGCAGTTCAGCTGCCCAGCAACTGGATCCTGGCCCTGTGTCATAGCAAATCATAAGCAATAAAAATCCCATTCCAGTCTCAGTATGGCTATTGACCCTGTCCTATTCTTAAGTTGTTATTCAAACTGCTGGTTTCGATCAATAAAACTGTACCATGGCTTAGGACCACAATACCTGATGGAATGTCTCTCCCAGCCTCAATCTACTCAAGTAATATAATCCACATCTGAAGCTTTCCAAGGGAGGTGAGGTTGGCGGCAAAAGGTCTTCAGTGGAAGCCCCTAATTATGGAATAATCTCCCCAGCACAAACACTGTCACTTCTAGGCATTCGCTATGATGAGGCATGTTAGTTGTTTTAACAAGTTTCATTTTAAATTGTTGTAGCTAAATATACTGTTTAAGATTTTACATATTGAAATTTTATGCTGCATTTTATGGTATCTATTTTCAATGCATTTTATTTTGCCTGTATTTCATACTATATTTTATTGTATCTGTGTCTTACCTTTTGTGAATTGCTATGAACTTCCCAAAGAACTTTGGCTCTTGGGCTATATAGAAATAAGCCCTTTGCTGTAAGGCGCCCCGAGGCTTTGTTGCGATGGGGCGGCATAAAAATGTTTTAAATAAATAAATAAATAAATAAATGAAATAAATATTATAATGTGGGAAAGCAGCTGGTGGAAGTAAGTTTCAAGAGAAAATCACCCCACATAAAAAGTATTTGGCTCTGCCTCACCCCCAAATGATCAACTAGGTATTCTCACACTGCTGCACTTTCTATTACAGGGCAACTCTATACATTTCTGTATAAAAGCAAGGCCCACTGAATTCCATGAAACTTACTTCCAAGTCAATGTGCACAGAACTGCACCTAAAAAAATAAGAATGATGGGAGGCTAACTGTTGGTTTCTAGAGTTACTTCTTCAATCCAATTAGATGTTTACTAACTGGCAATAATATGAAGCTTTCATCCTTGTTTAATAAAAGGGTATTGTGTTATAGGTAAAGCCAAAATTGTGAGCAGTCATTGCCAAAAATAATGCTTCATCTTAGTTGCTCTGATATTGGCAATCCTTGGATCAGAAAAGCTGTTGACGATCTGTAGAAAGGTCAGTTGGTGTGGGGCTGGAGGGAAAGTCAGTTATGCAGACAAACACTAGCATTCTCTGAAGAGTACTTCTTTCTTACTCCTCTATTTCCTCATTAGCCTGAACACTTACCACAAACAACTCTCATGTAGTTTTTACTTCCTGGATTTAAATCAGTGAGCACAGCAAAACTCTTGGGTTTCAATTCCCAACACTACAAACAAACATATTTTCAACAGTTAGGATTAATTTGAATACAATCAAGCAAGTGCTCAAAGAAACTTATCTTGTTGCAGATAGCCGTAACCTTAGCCACTGTTTTCATGGTTTCCCCTAACCTCACAGAACAACTTCTGATTTGGATTAACTTTCTAAATAATGCTATAGTAGTGATAGGCACTAAATAAAAAAGAACCTTCTGTTGCTAAAACTTTTTAGATGTTAACATATAAAATACCAAAAGCAAGACAGCTCCAGAAGTGTGGAAGTACATACTCGTCAGCTACTTAGTCAACTAGAACCTTTCCGTCTCCCATATAATATCACTTTGCTTTCACCTGCCTTCTAATTTAGTCATACATCAGCCACAGCAGACTGTTCGACCATCTAAGAGGCATTTAAACTTTGCTACACTCTTCCCCTGTTCTTCATCTGTCTACCTTTATTCCCCAAGTACAATGCACTTTATGGACAGCTCCCGTATATATTTGAAAGAGAACTCGAAGTACATCAGTTTCGAGAGAGGTAGCCATGTTAATCTGTCGTATCAAGCCATGAAGAGCCTTGGGGCATTTTAAAGACCAATATATTATTCTGAAATAGGTTTTCAGGGACACATTAGATTATCTACTTTAGCGTTTAAAGTGCCACAAGATCCTCTGCTGTTTCCGAAGTACAGCAGTCACCCGTTGCACTCTTGACAGCTTCTTGTATCTCAAGCGGTAAAGGTGTCCCCATCCCCCAGTTGGTGGATGCGAA
This sequence comes from Varanus salvator macromaculatus, assembly GCA_023646645.1. Lineage (NCBI taxonomy): Eukaryota > Metazoa > Chordata > Lepidosauria > Squamata > Varanidae > Varanus > Varanus salvator. Next base: position 17,259,584 of record JAIXND010000798.1, on the reverse strand, counting down.
CACGGACCAGGAAGCGATGGTCGCCACTGAGCACGCACAGGGCTGCCTCGGTCGACGACACAGTACGTCCGACACCTCGTACGTCCGAGATTCTTTGCCAGGGTTATCTTTATCAGAACCCCAAGATGCATCGACCAGAGGCTGAAAGCAACCCCTTGGGCACCAGCGCTGGACTTGCAGCCGCTCCACACTGGGGCTGCATGACCGGGGCGGGAGCCGTTGCGGCTACCCTTCAGCACCTGCGGGTAAAAACATCCATGCCATCTACGGTAGACTCCGAGGTCTACCAGTAGATGCAGCTCTTCCTTCTACAGCACTGAGAGATGACGTCCGTCCCTTGCAGACCCTTGCGCAGCGCAGCAGCGCCCTTCCGCAGAAGCACGCGCAAAGAACCCAGACCACCCCCCTCCCATCGGGACCTTTTCCAGAGAGAAGGAGCGCTCCACTACTCAACCGGGCCAGGGGGGGGGTCAGAAAGCGAGGAAGAAAATAGGCCGCCCCCAACTCAAACGCAGCCATTTCAGAGGAAAGGGTCGGGAGGGCACTGAGAGTACAACAGGGCCAGCAATAAAGTTATCCATCTATTTGTTTGATGATTAACTTACCACCCCCTTCCCCCTCCATCCTCCTCAAGCTGCAGGAGACGCAAGGTCACTCACAAACGCAGCGGGAGCTCGCTCATGCGCTTGCGCGCTAAGCTCCCTACCAACTGCCACCGAATCGCCCGTAGTCAGAACGGGCTGGGGGAAGAAGGCGGGCACAGAGAGCCTTTCTTTGACGCCGATTGGACTGCTCGGCTGTCTTTCTGTCTGGGTGGCCGCTATCGGGTGACAAGTGAATGCGACCGGGTGTGGAAGAGGCGCAGGTAGAAAGCAGGGCGGTCCGCGGGCGGCTCCAGGGCAGGCAAGAGACGGGTGAGAACCCGGAGGAGTTAGAGGGGTTCGTGGAGGCTCAAGAGGCAGGGAGGGAGAATAGGAAACGGGCAGCTGAATAAAGCCGGAGGTGAAGGACGCCCGGCATGAAAGGCGACAGGGAGGGGCGAGGGCAGGTGGTCGGAGAGATGCCCCAGGAGAAGGACCTGCCGCGAACTGCGGCAGCGTGGAGGCGCTCGCTTGGGCTCCCGGCTGCATCGTGTTCCCCATCTGCCTGGGCCCAGTTAGTCGGTATTCCGCGGCAGCACTGAGCATCCTCGGCCCTACTTCTCTCCAAAGATCGGTTGTGCAACCCGCGGAGTTCTCGCCAGCCTGGTGGCAGCTCCGTTTGATGCGTGGGTAGGGCGTTGTGCTTGCTCAGGACGGGAACTCAGAACTGAGATTTTTATTAGTATATCTGATGGTGAGCAGACGATATACTAATAAAGGAAAAAGGAAATCCCAAAGCACGTATGCAAGCTTATTCGTAGTGGTAAAAGAGGACAGTCTTCTAATGGACCTATAACTGCTTAAAACAGAGAAAGTAGATAAAACGGTTCTCCCAGTAAAGAAGGAAAGGAGTGAGTCCTCTGGAAATGAGTGCTCTTGAATTTATATGTAAATACCCAGGAGGCAGGGCAGAGTAGCTAAGGTGAAGTAGTGAAGTAGCTAAAATGGCAAACGACACAAAGTTTGTAAAATCCCAAGCCGTTTGAAAGGATCCAAAAGGGGCAGGTGCCATTTCATTTAAGTGCAAAAATCCCAACTTCACAAATAGACTGATGAAGCCCTTGGTTTCAGGAACTGGAACAGAACTATCAGAGAAAAAAATGTTGAGGTCATAGTAGGATGAGCATACTGAAAAACGTTTTTAGTACTGTAATAATCAGATGAGGGTTTTGTGGGGTAAAAGTGAAAAAGTTTGACTTTGGACTTATGAAATTACTGGGAAAGGGAAGGAACTTTTTAAAAAGCTATATCAATTTAAAGCATGCACATACTTGGAATATTCTGAAGTTCTGGTAATGCCATATTCAGAGAGAAAGAGAAAGAGAGAGCGCCAAATAAAGGACAGGCAGATATGTGTCTTATAAGACCAAGTAGGATTGTCTCCATTCCTGTACTAATTTTCCACTTATGAAATTGCTTGTTACAATTTTTAGCTTGTCAAATACATTGAAGAAACAGCTGATTATCTAGTTCTAGAGTTGAAATTTGTCAAAACTGTCTAGATTGCCATAGGATCCATGATCCCAAAAGGGATCCCAGGATCCATGTTCAGCAATCTTCCTTCCCACTTGCAGCCACCACTGGCTCTTTCTCTAAGGTCATAATAGCAAGCTTGAAGAGATTGTTGCTCCATGCCGTCAAGTTGTGCTGTTCATTCTATGAATGAATGAATGAATGGATGCCCTCCAAAATGTTCTGTTCCTCACAACCTTCCTCAGCTCTTGTAAAGTCAAGGGTGCCACGTCCTTTATGAAATTGATCCATCTCATATTCGGTGTTTCCCATCTTCTCCCTTCAGCTTTCCTCAGCATTACTGCCTTCTCTGAAGAGCCTTGCCGTCTCATAAGTCTGAAGTACAGCAGTCTCAGTTTTGTCATTTTTGCTTCTAGGGAAAGTTTTGGCTTGATTTGATCTAGGACCTTTGCTTGTCTTTCTGTTAGCCCAGCATATTTACAAGCACTCCTCCAGCACCATGTTTTGAACCCATCAGTTTTCTTCCAGTCAGATTTCTTCACTGTCCCCCTTTCATGTCTATACAATCAGGAATGCAATAGTGTGGGTGATCTTGGGCTTGGTTCCCAGTGAAATATCTTTACACTTGGTGATCTTAATAATTCATTGCTACCCTTCCAATTCAAAGTCTTCTAATTTCTTGAAAACAGCTTTTCATGATGATTGGACTAAGGTATGTTCAAACCAAGGTATGTTTAATCTTTCAAAATTTCAGTTTCTTCATTGTTGACCTGAAAGTTGTACAAATTCTTCTGCAGTCATGATTTTTAAATGCTCAGCTACAATCCTGCTTTTGCACTTTCTTGTTTCAATTTCATCAGAAGTCATTTGAATTCATAACTGCTTTCTGCCAGTAATATGGTATTATCTACTCATCTCAAATTACTGATGTAACCTCTACCCATTTTTCCTCTGATCCTAATTCATCTTTCCATATGATATGTCATGTAATTAGGTACAGCTACAGACTGCTCTGTATTGACATTGTATGACTATAGTTGGCAGAGGGAAGAGAAGAAAAAGGAATAAACCCCCACTGTAGTGAACACAAGTTACAAAATAGTTATGTTAATAGACCTCCTCAGGTTCCTACAAGTCATGCTTCTGTAAACCTATGGCAATATCTTTTGTCTAAATGTAAGAAGATAAAACAGGAAATAGGAAACATCCATTTTTTGAAAATTGGCTTTATGCTGTAGTGTTTCTCTTACCAGGGAGGGGAATGTATTAAAGAACATTAAAGGACACCTTAGCAGATTAATGTTTGCTCTGTATTAGTAGAGGCATTTTCATTATTACCGCTTTTCTTGGAAGAGTGGCTATTGGTGATAAAATGCGATCAAGTAAAATCTTATGCCTATCTACTCCTAAGTAAGTCCTATTGAATTCTATACAATTTACTTTCAGGTAAGTGTCCTTACCTGACACAATCCTCTTGGAAGACATTTTACTTCATACTAGGAATATGCATCCCATCCTTCTGAGGCCCAGGCCGCATTGACAACCTTCCAAACATTTCTGGTGCTTCCCAAGGTGAAACAGGCTTCTCTCTGGAGCAACCAAAGCTGCAACCAGAAGAAGTTTTGTGCTGAGATTTGGACTTTGGAAAAGTAGCCATTCTGTCTCTTCTCCAAATGGCATCTTTTGATTTCAGTTATCCAAAATAGGAGTGGGATGGAGGAAGTTTGACTTATAGGTCCAGTTACTAATCCTAGGACATATTTTACAAAGGAATCACTGTGTGATTAAATTATAATAAATATTCTTTTTTTCTTTGCTTTCTCTCAGTGGTTTGTTCAATCTGCAGCAAGCAAGTTGGAAGTGAGAAGTTCTGGGTTGGGTTGGGAGCCTTCACATACTTGCCGATTTTGAATCTTTTCTTTCAACCTTTAACTCAGGCCATTTCTAAGACTTCTTCCTGCAGTAAAAAAAAACAAAAAACTTTCACTTTTTTTGTCCTTTCTGATTTCTGTCCTGCTGTTTTTGTGTGCCGTTGGGTAAAATTAGGGGGCAACACTAGGCATGTTTAGACAGAAAAATGTCCTACAACATCCATCGTTCCCCAGTCAGAATGGGAAGGTAAGACAGAGTGTGGCGAGGTCAGCAGGAGGTTGCAGAGGCCAACAGTCAGGCACACCTACTTCTGCATGTCCTGCACGCTCAGCATTATCATGATAATAGGTGACAATTGATAACAAGGTGAGAATGGGCTGGCTAGACAAACATGCAGTCCCTCACGTAGATCAGTGACCCAAGACAATGCCTGTTTTCCCTGTTTGTAAGTAACCTGATTGTGACCCCTCCTCATTACCCTGTAACCTGATTGTGACCCCTCCTCATTACCCTGAATGTATAAAATAAAGGCACAGCCTTAAACGGGAGGATTTTGCAGAACCACATCCCTGTGTCGTGTAAGTCTGTCCAACCTTCAACAGAGCGCGGGTGGGAACCACAACAGTGCCTCTCTTCCTACAGAAGGCAATGTAGGAAGAGAGGCCTACAGTGTCAGTAAGGTCGCAAATTACGGCGCACTGGGGTGCAATGTGCTTCCATCCTCACAAATTCAGAGTGTCCCTCATGAGAAGATGGGTGATAACAACCAACATTCACAAGCTCAGTCTTCTGCACTGCCCTCTTACTCTGTTTGCCTTGGTGTTTGGCCACTCCAGGGAACTAGTTTCTAACCTTGGTGAGAAGTGGCAATCACTCAACCTGCCTTATGTTCCCATTAGTGCTGTTTCCTGATCCTTTCTTCACATGGGCTTTAGCAGTCTACTGACAGAGACAGATAGGGATCCATGACAAGTTCAAATAGCCGTGGTAAATTGCACTGTCTGCACCCTGCTCTTTCTCTGGATGCCCAGAACAAGGAGGGCACCACAATCCTGCTCAAGGTGATTCATGTCACAGCACCTTGTAAGAGAGGTCCATGTGCTAAATGCCAAGGATCAGGCAGGTAGGATGGCTGGTGTCCAATACCCACATGTCATCTGGTGGAGATGGTGAGGTGTGGGGCTATCAGCAATGTCTGTTTTGTGGCCCTTGCTCCACCCCATGTGAAGCTGCCAATACCTCTACATTCCTTAGGCATAGAGACATGAACCCTGCAAGGTCATGCTGCTCCCTCTCCACTTGTCCAGAGTCTGGCAGCTGCCTGAGAACTGGGATGAGGTAAAGCTGTCCTATGATACTATGACTGGTGGTTGCCTCTCCCACATCGTCTTTGCATAGCTCTGGACAAAAATATACCTGGGTGCGTGTCCCATGTAGAGTATGGTGTTCCATATAGTGCATGCTCCATATATATGTTCAAATATAGAGTTGGGATTTGAATGAATAAGCTGCATTGCTCATGCTACCACAAAGAGGACTCTTTTTGGAGTGGAAAAGGTCTCATCTCATCCTGTTCTTCTCAGGGAAGAACTTAGTGCATTGCACTTGTTATAACCTTGGGGCCCTAGTCCAGGCAGGCACCTCACTTTAGATCTGAGGGATACTTGGGGAAAAATGGAAACCATGTGTATCAAAAATGATGCATGGTTTATATAGTATGGATGCAAGATATAAATAAGCAAAGGAAAGCTGTGGCTGTATGGTCCCCTGAATATATTTATTAGATTTATATCCCATCTTTTTTCTTTTAAAAAACTCAGAGCAGCTTACATCATTCTCCTGTTTTCCATCTTATCTGCACAGCAACCCTATGTGGTAGGTCAGGCTGATAGTCTGTGTCTGGCCCAGAGCCACCTAGTTGCCTCCATGGCTGAATGGGGACTAGAACCCAGATTGCCCGAATCTCAGACCTTCACCCTTTACCACTGCATCACACTGGCTCTCTCCTGAAAGTTGCTTGGCTGCATCAACTCTTTTCCCCAGGCCAAGCACAAAAGACAACACTTCTGGACATGGAATTTGTAAAGGTCCTCTCGCCCATTATTTTATTATCTGTTAGTATGCACACAGGCTTTTTTAAATCCCCACTTCCTGGAAGACAGGAGCTGAAGCTGAAAGTCTCATTCACACAGTAAAAGCAGCCTTTATATACAGAATGATTGATGAAGGCGATTATTAAGTGCAGATAATTTCAATTTCAGGGCAATTATTTCTGGTGCTAATCCTGACAAGCTGAAGGCCATAAGATCTTGGCATGGCTTCAAGAAACTATCCTGGCTTTTGAACATTATGAAACTTCCCACTGAACTTTAATGGCCTCTTTGCCATTCTTCTAGTAGGCCCCATACAATATGGCACTTCAGTGACATACTTGACTTTTCTGCTTTCTTATGCCAGTTGGGGTTCTCCTGGCTTCCTTGCTGTACGTTCATCAAATAAAACTTAAATGATAAACTTTCAGTCAGCCTGGAAGTATAGCACCATTGGTTTTAACAGTTGACTGCATAAGTCTCACCAGTGTGTTGCAACACAACTCAAGGTAGATTCCTCTGAAAACAATGAGGAACAAGACCTTATGAAAAGGTGGACAGAACTCCACCATTCACAGTTATGTAAAAAGGAATTTCTTTGGTTGCAGCTTGTGATGCAGGGACAATGAAAGCTGCATCTAAAACCCTCTCTTCTGTACAATTCATTAAAGACAGACAAACCTTGTCCTCCTTCACTTCTGGTCACCCTAAAGCAGAGAAAGTGGACACAACAGGGTAAAATAAATAAAATTGTATCCCATGTGGGAGGGTCGGGTTAAAGGTGGGGAAAAAAAAAAAAGCTGAAGACAGGATAGACTAGTCACCTGGCACCTGAGGCCAGCTAAAGGGCTCCTTTGCTGGCCAGCCAAGAGCCACTGCTGCTTGGCCTGATCTGCCATTCAATACTGCCAAAGGTAGAAACTTGGAAGAAGGGGAGCATTAAGACTGCCATGGGTGGCATTAAGACTGCCACGTTGTGAGACTAGAGGGCCTGCATGGGAGAAGGTGTAACTTACTGGATTTTTCCAGTGGTCTGTGTGCCACATTCTGCTATGGCTTCAAGCCATAGTGGTGGGGAATCCTTGAGTCTTCCAAGGCCTAGACTCTGTTTGCGAGTGTTTTATTGCTGGAATTCATACATGTTCTGCCTGACTGCTTTTTTCCTGCTACGCCAGCCTTTCTGGCTCTCTGTGTTGGAGCTGAGGAGGAGGATCTGCCAGGTACGTTTCTTTTCCATTCCCCCTGCCCCTTCCACCACCATAGCTGTCCTTAAAAATATATATGATTAGAAATGGGCTAAGAAATAGGTCCGCATCAGAGTCTCTTTTTCCTTGCTCAGTGGTAGAAATCTATAGCGTGGCAGCCAGCTGGCACGTGCCATTTTAACTGAAACGGGTTTTTCTTCCTTTCTTAGCTTTAGGATCAGTGATTTGAACTAATGAGAATCTTCCTTTGGGGCCAATGGGGCAGTAAAGGGCAGAACTGGTGATTCTTGGAGTAGGGTGATAGTTGCCAGATGAGCTGCTGAGAAGTGGAGAGGCACTTTGCTCAGCCAAATGTATTCTGGGAGTATGACAGTTGTGGTTTAAACAGTATTTCCCTACACTGCCTTCCAGATGGCATTCTGTGCCAGCTGTTCTGCTGGGGCTGATGAGAACTGAAGTCCAGAATATCTAGAGGGCACTAGATTGGGAATGATGTTTTCCATGAACTTGTACAAGTACTTTGAACTGTGCAAGGGTTAAGACAAAGGCAGTGTTCAGCAGATGTACAGATTATTGATTTAAAGCTCTGTAAATGATTGTAGGAAGCCTGTCATGTACAACAGTGTATTCAGAAAGCACACTTGCAAGCACTGCTTACTGTTAGGCAGTATTTAGCTGTGTTAGCATCACCAACATAAATTCATTTCCCAGAGGCCAGGAAAGCAGCAAATTCTTCCAGCTGTCCAGTATGGAAAACGGGGGGGTTTGCAATATATATGAAAATACAGAGAATGCAGGGTTCTATGAAATTCCAAATTTGGAAGAAGGAGAGGAAGAGAATATGTATAATCAAATCAGTGAAAGCCCAGTGTCTCCCTTTACTGTCATGCTAGACAGCATGGACATGAGATGTCAGGGGAGCCCCCAAAATAGCTGTACCAATTCTCTTTCCTCTCAGTATGGCTATGATGGAGAAGAAACTGACTCTTCTCAGCAGGAGGAGATGCTGCTGAGCCCAAGATCACCTAACCAAAGTATAGAATGGATGCAATTTCAAAATAAAGGATCGCCTTCAAATGATTTAATTCTAAAAAAAATCTCAGATACTCCTAAAAGCTTTGGAGTGACCATGAGATTTCCCTGCAACAATAATTCAGAAGAAAACAGCTTTACAAAAGAAGATCATGGGCTTGACCTCATAGTCAAGGTAAGTGCCTTTTCTGGGTATGATCATGTGGATCAGACATGGTATAATTTTTCTCCAACTGTTGGAAGGAAAGCAAGAACAGCCACGTTTTAGGATTGCTTGCATTTTCACAGTGTTGCCTGATGAAAATTATTTGCAATGCAAACACCTGCACAGTCCTGTAGCAAGTTGCCATGCTCTTTCAATCTAAAGAATCAGTATGGTAACACCTGTCGGTAGCTGAGAACCAGTGTGGCATGCTGGTGAGAGACTCGAGTGCTGGAGTGGGGAACTGGGAGGGTTAGGGTTCTAGTTGGGGTTCTTGTTCTAGTTCTCATTCAACCATGAAGCTCTCTTTGTGATTTTTGGCCAGTCACTTCTTGGGAAAAAACATATATATGCCTCCTCATCATCTAGAGTTGTGATCCAATACCAAGCTACTTGGAAGTAAGCCCCATTGTACTTAAGCAGGCATACTTTTGAATATATATATATGTATATGTATATCCAGTTGTGCTGTATGTTTGCATATCTGATTAAGGTTCTTTTTATTTATTTATTTTTTGGTGCTTGTCTTCAAGAAAAAGATTCTGTGGTTCTTTCTATTTATTTATTTATTTATTTATTAACAAATTTGTATGCTGCCCCCTTGCAAACAAGCCTCGGGGCAGCTAACAGCACGTGAAAATACAATTTAAAAAAAACAATACACAATTTAAAAACTGGCCCATCTCAAGTCTAAAAAATAAAAATATACAAATATAAACAATAAATAATCATAAATAACAATCTAAAATTAATAATTTAACAATTAAAATATTTCTTAAATAAAAAGGTCTTTGCCTGGTGCCGAAAAACAAACAATGACAGCGCCAGGCGAGCCTCTCTGGGGAGGTTAAGATTTTACTTATATGTATTCTGCACACACTTCTTTATAGACTGGATAATTATAGACTGTCTGCATAATTAGATTTTCCTGATAAAATCTGCTGAGATTTATAAAAACTTGTGACACATTATATCTATTGGTCTTTAAGGCAATAGTGGAGAACTCCTCTTCAGTGGGAAGATGGCTGTTCAGGTTTGGGGAAGGAGGGTCCCCCAGAGATGGTCCGAGCTGCCTCAGGCTGGATGGGAAATTGCCATGAGTTATCCCTTCTTTATGGTACTTGATAATTTTTATGTAGAAGTGCTACATAGTTGCTTCTTTGGAGTTAGTCCTATATTTGCCAGCACTGTAACATCAAATATCCCACTGTGCTCATTAGCACTCAGCTCAACACCGCTTAGGTATGTTCCCTCCATCCAGGCACTTGGAAGTCCAGCCAACTTAGGCTCAACAGTAGAATGCCACTCCTGTGCTTTTGGACCATTCCGCTGCTCTTGTATGGCTGTTTCCAGTGTTATATTTCTGATGTTATTCTCTGTTCACAAAAGCTGATAGTGTGAGATGTTTGCATAATGACATGAATTGGGAAGCCACTGTATGCATTGGCTTCCCAAACTAGACCCAGGCCGAAAATTGATACTGCCTTCCAATTGCTTTAGAAGGCACGCACAGAGATTATGAAGGAGCTGCACTGAGTGCTCATAGGGCAGGGCCTCCAATGGCAAGGTCAGGGCCAACACATAGGATAAGTACAACATGTATACTTACTGTATTTTTTGCTCTATAAGACTCACTTTTTCCCCCCTCAAAAGTAAGGGGAAATGTCTGTGCGTCTTATAGAGCGAATGTGTGTGTGCAGTAAGTCTGTCAGATGTGCAGCCCATGGGGAAGTGATGGGGAATGTGCCTGTGATTATGTGCCCATTTGATTCATAATATTTTTTTTCTTGTTTTCCTCCTCTAAAAACTAGGTGTGTCTTATGGTCAGGTGCATCTTATAGAGCGAAAAATACGGTACTTGTCTCTGTTCTTGTCTCTATGCATAGTAATTAAAGCTGCTTCCATTCACTTCGAAGTAAACCCCATTTAACATTAATGGGAGTTGATTCTGATAAGACATGCAAGTTTGCATTGTAAATTACCCAGTAACTTTTGGTCTAGAGCAGCTTGGATAGGAGATGCTAGAATTTTAATTAATTAATTACATTTGTATGCTGCCCCCTAGCCTGGGGACTCTCTGGGTGCCTCATAATGAGGGTAAAAACAGTCAATATAAGTAGATAAAGGGACTGCAGGTGGCACAGTGGTTTAAACCACTGTGCTGCTGTGCTGGTAGATTGAAAGGTCGCCGGTTCAAATCTGCACAACGGGGTGAGTCCCCATTGCTCCGTCCCAGCTCCTGCCAAACTTGCAGTTTGAAAGCATGCAAATGCAAGTAGATAAAAAGGTACCACTTCGGTGGGCAGGTAACAGTGTTCCATGCACCTTGGTGTTTAGTCATGCCGGCCACATGACCATGGAGACTGTTTGTGGACAAACGCTGGCTCCCTCGGCTAGGAAACAGAGATGAGCACTGCCCCCTAGAGTCAGGCATGACTGGACTTAATGTCAAGGGGAAACCTTTACCTTTAAGTAGATAAAACCATAAATAGAATAAAATCCAGTACACAGCTTAAAATACAGTTAGTATGATATACAAGACAGGTGCTCATAGTGCTTAAAGCAAGTAGCACAGATGTCAAATAATAATAAAATCAAGATAACTTAGTAAAAGCAAGTGTTAAATAGAGTTGTTAGTCCAACACATCTGGAAAGCAGCAGGTTGAGAAAAGCTGTCCTGGATTATATGCTTTTTCCACCTGAAAGACCAATCTATATTAGGAGAAATAATGTGGGGAAAATACTGCTAAAGCGATGCCAGTGGCTCATTCTGCGCCGTAACTTAGTATCCCAAGAGCTCCAGTAGGATACATGCTCCAAGGGAATGGCCCCTTGTGCCTCATGGCCACGATAAGCAGGTAGCACTCTGCATGGCCATGGGAATACATTGGAATGAGGCCAGGAGCCTCACAGGAAGCAGCCAAAGCCCCCAAACCGCTTGTGCATCTTAAGTCAGTACCCCCAAAGTCCTTGGACTGTATCATATGCAGCATATTTGCTGCCACATGGCCACAATTCTTAAAGCATCCTTCCAAATGGTCATATAAATACATTGAAATGATAGCAGCTGTTTCTCTGGGATCAGCCAAAGCCCCTAAAGTGCTGAGGTCCTTTAGTCTGCACTCCCAAACATCCAAGTAAGCACTGCTGGAGTCTTGTTTCAGAGGAATGGTTCCTCCTATCACGTGGGAATGGTTTTCCAGTGCCTTTGAAAAGGCTGGGAATGTTTTGGGTTGAGATGAGCAGCCTCAGAGAAAGCAGGAGGAGCCCGCCTTCTGCCCCCAGATACAAGCAATAGATTTGAGAACAATTTCTCAAATTGGCTAATTTGAGAACACCAATTCTGGTAGCAAATGGGACTTGAGCTATTTAAAGGAGCCAGCAAAACCCATTTCAGGAGTTTTCTTTAAAATGAATGTGTTAGATGGAATCTTGCACCAGTAAATCTGCATTCCAATAATAGTAGCTTACTTTGCTTTTGTTGGAGAGGCCATAGTGATAGTGGCTCTCTTTCACGCGTGGTTTGTAGTGGCCCCCCTTTATAGGGCTCTGGAAAGTGTTATTTGACATAGGGAAGTCTATTGAGACTCCTGCCTTGCTGTTCTTTAAAGAGTAGCGCCGGGCAGTTTGTGGCACTTCAGCTATTTTGCCTACAGCTTCCATCTTCCCCTGTCATTAGCCATCCTCACTAATGGGAGCTGTGGGTCAAAACTTCTGGAAAGCCACCAGTTGCCCTCCCTTGACCTACAGGAGCAGCTGCTTCATAAGGGCCTTATCCATAGCAGCTAAACTTGAGATTGTTCAAAACCGAGGAAATGCCACAGGTCTATGGCAGATCACTGCAGCTGAGAAATGAAGGTAGATAAGGTAGAAGATAAGGGATATGCTGTTTCTGTTGCTATGTATTTAAAGGGACAGGGTGAATTTCCAGATCAGATTGGGTTGAAGAGAGCTGGGAATTCTTTGATTCATGTTTGAGCTAGAGAAGGATTGGGGCTCCTGAAACACTCTAAGGTGAGTTGGTCTAAGGTGAGATAGAAACATAGAAACAGAGCAAGTCAGAAGGGGTCACCTGGGCCATCTAGTCTGACTCCTGTCTCCAACCGGCTCCACTCATGACATGCCCACCATGCACATGTCTAGCCTATCATTGAATAGCCTCACCAATGGGGCCTCAACCACCTCCTGTGAAAGCCCATTCCACACCCTTGGGGTCCTAACTGTCAGGAAGTGCTTTCTGGCATCCAGATTGAACCTTGGTTCCCTGAGCTTTGCTCTATTGGAGCATGTCCTGCCCTCCTCTGCAGGGGAGAACAGGTCTCTTACCCATCTCCATGTGAAACCCCCTCACATACCTGTATGTCGCCAACAGATTCCCTCTAAGTCTCCTCTTCTCTAGGCTGAAGAGACCCAGTTCCCTCACTCTCGCCTCATATGGCATCCCCTGCAAACCGGCCACCAACCTTGTGGCCCTACACTGCACTGACTCTAACCTGGCTATATCCTTCCTGTAATGAGGGGCCCAAAACTGAACACAATACTCCAGTTGCGGGTGTACCAGAGTCATATAGAGTGGCAGTAATACCTCTCCCGATCTAGAAGTCACACTTCTGGCTATGCAACAAAGTGTGGCATTCGTCCTCTTAACCACCTCATCACACTGCTGACTCATGTTCAGCTTGCAGTCAACCAGCACCCCAAGATCCCTTTCACAAGTGCTGATCTCCAGCCACTTGTCCCCTAACCTGTACTTATGACACCCATTCCTATGCCCCAAGTGCAAGACCTTGCACTTATCCACATTGAACGCCATCCTGTAGTCTCCTGCCCACTTCCATAGTCTGTCCAGATCCTTTTGGATCTGGAGTTCCTGCTCCTCAGTTGTGGCCACTGCCCCAGTTTTAATATCATCTGCGAATTTGATCAGCAGACTGTTCACCCCTTCTTCCATGTCATTGATTAAACAGAATTGACCCCAGGACAGAGCCCTGGAGGACCCTGCTTACGAGGACCCCTGGGAGTCCTGGAGGACCCCTATTACGAGCCTTTCCATTGTTTTTCCTACAATGGACGTAAGACTAACTGGTCTGGAATTCCCCATGTCTCTTCTACTACCCTTTTTGAAAATTGGGACCACTGATGCCACCCTCCAGCCCTCTGGAACTTCACCCGTTCTCCTCTGAGCTATCCTCTGAGCAGCTGGTTTGCCACCGAGTGTAGAGAGTGCTAGACTAGATGGACCTGTGGTCTGACCCAGCAGGGCTTTTCTTATGTTCTTATCCCTTCTCCTGGAAACACTTGGTTTTGGCAGGGGAGTATCAAGTCATGTGAGCCCCCCTTGCTGAGTGAAGTAGTGTACCTCTGCCACAGACTAAACTCCTTTAGGAAGAACTGGGTCACACTGAGTAAATGATGTTCAGTTTTTGGCATTAGCTAACTCTTTACATTCACTCAGTTTCTCAAGCTAATAGCATAATGTAGCATTACAGTGCCCCCTGGAAGCTGTGCTTGTAAACAGTAGGATAAAAGACCGAAATTTTAAACTGTTTTCCTACACTCATAATCTAAACAGATAGGTTTGGAAATTTAAACACACACACACACTATACATTCCAACATCTTCCCTATTTGTGCTCAGACTCATATGTTCTGTAATTTTGATGACCAGAGACAGCAATATATTTTGTTTGTATCTAAGCATTAAACCAGCCTTGAAAGCCTTTTCAGATATTTGAAGAGTGCTTATCTTGCTGTTCTCTAAGCTAAGCATACCCAGTTCTTTCAACCTTCCCTTGTTGCTTGGGTTTCTAACTCTCTCCATAGTCTGGTCACCTTTATCTGGCTAAGTTCCAGTTTGCCAGTGTCCTCCTTAAAATGTGATACCAAGAACTATAGCAAGTGGCACCAGAGTGAAGTCTCATCCCCCTCGCTCTGCATGGTTTCTCATTCCTCTGCTGCATTCGGGCTAATCCTGAGTGGGCTCATATCCTTTTCTGATCTGCATGCTCTGCAGCCGAAGAGTGCACTTGCATCACACTACTGGCTCATCTTCACAAGAACATGGGAATCTGCCTTACATGGTCCATGTGTTCCTGGTCCATCTATTGCTGACACTGATAGGTCCTCCAGGGATTCAGGCAGAAGTTTTTCGAGTCTTGCCTGGTGATGCCAGAGCTTGAACTTCTGACCTGTTCAGACTACCACTGAGCCACGCCTTTCCCTGAGGACTGCCCAATGCATTTGGCATGTCCTGCTGCCAAGCCAGGTCTCTCCCATTCTTTATCTGTGTTTGCCATTTGATCCTTTGAGGTTTTATACTTAATTTCTGACTTTACATGAAACCCTCTTGAATTTCATTGTATTGGTTTCCACAACTGTCCCATTTTGTAATTTCAAAACCTGATTTTTCTGTAGGGAAAGGGAAACTGCCCTTCCTAGCTTCGTTTCACTGGTAGATTTTGTAAGTTAACCCCTCTGCATCCTCACATGCAAACACCCCATGTATGTGTTGAAACAAGCCAGCTTCAAATTGTGCTCAGGATAAGCACACTTTGTCAGGTTTGGGTGATACATAATCTGCAAGCTGCAAATAATCTAAAATAGAAACGAAAGCTTTCAAAGGCTTCCTTGTAGCCATGTCAGAGGAGGGAAATATTTGAACCTGGTGGGAGACATTGGCTTGTTCACATAATCTGTAGTTTGGGTTATGTCTGAACCTGTCCAATGAATAAAATCCAGTCTCGCTCAGTATATGACAGCTCCTTATATCCATATCTCCAATTACAAACTTTCTGTTTTGCAAACAAGTTTAAGATCATATATAGCTGAGAGAAAATAGCTATGCTACTGAGAGAGGCTTTAAAATGTACCACTGCTGACTTCCTACTATAGTTCAGGAGATGCTAATTAGCTCATGAAGTTTGAGAGTCACCAACCTGGTGGCATGGACTGTTTGCAGGTTAGGAGTGGTTTGTTAATCACAGCAGCAACCCACCCTCCAGCAGATCCACCTATCACAATGAGCCATGGGCTTCGCCCACTGTTGTCTGAATACACACAATAACCATAGCTGGCATGCCTCACAATGGGCCAGAATTGATTGTACAAGCTGCCCCCCCCCCCCGCTTGTCTGAATACCTTTGCAGATGCAAACCATGCTTGTGTGTGCGCACACACATATGTACGTGTGGGGTGGGGGGGATTATTTGTTGTGCAGTGATGTGATCACCCTCACCCTCACGCTTACCCTCTGTATTAATCTTTGCTGTCAAGCACTGCTTAGCTCAGACCTATTAAACCTGATAGCACCTTAATGATGATGGAAACAAAGGTTTCTTGCACAGAATGCAATGACTCCATTTCTGCAGTTGCCTTCCTGTTTTATTAATGGGCTGACATGATCATATTCAGTTGGCTTTCTTAAAGTCCAATTGGTAATGACTCTGTTTATGAAACTCTTGCAGAGCTTACACAATTTATATCATGTAATGCTAACCCTTTGTAGTTCTGGATTGATAAGATAACAAATTGGTCACCTTGAGCAGTCTTATTTGTTGTTGTAAGACGAGAATGTTAATTGTTCTCAACCAGAATATTCTGAATTCCATTTATCAAAAGAAAAAGTTATTACCCTAGCACAAATGTGAGATGATGTTTCATTGACACTCGAATGATGTTGCATGAAAACACTCACAGTCTTAGCCATTAAGAGAGGGGTGGTACCAAAATGCTGATTAAAAATTTAGATTCAATTTTAGTGAAAATTAAAATTAAGATATGTCACCAGAATTGATCAAAGCAAAATACTGAGGCAATTTTCTGCTTAAAATGATGAACACATCATCATACTTGCATTGGCTGCTTTTGCCAGTGTGGCATGATGGTGATGAGAGGGCTGGACCAAGACCTGGGAGAACTGAAGTTCACCAGTGACTTTGGATCAGCCACATAGTCTCATCCTAACCTACCTTACAAGGTTGTTGTTGTGAGAGTAAAATAGAGATATATAAACCACCTTGGGTTGTTCACAAGAGGAAAAAAAGCAGGATATAAATGCAGCATAACCACAATTTTCAGCAGTCTACTGTGAGCAACACTGGAGCAAAAACTTGAGCTGCTTGGGTCGAGAGTGAAGAAACTACCCTTTCAGAGTCCAGTGGGGGTGTACAATAATACACTTGATCCAGACATACAGGAAATGTATGCAGCATGTGGGCAGCTCCTGAAGGACCTACCCAGATGGACTCTGTCCGAAGTGCTGCTTTAACCAGCTACATGCAGGGTGTGGAGCAGGGTGGGGGGCCAGGTGGGTGTCACATACACAGTATGCTAGAGGCACATTGGAGTAATTGAGTGGGGTTGGAACAACACAATCCTGCAAGACCCTTCAGGACAGGTAAACCAGTAGGCTCTCCAAGAGTGCTCCTCCCAAGGAGAGGCCTTTCAGGACAGGCCCCTCTGAGGTGTAAGTGGAAAGCAAGACATGTAGCATTTGAAGTCTAAAGCTGTTCAGAGTGTCAGGCTTCTAGCAGCAAAGCTTTCGCTCATTTTGTCCCAACACTGGTAAGTAGTTCTAAATCCCTCCGCAATAAGCACGATCTGTGTAAATTTGGTTACGAATGAACTCCTAAGCTGAAAGCTTAGGCTCAGATATTTATTGGAAAGAGCAAGGCCATAGGGAACGGGATGGGGCGTCCCCTTCTGGCGTCAGAACAGCGGGAGCAGCTCACGGCACACCTCCTGCGGCCAACGCAGCACTGCTCTCCCGCGCTAGGTCGCTGCCGTCTCTCCCGCCAGCCTTCCTGCCCCGCTCCCGCCGCCGCCAACATCGCCACAGGCCCTGCAGGACCCCCGGAGTGGAGGGCGGGTGAAGAGGCACGGAGGGGGGAAGCCATCCTGCCGCTGGTGCGGGGCCGCTCTTCCTGCGGCGCCCGACTGTGCGGGGAGACACCGAGCGCCGGGCCTTTTCTTTTCTGGCTCAGTGCCCAAAGACCTGCGCCGGCTGCTTTCTCACGTGCTGCGGCTCTGCAGCTGGTGGCCACAGGCCGGGAGGCTGCAGGGCGAGTGGCGGGGCTGGGGCGTTGAGCCGGGGGGCGCGGCCGGGAGGACGCAGGGCCCTCAGGGCGCCGAGAGTTTGTGCTACCGCTGCAAAGCGAGCCTGCTACAACCTCCTCCAGCGTGGTCGCCTTCCAGCTGCGCTGGATCACCCCCGCCCCCCGTGCGGCATTCCTGATCCAGTCTATTTTACTCAGGCACATCTGCTAAAACGATTTCCTCCCACATAATCTCTGGCACAAAAGCATTCTTCAAATCATGTTACTAATTAAAGGGTAATCTCACGATGTTTATCTTTTGAGAAAATTCTTCCTAATTACACAAAGCAGCATCGCAAAACACTCTCCTCCTCCATCCCAAGGTAGTGTAAATTTAAACCTGTAACACTGAATGATGGATTTCATAGGTGCCCAAATTAAATCTCTATTAAGGAGGAACCCAACGTTTATTTACTGAGTTTGGAGAAGGGCTGACTCCCAGCAGTTCAACATCTTGTTCAGCACAACTGTTGAATTAAAGCTTAAATACCAACTTGTCATTTGAACATTACGCCCCACAAGGGGCTCACCCTCTACATCTCCACAAGTGCATTTTTTGTTAGAAATAGGAACAAAGAACTGCTAAAAAGCCTTTTGGTTCAGCCAGTGAAATGTGCATGGGGGTTGGATTAAATGCAATAAAACGTTTGCATAGGTTGAGCAAATGACAATAAAGCAAGCTTGGTCTTGCGCTGGTTAGAGCAGATACGCTGGTGCAGTTTGATTCAGAATGTGTCTTACTTGGCACACTTGTACCCTACAGTAATAATGTGAGCATTCTCCATAATATGCCAGGCTATATCCTATCAAACAACACAACCCCTTAAGCCACTGTGGTGTGTGGTAGTGTGCAGCAGATTGCTAAGACACAGGGGGCATTTAACAGTAATTAACACAATTTTGCATTGTACCTGAAAACAAATGGGAATTCAGTGCAGCCTTGTCAACAAGAGACTCACATGCTTCCTATATATACAATCAGGCTTCTGCATTCATTCTCAAAGATGCATCAAAAACAGTTTTATGTCGATCACAGTGCAAGAACCAGCAGCTATGTTGCTAAGGCATGTGTCAAGCAGGAATGAGCGAAGTTGGTGTACCAGCCTGAGCTGGACCAAGGCATTCTTGACCACAACCAAGATGTGGGCATCCAAAGTCAAGGCCAGGTCCAAACTATCCCCAAACAACACACCTGTGTTTTCAAGAGGAGTGTACCCATCTGATAGAGATTGATGGTCATTTCTCCAGTCAGCATGAACACATTAGTCTTGTCCAGATTCAGTTTCTAGTTGTTTGCTTGTTTGTTTAACCTTATTCAATCTGACATGTCTTCAGGAATTTGACAACATCTGTAAAATGAAATGGAAAGGAAACATACATTTAGGTGTCAACATTTAGGTTGCTAACACTAAACACTCACATCCAAATGACCCCACCCAACAGCTTCATGGACATGTTGAATAGCATGGGGGACAAGGGAGACCTCAGAGACACCCCTGAGACCAAAGGGCAGGGTGTCAAACAGTGCCCCTCCCTCACAGTGTCTGTGGTGAGCTAAAGCTGAGGTTCTGTGGACCACCACCAGTTGGTGTTGAGGTTTCAGCTGGCCTATCAGAGCAATAATGCATTTTAGAAAGAGCAAATAGAAATAAATATGAATTTGACTAACAGACATCTTCATGATGTGGCACATATGCATGCCCAGCAGCACTTTTGCTTTTATCATATGCCTCTGCGTCAGTCACAGAGTGCAGAAAAGCTGAGTTTAATTCAGAAGCCTTTTGGGAGGTCTCCCATGTGTTAGCAGTAGTATTAGAGAATAGCGGATGCAGGAAACTAGAAATGCAAACATGGAATGGTGATCTTCAGTACACTCACACATGGTAAGTGTGCATGTTGGAGATTACATGTACAGAGCTGGCTGGAGCCAGGGGGTCAGACTAGATGGCTCAGCAGGCCCCTTCTGGCTCACTTTCCCCCCCTATGTTTCTATGTCTCTCCAGTGTTGGGGACTGAAGTTGAGTGGCTCACCCCCAAGTCTGACTTATGTCACATCAGTGACTTGACTCAGGGGCAACAAGTGAGTGACTTGACCTGACTTGAGATTTCTATTGTTTTTATGATCAAGACACTTTTTGGTATGAGGGAAGTGGTGAGAGGGAGGAACAAGGGGCTGGCGGCAGGGAGAGGGCAGGTTATAATACGGATATTTGAAATAATGTTTTAAACAGTTTTAAGAACTATTTTATTTGTTTTTTACAATACTGTGTACCTACACACATAAACATTCTCTCTTTCTCTCTTCAGTACCTGTAGTTACCTATTTATTTATTTATTTAAATATTTATATGCCGCCCCTTGCAACAGCCTCGGGGCGGCTCACAATATTATTACTTTATTCCAGTGCTTTTTTTGTTAAAAAAAAAAAGGTGCCAGAACTCAGGTCCCCACCTGCAGTAATCACACACACCAATCCCAAACAGCAGCCTCCCAAGCAGCTATCTCTCACTATCAGATAGCAGATAGCAGACACAATAGCAGCCTGCAGGCACTATGTTAATGATGTTTGCTGTTGGTCTGCTACTCTGTTCAAAATCACTTTGTAAAATCCATTGGAAAAAAGGTGCGGGAACGCTGTTCCGGTGCATTCTATGACAAAGCCCTGCTTTATTCTTATAATTATTACAATTATAAGGCATATTTAAGATGTTTTAGTGAATATGGAAGTGTTTCTTAAGTGTTTTATATGCATAGAAAGGTAAAATATACCAAGACAAACATTTAGCTTACTCATGTGATCCAACTTGCATGCAAATTTGACTTAAGGACGTCGTACTCAGTAACAGAACTGGTCTGTAACTCGGGGACTACCTGCATAGGGGGAAGGCTGCATCTCTTTTTGGCAAACGTTGCTCTCCTTGGCAGGAGGTGCAACTGCACTTCTCCTGCTTCCTGCTTCTGCTCTGGTCCCGTGTGTTTCTAGGGAGAATAACAGCACCAAGCTAGGGTTAATCATGTTGAGAAAATTGTTTTTCTAAATAGCAATCTTGATAAATTCAAATAACAGCACAGCTTTGTTTAAATAAATCATGATTGAAGTAAAGGCTTTAATGCATCACTAAGAGAAGTGCAGATGGGAACATGGGGGCTTACAATTGTTCCACCCCACCCCCACAACACACACACACCTCACCACCACTTCCCTTCTTTCTGTTAAAGTTGGCTCTTGAGACATGCAAAGAGACTTGAGGCTTGACTCTTGCAATGGCTTGCCATGGGCTTGAAAGTAAAGACTTGAGACTTGAGTCAAGGTCTGCAGTGAAAGACTTCAACAACTCACTGCTAATTGCACACTCCTGTGCTTGAGTGTCTATTTGTCTGAAAGCCAGAGCGGGTTACATAAAAATATAGTGGTACCTCCTGCGTACTCAGGAGATGCGTTGATACAAGAGAAGTACACATTTGTGAATTAGGGTTAACAGTTAAATGAATCCTCAAAAAATCGCAAGAGTCTGCAGGCTTACAAAATGTGGATGGCAATCACGCCTACAGGAAGAAGAGAGAAGTCTGGAAGAAACCTGGTGTGCTTCTACCTACAGGTTAGAGGGAACTGCCATGATGCATTCACTCACTTTTCATGGGGCTTTTGCACAATGCCATCATCCTATATTTTTGCTGTGGTCTTTCTTTCCACTTTGTTGCTGAACACCATTTTATTAGATCATTTTTAAATATTAGTAAAGTGCTTTCCTACTAGAAGTTTTTGAAAAGAGATAGAGAGGCATAACATTTTAGCACCTTAATTGTATAATGTTAATTTTCAAAATAAATATATGCCACTTATGTATATATGGTTGCACAGCCCTTGGACTTATCCACATTTTGTTGTATGACAATCTGGAATTAAAAAGAATTGAATTGGCATTGTTACATCTGGTATATACAAGATATTCAACATTGTGAAGGTATAACATATTTTGTGGCGCAAAACAAAACCAACTGGTATTTGGTTGCAAAAATATTCCTTCCCTTTGCTATGACATGCCTAAATAAGCTCTAATGGAGCCCACTGTTTCCAGAAGTCTCATATTTTGTGTAGTTCACTGGAGTCCACCTGCGAGCAGTTCCAGTGCAACATGTTCTCAAGCAAATGCACCTGCTTCTGGAAGGCCCAGAGTTCTTGGAGTTTATCTAACAAACAGCATTGTGAAGACCAACTAGAGTTGCATTACTAAAAAATCCCAAACTATGAACTTCTCCTGAAAAATATTACATTCATTATAACAAAATGGAAAGATTATAGACATGATAGAGACAGACATCCAGTAACTGACCACTTAAGGAGCACATTAGTCAGAGAAGCAACCTAGAGGGTGATGGTAACTCTGAGGGCATTGGAGAGTTCCTTAGTTGAAATGGGAGAAACACTCCATCGGACAACTTTCACCCAGATGCTCCATAGAATTGGGTTTTACGGAAGTGGAGGAGAAGAAGAGCGCCTTTGCAGAAACAAAGCCATATCAAAGGCCACTTGGAGTTAGCAAAAAAGCATGCTGAAAAACAAAAACATGCTGCACACTATTCTCTGGGCTGATGAGACCACAAGTGAACATTTTGGCCCTGCTCCATGCCATGTGTGACACAGGCAACGGTGAAGTACGGGGGCAGATTCACCTGGGACTGGGAAACTGATCAGGGTTGAGGACAAAATGGAGAGAGCCCAGCACAGGGCAATGCAGGTGAAAACCTGTTTCATTCTTCAAGGGACCTGGGACTGGGGCAGCAGTTCACCTTCTAGGGTGGTAAGAGAACATGGACCTTAAACAGACAGCCTAAGTAACACTGGAGTGGTTACGGAATAAGAACCCAAATATTTTAGAATGACCCCTGCAAAACCCAGATCTTGGATTAAGATCTGGGGCAAGACTTGCAAGTTGCTGTTCTCCAGCGGTCCCCATCCCACCTGACAGAGCTGGAGCAGTCTTGCCAGGGAGAAAGGGCAATCTTTGCAGGATGCAGATGCACAAAACTGAGAGACTTAACTAAGACTCATTGCTGTAATTACTGCCAAAACAGTCTCTACCAAGTATTAACTCAAAGGGATGAGCAACAAGTACTAGTTTGGTTTTGGTTTTGTTTACTTGCGTGCCACAATTAAAAAAAAAAAAACTTTGCACCTTCACAGTGTCAAGTATCCTATGTATATCAAGTTGGATCAACACCAATTAATTCCACCTCATTTCCAGTCCATAGCACAACACACTGTGGAAAAGTCAAAGCGGGTGAGGGAAAGATGAATATTTGTGCAAGACATGGTTATGCATGTTTGCATACATGCATGTGCCTGTCGCTGTAGTCCAGGAAACCTTATTACTCAGTAAATCTGTTGGTCTTGGAAAGTGGCCAAACCTTTGTTCTTTTTGCTGCAATGTAGTAAGACTCTGAAAGTTGCTAGTGTATATTTTTAATAAATAAGTAAATCTGTTACAAATTACTTTCTTGTATTCGTATCCACCCAAGGTACCACTACAGTATGAACAATAATTTGTCATTTATTTAAATTGTCATGTTTTGTTTTGCAAAAGTAAGTTTCTTGATCTGTAACATATGTGCCATGTTGCAATGGGAAAACAAGACTGTTTGGAGCCAAATCATATAACAATTTTAGTCTTTTGTTTTTAGCATGTTGAGTCTATCACCAGAGGAATGGTTCAAGCAGTACTCACAGAGAGTTAGTCAGGGATGCACCCACTGGTTAACCCTTTATTTTCATCAGTAGATGAATAAGGCATGGGCAGCTCTTAAAAGGAGGTGGTTCTCCTCACCCCTTCTTGCCTGTTTGTGCCCTGACCGGGCCAGCAGTGGGGGCCACTGGACAGCAGGCGCTGCTTTTTTCACATCTTCACCAGTAGTCCATGGGGTGCATGAGATATCCACCAATTTCCCATGTACTTCACAGTGAATTAAGATGACTCGATGTATAGTTGTACTTGTTTTTCTGAAAGGGTACGCAACACAGGATAAAATAGAAGCAGTACATAAATAAACCTTAGCCTTAAAAAAAAGTCATAAAATGACTGTTTTAAACTGGTTTTGCTTATCAGAGTCCAATTAGTTAATAGTAATTTGATATCCACATGTCTACCACCTGGTAAATTGGTCAACCGCATCAGCTGATGAAGAAAATTTTGCCTAATTTGCATACCTTATTAAAAAATCGGGGGAGGGGGTTGACAGTGGTCAAATCTTTCCCATCGATTGGCAGGAGAACATGATTGACTTCCTTACCAAGTAGTTTCATGAGCATCATTATAAGCTGCAATTTCTCTGCTTGTTGTGATTGTCCACTTCCCTCTTGGATCTTCTAGCAAACTACAATCCAATCACCACACTTATTCTTCCTTTTTATTTCACTTTGCTGGTTTTTCTTCTTTTTGGATTTGGCAAGTGACCTGCTGGCCTTTACTTACCTGTAAACTTTGTTGGAGTTTGTGAAGTGCTTTTTCTTGATTCTGCTGTGATCTCTTGCTTTAAAAGTCCCTGTGGCCATAAACATCTCAAGTTAGGGCTATTGCCAATAAATTACCAAGCTTCACTTATATAGTGCCTGCCACATTGAGATCATTTTATTTATTTTGAGAGTTTGGATGGCTGGATACACTTTATCAGTAGTGTTGCTTTCTGATGTGCCTAGGTTTCATATGGCTTGGTGTCTGGATCTGGGCAGTTTCAGGGCTTCTCCTGCTGGCCAAATGGCAGAATAAAAGCCCTGGTGGTTGCAGGATTGGTCCCAGACTCCACTGCAGCTGCCAGGGCCTTCATGAACGCCACCTGGGAGTCCTGGAGGAAGAGCAATTTAAGAAGTGGCTCATCCCTCCAAAAGCTGTTTCAGTAGTATCGGCCTTCAGTGTGTTAAAGCTCTCTGTGGTGTCTGGATCCTGTCTGTTGTTCCTGCACCTTGATTCTGTACCTGGAGCCTGTTCCAAAAGTATTCCTGCCTTCATGCTGTTGTTTTGGCTCCTGATCTCTGGCTTGTTTTGACTATGCTTTGCTATCTCGACTACACTTTGTTTACTTCTGTGTTTGCGCCTGGCCTGACTTTGACTGCCCTGGATTTGACTGGTGACTGGACTTTGGTCATGCAGTTTCTTGACTGTATTACCTGGGGTCCTGGTGCCTCTGATTAGCTCCCTGATGCCCACAGCCCAGCCCTTACACTTGGTTAGATCAGGTGTTATTCCAGAGGGAGGCAACATCATGCTTCTGGGCATCAGCTTGCCCCGGACATGCCTCTTGGTACACACTAAGTGGCCCACCCTTCTCTCTTTGTGGAAAGAAAATTAACGCATTTCTTAGCAGCACCTGGGATTGCTGTGAAACTGGTGCTGGAAAAGGTGGATTCAAGAGAGATGTTGGCCCTGCCTCTGCCTTGCAGGGGCAGAGATGTCAGGGCAGGCTATTTGCCCTTTGCCATGCTCCCATGGGAGCCATATTTGGGCGGTGCCCAGGACCATCTCTGGTTACCTGAAGGAGCATCTCCTTCCATATGTGCCTGCCTGCCCCTTAAGATATGGGGCAGATGCCCTTCTCTGGGAGCCCTCCTTGAAGGAGATTAGGAGGGTGATTACCTGGAGAAGGGCCTTCACTGTGGTGGCACCCCAATTGTGGAATACACACCCCAGAGAGGTTTGCCTGGTGCCATCACTTTATTCTTTTTGGCGCCAGGCTAAACCCTTTTTATTTTCCCAATATTTTAAGGTTTGATTGTTATTTTAATATGGGTTTTATCGTTGACTGGTTAAAAATTTGATTAGGATGCTGTGTTTTATTTTTGTCTTACTGTTAAACCATCCTGAGACTGCAGTAAGGGAGGAGCTAAAAAAGTTTTAAATAAATAAAATAAATCTCTCAAATTGCCAAATGTGCCCACAAGCCTCAACAGAGGTATCCTGTGACCAGTGATGCTCTAGAGCATCAGCAGCTGTGCTTTGTGCTCCCCACTTTATGTATTGAAGCTGGTCAGACTGGCAGGTGGATCTTACTGACCACAGGGCAGCATCCTTCACCACATCTAAGGGCAATAGGCTAGCATGAGGGCAGGGCAGGGCAGGGCAGGGCAGGGCAGGACACTTGCACAGTCTCCAGGAAGACACCCTGCCTCTGAGCGCCCAGTGCCTGAGGCAACTTACTCACTCTGCCTAACGGTAGGGCCCCCACTGGTCCTGTGGCTTAGCTCAGAACCATCTCCTATCCTTTAGATCTTCAGGCAAACACCCCTGAGAAGGTGGGAGCTCAATGGGCGAGTCAGTCTTCTTTTTTCCTCCTTTGAACACCCTTTGGCAAGATCAGGTGATGCACTCTCCAGTGGGCAGTCCCATCCCGAGGAAAGCTGGCCTTGCTCTGTTGCTGAGGCACCTGATGTCAGTTGCATGCAACTGGGATGCAGCCATGAGGAGAGAGATGCCTAGGGAGACAGTGGGTACCCCAGGGCTGGCTGCTGGTCTTGTCCTGTTGCCAAGGAGGGGGCTTCTATGATGAGGCTTTTATTTTTTTTTTAATTCTACCCTATCTTTATCCATAATGGGTCTCAGAACAGCTTATGAATCAGTAATGGCACAATAAATTTCCAATTGCATAATAAGCCCTCAACCCTTGAAATAGTGGGTGAAGTTTTGGCCTGGTGCCGAAAGGATAAAGTGTAAGGGCCAGGCACACCTCTGGAGGAGCAGGTTTGAAAGCTGTAGACTCCCTGAGTGCTCTCTTCTGCCTCAGGTCTGTTTCCAGGTGGAGGCATCATGCTGACCAGCACCTGCTCGACTTTTATCCTGGAAGTTCCATTACCTTGGTCATGTGACTGGGAATTGTGGTCGTATTTGCCTTGTGTTTGCTCATTCCAGTTCCCTCCTGGCAGTTTGATCCTCTGTTGCTTCCTTTATTTTAAATAAATGGAGTTTACTGTTTTGTTGTGGCCTCTTTGGGGGATCTGGTGCCCCAGACCAGTGCCCAGACCAGGTGGGAACTTGCAGAGGATGTGGAAAATGATCCAGCCATCCCTTTAACTCACCCAAAGTGAACAGGAGCTACTCTTGGTTTTAAAGACTGAATTACCTAACCCCAACATTTTTCACACACTTTTCAGCTGGATACATGCATCATCTGCCCCCTTGGGGTCCCCTTTACAACTCAAACAGGTTCTTGAAATGCTGCTGTGACTGAAATAAAATGGTCCTTGATCCAGTAAAGAGGAGACTATTAGGCTTCCCAGGAAAACTCTTATCAAAGAGAGACTGAATGCCAAATCTGGTATTAAACACTACGCATGTAACATTTATTCTATGATACAAAGAATACAAAAGTATAAGAATACAAGTTCAGCAGTCATCAGCAACAATATCAAGAAGAACAATATCAATATCACACTCGCATTCATCCAATACGCACATACGACCAATAGACCTTCCTCCAGCGTTGATCAAGCATTGGCAGGGACTGTGGGTGACCAGTTGGAGCGCTGTCCTGGCACACACAGGAGTTGGAAAGCCCAGGCATTTTATGTGTCAGAAAGTTTACGCTATTATCCAGTTCAGACTGGATTGAACAGTGAGCTCATTTGAGTAAGACACAGACGTAGGATGTACTGGTCTTCCCTTATCTTGGAAAAACATGTTCACCACATCCCATTCTTTCTCTGCATGGTACGGGGTGGGCTTATCCTATCTATTATGTTCCATTCTCCAACCACTCACGGCTTTCGGTTTTGCTGTGCAAATATACCTCAGTCTGGGTCAGTCCCATCATGCTCCTTGATTCTTCATTTTCTTCTGGGTCTCTTAGGCCTTCAGGAACCCATGCACACTGTAACACTGCCTTATCCCCTTTGCCTAATTAAACTTGTTCCACTCTGCTCAGGCTCACAACACATGCTTCATTCTCCTCAGTCTCTTTGTCATTGCATCTGAATACCACACACAGCAATTTTACTAGGTTAAGTAAGCACAGATGGCCACAGCTGCAGACATCAGACTGATAAGTGCTTCCTCCCTTTTCCCAGGTGTCTGTGTGTTTGTGTTTTGTTCAAAGCACACAAGAAGTTGTAGAAGATTAAGTCATAACCCTGATGCAACCAGATCATGGTCTCAAACCCAAGACCTTTCAGTGAAGCCTGTCCATGTGGTCACTTGCCAGCTTCCATGTGAAATAAACACACGATGCATGAGTGATCTTGCCAAGACAGGCATTTCTGGGTTCAGCATGTATGTCAGTGGCTCAAGCCACTTGTCTCAAATAAAAGATGAGTGTTTTATCCCTAATTTCCGCAGCTTGGGTACTGATGTGAGCTGGAAGGGAATTCCCTAGTCGTCTCCCTCCCATGTGGCCTGCCCCCAAACTCTTCCATTCCCCATCATGCACTCAATCCCACCCTGCTTTCCCAATCCCACTTACCAGGCTGAAGACACCAGCTCTTCCCCCGCACTGCTCCCCTCTCTGAGACCTGGCCTGTTGCAAGGTCAGGATGAGGTAAGCATGCAGAATTGGAGCCTCTTTTCTCTGTGGCAGCACGTGTTAATGTGCATGCAGAGGAAACTGATGCGGCGGAGTATCACGAGCCTCTTCCCCACCTCCCCTGATGCAAAATGTTCTGCCCTTAACATGGTCCAGAAGCCTTGCTTGCCACATACCTACTCTGGCCACCAGCTGTTCCCTAGTGCCCAGGCCATAGTGCAGAGCCCTTTGTATGTTCATATTTTTTCGAGTGTTCAATTCTTTTTTGTTGGGTATATATGCCAAATTGCTGTAAGGTGGAAGACAGAGATGAAGACTATTGTTTTTAGGTTTTGAGCTGGAAAATATGTTCAGCATTTGCAAAAACGCAAGTGTCCAAGCTCTGTTCAGGTCACCCCTGTTGTAACAGAAAGAATATACTTTTGAGAATGAAATTAAAATCTAGGGGGAAAGAGTAATCATGCTGTTGTACAAAAGCATTGAATGGAAGCATATAGGAAAGGGAAACGCAGGAAAGAGAGATTACCATGCAATGTTGAAAAGAGGCTATTTGTTCCGAGGTACCAATGGCAAGATCTCCTCCCCTGTGAGTTAACCCCACCTTCCTCTCTTGCACAAGGCTATTTTGGGCTGGCAGAGTAAGCCGGAGCTCTGACAGATGAGCATGCTGTAACACAACACAGCACCGGAGCACTTGTTACTCCCATGAACTGTTATAAACTGCAGCAATTTCTCCTTCCTCATTCTCTTCATTCTATTTTTTAATCCCTCAATTTCTTAATTAGGGAATAATTATTTTTTGTGCCAGTGGAAGCTTCAAAAAAGTACAGCAGTGGCTTAGAGGAGATGAAGAAAACATTGTAAACACTTTTCATAGAAGGTCTGGCTGCTGTTGAACTGGAAGCTTTCGTTGCTTGATGGTGTAAGGAGAGCACCTCCTCACCTGTGGAGGCCAAAAATGACGGACTCGTCTCCTGCTAATGGGGAAGGGAAGGACCCTGAAATTGAGCTCTTTGTAAAGGTAGGTGAAGCCTCAGACTAGCTCCCTCTTGGTGGCTGGGCTTCTATTTAATGCACAGAATGTTCCTGCTACTTGGCTGGGCCGACTTGAACGGACTGGGATGTGCCTGCATTTCCATTTTGCGCTTTTGCTGATACTAGGATTCATTTCATGCCCTTGTCTGCTCCCTGCTCCCTGCCGTCTGCCCTCATCTTTGTTGTCTACAGTGTCATGTTCTCACTCTGCCAGGCATGGCACACAGAACTGTACTTTCCTCTTCGCATTGTGCAGTGGATAGAGGGTCACATCCCAGAAGCCTTCAACAGCACACAGATCTGCCTGTGGAAGTATGATATAGGAAAGCTGCCTCTCTTGCATTCATATCGGCAGTCTAGCACCTTTCAGGGTAAACTTTAAAAAGCAGCCCAGATTTGTTCCCCAGAAATTGGTTCTTACCTGTACCTGTGAACCAGCTTGATGGCGCTTCTTGAATCTCAGGTCTGATTACTGCATGCTCGAAAAGTGGCATTTGAATGTGTGATGAGACTCACTGAAGAGGGGAAGTGCATGCTTCCTTGGTAGCAGGGTATCTTGGCTGTCCTGTTCACACATGGGAGCCATCACTCATGGTTGCACTCATTAAGTGATGAAACCTGCAAGCAGCCAGTCAGGTGTAGATTAACAGATTTTGATCTCACTTTTCCAATAAAATGTCTAGGTGACTTAAATGCCAGATGTATAATAAAACAACAATGACAGGAAGAACAAACATGTGCTCATCCAGAATACAGGGAAGGTGTGTAAGCTTCTATTCTCTTCTTGGCATAAATCTGTGAAGGCAGGAAAATGGAAAGCTGCACAGCGCTAAGGGCCGTCTGTCTGGAAGCACCTCCAGGTTTGTTTGTCCTCTGGATGGTTCCGAACTATTTCCTCCAGGCTCACCGTGACTCCTTTGTGGAAAAGGAATTCCTTGTGCCTTAAAGAGGCCCACAGCACTGTGACACACAGAACCACCTCGCCTTACCTCCATTCTCCTGCTCCTTCCCCACATTTGTTCCAGCCCTGGAACATGGGAAATACACGCATAATGCCTCTGATCATATGTCTAATCATATCGTAGCATCTGGCACCTGAAGCAGGCTGACTCACCTTCAGGCTGGTCTGGTGTTAAATCATCCCCTTTGTTAGCAGATATGGAAGCAGTGACCAGGGGAGGTCCGAAATGCAGCTTCTTTTGTATTTTGTGGTGTGTTTGTCTGGGGAGGCAGTCATTCATGTGGATCTCCATTTGCAGTCAGAAATTGTGCAGCTGAGACCCAGAGATTTACCGTATCTAAAGAAAAAGATAAGATACAAGGAGTGCACATGTTGAGTACTAAGTCGAAGTACAAAAGGAACTGTCAAGAGGTAACTCAAGGATGCACCCATATCTCGCATAACAAGGCAAGCTTCAGGATCAGGGCACAGAGAAACAGGCGTGACCTTCTCTTATTAGACATCCAAGTGCAGGAGGTACTTTTTGCCTAGGTTTGATTTTACTAGAATAATTCGGGATACGCACACGAAGAATCTGTACTAAAATAAGGAAGACTTTATCATGGAAAGAAGTAAGCAGATGTAGCCATGTGATTTACCTTTGATTTTAGTGCAAACTTATAGGCCTGCCCCCTCCTTCCATTCCACATGCATCTCTAGACCATTGAGACATTGTTTTATTGATATTCCATCTATCCATCATTCTCTGTAGACATGAGGCTGACTTTCCTTTGTCCTGCAAATGAACGCAGCATGCCAAGAGTAGTGCTTGTAATGGGAAAACACACAATGAATAGCCATTCTGCTTCATCATTCCCTTGGGTGAATGTGAGTATGGGGAACTCATAGATGCTCCCAGAAGAATGCTTCTAGTTCTTCCATCAAGAAGGAGCCTTTTGCCAAGAAGTCACTAAGGCAAGCAACAATGGACCAATAGCCACAGCAGCCTGCAATAAGCCCAGATCCCCCTAGTCAGATAGGCTGGCATGTGAGGCAGTGCAGGGAGGGTCTTCCTACTGGAAAAAAACGGAATTCGGCACCTCCACACCTCATTCTCCTTTGGATGCCTACCGACAATAATTGCTTCAGTGTCAACATGTGTGGCAGAGCAGGCAACAAGGAAGCAATTAAGAAACAATTCACAGTGCTTGCTGAAAGGAGTGCCTGTTCAACAAGTGAGACAGCAGAGAGACAGAAGGGGAACCACGGTCATCTCTGAGCCATCCAGCGAGCCTAGGATGGGGCGCTATATATAGAGCTGTGGGAGAGCACAGGGTTCACATGCACTTGGCCACCGTCTTCCGCACCCATCTGAGGTGGTGCCATGCCAGGAGACATGTGGGGTGGGCCACAGTCACACTTAGTCAGCCCATACTGGGGCAAAGAAATTTGGAAGGTGAGTCACACTTTGAGGCACGGATTCCCTCTTGCTTCCCTGAGAGAAGCATTTTGACTTTGTGTCTGTACATGGACTAGGGAAGAAAAAGCTTTTGTTGTATTTTGTGTCTGGGGTCCTGAGGTGGGCTACTTGTAAGGATTTTGAGAAAACCTTGGGATGATGCTCTTCCAGTATTGGCAATTTATTCACAGTGCTACCGTTTTAGTGCCAAGTACTTTTCCAGTAGAATTATCATCACCAGTGGCCCCCTGTGTGTCGCCTGCCGCCATAATCTCATGCATCCCCATTCAGAAGTGAACTCCACTGAGTTCACTGGGGCTTCTTTCTGGAGAGCTATGGAAGTTGGTGACCTGTGGTCCACAAGCATGGTCCAGAGTGGTGCATCCCGAAACCCAAGAGAAAGCTTTCTTGTGTGGACTTCCTCGACCACAGTGCTGAGCCTGGCTGCAGTGTTGTCGGTCTTCAGAGGGGTGGGGAAGGAAGAGGGGGCAAGCACTCCTCCCTCACCTTTGGGTGCAATGGGAATAGCTAATTGGCACTATTGATTTGCTGTTATAATTTTTGCTGGGGGCTAAAAGATGCCAGGGAGTGTTGGACTGCAACTAAGTGCAGCTCCTCTTTTCTCTGCTCTCGATGCTGTCCATTTCTGGCTGGTATGTCTGAGTTCACCACCACCCCTGCCACCATCATATTTTCTGTACTGCCCAATAACAGAAGCTCTCTGGGTGGTTTACAACAGTTCATAAATACAGTAAAAGCTTTCAAAAATACAAAAATGTAAAAACAAAAACAGCTAAAACAATATATAATGGAGAGTGGACCCACAAAACACCTGGGATGGGTAGTCCCTCAAGAGCCTTAATATCCTTGTATGCCTGTAACTGTCTCAGCATAAAGAGCTATTTTAACCTGACAGCTAAAAGCTGACCAAGTAGATACTGGGCAGGCCTCAGATAGCAGATTAGTCCATAGCTGTGAGGTGGCGGCGGGGGGGGGGGGGCGGACAGCACTATTAAGAAAGCCATCTTCTTGTTGCTTCCCTTCAAGCTTCCCTTGGAAATGACTCTTGGAGGAAGGTCTTGGGTATTGATTGTCCAGGTAGATTGTTGTGGGAAGAAGATGCCCTCAAGAATTATTTAAAAGGGAAAGGAATGGAGGACTAAAACATAAGAGAAAGGGAAGGACAAGGAACAAGGTAAGGGGGCTAAACAATATAGCAGAACACCACCCCCAGTTCCCAAGTTGCTGCAGAATCTTTGGCATATCACCCTGGCAGGAATAAGAGTTGCTAAGCTTAGCCGACGTTACTTAGGTGAGTCTCCCGAAAGTCGCAGTCCAAAAAAGCTGCTCCACAAAGCACCTTTGGTCTGTCCCAAGTTCAGGGGGAAACAAAAGCCCACCATCATCCTTCTTGCTTTAACCTCAGTCCTAGCAATGGGCTGCCAGCTAGCAGTCAGTCCTAGGCCTGCCTGCCATCTCTCGGGGCATTTCCTGCCTAGGTTCCTATCCAGCTGCAAGCAAGTAACCAATAAAATGCCATAAGAGCAAACCATTCCCTCCTCCTGCTGAGCCCAGGGAAAACAGCAGCTCTTCACCCAACCCTCCCCACCGGGGACTAATTCTGACAGGGCAGGCATTGCCAGGCAGCAGCGACAACAAATCTGAAAGCCCAACCATCTGTTTGAGTTGAGTTTCTATTTGGACCTTCCTAGTCGATCAGGTTGAGAGTCTGTGACAGACCCGAAGGCACCCAGTGAACTGCATGGCCCAGTGGAGACTAAAACTTGGATCTCCTGAAACCCAGGCCAAGGCTTTAGCCAGTATGCCACAGTGGCTGCTCTACCACAAGAAGTAGCAGTCTGCCTGGATCAAGCAGGTGGGCAGCCACACAGAACTGAGGAGACACTCCACTCACCACTGCTGCCGTCCTCTGGGCATCTCCTGTGGGCTGCACAGAAATGGGCTTGTGTGTTTACCTGTTGGATGGTAGTCTGTGGAGGGCAAAAGCGGGCAGGCAAGAGGCGAGAACCCAGTCAGTCAGTGCAAGGTCTCTGGATCTGAATGCACAGCATGGAGCAGGTGCTTCTGAGGAAAAGGGCAAGAGAGGTGCCACTCTGCACCCTTCTGTGGCCCTTGCTTCAGTGTCTCTCCCCTGCTGGCCTGCCCCTTCTCAGCAGGGTGTTGCAGTGCAATTTGGCCTCTGAGGGCTATTATATTTTGTGGGGCCAGATGATGATCCTTTGCAGCAGGGGCGAGGAACTCCTGGCCCACCAGCTTCCTTGCCCAGACTCCATGGAAGTCCAACCTCTCCCAGAGGATGTGCCAGACCTCCCTTGCTTCTCCCAAGGTGAGGTACCTTGAAGCAATGGTTTCTGGAAGCTCTGCCTCCTTTTGACTTTCTCACTCTGCTTGGTTGCTGGAAGCAGGAGACTGGTTTCGTTGATGTGCTTCAGCCAAGAGGGGTTCTGTGCTCTTCTGCACTGGATGCATGCAAGAAACATTCAGACCATTGGGATGGTCTGGTTGGGATGGTGTAACTGGCACCCTGCATTGCCAGGGGGTTGGACTCAATGGCCATATTGGTCCCTTTGGATCTGTGAATTCTCCCCTTCACGTCTCTTGCTTGATCACTTGTGTCAGATTCTCTGCCCCCACATCTCCAGTTACAGGCATGGCTTCTGGTGCTGGCTGTGGAGGGCAGAGTGGCTTGCTTGTGCTCTTTCGGCACGTCTATTCTGAGGCCAGGCCGGTCTGCAGCTCCTTCCCATCCCCATGTTCTAAGAGTGGGGCAGGAGGCCCCAGAGCTGGCACTGCCCTGGGCGTTGTCGACTCCTGGGCGGAAGTGTCTCTGCTGCTGCTGGCTACTCGTCCAGGAGGCCGAGGGACAATGACACTCGCTCTAAAATTAGGGCTGAGCAAAGTGCTCTTCTAAGGGTGTTTCAAGTGGAAGGGGTGGAGGCAGCAAGCTCTCAGAGAAGAAAGGTTTTCACCATGTGACTTTCTTAATTGCTGCTGCTTTCATGGTGCCAGTCAACTGATAAAGCACCATTTTTCCTCTCAGGAGGGGGAAAGCAGAGAATGAGCTGGAAATAAAGGCAGATGCTGTGAGTTAAAAGCAAATGAAAAGAACAGAGTCCCTAAATGTTGGAGTGAGGAGAAATTGGCCAGGTACTTCAGAGACTGGCTCCCTGCTGCTGCCTTTAAGAGAGGTAAACAACACAGAAGTTTGTCAGCTATTTATTATGTTTTGTGTGTTGACTGTAATTGAAATCATGCTTCTCTTGGAGACGCAATGGCTTTTTCCATAAACTTTACATAGGGTACATTTAGCTTTCCACATGTGGCATCGGCAAGTGACAGTTTAAGATGCCATGGAAACAAAATTGCCACTATTATAATGGTACAGCATTCTGGTCCATGGCTAACTAAAACAAATGTCAGGAATACTGTTCCTAACATTTGGCCTTTTGATTGAACAGAAGAGGTGTCGAGGCACCACAACCTGTGACACGCCATGCAGTCCAGAAAAGTTTTGTGGCCGCTCAGCAGGGCCTGCCTGGCCTATGTAAGGAAGGAGGGATGAGGCCAGGCACCTGTGAGACCCCAAACATGGGCTGGAGTGGCACAGGTGATGTGCAGACTGGACCAAACAATGATCATTTTATTAAGCAGAGACCATGAACACCTTTTCTTAATCTTTCTCTCCCCACAAGGAGAGCAATGGAATACTGCCATCACTGGCACTTCCT
This sequence comes from Varanus salvator macromaculatus, assembly GCA_023646645.1. NCBI lineage: Eukaryota > Metazoa > Chordata > Lepidosauria > Squamata > Varanidae > Varanus > Varanus salvator. The sequence continues at coordinate 17,224,291 of JAIXND010000798.1, read as the reverse complement.
CTCCTTGTCTCGGAGGGCTGTGTGCTGAATCTGCAGATGGCCACTGGCTCCTCTTTGCCACCCCCACGGCCGACTCAGAAGTTCTGCTTTTTCACCACCCTCCGTAATCCAGTGCAGCTTTACACTTGGTTGGTAGAGTATGCTCAACATACGGCCCTGTAACTTTATTAATAACTCAGAGGGATGGCATAAGGGAGCATGTAGTGACAAGCAGCTGCGAGAAGCCCAGAAGAAACACTTGGCTACAATAACATCTGTTATATATATATACATATAGCATATAAAGAAGGATAGCTAAAAAGCACTATGCCCCATTTGCCACCTGCACCAACTGGTTTTCCATGGCACACAAAGTTATTGTGGGTGACAAGACACAGTGGCTTGTCATGTTACATGAACCTGGACAGTTTTCTGGAGGCAGCTTATACATGGGTAAAGTGCCACCCTACCAAGTCAGGGCTTGCTTTAGGTTTTTTCCACCTATGATGGGTGGACATGTTGTCTGAACCTGGGCAAACATCCACATCATGGGTGAAGGGATGTGGCGTGTGAGCCATTTGGCAAGAGCAGCAAGCCCCCTTTGCTGGCTTGCCAAGCTTGTGTGGGTCACTGTCAGTGCGAGCCACTGCACAGGTGCCCAAATGGCAGAGTGGAGCCACCATTATTGGCTCCCTGCTGCAACTGTGAGTCCTTTTGCACCTTCTGCAGCCTTCCTCCTTGTTTTAATCATTTTTTCCTCCTGCAGGGATAATTTTTCACTGTCTTCAATTTGACAGTGCTTGCACACATTCTCATTGGTCCCAAATTGCATGCCTCGCCTGGGCAATGTCTTGAGGAGGTTTTTGCTCAAGAGTGCAGACACACCTCATGTGTTTTGGCTGAGAGAGTGCCAAGAGCTTTATTTCTGACTTGGGCTTCTCCTGACAGTTGTCAAAAAGTAAGCTGCTAAGAGAAACCAAAGCCATGTTTACCCATAAGGGGGAGGGGGCAAGTAGACTACACCCTTCATGTTGAGATCTTAGCTGTCAAAACTCCCATTTTTCTTAAAAGCTGCTTTAAAAAAACCTCTCTTTGTTTATCCATACTTTTGACAGGGACATCTGTAGTAGTGCCTGCTGTGAAATGGTCCAGGCGATGCTTGCTATTTTGGATCCATGGAAGTATGCAAGTGTACACTTGTGTGAGTTCACCTAAAATAAGTTGCACATGGGGTGCAGAAAGGCGGGGTGCCAAACTGATGGTAGTTTCCAATGTTTTGCTTGGCACCTTGGAGGGACCATCATCAACAGTTAAATGAAATTGTAAATAGTTATCTCCCAAACGAAAGGAGAAAATTTGGGGAAAGTATGGGGAAAAGCTGTGGCAAGTACAAAAAGGCTTTTCTCATAAGCACTTTCTGTCTACTGGTTCAAATGCAGAAGAAGAATTCACAAAGGCTGCATACAGTCTACTCAGACTTTTATGAATCAGATAGGAAAGCACATAACATGAATAGGTTGTGGTCCTTCCTCATTGAAAAGCAACTTGTTCACTGGCAAACATTTTATGTATTCTGCCCAAGATTTCAGTTTGTTCACCAAAGTCACTTGAAATGATCTCCAAGAGACTAATTCACCTGTCATTCTTAGGGTCTGGATGTTTGTCCCCATTTTAATGCAGTGAAACATTTACACTGGACCCCCACCCTGCAAGGCTGATTCCAGATCAGATGAAATGATTAATGAATGAAAAGAACTTTTCCAATGCTGGGATCTCCAGACAAGATTACATTTAAGTAATTTTGGTGCTTTTCTGGATACCAAGTTGTATGGTAAATGCTTAATCTCCAGAAATGAAACTAGCAGCCATTTAGGAATATTCATACAAAAGGAATTTGCCCAAACAAGTGTGGATCCTTGGAAAATATTTTCAAAGTGTTATTGCCATAATGAACCAGGGTTTGGAATTCATATTTAAGTATAGAATAGTGTAACCCTGAATTGATCAAATTCCAAAACTTAACCTTGTCGTTTTGTCTTGCAATGAAACACAGCTTTATTCACCTTTGCCGGATAGACTCAGCTTTTTTTATTTTCATTGGAGACTGACAAGAAGAATTAGAGAAAAGCTATGGGTAAAGCCTTTTTCATTCTTTTTTCAAGCTCCTGCATTCCCTGTCAAATCAGTTGGACAGAGGGCAGGCACAGGGTCTGATTGTACTGTAGTTGTTACCTAACATCATGGCATCTCCAGTTCATGGCAACTCTAGAATGAAAGCCCTTCAGGATGTCCTGTCTGTGACAGCACTGCTCAGCTCTTGCTAATTCAAGGCTGAGGCTTGACTTCAAGATTATAGACTCAGTTCATCTCTTATGGATCTTCCTATTCTTCTGCCTTGACTTTCCCTAGCACTATGAATCTTGTCATATGCTATGCCCAAAGTTTGACAGCCAAATATTGAACAGACAGGGACAGAAAATGCATCATTGTCTGGGAAAGCATTCTGTTTCTCCATCTTCATTCCATGATTCAGGTTTCATATCAGGGCAATAAAGTGCTGAGGCACACTCATTTCTTTCAGGATCATCCATAGCTTCTTGTGCTGCACACAGTCAAAGACTTTGCTGTAGACTATAAAGCATAGACTAATTTTCTTTTGAAATTCTTTTGTGCACTTCAGTAGGCATCCTATATTTGCAGTATGATCTTGAATGCCTCTTTCTTTCCAGAATCCAGCTTGAACATCTGGCATTTCTTGCTCCATATAGGGCAATATTCTTTGTTGCAAACTTGAGCATCACTTTGCTTGCATGGAACGGTAATGCAATGGTCCTATGGTTGCTACATTCTTTCACATCTCCTTGCATATCAAATGTTTCCAGTCTGTGTGCCATGGCTTTGTCTGCCATGTTCTGGTTAGGATTTGGATTCTGTAGTTCAGAATTTTTCTGTTAGTATTCCAACTGCTCTGAGCGCTTTATTCCTCCCAAGCACTTTCAGAGCACCTTTCTTGTCATTTTCTAATATCGCAGCTGCTTCCTTATAAGATTCCTCTTCAAAGGAGTCTGTATAGTTCTTCTGAATAGTGTTTCTACCTTCTCTTTATTTTATCCTGGTTAGATAGTAACCCTGCATTCCTAATCTAAGTTTGGATTTCCCTTGGATTTCCTGGCTCTTCTAGAAGAGGTATCTTGTTTTAACTCTTTTGTTGTTCTCTTTATTTCTTTGCAGTAGTCATTGTTATAGTTCTTTTTGTCTCTATGTGATAGTCACTGAAAAGTTTCATTCAGGAGTCTGACCTGATTTCTGTCAATGTTTACTTTTGCATCTTGCCTGTTCTGTGTTTCTTCTGCCACACATCTAGGCTTTTTCTTTCTTTTTGCTACAGGAATTATCTTTTGTCATTCTTCCTCAATGATATCTCTGGTTTCAGTTGATAATTCTTCTGAAATATAGTCAACTGAGTCTCACATATTGGCACATGTTCCTTAAAAAAGGTAGGATCTGCTGTGCAAATCTCATTTGGTCAATGCCCATGGATGTTATCTACTGCACCTTGACAACAGTCTTACCAGGATGTTAGCCAGGTAAGACTCCACATTTTGTGCAACAGAAAATGCTTGTTGCATGCCTGAAAAAGACAATAAAATTACAAGGGCAGTTGTGTACAATTCTGCCACCCTGCGTGTGTGCAGATGTGCACGTATTTAAAGGGTAATAGTTATGGTCACTTCAAAGCACTACTGAGGCATCAGTGGAGAGGCTGGCACTGCTGGCTGTGCAGGCAAGGTCACGAGAACACCAAGAGATTTGGGACCTCTTGCCAAGTGGCTTGCTCACCACTTCCCACAACCCACAATGGAATTGGTCTCCTGAGTTTGGATGAAAAGACAACTCTGTGAGTTTAGCAATCTCTAGAGCAAACTACATTATAGGAAATGGTCTGACTTCAGATGACACAGCAGAGCTCCATGGCTACCCACCCACCATGGTTTGCCATGCCATGCAAACCCAGCCATTGCTTTTTTGCTAAAGCTACTGTGGTTTTTCTCTGTAATTTTTATTGAGATCGATCCATATTTCTTTTCTGCTGCTGCAATTTTGGTTTTTAAAATGTGGTTTGCATTGGCATGTATTGTACGCTGATATACTTATCTATTTATGCATGTATGTAAGCTGCCTTGGGTATTTACTGGAAAGACACAGTATAAATCAAATAAGGCTCTACCAGTCAGAGGGGCTGGGAGAGAAAAGTAGAGTGATGGAAGAGTGATGAAAGAGATCCAGCAGCTGTGCGTTTTCTTAAGGATTTGGGCTATTAAATATATTAACGTTTAGCTTTGGGAGTAACCGCCAATTCTGCTGGGAGAAATTCTATGGTGAGGCAGAATGCATTTGAAAATCCCATTTGGAAGCCATTCAGTAGCTCTTTGCTCCTGTCAATCCATTTTTTTCTGTTCTGTGTCTGATGTACAATGAGAATTAAAGTAATATGAAGGGATGGATATTTAAGACTGAACCAAAGAACATAGAAACATAGAAACAGAGTGAGTCAGAAGGGGTCTCCCAGGCCATGTAGTCTGACCCTCGGCTCCAGCTGGCTCCGCTCATGACATGCCCACCATGTGCATGTCCAGCCCATCTTTGAACACCCTCACCGATGGGGCGTCAACCACCTCCCGTGGAAGCCCATTCCACGCCCTCAGGGTCCTGACTGTCAGGAAGTGCTTCCTGGCATCTAAATGGAACCTTGGCTCCCTGAGCTTTGCTCTGTTGGAGCACGTCCTGCCTTCCTGTGCAGGGGAGAACAGGTCTCTTCCCATCTCCGTGTGACATCCCCTCACATACGTGTATGTCGCCAACAGATCCCCCTCTGAGTCTCCTCTTCTCCAGGCTGAAGAGACTCAGTTCCCTCAGTCTTGCCTCATACCCCATCCCCTGCAAACCAGCCACCAACCTTGTGGCCCTATGCTGCACTGACTCTAATCTGGCTATATCCTTCCTGTAATGAGGGGCCCAAAACTGAGCACAATACTCCAGTTACGGGCAGACCAGAGTCGTATAGGGTGGTGGTAATACCTCTCTTGATCTAGAAGTCACACTTCTGGCTATGCAACCAAGGGTGGCGTTCACCCTCTGGACCACCACATCACTCTGTTCACTCATGTTTAGCCTGCAGTCAACCAGCACCCTGAGGTCCCTTTCACAAGTGCTGCTCTCCAGCCACTTGTCCCATAACCTGTACGTATGACATCTATTCCTCTGCCCCAAGTGCAAGACCTTGCACTTATCCACATTGAACGCCATCCTGTTGTCTCCTGCCCACTTCCATAGTCTGTCCAGATCCTTTTGGATCTGGAGTACCTGCTCCTCAGTTGTGGCCACTGCCCCAGTTTTAGTATCATCTATGAATTTGATCAGCAGACTGTTCACCCCTTCTTCCATGTCATTGATGAAAAGATTAAACAGGATCGGCCCCAGGACAGAGCCCTGGGGGACCCCGCTTGTCACTGGTTGCCATCCTGATGATTCTCCACTAATGGTTACCCTCTGCTTTCGGTCAGTCAACCATGCCCTAATCCACCGGACAGTGCTTTGGTCTATCCCAAAACTCCTCAGTTTCTCCACCAGGATATCATGGGGCACTTTGTCAAAGGCGTTGCTGAAATCCAGGTAAACCACATCCGCTGCATCCCCTCCGTCTAGCCACCTCGAAACCTTGTTGTAGAATTCCACGAGGTTTGTCTGGCAGGACCTGTTATTGCAGAAACTGTGTTGTGTGGCTGCCAGCCTCCCTTTCCTATCTAGCCTCACTAGATCTCTCTCTATTATGAGCCTTTCCATTGTTTTTCCTACAATGGACCTAAGGCTAACTGGTCTGTAATTCCCCATGTCCCTTCTACTGTCCTTTTGGAAAATTGGGACCACTGACGCCACCCTCCAGCCCTCTGGAACTTCACCCGTTCTCCTCTGAGTCATCCTCTGAGCAGCTGGTTTGCTACCGTGTGTAGAGAGAGCTGGACTAGATGGACCTTTGGTCTGACCCAGCAGGGCTTTTCTTATGTTCTTATCCCTTCCTCTGGAACTTCACCCGTTCTCCATGAGGCCCCAAAAATGGAGGCCAACGGGCAGGAAAGATCCCCTGCCAACTCTTGAAGTACTCTTGGGGGTACCCCATCAGGGTCTGGTGCCTTTGTAATGTCCAATGCCCTGAGGAGCCCCTTGACTTCTAGGGGGTGACTCTAATCTGTACCCCTAAGTCCCCGGCCTCATCTAAACTCCTATGCAGATCTCTCCCATCCTGCTTTGGGGAAAACGCAGAGGCAAAATAGTCATTTAGCATCTGTGCCTGTTCCCTCATATCAGTCACTGGATCTCCTTCCTCCTTATTTAGTGGTCCCACCACTTGTCTCCCCTTCCTCTTCCTATTTACATGTTGAAAGAAGCCCTTTTTGTTGCTCTTGGTATTCTTGGCAAGTCTCAGCTCGTAATCAGCCCTAGCCTTGCAAAGAATCCTTCTGCAATGGGCCTCCTCCTCCCGGTATACCCTTTTGTCTTTTTGCCCCAGTACCCATTTCCTAAGGAGGTTCCTCTTTCATCTAATCCCTCTAACCACCTCCTTTCGCATCCATGGTGGTGCTCTCCAGCCAAAGGTGCATCATTCCCAGCATTCTGTTCCCACTGAGGTCAACCAGATGCCCATGGGAAGCCCACGGCATAGCAGTGCTGGGGCTGTGCCAGGTACTGCAAAACCAGGGCTCCACCCTCTGGACAACTCACCCCCCCCATATATTTGCATATACTAATTTACAGACGCGCTCTGTGTTTGTGTGTTTAAAGGACCCTTTCACCCAAAGGCACCCCTACTAATAAAAAGGTATGTACAAATAGGGGAAGGAAGGGCATTTGATTTCTGAGAAAAGAAAGCAGGAAGAAAGACTCGTGGTGGGAAGGAGCAGCAAGAGATGATGCACATGCAGGGGCATCAGGTGCAACAGAGCCTCTGTACCTTTATTTCAGCATGTGCCCATGAGCTGCAGGGTGGCAGGAAAAGTGACTTCCCAGAGATACCAGGCTCCAAAAGAAAGATCTGGGGCTCCAACCCTAGCGGATCACTCCACTTCCACCTCTGAAAAGCATGTTGCTGCTCATGTTCTGCAGCAATGGTGCTTATTTCATCCCTCTGCCAATTTGTCTAATCCCCCAACCTGCTGGACATCCGTTTATCCTGTGGTAATAAATGCCACAGTTTGACTATGCACTGCATGAAGGGGTACTGTACATCCATGGATCTAAAGCAGCACTTTCCAGCCTTTTCTATGCCCTGCATCCTTAAAAATGTTTGAGCTCCCTGCAAAAGTAATATCAGATTTGAAGATGAAGTCAAATGTCTAATTTTTGAACCTCATACTGTGCTGTGAGTTAACAAATTGAACTAAAAAACCTCAGTGCATAAAATTCAAATATAAACTGAACAATTAGAAAAAAACTGTCAATAGTAAAATCAATCCCAATTGTGAGCATAAAATTCAATTACATCTTTGTTCCAGCTTCTCATTCATGATTTTGTCAAAACATGGCACTTCCTTGCAGATTGCAATCTACAGGTCTGCCAGTGGATTCACGCAATTTCTAGTTTTTATCTTGATTGACAAGAGAACTGAATCCAAATGCAAACAAAATAATAACAATTTTATTATTGGGATAATTTTTGGTGAAAAACATTCAAATGCAGCCTTTCTCTTTGTCACACCCCTTGAAATACCATCTCTCACCCCAGGCTGGGATCCCCTGCTCTAAAGGCTTCCACAAATTGGGAAATGTTGCCTACTCCTGTTCCACATGGCCACACGCACCTGCCATCTTCTTCCTATAATTACCTCTGGCTACCTCCAGCTTTTCCTTCTGTATGTTTGCACACACATGCATGATGCTCTCCCACAAAGAATTTGCCATTTGAATGCTTCCAAAATGAATTGTGAGTCCTTGTGTCACAGTGCGGTGATGACAGCCAGGCTCCAGTAAATGTTGCAGAGAAGTGTGTGTGACTAAGTAAATTGTAGAAGCCCTTCCAGAACGGTAAAGGTCATGGGGATCATTTGATGTTGCATCCCAAAATATCCTGGAGGGGCTTTCCAGAAGGTCAGCAGTAATGTCAGAATTAGGGCAGAGGCATTTGGCTGGTGGAGTGCACAGAGGCAAAGGTTTCCTTTGCCATCTGGCAAGACATGATTGGAAGTCCGCTGTTAAGAAGGGGACAAGCCCAGGCAGGCTGCAGTGGCTTTCCCACCCACCCCTCAGTTCCTCCCTCTGCTTCTCCTTCTTCTCCATTATTCTTTTGTGAAGGACAAAGGACAAGCTGTCATTTTTTTCTTTTCTTCTTCCCCCCACCCCCGCCCTTAACTCTCCGCTAGTTTGCACTTTTGCATAGCTAACCATGTGCAAAAAAAGCTCTTCTGTTTTAAAAGGCCTGCTCCTCTGGACATCATGTGTTGAATCATGGTGGGCATGTCGTGAGCAGAGCCGGCTGGAGCTGAGGGTCAGACTACATGGCCCAGGAGACCCCTTCTGACTCAGTCTGTTTCTCTGTTTCTATGAATCCCTGTATACAACCAGCCATGAACAAGTAGCATGCAAGATTATGAAATTGCAGAGAACTATGAAAGGAAGACAGGCCCCGTCTATAGTCCGAACCAGAAGGTCTGCATGATTTAGAGGATGGGGGCTCCAGATCCCTGAGAATTTATACTGTATTTATATATACCCCAGCACTGTATTTGCAAAGGGAAATGAAAATTTATCAGCAGGCCTTTCTTTATAGGTTAAAGCGCTGGGGTGCTCTGGATTTTCAGTTAGCAAAAATGCATTGCCTTGAGAAAACAGGAAGCAGCTTTTTACTGTGTTTCAGAGTTATACTGTTGGGCTGTCTATAACATCACTGGCAGCACATCACAATAATAAAACAGCCTGCCTCACAACCTATGGGCCACACAGCTGGCTTTTTAGGTTGCAGATGAGGTGCCTGTGGGCTCAGTTTTCCCCACAGACCATTTTCTCTGGGAATTAGTGAGGCTCTCTGTCCTTCCAACATTTTCTTTCTTAAGGCTGCTTTTAAATTGTTATGTTTTCCCTCAGAGGTTTCCATGTAACCAAGAAAAGTGCCACCCTCCAGCATCGTCTTTATTTGAGTACAAAGAGTGGTTTTCTGTTTTGAAGTTCAGAGCCCTCCCCTGCCTTGCAAGTACAGCAGTTACTTTTCTGGAGAAAGTTACTCATAACAGCCATATTTTGCATGGGCAAACCACTGGTGGCAGCCATTTTATGAGCGTGCCCACGACACACTCTCAGAATTCCACATCTCCCCCGCCCCCACCTAAAAAGGTTGCTTCCCGCATGCTTGAGAGTAAGCCCCGCTGCATTCATTAAGACAGACCTGTTGGCAGGCATAGGGTTGTTTGAAAAATTAAGTGCTCTTTTTGGTTTCAGACAATTACTGAATGAACTTGCATATTAGTGTGTGGGAAGAGCTCGAATGCTGTGCGCTGCTGGTGCAGTGCTGTGAAGCATCTCCAAGTCTTTGGACCCAGAATACAACCTCTGCGGCTACTTCTACAAGCAGCTATTTGTCATTTTTATTCGCAATGTAAGGGTGAAAGGAAAATGACTGATATTTTGTGTTACACTGATAAAAAGGACAAGGCCAAACAAATTTCTAAAGAGACTGAAGTTTGGTCTCGGAGATGAAATATGACCAGAGCCAGAGTGGTTAGAGTCTTAGATTGGGACTATATAGGAGATCCGGGTTCAAGTCCCTGCTCAGCCTTGGAGTTCCCTGGGTAACATTGGGCCAGTCACAGCCCAACATACCTCACAGGACTGTTTTGGTGAGGATAAAATGGAGAGGAGGAAAAACTTGTAAGGTGCCTTGAATTCCTTGTAAGAGGAAGAAAGTTGATTTATAAACGTAGTGTAGTAGTAGTGGTGCAGGTAGTAGTAGTAATGTTGTCATCTTAAAAATGTGTGTGTGTGTCCATAATTCTTTGTTATTAAAAACAACTAATAATTACTTAGTGAATATCTCTGTAGGCCATCATTCACTTTTCTCTGTGTGCAGAATAAATGGTTATTTAGGAGTTTATCTGACCTTACCTGTATGTTGAAAGTGCGGCTGTAATTACTAAAGGTCAGTCTTTGACAGATTATTCCTATTGTTGTGAGTGTTTTTCTAGACTCCAGTTCTCTTTGTGATGGTCAACAGGCCTGTTTTCTCATCTGCTGCTGAATGGGCAGATTACCTCAAATACATGTGGATGAAAATCAGAAGAGGAAATGTATTTTCTGTGACTGTTACAATGACCCTTTGTTACAGGTTATTATGCAAGCTTACTGTGTTGGGTGTTTTAGTTGATAGCAGCTAAAACTAAACATTTGACATCTGAAATGGGAAGTGTTGTGCTATAGAAAGTTCTCACAGGCCTTAGGAGCCCTGGAAATAGGAGCTGCAGCATTTATATTAATCTCTATGTTCTTTCAGAGCATAGTCCCATGATTATTGCATGATCACTATTTTTGCCCTTTTTGTTTTCTCCTGTCGGCTGAGATACATAAAGAAACCCATTCACCCTCTTCTGCCCCATGCAAGGTCCTTTTGGGGTGAAGTGGGGGATGTTTTCTCTGATGCATGACCTCTCCAAAGCTTCTCCAGACATTCTGCTTGTTCACCAACAGTGTGACATTCAGTGTGACATCAATACAATCTCGAGAAGTATTTTCTGTGGGTCTTCAGGAAAGCTTTGCAGAGCCACCTGTTTGTGTTGGCTTTTTAAAATAAAATTGGGCTGCTGGTTTTATTTACAAACACCATTTTATTAAATGTTATTGTTTTGCATTATTTTATCTTGTAAGCCAGCATTTCAAGAGATGTATTAGCTTTTCACATGGTTTAGGAGGAAATACTGGCCATAATGTTTTTAAATTAGTATTATTTGTGAGTTAAACAACTTAAAAATGTAGGCTTCAATACTCACGTTCATTCTTCTGTGTTACATATTCCATGAAATAATTAAATTTCAACAATGACACTGTGTGATCCATTCCAACATACTGGCAACTTATTTGCCAAAACTTAGCAATGGAGATTCTGCGATGAAAACATATTCCCTGCTTGACTGGCTGACTGCTGTCGAATAGAGCATCCCACACTCCTTAAACGTTCTGTGTAAAGCTACACCAAATATGTGTGCAACCATTAACTCCCAAGTCTTATTTTAAGTTGTCAATATGGATGGCACCTCTTTAAATCTGCATTATAATATGCAAATACCTTTTGTGATGGTGATGATGATGGAGTTTCTGGTACTGATACACTGTTAGGTCAAAGGTATCAGAACATCTTGCCATGAAGGGCAAACTGCATCAAGCACAGGATTTCCATAGTCAGAACTTCTAATACTTAAGTTGAAAGTACTCACAGAGGCTTCTGGTTTTGAACACAGTAGTGTCATTGTGAAGGGAATGTAATGCTTCCTCACACATCATTTCTCCCATCTAACCCTTCTCAAGAAAAGCTGCTGATAGCCTGGAGAAAATAATACTTTCTACATCTGGTGTAATTTGAAGCAGCCGAAACAACAGCTGTAACTCAAGTACAAGCAAACTTGGGTGGATATCAGAACCTACTGAGTTCTGCTGGTGGTGTTGGTGGTGATGGAAGCACAGAAGACATTTTTTTTACCATCCAAGGAAGCATCCCATGTTGTTCAGCAACTACTAGGAAGACCCCAAAGAGGACAGGGCAACTTCTGAGGGTCAATTTGCCACTCACAAAGTTACCATGGGTGGCAACCTGCTACCAAAATTGTCCTCAAAATGTGTAGGTGGCAAAAAGTGGGCAAGAAAATGGGCAAGAAGCTTTGGATTGGTGTCTTCTGTAATTATTTAATACCACCTTCTAGAGGGAATTACCTACCGTATTTTTCGCTCTATAAGATGCGCCTGACCATAAGACTCACCTAGTTTTTAGAGGAGAAAAGCAAGAAAAAAAATATTCTGAATCAAATGGGCACATAATCACAGGCACATTCCCCATCACTTCCCCATGGGCTGTAGATCTGACAGACTTACTGCACACACATATTTGTTCTATAAGACACACAGACATTTCCCCTTACTTTTGAGGGGGGGAAAAAGTGAGTCTTATAGAGCAAAAAATACGGTATATCTTTAATCTGGGCTGGTTTTCTCTTAATTTTTACTATCTAGGGTTTTATCATCCACACAATATCTCCTACTGGGATTATTTCTTCCTTGATGAACTCTATCAATGTTTGCAAAATCAAATTGAAGAATTCAGATATAATACTCATGTTTGTCAAATACTTCATCATCTGACCACCTTCCTGAAAATTTGAATCATCTCTCATTTCTTCCTGTATTATCTCCCTTAATCTGCAGTTTTGAAACACCATTATCTCTATCTAATTTGTACTATTGTTTGCAGACACTGAGTTTATCCCTAGAACTGCATGTATGATGAATTTATTTATATTATAGAGGCCCAAAGATCACTAATTTATGGAAGTAAGTCTCCCATTTGTTCTCTCTCTCAAATACCCCTAATTTTAATGCTATTCAGTCTTTGTTTTCTACTGAATCCCACTACTGGTTTATCTTTTTTGCTTATTCTGAAGTTATGGACTTCAAGCCCAATTGGACCTACTTTTTTTATTGACCATTAGTCTTTGTCATTCTTTTATGCTTTAATTTTATCTAATTTATTTGTTTAAAAGTTTTAAGCTTGTTCTATTTGTACAAATCTCTGATCTAATTCCCTCAATTTACTTTCAAGCTCATTTATTGAATTCTGTATCATGTTCACTTGTGGCAACACAATTGTTCACAATTAGTGCTGATCTATAAATGACCACTCAGAAGCAAATCCCATTGCATTCAGTAGGATATAATCCCAGGAAAGCATGCTTGTGTCCTTGATTGCAACCCTTCCTGCCGTAAAGGGGGGGGGGAGGAGAAAAGTTCATAATTACTGTGTCTTTCTCTCCTTGAGAAATTGCAGAAATTGTACATGAAATTGCAGAAATTGTACATGAAATTGCAGTCTACATTTAAAATATTAGAAGTTTTAAAATGTAACAAATGGTAATAAATATGACTCATAAATATAACATCTAGTTCCCATTTCCCCCAATCCTGTCATGACAAGCTGCTTGACATGCTAACTAGAAAGAATAAAAAGCATGCCCACAACATAATGCAGGTGAAACATAAATATCACCTTCACCCATCCAGTCTCACTCTCCACACATACTTGGAGCAATTTCTCCCCTATTTGCCCAGACCCAGACAAGTTATGTGCAGTTTTGCTTGGTTTTTAATATTTTCTAAGGTAGTTTCCCACCTTTTTGATGAATGCTTTCTATGGCTGTTCAGTGATCAGAGCTGACTGAGATGATACCTGTTCAAAGTAACTAATCCAAAGAAAAAGGAAGAGCTATCTTTTTGTGTGTAAAAGTGAGCCATAATATTTTTGAATAACAAGTTTAGATATGATAGGTCTGAATGCATTTTGGTGCATAAAACGCAGACCCAACTACCCGTATTTTTTGCTCTATAAGACTCACTTTTCCCCCCCTCAAAAGTAAGGGGAAATGTCTGTGCGTCTTATAGAGTGAATATGTGTGTGCAGTAAGTCTGTCAGATGTGCAGCCCATGGGGAAGTGATGGGGAATGTGCTTGTGATTATGTGCCTATTTGATTCAGAATATTTTTTTTCTTGTTTTCCTCCTCTAAAAACTAGCTGCGTCTTATGGTCAGGTGTGTCTTATAGAGCGAAAAATACGGTAGCTTTTTCTTCAGAAAAAGAGAAAAGAAACCAAGAATTCTTATATCCATTCACATTTTATTTCACTGGAGGGCCATATACATTTACAATAAAAGCAGAGCTATCTTTCTGGAAATACTGAATGTTCTTACATACAAGTACACACAGATATTTGATTAAGGGTACAAATATCTGTGGACCTAGAAAAAAGAAACAAAATGATTTTCTGTTTCCTCCTCTGAGAGGAGTGCACCTTGAAGTTGCTTCGCATTGCAATCCTGTGCAGTCTCATCTGTGAGCAAGCCCCATTGAACTCACCAGCACATACTTATGCACGGTTCATCAGTGGATGGGCTGTGTGGTTAAGCAGGCATGGTCTCTTTTCCTTCTCCCTCTCTCTCCCTCCTGAAATTCTTGGAGGTTCCACAGAGGTAGATGTTCCTCTAGTGAACCCAACAATGGGTGAACTCAGCAACCCAGACCTTGACCCCTCCAAATGTCATGAGAACTCAGCCCTTGAAATCTGGCGAGATCTCAGGCTGGAAGCTAGCCCTCACATTTCATGAGATTCCAGATGTTTCTCATTGTAGTTCAGGTGCAAAGAGGAAACTGAAGGGAAGAATGTAACAAAAGGCAGGGAAATGGGGTGGAAGGTGGATGCTGAGGGATCTGGGCCCCAAAACAAAGACTGAGGGCTGCAGTCCTAATGGCCCTGCTATTCCCCCTCTAATTTCAGCAATTCTGTTTAACAAAGATATGAATCTTACACGTATACAGGACTCAGGGTGGGAAACGTGGGAAACACAGTTCAGCTCCTGATGGCGTCCCCATGCTTTATTCTTCTCGCTTACCTGTGTGGCATGCTGTGGTTTTACATTCCCCCTGCAGGAAAGGAGTAGGAGTTGCATGTGAGCATTTGTGTCTAGAGGTGCAGTGCCTGTAGGAGCTCTGTAGAGAAGCACTAGCAACATGTTCCTTTCCTGGGTGTCCTGAAGGCAAGCTATTGAATGTGCAGTGTTTTCTTTTTGCGTCAAGTTCTCCTTCTCCTTAGTTTGCACCACTAAATTTCACCTTGGTGTTTTCTAAGTTTTCATGACATTGGGCCAGCAGAGTATACTCCCTTGCTGCACACTCTGTTGTGTGAATTGTGGTCTCCCTGTTGAGATGTTCCCATTTTGCTGGTGCTGTGGGTAGCTGGGGCAGTGTAGGTGGCAGCGTGTGCTGTCTTGTTATCGTTTCCTCTCCGCTGAGTTCAGTGTGGAACATTTCTTCATGCGCATGCTGCCACTGGAGATGTGGGGAGGTCCTGAAGGACTCCAGGGTTTAGCATGCTTGCGCTTCCCTGCCCTGCCCACCATGCATCCCGGTTCAGCCACTGTACCAGAGACGCTGGGCTGGTGATGCAGATATGGCCGTGAGGTTTTCCGGGAAAAGCCATGCTGACATATCTCCAGTGAGAGGAGCTGCTTCGACATAGTAGGCAGCTGGCAACCATATCCTGTAACCTTTCAGCCAGCATTTATTTGGTTTAAGAGTCTTCCCTTAGGCTAACCATAGCAACATTGATGTAAATCCTGCTGAAATCAGTGGAACTTGCTTGTAAGAACATAATTTGGGCAGTGGGGGCAGATTATATTCTTGTTTGATCATGAGCAAAGTGCTCGTACTCAGCCTTTGCAATAGCTGCAGATTCACCAGGCTTCTAACAGTGCAAGGCATGTCATGGAAATTCAATAAATAATTCAAGGTTGTCTCCTGTTACATTCCCAGGGTTTACTTTCAGCATCTGTGTGCTTTTAATTGCTGTTAGCCCAATATTGTGTTTAAAGCTATAGGCAATTGGCTGAGGTTCATCAACATTCGCAAGTGTTCACACATAACCAGATCATTGTCCCAAGTCCAGACATGCTAAGCATGCATCTGAATTGCATGAGTGTATGGGTCTCCTTTTTACCAGTCAAATGTGGGCTGGGTTGAAAAGCTGCTTTTTGGGAGACTAGGTTTTTGCATTATGCTGAAACATCTCTTTTCCTTACATTTCTTCTTGTACTGCTATTTTTTTGTTTTGTTTAGCCACAAAATTGTGCCTGACCCATCCCATGGACAACATTCCTCCAGGCTCTCCCGTCCTCCACCATCCTCCAGAGTCCACCCAAGCCCACACCCACTGCCCCAGTGACCCCATCTAGCCACATCAACCTTCTTGTTTTGCTGTCAATTTTTCCCAGCATTAGGGGCTTCTCCGGTGAGTCCTTCCTTCTCATTAGGTGGCCAAAGTATTTGAATTTCATCTTTGGTATCTGGCCTTCTAAAGAGCAGTCAGGGTTTATTTCCTTTAAGATTGATTGATTCGATTTCTTTTCAGTTCAAGGGATTCTCAGGAGTCTTCTCCAGCACCACAATTCAAACGTATAATTCTTTGGCACCCAGTTTTCCTTATGGTCCTACTCTCACACCATTCATTACAACTGGGAAAACCATAGCTTTGACAATACGAACTTTTGTCGGCAGGGTGATGTTTCTCTTTGCCTAGATTTGCCATAGCTTTCCACCCAAGGAGCAAGCAGTCTGTGGTGATCTTGGAGCCCAAGAAAATAAAGTCTGTCACTACCTCCATTTCTTCCCCATCTATTTGCCAGGAAATGATAGGACTGGATGCCATGATCTTAGTTTTCTTAATGTTGAGTTTCAAGCCAACTTTTGCGTTCTCCTCTTTTACCTGCATCAAGAGGCTCTTTAGATCCTCTTCACATTCTGTACTATTTTTATACTGCTATAAGAAATGCTAAATTGTTTTAACATGATATATATTATGCATACTTGCTTTTTAATCACCAGATAGCAGTGTTTACTTCCTATACCTCTTATAATGGTGAGTTCAAATTTTAAATAAACCACTTTGGGTCTTTTTGGCTGAATACCTTCTCCAAATCAATGTGAAACCTGGTGATACATTGATCACCAGTGTGATCAGTGTGGTGTAGTGGTTAAGAGCATGGGACTAGGACTCAGATGATCCGGGTTCAAGTCCCCGCTCAGCCATGGAGCCAACGGGTGACTTTGGGCCAGTCACAGACTCTCAGCCCAGCCTACCTCACAGGGTTGTTGTTGTGGGAATAAGATGGAGGAGGAGAATGATGTCAGCTGCCTTGAGCCCTTTGTAGGAAAAAGGCAGGATATAAATTGAGAAATAAATAAATAATAAATAAATAAATGCATATCAAAGCATGTTGTGCAAATGAACAGAGAGGTCTGCAGGTTGTTCTTTTGCAAAAGTGAGCTAAGTCACATTATCCAAGCATTTTTGTAAGTCACCCAGAGAGCTTTGACTAGGAGCAGTATATAACTGTAAAATAGCCGTTGTCATCGTCGTCGTCGTCGTCATCCCTGATGTTGCAGAGGCCGTAGGGGTGATGATGTTGCTAAGCACCTTGTAAAAATTGCTGTAGTTTTGTCCCTACTGCTGTGCTACACTTTTTCATATTGCAGTTGGGACACAAATTCCCACAGCTGATCATGACAGGGGTAACGTTCATAGGGCATGCCCCTCATGCTGGGTTGAGTGTGGCTTGTAATTGAAGCACGGGTTAATGTTGCAATGTGTGTTCCTGTGCTGTCTGATCTCAGGCGAAAGAGCAAACCATGGTGAATGATCACAGCTCCCAACCCAACACTAGACCTTGCATTTGATTATGTTCAATCACCTCCTTTGCGTCATGGCTTTTTCCAGCCCAGAATCTGCCGCTGTGCTGTAGATTAGCCATTAGTGGGTTGGCTCCCACACAGGTCTGCTAATGGGAGCCAAGAGTAAGCAGCTTGCCTCTGGGGCTGGTCTGAATGTCCCACCGCCATCTTTACCTGAGGCTCTGTGGCTATCAAAGTGATACTGCAGAGTTGCGGGGAGAGGTAGGCAAGTGTTGGTGGGCAGCAGCTGCTGAATGTCTTTCTTGGAAGCTGATGTGATGTCTGAGTGTGATTCCATGTCGCTTTTCATTCTTTTTCCAAAACAGAAGCCTCTGTGGCCTTAAGTAGTTGCACAGTGCACATAACGTGGCTGGAGGCACTTGGAAAGGGGTGGTGGTGGAAGTACAGCCCCCACTGGACCAGTGCTGCGCCGATCATCAGGGCAGAGGATGCACCAACAGCCTCATATCTGCAGACTGCCAAGGGTGCAGTTAACAGGAGGTGTGTGCAGCACAACAGCTTGATATGTAAAATTGCACAGAACCAAGTCTGTCTCGGAACAAAAACTGGCTCTTTTCACTTGAGTTTCAACCCATTATTTCACAGGAAACCTGCATGTGTGTGATTTGCAGAGAATATGTACTGAAAATTGTGTTGTTTCCTGCAGGATTTATGGCTGTTTTGATTCTGTATATGTGTGAGTGGAACGAAATGACGCAGTATGTGTGCTGTTTGTAGTAGGCTCTCCTGTCTTCTCTAACATTAGGGGCACAAGGAAGGCAGGATGGGCTGTGATGTCTTGTGTGACAAATTGCACACCTCTACCAGAATGTTCAAAATATTAAAATTCATTTCAAACTAATTGTTTTACAGGAAACCCCAGAGCTGGGGTTTGGGAATTTCTGAATTCATTTATTCAAGTCCAGAAATGTATTTCTGTGCCACGATGCATTATACCATGAGTTTAGCTAAGTTGAAGGACAGTGCTCCAGAGTATCCTCAGAGTGGCTGAGCTGCCATGATTCACAAGGCAACCCGCAGCTGCTGAGACATTCCCACACCAAGTGTCAGAGGTTCCCCAGCAGTGGTGGGGTCTCTTAGAAGGGGAGCCTGGCACAAGCCGACTTATCCTTTCCTGCTTTCTTGGTGCTGCTGCCACTTGGCTCTCAAGACAGCCCAGCAGAAGACAGCTTGACTCTGCCCTGGCCAGGGAGCCTCTGACAGCTGTGCAAAAGTCCTGCTTGGGCACTCTTTGGCAGCTGACATCCTCGTTCTGCTCCCCTTAGGTATTTTGCAGTGTCCTGTGGGTGAGAGGGGAGGGCAAAGAGATAGGAAGAGATAGATCAAGATGCACCACTATGACTGATCATAGTGGGAAACCCAGGTGAAGGAGCCACCAAGGGCTTTTGAGCTGTGTCAACTGGCCCACCATCTTTTCCTTTTATAAATGCTTGCCCAGTCTAGCATTCAAGATGCTGACCTGTCTTGGCTGATATGTGTATTTGTGGGAAGCACGCAGTGACCAGGATCCTTCCATCAACTGACTGGAAACTCGTATGTACCTTTGCTTTCATTAAAGAAGATTCTGAGTTGCAATTTTTCTGTGCCTGCTCCATTGTACAATGCCTGGATCACTTTTTCCTGGATCACTTTTACTAATCAGTATCATTACCGATGGGTATCTAGAGTATGGCATGATGCTTTGAGGAGGGGATGAGGTTCCAATTTTAGTTATTTCCATTTAGGATTCAGTTGTGTGACTCCATTTGGTGCAGACACACACACCACATCACCGGTCATGAGGCAAAGAGCTGCAAACCATTAGTCCATGCTAGGCCACAAACTTGTAATAAAGGGATGGCTGATAGTTGGCTAAAAACATAACACACTCTGAAAACAGTAATGGAAGAGAGTACACGATGCAAAAATGCCTTCTAGTGGCAGGCATTGGGCATGAATATCTCCATGCTAGTGAGGGAAGGGAACAAAGAAAAGCTGCTCATCTTGATGTCTTGTAAGCTTTTGAGCTGTATTGCTACTACACCAAATTAAAAACACTTTTCTCTTTTCCTCCTTGGTAGTTCCTCAAAATAGCTTGCTGCCTTTTATATTTGACTAATAATCATGAAAGGAGAGATACTGGAAACATGGATGAAAACACTTCCTCACCAAAGCATAGTCATCGGGCAGCAATCCCATTTTTCAGTCTATGCATATTACTTACAATGCTGTAATGTGCCATTTGTGCAGTATGATTAATAACATGGATGGATGGATATTCAGAGGCTTAGGCTGGGTTTTACTTCCCCTTAACAGGTTTATAAAGGGGCAGCATAATCTGTTGAACAACATACAGTGGGACCTTGGCTCATGAACTTAATCCATTCCAGGACTCTGGTCGTGACCCAAATTGGTCATGAGCCAAGTCAGATTTCCCCGTCAGGGTCAATGTAAATAAGGCTAATCCGGTCTGCAACTATTTTTTTTACTCACAAAAATTGGAAGCAAAGTGACAAAGATCGCAGCTCTCTCCCCCCCTGCAGTGATCGTGCAGGGGTGGGTGGGGGGAGATGGGTACGATCACGGGCACGCTGGGGGGGAGACAGGCGCAGGCGTGGGCACGCTGGGGGGTAGGTGGGCGTGGCACACTCGGGCAGGAACACAGGCACAATCTCCCCCCCAGCATGATCACAGCCATCTCCCCCCCCCCGCCCCACACGCCCATGCAGGGAAGGCGGGCAGGCTCGTGACCGTCACCTGATGCAGAGTTCACGACCTGTAGCAAAATTTTTATGAAATTTCTGTTCGCAACCTGATTTGATCACGAACTGAGGTGTTCGTGAGCTGAGGTACCACTGTAAAACCAAATCACATTGAAATGGGAAGCATATTCACATGGTTAAAACCATTTAAATTTATTTCACACTGCTACCAGATGGGCACTACTAACCATTTTTGTTAGCTGAGGTTCCTCCTTCAAGCATTCAGAAGCCACATACCTTTTACCTTGCAAAGCATTCTTTATTGACCCAAAAGCACCCAGAACATTTCTCTGAGCATGGACAGAACAGTTTGTTGAACCCCATGTAGTGATCACCTTGAGGAACCCTCCTTATGAGCATGCCTGGACTCCATCCCATGGGTGGGGTGGGGGCTTCTGCAAGCAAGTACGCCTTCTCTCCATGCACCAGTCCTCTGATTGGGCTACCCATCTCTGCTGAGCTGCAGCTGCAGCTGCCTGGTCTATGACTAAGAAACTCCCCTGTTCAGGGTCCCCTCCCACCTGCTGTATACCTTGAATATTTCCAGGAACTGCCTTCCCACCTGATGTGTGGCCTTGAGATAAATGTGTCCACCTTTTTCCTATCTTAGAGTCATGGCACGACTCATCCCCCTCAGCTTCTCCTTGATCTGCTTGACCTTCTGATTCTGATGAATCCCAGCCAGCGGCCCTTGAGAATAAGCACCCAAAGCCACCAGCCTTCTCACACCATTTCTCTTAGCACACAAAAGCAAGCTAAAAGCAGAATTGCAACTGACAGGCACAATGCACTTTTTCTCTGCATACATGGCTATACCAGGGAGTATGACATAGCCACACTTCTTTGTTCATTTCTTTCAGCTGAGAGGCCTTTTGAACAACTTTCTAAGAGATCTTTAAACCACAGCCACAAATTATTTCACTCAATGCTCAAGACCAGTTGGCATAATTCTACAGCTGCTGCCTACTCTGCCTCTTCGCTGTTACAAGCTGCCTCTTGACTTACCTTTCACTCTGGCCCAGACAATGGTAACAGTGATGGAGTAACAGTAGAAGTCCCTGCCTCTTTGCTTGTGGTTACTCTGCTGGCCAGCAAGCAGATGTCAGCAATTGTACGGAAGAGAAGGAGCAACAGCAGGTGGTGGCAATGCTAATAAGAAGGTGGACTTGGAGGGTGTTGGTCCCTGCTGCTCAAGGGCTCTGCAAAACTTGAAGCTGGGAGTGATTTCATTAGTGCCAATCTGGTTCTTCAAGCTGAATTGTCAAGCTTAGGAAACATGGAAATGAAGTGTTTGAAAATTACTTTAGAACTGAAAGGGTTTAACTAGGGACTTGGGAAAGCTGACATGTCTAATAGATTGGATGAAGGCACTTTCCCATGAGGTAAGGAAAAGCTGCAGGTCCCTGAGAACAGTCAGGCCCAATAGAAACAAATAAACTAGAGGCTTTCACCATAAAGGGGGTGATCTATTCACCCTTCCCTTTTGTGAGCAAAGGTTCTTTATATCTTTGCCTTTCTTTGACAGCTGTCAAAACAGCAGACAGTTTTAAAAAAAACCATAATTGTAGCATTTTGGGGTGAATGTCGATGGCTAAAGCCTGTTCCACTTTGACAGCAGACACCTCCAAGACAGCACCCCTCCAAGACTTCCCATTTTGCACTTCTGCCAGTACTCACCTCTACACTTGTGCAGGACCAACTAAAAACTTTTTAAAAATTAACTTACATATTTGCACAAATTTTTAGTGCTGAAAAATGGAATGGGATGACAAATCAATGACAGTCCACTGTGCTGTGTGGTCTTTTTGTGTCATGTGACTGATAGGATCATGAAACCAAGAACTGGTTTTTAATGACCTCCACAAAATTCTCTGAAATTTGGGATGTCAAATACTCTTTGGCTATTCTGTGAATGGCAAATACTTGTTAAATGTTTGGTATCTGTATTCAGTGAACAATTATGTTTTTCAATATTATATATTTGATGGAAATTTTATATTTGATTTTTGGGAGCAATGTTTTGTCTTTCCTTTCATATGGCTGCTGAAAAGTAAGCTCCTGGGGACTGGACAGCTCCAGAAGGTAAGAAAGAACAGGACTTCTCTGGCCATGGCACAGCTGCCACCTGGCAGGACAGAGGAATACTGGGACAGTTGCTGTGAGAAAGAACAATACTGGGCAGCGTCCAGCAAACTCACTGGACATCTGAAAAGCACACTGAGTTTAGGGGATCCAAGATCATTTAGAAATCAAGATCTAGAGTGACTCCTGAAAGGTGTACAGATGCCTGTGAAATAAAAGGTGTGGAATTGCCAAAAAAAGGAACACTTAGATGGGTATGCTTGATAGTAGGTGGAAAATCACAAATAACAGCATTGTCTATTAATGAGTCTTAAGATGTTCTTCCTATCACATCAGCATTCAGGTGCTTCTGGCCCATAAGTTCCAGATACTGAAGAATAGAACTCACTCTCCTGTGTCAGTACAGAAGACAAGGTGCTCTTGTTCTTCCCACATAAGCAATTGAGAGACAAAACAGAAGTATGGAGATGAAATGGAGGCAATCGGGCTTTTCAAAAGTAGAATAGGATAAGCTTTGCACCTTGTAGGACCTTGACAAGTAGACTGAGCAGAAGTCATGATACTCCTCTGTGCTTTAAATGATGGAAAGCTACAAATTCCATTCGTATCTGAAGTCTAATGTGTCATCAGTTTAACTCTTTATAGAACTGAATAGAATGTGCGTAAGAGGAGGCATCTATGAGAAACTCATTTCAGATCATTTTTGATCAGGAATTACCCAGTGCACATCTTCTGGAATGTATGTGGACTCTCATACAATCTGCAACCAAAGTCCACACATTTCCAAGCTTGCCATGTGATGCATGGATCCAAAAACAAGGCATTCAACAGCATTTGCAGAGCTGAAAAGTATGCGTGAAAAAATGAATACTTTTGAAAAGTGCACATACTCGCATTTTAATGAATAGAGGAAAAGTGCATACATTTCAAAGATACGCACAATTGCTGCATATGTCTAGAAGGGTACACATGGAGACACATAAATGTTCAAGCAAAAAGAACCCTGTCACAATCACAGTCAAATATAGACATGAGATCAAACAAATTTCAAGTGGATGAACTTTGAAAGTTGAAGAACTTTGATGTACTTGAGTTTTGCCTGTATGCACATTGTTAATTAAGAGGTTGAGAGCCAAACGCTTTAAGTCTTAAAAATGCTCTGTGTCTGATATTGTTCTGAAATATTCAGTTTTTAACATAATACTTGGAAGTGACTGAACTAATACTTCTGTTACAACATTTGGAAGGTACTGTTATGTTTGGAAGGAAGAATTTTGATGTATGTGCCCAAAATGGAGTTGATCACTTATTGCAAAATCCACTTTCTCTCTCTCCTGAGATTCACTGCTAAAGAGCTGCCTATTCTCTTGTTATTTCATATTTCCTCTAGGCTGGTGTAGATGGAGAAAGCATTGGAAACTGTCCTTTCTCACAGCGTCTCTTCATGATACTTTGGCTCAAAGGAGTTGTGTTCAACGTTACCACAGTTGACCTGAAAAGGTAAAACTTCTTGATTGCATTTATTTGATAAGAGATAATGGGTTTTATCATTTTGATCCCTGTTGACACAAACTTTCTTATAGTGGGCAGTAGTCAAATGCTTCCCTTGACTGTTGTGAATCTTGGTTTTCTCATACCAATAGGAAAGCCTTACTTTGCTTCCTAGATGGGTTCATTAAGATGTTACATGCAATAGTAAGAGATGGGGAAGGGTGACCTCCTTCATATTGCAAAACCAATGAGGATAATGTAGCCAGTGATTGCTTGTGTGATTAGTAACATTTTACATTGTCTTCTTGTCCTGCAGAAAGCCAGCTGATTTACATAATTTAGCTCCTGGGACCCACCCACCATTTCTGACTTTTAATGGGGAAGTCAAGACAGACGTTAACAAAATTGAGGAATTTCTGGAAGAGACACTTTCACCTCCAAAGTAACAAATTATATGCTTATAAAAGATTTTCTTAAAATGATAATTGCCAAGCAAAAAATAGAAAAGTAGAGTACACATTGATATTCCTATACCTGTTTCTCTGTTATGCTTAGTTTCCTGCCTTCTGGCTAGCCAGATGGAATACAATTATGATTCTAAAGCCTGCCTTCTCTTTCCTTCTACCCTCCAACATCCATCATTTGTGCTTGGGATGAGGGCCAGAATACAGTTTTCTGGCCATGGGACCACCACTTCTTACATATCTCCAGCTCAAGCAGCCCCATTTCAAGTTGAGCCCCATGGGCTTGGGCCTCAGTTGCACCATCTGCATGATCCCCCCGCCCCAACACACACACCTGCTTACCCGCAGATTTAGAGCATCAGAGCTGAAGCACAGCATGCCCAGCACCAAGGAACCAAGGACACAATTTCTCCCCTTTGCAGGGAGCACGGTGGGATGGCTCCTGCAGGCCTGCCGTACACATGGTCACATGGTTGCCAAAGTGACTCTCACCAGGCCATGCTGTACTGTGGTCTGCCAGGAGCCTTGGCACCTCTTCCTCTGGCCAGTTTGGCAGCCCCGAGCTCTGATGATGCACTCGGCTCCCTGGACTGCAGATTGTACAGGCCTGTTCTAAAGCCTTTGCTTTTTCCACTGAGACTTGGCTGCTCTTTTGAGATTCTGATTCTTGCCCCACAGAAAGCAGCAGGAATCTTTCAAAGAATCGCTGTGTGCTTTTCAGCAGTAGGCGGCACTGATGTGTTATTGCTTCCCAGCTCCATATCCTGCCTTTCATCACATGCTTCTTTGAGAGCACGCATACTTGGAACCCCACACTGTTCTCTCCGTTGTTATGCTGAAAAGTGCTACTCTATCTTGGATAGGTTTCTCCACAGTGGCAGCACACGTGGTCTCCGCACAGTTGCTTACTGCCAAACTCCCCCACATCTTTTGAGACAAGGCAACTTCTACTGATTTGCTGTCGCTGCTCCTTAGTGCCTGCCACAAAACCATGGCAACTTTACACGTTCTTGCCTCCCTGCAGAAGCTGTGATAGTCAGCAGAGTCCTGTCAGGCTGGCATGCTGCAATAAGAGAGCTTTAAAGCCAGCACTTGCCTACACAAATGTTATCCCGTGTCGCCCACAGAACTTGCAATGAACAAAATGTGTCTTTAGGAATTTGTGTTTGTTTTTATTTTATGGAGAACCCTATTTTGAAGGCCATGCTTCTCTTTTTGTAGGTACCCCAAGCTTGCTGCCAAACACCGGGAATCAAACATTGCAGGCATAGATATATTCTCCAAATTTTCTGCATATATAAAAAATGTGAAGCAACAGGACAATAACTGTAAGTGTTCTGGTGAATCATTTTGATTATGTCTTTCCCAATTCTTACTGGTTCTATCCTGTCTCTGTGTCAAGTGCATTTCTGTGGAATATGCCCAATTTTAAGAGGCAAATTTCTGTCTCAAAGACATGCCCCAGCCCTTCTGCCTGCCACAGGAAAGATCCCCCCTCCTTGTCCTTACTTCCAGCTACTAGGCCAAACTCCCATTCACTTACCTTTTCAAGACTGCAGAGTTCAATATAGTAATTGTTTTGCTGTGGCAAATGATCAGTTGTGAACATCTTTAGCTGATCCATGTAGCCTTTGTGCCCGAGGCAGATACTGGGATCTAGATGATATTAAATTTCCCAGTACATAGACTGTTTAGAAACTGTATTTTTATTTTGTTTGTTCATGATAAATCTTCACTACTTTAGATTTAGGTTTTTACTTTCTAAGCTCAAAAGGACTTCTTGAAAAATGAACACCCATGCAAAAGGACACAAGATATAAAAAGGATGTAGACAAACTAGGTGTTGTTGGGGATGCTTTAGTTAAATCCTGTATTGTAGATCTTCCTTAAGCAGGGGTTGGGCAAGGGCAAGATGACCTTCAGGGTCCCTTCCAACTGTATGATTCTAAACAGATGAGGGCAGGCAGATCTATGAGGAAGTTGACACCCTTTGATGGACCTGGAGTCTGGCTTTAGTCAACAGTGGTCTGATTTGTTGGATATTTTCTCATGGAAAATCTCTTCAAATAGAAAACTAGCAGATCAGGGTAGGACACTTTTCTCTGTAGGAAGCACAACTATTACATTGGAAACTGGGAAAATATTGTGCTCAAAGTATCTCAAGTGAAGCTCAGAGAATCCAGAAATCTGGATTCTCACAACTAATTTGTTTGATAGGTGAAAGTGGTCATCACTCTAAGAGTTGCTATTTGCCCCTCCTAGGGAAAAATTCAGGTATCTGTAACACTCCCAAACTTTTGCTAACCAGTATGGCTAATAGCAGAGGTGCAGGATGGGGATCAGGTTAGCCTATAGGGAGACAATGGTTGGGTTCATACAATAATGAGGTTGGGGGCAACAAGTCTTTTCCTGACTCCTACAGCAGGGATGATCTCAAACCCACCCAGAACTCATAACTAGTTATATGGTTCTGAAATGGAACTAAAGAGCTGACCAGCTATGCACCTAACTGTGTTCAGGTGGCATGGGAAGCTGTGAGCTATGAGCATAATGGGGCCACTGAGTAGGGAAGGGAAGGGAAGGGAAGGGAAGGGAAGGGAAGGGAAGGGAAGGGAAGGGAAGGGAAGGGAGCCACCATGGTTTCTTTTCTCCCATGATTGATCATGCAAACTGGCCATTTTTGGTTTAAAGGCAGCATCCTCTAGTACAGATCAGGCATGGAGCTAGCAGAAGCTGGCTTTAAAGTTTCAAAAATGCTAGGTATTTGTCTATATTTTGCCCTATGCTAAGCATGTGCGGGTTTGCATTTTTTCCCTTTTGGACTTCTACTAGCATTATTAGAATATATAAAGGAAAGGACTTGAATATTCCAAAGAAGAGTGTATACTGTAGAGACAAGGCATTGGTCAACACCTTTCCAATGCACTCTCCTTTTTGCCTCTATATTCTGTGAGGGCGATAAATGTCATCCCAGCGCTCAGCTGCTCCCTGCTAGGCATCATTAAGAAGGGAATAGAAAATAGAACTGCCAAAATCTTACTTCCCTTATACAAATCGTTGCTGTGACCACACTTGGAATACTGCACTCAGTTCTGGCTGTCTTAGATGAAAAGAGACATTGTTGAGTTGGAAAAGGCACAGAGAGGGGCAACAAAAATGATCAGGGGGCTGGAGCAGCTCCCTGTTGAGGAGTGGCTACAACAACTGGACTGTTCAGCTTAGGAAAACATCGAGGAAGGGGAGACATGATAGAGGTGTTTAATGCATGGTGTGGAGAAAGAGGAGGAAGAGACATAATTAAAAGGTGAATTCACTGCCATGGGAAGTGGTGACAGACACCAATCTGGATGGCTTTAAAGGGGGATTGGGCAGAGGGATGAAGTTATCAGTGGCTACTAGCCCTGCTGGCCGTGTGTTGCCTCCTTTACCAGAGGCAGCATGCCTGCATCCACCAGCTGCCGAGGAGCTTGGACAGGAGGAGGTCTTGCATCCAGTGGGCAGCTGGTTTGCCACCACGTATGGAGTGCTGGCCTAGATGGACCTTGGGTCAGACGCAGCCTGGCTTTCCTTATGCTCTTATGTTCTTAGGAAGTAACAGCCAAAGGCAAACTGTCTTGTTCACTTGATATTTATGGTAAATGATGTACTACCCCCCTTTTTTGGCTAGCTTTGCTGCCTTAAAATATATAAGTTGAAAGGTTTGAAGCAGGCTGGCTAGGGCTGTAAGCCCAGAAGCAAACACATTTCTGCCATATCAAAGTTCCACAACTTTTAAGCATCTTGAAAGAGAAGGAATTGATTCCAGATTCCCAGGATGTGGCAAGCTGTGTTTAAAGAAAGTGTGCATATTTATTATTTTAGGCCATTTTCACCAACTTGATTCCTTCTACCCCCAACATTACCCACATCATTTTAATAACAGGTTTTCCTAAAGGCCTGAGCTTTACTACATACCATCTATAGTCTAGAGTGTGACACCATCCTTTGACTTGCTCTGGGAAGTTGCAATGCTGTGATTGACATAACTAGAATTTAATTTCCTCACATCTGCAACAAGAACAAAAAACAAATGAGGAGGCTCTTGGCATCAGCTTCCTAGAATCTCCTCTTGAAATGCTACCTCTTTGAAATTCCAGTTGGAGGAAGGGCTGCTGGGGCATATCTCCTCCACAATTCTCAGAATAGTTATTGTCACAGTGGCTGCTTTTCCCTGCCTGTGCCAGTTCCGAGCCATCCCTTTCCATAACTGTCTGTGCTCAACTCTGGTTGCTGTGTTGTCCGAACCCAGAGAGGGTGAGTGATTCCAGACCACCTTGGAATCCTAGAATGGGCCACGCTTTGCCCGGTGGCTTGGAAACTGCCCCTGCTGCAACTCACTTGAGCGCTGGGGTCAGTAAGTGCTGGGACCAACTTAGCCCTGCAGCAGTATTGCCTGGCATACCAATTGCCAGGCCCTTGTGAAAGACAGGTTGGGGGCCATTCACTTGGGTGTTCGTGCTGAGGGCCAGAGACTCTTTCATTCCTGTTGCAGTGGAACACCGTGTTATATCCTTGGCGTGCCTGGTCCCCTCCAGTCTGAATTAGCCAATGGGAAAAACCCAGTTGACAATCACACTTTAGAAACAGATAAACAGCTATTTATTTGCTTCTGAAAAGACCGATGGGCAGAATGAATGGTGCACCATTTTGTCCTCATGAAGCTTTCCTTCTTTTTTAATGTCTATTTGCTGCTGAAGTGGGTGGTGTGTAGCAACTAGCTGTTTGGAGCTGACTAATCCTTCCTAAAGTTGTACTTACCTTGGCTGAGAGAATGAGCCCTTTGATTTCATTTGAGGGAGTGTGTTTTAATTTGTTACTGAAATGCATATTTAACAGTGCCCAGCATGGGTGGCCGCATTCATTAAGGTGCTTTGCGGTGCTGCTGCTCACTTGAAGATGGACTGGGAGACCACCAGCATGACTTCATCCCATGGAATTTCCAGCCGTCTGACCAGAGGAATCCACTGGTCTGGCTTAGACTCAGGTCGAGGGCCCCCAAATAAAAGAGCATTAAATTGTTAATTTGCATGTATTGCATCTTTCCCCCCCCCCCTCTTCATGTTGCTATATCAAATGTTGTGGTTAAGCAACTGATGAGAGAAATGTCTGTTTGATATATATGGCATTGTAAGATGCTAGCAAAAGTGTCCATCAAGATCATTCCCAGCATACTTATGTCATTCCTTCTCTGTGTTCATTCTGTTGATTTCAGTACATTCAAAAGAAGGTAGTCTACAATGGTGATTATGTTTGTTCTGTCTGTCCAGTTTCCTTATTTAAATAGTGTGTCATGCTGTCAACTTTGAAAATACTTTCCATTACCTAAAAAGTAGAGTTGCTAGGTCTAGGTGAAAAGGGAAGCTGCAGCTTTAAGACAAGGGTGAGGCAACTCACTGGGTGTGGGGGAATGGGTGGCCCCAGGGCACACATGCACACGATCCTTTACTCTCCCGAACTTTCAGTAACCAGGATCCTTGCAGAGGAGACTAAACCTTCCCCACCCCAGCAGTCCTGAGCCAGAGCGCTGTTTCCCTGCTTCTATTAGCAACAAGGAAGAAGTGATCCTGATTAGGATGGTGTGTGGGCAGAGGGGCTTTAACCCAACTCCTCCATAAAGATGCAGTGGGACAACAGCAATGTCCAATCTCCCTGGAGCTGGCAGGACACGCAGAGATGCCAGGAATGCCTTCACATTTTTAAAAGGATGCACTGAAGAGCTCTGCCAAGCAGTTTCCCTCGCCACCACATGGAAAGAGCTGCACCTAGAGAAGTATTGCACAAGATTCCAGGCACAGTCTAGACTTAGTAATCATGCTAAAAGTATTGTGTGCGTAATACACTTTTTTTTTAAAGTTGAGGTTTTAATATTCCACTCTATGCATTTGATTTTTCAGACCTTTTCTACCATTTACCTGTAATGATAGAGTTAATTTTGAATTTTAGAATTCTAGATTCAGTGTTCCTTAAATTTAAAAACACCTCGACTCCATTTGGGTCTGGACCCTTTTGAGTTTGCATTCAGCTCAAAATGGCACAAGTTTTGCCTCAAAAACTTGCTGCTGTTGCTTGGGAAGGGAGAGGACTGGCAAAGGAAGGGCATTTGGGCTTATTCCTCTGTTCTGTCAAATGCTCAAGACCCCAAAAGGTTTTCAAAGGAGTTAGGAATGGGGCTTCGTGCATGTGTGTGGTGGTGATCACAGCACCCAGTTTCATGCCAATGGACTTCTGGCAAGAGATGGGTTGTACCTCAAGAGGATGGGGAAAAGGTCCTTTGAAGATGCTCTAGCGAGCTTCATCCAGAAGACTGTAAACTGAGCCAGGAGGGGGGGAGGGTTCACACCCCCCCAGAAACTTGACTGCACTAGACAAGTGTGGAGAGAGGATCAGAGCTCTGGGAGCAGGGTTTTAGAGGCACTGCAGGGACTGACAGGACTCCTACAAAGAGAGGGCCAGTATCAGGGAAGATGGGAGGAAGGAGGAGGCTGGGAACTCCAAAGAAAGGAAGCTGTGGAAAGGAGTTGAGGTGCATGTACACCAATGCTAGGAGCATGGGTAATAAGTAGGAACAGCTTGAAGCTCTCCTGGGAATAGGAGGGTATGACCTGGTGGGGATCACAGAAACTTGGTGGGATGAAATGAAAGGCAAGACTGGAATGTAAACATAGAGAGGTATCACCTGTTTAGAAAGGACAGGAAGGGAAAGGGGTGGGGGCATAGCTTTATATGTCAGGGAAGGGATAGGATGCAGTGAGATAGAATGCAGCACAGAGGGGGATTCGGTAGAGGCAGTCTGGGTGAAACTTAGGGGTTTTGACAAGGAGAGGGATCTGACAGTGGGGGTATGTTATCACCCTCCAGGTCAACTTGAGACCCTGGATGATGTCCTGATAGGTCAGATTCTAAGGATATCTTGGGGGAGGGACAAAGTAATTATGGGAGATTTCAATCTCCCAGATATTAGGTGGGAGACACAATCAGTGCTGACAGCCAGGTCACGTTGCTTCCTAGAAGCTATAGAGGGAGGGTTTTTCACACACAGGGTCTGAGAGGGATGGGAGGGGGGGCATCCTTGACTTGGTCTTGACCAACAGGGAGGAGCTGATAGATGAAGTACAGATTTAGGGGAGCTCTGAATGCGAGTGATCACTCAGTCCTTTTCTTTGAGATCAGGGGAATGGGGAAGTGCAGCAGGTTGAGCACTAGAAGCTGGGCCTTCAAAAGGGCCAACTCTGGCCAACTGAAGGCCAGACTGGGGAAACACAGAAACAGAGCGAGTCAGAAGGGGCATCCTGAGCCATCTAGTATGACCCTTAGCTCCAGCCGGCTCTGCTCACAACATGCCCACCATGCGCATGTCCAGCCTATCTTTGAACACCCTCACCAATGGGGCCTCAACGACCTCCCGTGGAAGCCCATTCCACACCCTCAGGGTCCTAACTGTCAGGAAGTGCTTCCTGGCATTCAAATTGAACCTTGGTTCCCTGAGCTTTGCTCCATTGGAGCGTGTCCTGCTTTCCTCTGCATGGGAGAATAGCTCTCTACCCACCTTGGTGTGACACCCTCTCACATACCTGTATGTCGCCAACAGATCCCCTCTGAGTCTCCACTTCTCCAGGCTGAAGAGACACAGTTCCCTCAGTCTCGCCTCACACCCCATCTCCTGCAAACTGGCCACCAACCTTGTGGCCCTACGCTGCACTGACTCTAACCTGACTATATCCATCCTGTCATGAGGGGCCCAAAACTGAGCACAATACTCCAGTTGCGGGCATACCAGAGTCATATAGAGTGGTAGTATTGCCTCTCTTAATCTAGAAACCACACTTCTGGCTATGCAACCAAGGGTGGCGTTCGTCCTCTTGACCACCACATCACACTGCTGACTCATGTTTAGCCTGCAGTCAACCAGCACCCCGAGGTCCCTTTCACAAGTGCTGCTCTCCAGTCACTTGACCCATAACCTGTACTTATGACACCTATTCCTATTCCCCAAGTGCAAGACCTTGCACTTATCTACATTGAATGCCATCCTGTTGATTCCTGACTACTTCCATGGTCTGTCCGGTTCCATTTGGGTCTGGAGTTCCTGCTCCTCAGTTGTGGCCACTGCCCCAGTTTTAGTATTGTCTGCAAATTTGATCAGCAGACTGTTCACGCCTTCTTCCATGTCATTGATGAAAAGATTAAACAGGATCGGCCACAAGTCAGAGGCCTGGGGGACCCCGCTTGTCACTGGCTGCCATCCCGATGATTTCCCACTAATGGTTACCCTTGACTTTCTGTCAGTCAGCCATGTCCTAATCTATCAGACAGTGCTTTGGTGTATCCCAAAACTCCTCAGTTTCTTCACCAGGATATCATGGGGCACTTTGTCAAAGGCCTTGCTGAAATCCAGGTATACCACATCCACTACATCCCCTCCATCTAGCCTTCTTGAAACCTTGTCATAGAATTCCACAAGGTTTGTCTGGCAGGACCTGTTTGTGCAGAAATCATGTTGTGTGGCTGCCAGCCTCCCTTCCCTATCTAGCATCACTAGCTCTCTCGCTATTATGAGACTTTCCATTGTTTTTCCTACAATGGACATAAAGCTAATTGGTCTGTAATTCCCCATGTCCCTTCTACTAACCTTTTTGAAAATTGGGACCACTGACGACACCCTCCAGTCCTCTGGAACTTCACCCGTTCTCCACAAGGCCTCAAAAATGGAGGCCAGCAGGCATGAGAGAAACCCTGCCAACTCTCGAAGTACTCTTGGGTGTAACCCATCAGGGTCTGGTGCCTTTGTAATGTCCAATGCCCTGAGGAGCCCCTCGACTTCTAGGGGGGTGACTCTAATCTGTGCCCCTAAGTCCCTGGCCTCATCTAATCTCCTATGTGGATCCCCCCCATCCTGCTTTGGGGAGAACACAGAGTCAAAATAGTCATTTAGCATCTGTGCCTGTTCCCTCATATCAGTTACTGGAGCTCCTTCCTCCTTATTTAGTGGTCCCACTACTTGTCTCCCCTTCCCCTTCCTATTTACATGATGATAGAAGCCCTTGTTGCTCTTGATATTCTTGGCAAGTCTCAGCTTGTAATCAGCCTTAGCCTTGCGAAGAATCCTTCTGCAATGGGCCTCCTCCCCCCGCTATACCCGTCTGTCTATTTGCCCCAGTACCCATTTCCTACAGAGGTTCCTCTTTCCTCTAACCCCTCTAACCACCTTCTTTTCTATCCATGGCAGCGCTCTCCTTCGCCTCTCTGCCTTACTAACTAGAGGTATCATCAAGGTTTGCACCTCCAAAATCTCCCTTTTGAGTGCCATCTACCCCTCAACTTGCTTGCCTTCCAGTAACCTATCCCAGGAGACTTTCCAGGACGTGCATCAGGTTGAGCACTAGAAGCTGGGACTTCAAGAGGACCAACTTTGGCCAACTGAAGGCCAGACTGGGGAAAGTCTCCTGGGATAGTTCACTGGAAGGCAAGTGAGTTGAGGAGGGGTGGATGAGGCGAGACTGAGGGAACTGGGTCTCTTCAGCCTGGAGAAGAGGAGACCCAGAGGGGATCTGTTGGCGACATACATGTATGTGAGGGGGTGTCACACGGAGGTGGGTAGAGAGCTGTTCTCCCCTGCAGAGGAAGGCAGGATGCACTCCAACGGAGCAAGGCTCAGGGAACCAAGGTTCCATTTAGATGCCAGGAAGCGCTTCCTGACAGTCAGGACCCCGCGGGTATGGAATGGGCTTCCACGGGAGATGGTTGGGGCCCCATTGGTGAGGGTATTCAAAGATAGGCTGGACATGCACATGGTGGGCATGTCATGAGCAGAGCCAGCTGGAGCCAGGGGTCAGATTAGATGACCCAGGAGACCCCTTCTGACTAGCTCTGTTTCTGTGTTTCTATTTTTCATATCCCTATTTGTCACAGAAAATGCACCATCTGCTTAATGTATGTTTTATTGGTCTGGGGGCATGTGAGGAATTTGGATGTTATTTCAGCAGTATTCAACTGGAAATCTGTTTTTGCTGTTCCAACTTAGTATTCAGTGTAAAAATAATTGAAACTTTATTTATTTATTTATTTATTTAAAACATTTATATCCCTTCCAATACCAAGGGCCTCAGGATAGTAATACAATGTATTTGCAGCAATGCTACTCCTAAGATTTCTCTTTTCATTAGGCCTTTTTGTCCCTCTCCTTATAGGGTTTTGCTGCACCTGCTGAAAAATAGTTAAATGTGTTGCCCGGGCACCATGGCCAGGTGCCGGGATGCACACACGCAGTCTGTAGTTGTGATGGGAATTCACGCTCAGACAGAAGGCGAGATGGCTGTGGGTTCTCAGTATCCTCAGGATCAGATCAAGGTCAGGGAATGTCTGGGGAGCAAGAATTAGAGTTGTTAGTCCAAGCTGAGGGAGTGATGGCCAACCAGCTCGACAGTCAGGTTTGACGGGAGGCCCCGTCTACCAATAGCAGAACCAGAGGCAGCATTGAGGACTGGGCAGGTCTCCCAGCAGGAGCTGAGCAGTCTGTCTGACACAGACCACCCCCCCACCACCACCACCCACAAGGAGGTGATGCTGGTTGCCAGGAGATGGCATGGCGGGAAGTTCGGCTAGCTGGGGAAGGGGGGGTGCAGGAGGGCTTGGTTGTGGAGCACCCCGCCTGCTGCGGAGCGCAGACAAAAGGGGTATAAAGCGGTTGGAGATGAGGGATGCTGGAGAGGGCTCAACATTTCACTCTGGGTGGACTCAGAGATATGGAACAGTAAAGTCTCATGAAAAGCCACTCAGGAGTGGCATGTTTACCTGGAAGGAGAGCTGTACCTCAGAGCAAAAGGTCTCAGCTCATTGAGTCAGGAAGCAGGCTGAGAGATTTGCAAAGGAGATGTGGTGGTTAAGAAGAGCCCAGCATATTGCTTCACTTGGCAGGGTGATACTGTACAAGCACATACAGTAAATACCATTTTACAGAAAGGAAGTTCTTGTGAGTTTCCTGCAACCTTTTCTTGCTGCCCTTTTCCTTATGGAGAGTAATGGAATTTATGTGTATGTTTTTAGAAATCTCTGTTGGGAAAAGGTATATGACAGGGATAATAAAATGCTCATGAGTAGAGAGGATTTTTTTTACTTTTAATTTCCTTTCCTTTGCTTTTCAAGCAATCCTTACCCATTACTTAGATTGTGATCCTTCTGGGGACAGTTAAGGAACTCTGATGAAATTGGTGTAAGCATCTTTCTGCCACAGGTGCAGATTATGAATAATAAAAAAGATGGCTTCTGTTTTGGAAAATTATAGGAATCCTAAATTATAAAACCTTTCCTAAATCTTGATTCATAGATCATAAACATATTTGGGCTGCCAATTTTCAGTTCCCTGGTGTCTTTGAAAACGTCTGCTATATAACTTATCGCCTGTGAGTTATTTTGAATTTAATATTAATCTAATTTATATCACTTGCCCTGCATGTTAGGGGCAAACAGGAAGCTATTTCATACTGAGACGGTTGCGCTGTTTTGTCTGCTTGGCAATTCCAGACTGGTGTCTCTTCCAGGCCTACCTGGAGATGCTGACGATTGCAGTGGGGACTTGCTGCTTGTGTTGCAGCACTGAGCTTCATCCCTTAGCTTGTCTGTCACCTTGGCTGGCATAGTGGTGCAGGGAACAGAGGCTGAGGGCTTGCCAAACGTTCTGTTCTTGAGCTTTATTTTCATCTTTTTATTCTTGCATTGCAGTACAAAGCACAAGGAATCAATAGAGTTGCTTTGGTGTTTAAATACTAATATTAATAATAATAATGAGAACTGATATAGTATCAGTATAATAATAATAACTGTGCCCTATAGTTAACATTGCAAAATGTTATAAGCACAATGTTAAGAAATATGGAGAATTTCTTATAACTCTGCTATGTCTGTGAAAGACTTTTTGTATATGTGCAGTCCTCTCCACCATGTAAATAAGATGTGAAGTACTTGCATCCATTCAAATGCCAACAAATCTTTCACTGTGTTATTTGAAATAAGTTTCAGGAGTTACCCTGTTTACCCAATGTGGAAGTTTTCAAACGTAGAAAATGCCATTATATATTATATAAATAAAACAAAAATGGAATCTTGATCATGTGTGCCACAATCTGTTTTGTCCATAAAATAGAGGAGATGAAACTCAGATCAAACAGCAAGGATCTGCGATTAGAACTCCAGGGGGCACCATAGGGTAGGCCAAGCTCAGTAGGAGCTCTTCCATGCTTGGTAAAAATCTGAAGCCACTTTTGGATGCCTGGGTTTTGAAGTATCTCCTTTTGCTCTTTGATCATTTAAATTACACTGCACGCTTTGTGTAAACACACAGTGGCTTAATTTGGAATGCTGTAATGATCATCTTTCATTTATAAATTGCTGTGGCTTTACATTTAGGGCCTTATTTTTCTCTCATTTGCATTAATACCTGGTATGCGGTATAAAGACAAAATAAAGGAGGCAGATAAAGGGCCTAAGCTACAAGTGCCATCCCCTTAAGCAAACAAACAAATCGAGCCTGTTTGGGGCAGCTTCTGCAGGGACAAAAGTGCCCGCTAGAGTGCATCCAGGGTTTGCCCAAAATGCTTTAGCCACTATGGCATCTTATGTTTCTGGCCTAGCTTATGCTTAGCAAGCAGCTCCCACACCAATTCTTTAGTAGTATAAAGAGCTTCAGGAGCCTCAGATGGGTTTGCCATGGGGCTGCGATCACATGGCATTATTCTTTTTGCCTGATGCAGGGCCCCCATGTGGGGGCTGGTTCCTGCAGGCTGCAGCTTGTGCAGCTGTTGGCACTGTGTAAGAGCAAAGCACGATGGTGACAGAGGCAAATCATGATGGCTAGCAGCGATTAACAGGAGGTGGTTCACATGAACAGCTCCTCCATGGGAGTACTGCTTGTGTGCTAGTCCCATGAACTCACAAGTTACTGACATGACTCAGGCCATGGAGACTTGCCTGGGATACTTGGTCCTACAATAGTCTGAAAATTCCCCCCAGATGAGATGAGGTAGCACTCAGTGCATTTGTTTGCACCCAGGGCCTTCCAATCTTGTACAAGGTATGTGTGTGTGTCTCCCATTTTTAGAGTAAAAGGGAAGCATGAACAAAACAAAACAAAATAAAACTCTCTCCCAACTACAGCTGTTCTTCCTATGATCTGTTCCACTTTTGCTTCAGCTGTGGTCTAATGCTGGAACTGAGGTTGGCCAGGTGTGGGAGGCAATGAGATGTTAAAGAATGAAGGAAGGCACTTTCCCCTCATCTCTGTTCAATTTTGTTATAATCGTGAACCGCTACCTGCATTATACATGGTTAGAACAAAATGGGATTAAACAAATGGATCTGCTGGCATTTTCTCTGTTGGCCCTAAAGCTCTGTGCAATGTTAGGCTGGTTCCTACAACACAACGGTCAATTGAGGGTTAATGTACTCCCAAGGAGCTGTGGAGCCTGCTGACTGCAATTGCAAATATGCAACCTGCCAGCAGGGGTTGTTGGTTGTGTGAACTCAGCTGGCAGGGCGGAGTGAGGGGCAGGGTTAATTGTGGGTTAAATAATCAGCATACAATCCTTTGTCTATTGCAGAGTTAGGGCTGCTTATCCCTGAGTAACTCCTGCTGGGTGGGTTTGCATACTCACAAAGGCATCTTTTCCTTCAGATGCTAGAATAAGGTATCTGCATTTCCACACATGCAGAAAGCACAAGGCAGTGCTTTCCAAAAAGGCTTTTTGGTGTAAATAGCTTAATTCACCTGTAATAATGGAGCTTACCTGACATGTCACATGCTGAATTACTGAAACCTATTCTAGAGGTTCTATTCACTGTGGAGATTAATATTCCTAAAACTGTTCTTCATCTGCAGGCCACTGTCTCCTGGCCAGGGAACATCACTGATGCAGATCACAGGGGACAACTCTGGCTTGGGCAGTGTGTTTATTTAGTATTACATTTTTATACTGCCCCATAACCCACATGCTCTCTCAGCAGTGTACAATTTATTTATTTAAAACATTTTTATGCCACCCCCATCGCATCGAAGCCTCGGGGCAGATTACAACAGAACAAAATACATAAATAAATAACAACATAACAATAACAATTTACTTAACACCCCCCGGTGCATCTCGGCTAAAATTTAAAATCCAATAAATACAAATAATTTAACAATTAAAATAAGTTTTAAATAAAAAGGTCTTAGCCTGCCACTGAAAAACAAACAATTTAAAGTAATATATACAATACAACTTATATTAAAAGAGAATAAAGCCATAAACAACCATGTCAAGTCAACAACGTTATAGCTATAATAACGTAACTTCTTGGTACAGCAGCAAATAATAAAACCCAAGAACTAAAACGATCCTGTGTGACTCAGCGATTGACAGTGCATCCACCAGGAAGCTGCTTCACCTTCCCCATGCTTCTTCCCTTGAGAGGATGAAGCTGCTGAGCCTGGTGTGGGGAGGGCAAAGGACAAGCAGTGCTCACAGTGCCTCTGCTTAAGGCCACTATTATGCCTTACTGTTGGATTTTGATGACAATACATAGGTGTTGATATGATATGATACGATAATTTTAATGTATGAGAGCCAGTGTGGTGTAGTGGTTAAGAGTGCAGGACTGGGACTCAGAGGATCTGGGTTCTAGTCCCCACTCAGCCATGGAGCCAGCTGGGTGACTTTGGACCTGTCACAGACTTTCAGTGTAGGTCCCAAACCTACCTGACAGGGTTGTTGTGCGGATAAGATTTAGAGCAGGAGGAAGAGAATGATGTAAGCTGCTTTGAGGGTTTTTTTTTTAAAGAAAAAAGGCAGGATATAAATCTAATAAATAAGTAAATAAGTAATATTTCTGTAGCACCTACCTAAAGCTCTCTGAGCAATTCATAAAGTAAAGGTTAAAACTATAAATATAAGAGCATAATAAAATGCAACCCCCCTGACTGAACAAATTAAGATGGAAATGATACTTGAAATATAATTATAGAATATATGAGTTAATTTCCATTTAGGGAAGAAATCACAAAATAAAGAATGCAGTGCCTCTGTCCATGTGCTTCATAACAGCAGCTCTTTCTGCTCGATGGTGCCAACTGCATTGTGAAGCTGGCTTCCCCTGGCCTCCAAACCACCATCTGAAAAACTGTGTTGCATCACTTTGGAAACTAGCAAAGTTTGCCATCCCTAAATGGAAAGGACCAAGCAGGAGGAAATTGCTTCAGGGTTTCTGGTCTCTGTAGTGAGCATGACCTCCAAACCAGAATGTGAATTTATAGAGATAATTATGTGGGTGTGAATTTGATTCGAGTATTTGTTAGCCAGATTATCTCAGCTTTAACAGATATATCTTCCTTAAGTCAGGTTGACTAATAAAGCAGAATTGTTTTATTGCAGTAACTTCAAAAGTTGTTATTCCTTGCATACCAGAAAACTGTAATAGGCCACAGGCAATATCAAATGCTATGAATCTGGAAGTGATCAAGAAAGGTGGTTTGATATATATATATATTTTAGGAAAAATAAATCTCAGGTTGTTTGTGTGAGACTGTGAATATTTATGCATAGTTTCCCCTTTCACTTTTTGCATATTTCATCCTGTTCATTTGTATGTTATGGGATAAATCTTGTGTGGGTGGAAAGGTGCAGTAACAAGAAAAGGCATTAATCAGTTTGCAAAAGTAGAAGCAGTCACGATTCATTTTGTACACAGGTCATAGTTTGTGAAACATACCCATGCATGACAATTAAGCAGCTTGGAGGTTTACAGAGGTCATTTTTGGGTGGCTGTACATTGCAGATGGAAAGGAATGCCAGTTGCCTCTTTTAGACAGCTCTGAAGTCTTCTTATCAGTAGGGCTTCAATCATTCTTTTCTGTGGGTGTGACCACTTTCCTCCACACCAAACAAATAACTGCAGTAAAGAGTATTTCTAGAACTGAGCTCAAACTCCATGCCCTCATTTCTGTTCAATCTGACCATCAACTTGAAATGCTTACTTCTTTAATGAGTAAGTAAAAATAAATATATACATTTAAAATAACCATAGCATAAAAAGATCAGATAAAATACATCAATAAGCACAGATCAACAAATTGGATCAAATACAATGCTTGAAGAGTCTCAATAAATCAAACCAACTTCACAAGCCAAAGGCTGGTTTAAATAATAAACCTACTTGCCTGCTAGTAGGTCAGAAGGGAAGGGACTAGACATAGATAAGCCTCCATGATCAAAGGTTTCTAGCCACAGGAATCCCTCCTCCCCAAGTTCCTACCAAACATACTTCAGAAGGGCTGCTTTGTGGCAGCAAACTGGGTAGGCAATGTGTATGTGTGTGTCTTGTGGGACGAGGATCTTAATAACTGGCCAGACTTAGGTGAGAGAATATCTTGGACAGCCATCTGAGTGGGATGCTGTAAATTGGTATTCTGTAACAGCAGGGGGTTGGACCCGATGGCCCCTTCCAACTCTAGTATTCAATGATTCCATGATATCAGATAACCTGATCCCAAGTTACTTATGACTTTGTAAATTATAACCTTGCACCAGAAACAGCTACGCCTCTACTGTAACACTGGAAGTACAACACTGATATCTGTCCTTAGCCACTTGCCTTACTGTAGCA
Organism: Varanus salvator macromaculatus; assembly: GCA_023646645.1. Lineage (NCBI taxonomy): Eukaryota > Metazoa > Chordata > Lepidosauria > Squamata > Varanidae > Varanus > Varanus salvator. The sequence goes on along the minus strand of JAIXND010000798.1, from coordinate 17,183,321 downwards.
TTCTGAATGCGTTGAAGATTGGAGTTTTATGTCCAGTTTACAGACTCTGACCTTGTATGGTCTGTGTGTATGCAAGAGGTGCATACATGCTTTGTGCAAAGTTTGTATAGCTGTTCACTTTGCAATTAATATAATTTTGGCTCATGGCTAGGTAACTGAATAGTATTGTCTGGATAGTATTGCCTGGAAAAAACATTTTAGAGGCCCCTTTAGGGCCTCTAAAGTGAGGTTAATCAGCTGGTGAACCAAGGCTGGATCTATAGCCTTTTCAGCGGCTGTCTACTAACTTACCATTTTTTTAGTGGGTAGAAAACTTTCTCTCCCTTTCACTTATGACAATTCTTACTTAGTTTTTGCGTGTAAGTCCTGAGCATTTGTTTGTAACTGAAGGCTTTTCTGCTAGATAGTGGTCATCTCTATTTTAGAGCATGGGTCCTCAAATTATGGCCCGCGGGCTGGATCCAGCCCACCATGGTCATTTATCCGGCCCGCCATAGCTTGCCACACATGCGTGGCGAGGTGCTGGCTTGCTTGCAAGGAGATCGTTTTGGATTTGTTTGGAGAAAAGGATCTCCTTGTGAGCAAGCTGGTGAGTCCAAAATGATCTCCTTGTGAGCAAGCTGGCCCCGAGGCGCCAGCTCGCTTGCAAGGAGATCGTTTTGGACTTGTTGGGAGAAAATGATCTCTGTGTGCACGCACGCCCCTGCCTCGCTGCATGCGCATGCGCCCCTCCCCTGCCCGCACCGCCTTGGCAGCCCACACCCATCACTGCCACCTTTCAACTGGCCCCCTGTTCAAAAAGTTTGAGGACCCCTGTTTTAGAGTCAAAGCACTTGTGAGTGTGAAAGAGCGATTTTATGCGGTGAAATATGTTCCCCAACATATTGTTGTCGTCAACAGAGAGGCTCCTAAGAACACAGGACTTGGTTATCCCAGCCTTAGGACAGAGGACTCCAAGGGCTGCTCTGCATATCTACCCCAGCCCCTTCCTCTGCAACATCAGATGAGAAATACAAAACAAATGGTTCAGTTATAGATAACAGTCTTCGTGGGAGCAGAAAAATAGATAGTTCAGCCAGGAGTTCAAAAATCAAATTGACTTACATTAAATGGATAATTTGATTCTGAAAGGGAGTTTATGGTGCAATGATATTATTTGAAGAAAATAAGAAGAAAATCTTTATTCTTTAGGTATCATAGGTCAAAGCAAAGCAAAGCGATTTCTCAGTATTTCCAGTGCCACACTTAACAGTGCCTGACATTACTACCATTTCAGTGTGATTTTCAGAGAAAAATGCAGCTGAAGGAGATTAGTCTGACAGTAAAATATCATTGTAAATATATAATGTGGGAGCTGACTATATATGTGATAGTACCTCAATAGTGACCTTCCTGGGGCAGGGGATCCACTTTGGGCAACCTTGTGGGGGAGGGCTTATCCCCCTCTGCCCCCTTTTCCATGAGCTGATAAAGAGTCCTTCCCTGGTTGTTCCATTAGTGGCAAAGAGCAGGCAAGAGGCTTGGTTGTGCTTTGTCCGAGACAGGAATATGCAGCTTTTGTTACATACAGGGCTTTTTTTGTCATAGAACGCACCGGAACAGCATTCCGGCACCTTTTTTTGATGGATTTTTCCAAGTGATTGTGAATCACTCTGTTGGGTGTAGCAGATCCTTAACATAGTGCCTGCGGGCTGCTTGTGTGTCGGTGCTGCTCAGCTTGGGACGCTGTTCAGCTTGGGATCGGTCGTGTGGTCGTGCGCTGAGTGCTTACTGCCGGCGGTGACCATTGTGTAAAAGTGTGACCCTAAGACGTGCGTTCCGGCACTTTTTTTTTTTTACAAAAAAAAGCTCTGGTTACATACAAGAACATCTGACGACAAAATCAACAGAGGTTAAATGTGTGTGGTTATGTTGGTCATGACATTTAGTCAGAGTCTCACTTGAACAGTTGTTTTATATTTAGAAGCTACTGGCATAGGACACCCCTGTAGCTAGTTATTTAGAAGTAAGGCTTACTGTGTTTCAAGTGAGTTACACCCAGGCAGGTGTGCATAGGATTCCACTGTTGCTTGCTTGTTGAAATGGGGATCCCAGCTGGTCATCATGACTCTTTCTTTCTTTGTTTTTTAAAGTAAGTTTTATTATTATTTTTTCTACTAACTAACAAAAAGAAACTAAAAATCATCAATCATCAGAAACATCAGACCTACTGGGTCAGCCCCCTGAATTTTTTTTTTTAATGGTAATCCATAAATGTATTTAAGTCCATGCATAGTCCCATTTCTCTAGCCGATAATGAAAAGAATTCCAAGTTTGATAGAAGTATGTATCCTCTTTCTCCTTCAGAGACAAAGTCAATCTGTCCATTTCGGCACAGTTCAAGATCTTTTTAAAATCAGTTCATCAGTAGGTGGTTCTTCACTCCTCCAATGTTGGGCAAATGCAATCCTTGCCACAGTAATTACATGTAGAATCAAATACATTGCTTGATTATCAACATCATCAGGTACAATGCCTAATAAGAAAACTTCAGGTATAAATATTAGAGGTTTTTGTAACATTACCTCAAGCCATTTATGTATTTTAACCCAGTATTTTTTTGCCTTATCACAAGTCCACCACATATGATAAAAAGTACCCGGTTTATGTTTGCATTTCCAACATCCATTTGACATATTTGGAAACATCTTAGCTAATCTATTTGGTGACAGATACCATCTATAAAACATTTTATACACATTTTCTTTATATGAGGTTGCTAATGTTACTTTATTATTTCTTTTCCACAGCGTTTGCTATTTCTGTAGCTCAATATTGTATCCAAAATTTTGTGCCCACATTATCATAGTTTCCTTAACGTGTTCATCTTCCATTCTCCTATCCAAAAGAAAATTATACAATCTTTTAATCATTTTTTCATCTGATTTTAAGATCACTTGGTCAAATATGGTTAACGCCTTATAAAACCCCCACATTTTATAATCTTTAACATATCTCAATTGTATTTGAACCTTATGCCATCAAAAAATATTAATTCCCTGCTCTTGTAGTTCTTGGTTCGATTTCAGTCCTCCATCATTATCCAAAATATCATCATATCTCACAATCATATCAAAATTCAATGGATTTGGATATACAAGAGCTTCCACAGGTGAAAGCCATCTTGGTAATTTAGTGTACAGTTTTTCTTTAGTTTTTCCCACACCAACATTAATAACTTTCTAATATAATGGTTTAAAAAGCAACCATGTGCCTTACACTTCTCATACCACATATAAGTGTGCCAGCCCATTTGCAAATCATGTCCTTCAAGATAAAGGATTCTCTTATTTCTTAAAGTTAGCCATTCTTTTAGCCATGTTAAGACAGAAGCTTGATAATACAGCATCCAATCAGGAAGGCCAAAACCCCCATTTCCTTTGGCCTTCTGAAGCATTTTTAATTTAAACCTTGGTTTCTTCTTTTTCCATACAAATCTCAAAATTTGAGTGTTTAGATCATCAAAGAATTTTTTATCAATTTTTATGGGAATTGTTTGGAATAAAAATAAGAACTTTGGTAATATATTCATTTTAACTATTGCTATTCCTCCCAACAATGATAGTTGCAAATTAGCCCGTTTTCCCAGGTCGCTCTTAATTTCCTTAAATAGTTTATCATAATTATTTTCTTTCAATGTAGTACATTTAGCTGTAAGAAAAATTCCCAGATATTTAACCTTTTTAACAGTTTGAAGATCTACTTGTTTCATCAGAATTTTTCTCTGCTCCAATGTGAGATTTTTCACTAACAATTTCGTCTTCCCTCTATTTATTTTCATCCCAGTAACGTCACCATATTCCTCTATCTTTTGTAAAAGTTTAGGCATTGTTACCAAGGGTTCCTCAAGAATAAAAACTAAATCATCTGCAAATGCTTGCAGTTTATAGCTTTCATCTCTAATTCTAGAGCCTTTAATATCCATATCTTCTCTAATATTTCTATTTAGCATTTCTAAAATCATTACAAATAACAATGGTGATAAAGGACATCCTTGTCTTGTGCCCTTTTGAATATCTATAATATTTGTAAGTTCTCCATTAATTATAATCCTGGCGGTCTGTTTTTGATAAATGCTTGATATTGCATTAATAATTTTTCACCAAATTCCATTTGTGCTAGTTGCTGTTTCATGAATTACCAGTTAACATTGTCAAAGGCCTTCTGTGCATCCAAGAACAATAGTGCCATTGGTTTTTCAGAGTGAACCTCATAATACTCTAAAATATCCAAAATAACTCTCATGCTATTCCTCATTTGTCTTTTAGGTAAAAAGCCATTTTGATCTGGATGTATAAAGTTTGTTAAATACTTCTTCAGTCTTTCTGCCATTACAGAGGCAAAGATTTTGTAATCCACATTTAAAAGTGATATAGGTCTATAATTCTGAATCCGTGTCAAGTCCATATCTTCTTTCGGTATTAAGGTAATATTTGCCTCGGTCCAGATATTTGGTATTTTAGCATCTGACAATGCCACGTTACATATATCCTTAAAAGGCATAGACAGGATTCCTTCAAAAGCTTTATAGAACTCTGCTGATAGCCCATCCAGGCCTGAGGTTTTGTCGTTCTTTTGTCTCTTGATTGCCTCAGTTACTTCTGTCATTGTTATTTCTTCATTTAAGATTTTTTGGTATTTCTCATTAACTTTCTCAATTGGAATTTCTTTATTCTGGTACAGCTTTACAAAGAAGTCTTCCACTATTTTCTTAACTTGTGTGCTTTGTACTTGCAGTTGTCCTTCTCCATCCTTCAATTTATATAATAATCTCTTTTCTCTTTCCTTCTTTAGTTTATAAGCCAACCATCTCCCTGGTTTGTTAGCATTTTCAAAAAAAGTTCTGTTTAGTCAATTTCATTTGTTTGGTAAGTTCATTTGTATCCAAGAGGTTCAGTTTGTGTTTTAAAATACTCATTTGTGTCTTAGGGTCTTTTTTGGATGGGTCTTCCTGAAGCTCCTGTTTGAGTTTCACCAATTCCTCTATTAGTTTAGATTGTTCCTGCTTTCTCATTTTATTTATTTTTGCTGAGTATGTTATTATCAGACCTCTAACATAGGCTTTAGCTGTATCCCAAACATTTTGCAAAGAGGTTTCTTCAGCTTTATTGACTTGGAAAAAAAATCCATTTCCTTATTTATTTCTTCTTTAAACTTTTTATCTTTTAATAGAGATTTGTTAATATCCATCTAGGTGTTTTTGTTGTCCCTTTCAGTGTCATGGTTACAGGATTATGATCTGCCCAGACATTTGTATCTATTTCTGCTTCTAACAAATCTGGAACTAAGTCTGGGGTTAGCCAAATCATATCAATTCTAGACCACGACCTATGTCTATTCGAGTAAAAAGTATACTTAGCAGAAGTTGAATTTTTGTGTCTTCAGGCATCTGTCCATCTAAATTCTTCAAATATATTACAACAGGACTTTGAGAGTATCCTCCTACCTTTCTTCTCCTTAGTTTCACTCTTATGGTCTATATTTTTTTTATCTATGATTGCGTTGAAATCTCCCATTAAACACAAAGTTTGATAATCCATTTGCAAAAGTAGAGTATGTAGTTTTTGATAGAACTCTTCCTGATGATCATTTGGAGTATAAATTGCCACCAAAAGCACCTTTTTGCGTTTCATTGTGACTTCAACCAACAGGATTCCACCATCTTCATCTGCTAAAATATATTTGGGGTCTAATTTTTGCTTGATGTATAATGCTAAATTCTTTTGATGAGCAGAAGATATAAATAACTTTCTGAGTTTTGGACATTCCAGAAGCTTACTATGTTGTTTCTTAATGTGTGTTTCTTGTAGACAAATTATGTATATCTAGCTTCAATTTTTGAAGTTGAGAGAAAGTCCTTCTCCTCTTAGAGGGTGTGTTCAGTCCATTTACATTCAAAGAGAATTGTTCGGTTCTTCTTTCTGTATTAAAAGCCATATTTATAGAATATATATTTATCTATTTATGTTTAGCCTTCACGCTTCTACCTTTTCTCTTGGTTCTGGTGTCTGTTCATCTTCTTGTTGATCTGTGGTCACTATTTTTCCTTCTTCAGGGTGATAGGTTGTTACATTCGTTGCTTCAACATCTTTCCCTCCTTTTTGTACAGCCAATTCTTCATCTTCAAATGAGCTTCTAAATTTTTCATAAAACTCTTGAGCCTTGTAGATTGAATCCAACTTATGTCTTGTAGAGTTCCAGGTAAAGAATATTCCTTCTGGTGTTAACCACCTAAACATAATTCCCTTCTTTGTCAGCTTCGTGGTAAGAAATAAATGTTTCTTTCGTCCTTTTCTGATCCTCCATGGTATTTGTTTCAGAACAGTCACCTCATGTTGCTCATCGATTCTTAAGGATTGATCATGTACAATACTTAAAATATTATCTCTTACGATCTTCTTGCAAATTTAACATGAACTGCCCTTGGTAATTTGTGTCTTCTAGCATAGCTTGAATTAACTCTATAAACCAGGTCGATCTCTCTATCCATCACTTTATTTTCCAAGTGCAGAGCGTCTGCCAGCATAGTGTTCATTAATTCCCTTAGGTTTTCATTTTTTCCCTCTGGTATGTTCTGAAATCTTAGAAAATTAGATGCCTTCTCTATCTCTAGTATAGCAACCGAATCCCATAATGACTTATTTGTTTGTGTTAATAATTGTATTTCTTTGTCTGTTTCTCCAGACTTTTTGAAAAGATCTTCAATTTTCTTATGGACATCTTGGATCTTTTGTACGTTTTGTTCTGTTTTGAGTCGAACATCTGCCAATTGGTTACATACATCCCTGACATAGCTGTCCAATTTATCCAGTTTACCCATTCTTTCTCTTTGTTCCTCAGCCATATTCCTTTATTCTGATGTCAGTTTTTGTATAGAATTTGCATAGCTTCTTGAGATGATTGCGTAGATGTTAGAGATGCTTGTATTGCCAAAAGTGTCATTTGTAAGCCTTTTTGGTATTTTTCCACATCTGCAGTTTTAGATTGGTGAATGGGGCTTTGTGTAGCAGACGCAGGTGCCGAAGAAGATGGGTGTGTTTTTTTCATAGTGATAATAATTTTACTGAATGGCTATGAGATGGCAGCAAAAAGTCCCCCAGAAAGAGAATGAAAAAAAGAAAGAAAAAAAAAAGGTTTTTGACATGTAGTATATCTGTAAAAGGGACTGCAGGTGGTGCAGTGGTTTAAATCGCTGTGCTGCTGGGCTGGTTGATCGAAAGGTTGCCGGTTCAAATCTGCACAACAGGGTGAGCTCCCGTTGCTCTGTCCCAGCTCCTGCTAACCTTGCAGTTCGAAAGCATGCAAATACAAGTAGATAAAAAGGTACCACTTCGGTGGGAAGGTAACAGCGTTTCGCGCACTTCAGTGTTTAGTCATGCTGGCCACATGACCACGGAGACTGTCTGCGGACAAATGCTGGCTCCCTCGGCTAGGAAACGGAGATGAGCACCGCCCCCTAGAGTCAGGCATGATTATACTTAATGTCAAGGGGAAATCTTTACCTTTTTATATCTGTAAAAAATAGAGTAACCACAGGGTGGCAGTGGAGAGTTGTTTGTTGGTATGATGGAGACCAAGGAACTGGAAAAGCGAAAGTAAAAAATCTCCAAAGATGGCAGAAACAAAAGTGAACTTTCTATCAATTAATCTGCAATAGATTCTGATTTAATTCTTCACTCTTGGGAAGATTCAAGTATTAAAAGATCCTCTTTTCCAAGTCTCAAATTTCCCCAGTCTCACTTAATCTCCCCTATTTTTGTCGCCGCTTGAACTCCGCAAGGGGGGAACTTCCTCCCTCCATCAAGAGGGCTTTTCTTTCTTTCTTTTATTCAAATTGATATTTGCATCAAAGGTTCTTCATGGGAAGTATTTTTAAAAGCTGAAATGCTCACCCAGCAGGTCCGATATGTTTCGAGCTTTTATTCCTTGCAGTTAATCCAGCATAGATGGCTTGTGGGGAGAAGATGCACCCCCCTCTGTCCTGTTCGACTGAGAAAATCCCAAGTTTCTTCCGGCAGATGGGGAGCCGCCACTCCCCACCAGCCAGAAGTGTGCTCGGGCTTCTAATCCCTGCCCCAACAGGGCTTGGATGGGCTTTTCTTGGCCCGCTGTCGAATGGATGCAGTGTGGAGAACAGAGCCCCGTTCTTCACAGCTGTCTCGCCACGACATCAGCCGCATAAATCATGACTCTTTCAAAGCAATTATTGCAAATTTGTTGTCAGATGAATTGCTGCGGTAATGCAGTGACTGGCATTTTGGCATTGCATTCCCCTCTTTAAATTGCTTGAAGGTAAATCATTTCTAAATTGGGTTTCAATGTTGTTCTTTTTTTTTCTTTTTCTTTTTAAGTAGATGAGATTTTTAGAACTAGAGTATTTAGGTAAGTGAACTCCAGGGACTGAGAACTAATAATTCTCCAATAACAACAACAACAACAATGATGTTAATCGCTTTCTGTATTTGAGGAAATGTCCAAAAATAACAACTCTCTGATGGAGTTGAGAAACAGGGTCACAGTCTGTATATGGCAGTAAGCATAATGTACTCGTCAAGTATCCAAAGAGTGCTCAGTGTGAGCCATGGAAAGCTGCATTAGTATGCCCCTTGCGGCTTCCTCCTTCTCTGCCTGCCCCCAACTATGTTCAGTCCTGCAAAATGTGCTGTGATGTCTTGGCAATGCACGTTTGCTCACCTACCACAAGTTTTAGGCAACCAAGTGGATCAAGGAAGCGTGTGGTGTGGTGACACTTTGGAATCCTTCGAGGAAGGGCAAGGCACAAATCACAGAAATAAGCAATAGCTTCTCCGCAGCCAAATGGCTTTCCATATTTTGCATCTTGTCCCAGTCCAGCCCACCATCAGTCCTCCGCAGAAATACCCCCCACAGCAGGACGGAGGCCAGGATCCACCAGTACGGCGGGCGCCACCAACCACATCTGGGGCAGTTTTCTCGCATGGCTGCCGCCCTTCTTGTGCAGCCTGTTTTAAGTGCTTTTTCTCATCATCTATTTCTTGATAAAGCTCTAGAGAAAGGCTTAACAAAGGCTTTAAAGAAGTTGGATGACTATCTGAGAACTCCTTTGCCGGAAGAAATAGACGCAAGCTGCACGGAGGAGGAGAAGGTTTCAAAGCGCAAGTTTCTGGATGGGGATGAGCTGACCCTGGCTGACTGCAACCTTCTGCCCAAGCTTCATGTTGTCAAGGTGAGGAGTGTTTCATGGGAGGCAACCAGACCTGACAGTGATATGCAGTGGACACCTAGCTGCATGCTTTCCTTTCCCTGAGCAGTGAGGACAAGAACAGCAGTTATGATGTATACAGTGCAATCCTGTGTATGCCTGTTGGGAAGCAAGTCCCATGGAGGTCAAGGGGACCCATCCCCAATTTGGAGCACAGAGTGTACAGGCTTGGTGAGATTTTCTGTGGATGACAGGCAGAGCACTGGAGGCACATGGTGACTATATTTACAAAGGTGTCTGTGGAGCACCCTGGGAGGAGGCGGACTGCTACACCAGGCAGCACAACTACTGACCCCCCACCCCCATGGGAATGCCCAAGGGCCCTCCCCTTCCCAGCCTCCCTTGGAATTGGTTTCTGAGGAAGGCCTGAGATTCTGAGTGTAGAGTCTGGGTTGACAGCAATTGGAAGAGGTGAGCCATTAAATATTGTGGCCCCAAGCCATGTAGAGCCTTATAGGTTAAGACCAGCACCTTGAATTAGGTTCAGAAGCATATAAGCAGCTAATGAATGTTGGCCAGAACCGGTGCTACATGTTTGGACCTTCTGCTGCTGGTGTCCGGTACCATTCTGTACCAGCTGCAGCTTCAGAACAGTCTTCAAGAGCCGTGCCATATAGAAGACATTCAGTGATCTAGTTTTGAGATTACTAGAGCAGAGACTATTGAAACCAGGTGATTCCTCTCCAGTCTGAGTGTAGGTCAGGCACAAGCTGAAGTTGGTGGCAAGATACTCCATGCCACTGAGGCCACCTGGACCTCAAGCGATAAAGGTGGTTCAAGGAGCATCCCTAGGTAGGGATGTGTGATGAAACAGGTTTGAAGTAGGGATGTGTCAGATTTCCTCAACTCTCCTCCCAGGAGTCCTGCCCGCTTTCTCTTTGTCCTAAGTCCACTTTGCACTGGGTGCTTGTGGAGAGCAGGAAGTGAGTTCATATGGAGGTTTGCTTTTGCATGTGTGACTTGAGGGCTTTGCCTACTCTGCACAAAAATAGCATAGCTTGTGTATTTTGCACAAAGAATTATGTGCTTGGCATATTTTGTGCAAAGAATCACCTACTTTGCTCACTTTGCACAAAGAAGCTGCTTGTGTTCCTGAGCATTTGTAGACCTGCTCTCAGCTTGACTCACTTCCTGCAGAGGGCTGAGTGTAATAGAGCCTGATTCCGGCCTGATCTTCACATCCCCATCCCTCGGCTATAGACCCACTTCTTCAAAGGGAGTGCAACCCTATCCAGAACAGGTTGAGCACCCTCTATCCAGTCAGAGGAATAGCACCTTAGGTTTTTTTCTGGATTATACTTCAATTTGTGAGCCCTCATCCAGTGCACAGTTGCAGCCAAGCACCAGTTTAGCACATCCACAGCTGCACTTGCAGAAGATAAAAAGGAGAAATAGAACTGTAGGTTATCAGCATACTGATGACTCTGTAAAGGTCAGCAATTTTATATAGATGTTGAATAGCATGGGGGATAAGACTGACTCTCAGGGAACCCCATATGGGAGAATCCATAGAGCTGAGCAAAATTCCCAAGCACCACCTTGGAACGGACCCTCGAAGTAGGAGTGGAACCACTGCAATGCAGTCCGCCCACCCCTGCTCCCAACTCAGCCAGCCATCCCAAAATGATGCCATGATCAATGGTACTGAAAGCCACTAAGAGATCCAGGATTGTCAATGGGGTGTCAGACCCTGGCCTGAACCCTGACTGAAATGCATTGAGATAATTCATCTCCTCCAAGAGCAGCTGGGGCCAGTTGGCCACCTCCCACTCAAGGAACTTGTCCAGGATGCGAACACTCACAAGCAGCCTACATTTACTTGGGTCTCCCAGATCCAGAGAGGGATGCTTCAGGAGTGGGCACATCCCCAGCTCTTGGGAGCAGCTCTTCTTGTACGGAGGCATTGATCACCTCTGTTGCCCTGTCACTTTTCCCTCCCTTGCTTGTGTTTATCAGCCAAGAGGGGCATCTTGTAAATATTCTCATGCTTGAACCAACTGACTCACATCCAAGAAAGCTGGACCAGGCTGTCAAATTAGCAAGCAAGCAACTTAACGAAGAATATTCAGGATAGCATTCACCTTGAAATCAGGATAATCTGTATGAAACTTAGATGCTTTTAGGTACTTAGGATCTGCCAGATGTCGTGCCTGCAAATCTAAATGTTCAGTCTTCCTTAACTAATCAACATAGGGCATAATCCAATGGAAAAAGCCTCCTATACAAGTCCTGTTGAATTAAAATGAATGGAAACCAAGCCAAAGCCACAGCTTTTCACCCAATTTGCATGTGGAAGGCCTCAGCTTCCCCCAGGAACCCCCCATTATAAGAATCTTATAACTGATTAGATGAAAGAACATTCTCTTTCTGCAACCCTAGGCAGGTGCCATCATCTTAGGTAGATAGTTCACTGAAGTGCCTCCCATCCCACTTAAAAAAGAAGAAGTTGAGACACATTATTTACCTTCAATGGAGTGTTTCAGTTTGTTGGGATTCAGACCATACCTTTGCCTTTCAGGTAGACTGCTTGTCCTCTCCCATACCTCTCATACTAGCCATTTTATGGTAGTGTTCAGGAAAGTTTCTCAAATTGCCAGATGTGCCCAAGGCCCAAAAAGATTGCTTACCCTTGCACTAGGTCATATTGGTAGTAATTATGGCTATTATTCTTCCCATCATTACCACTGCTAGTGCAGTGCTTCTGTATCCTGTCTTTCTTCACTTTGCAAGGAACTAAAGGTGGCTTACAAGATTCACTTCCCCTCTATTTTTATCCTCACAAGAGCAGCCCTTTGAACTGGGTTGGGCCGAGAGTCTGTAAATACATCCAGCAAGCTCCATGGCCAAGTGGGGAGTAGAATCCGGATCTCCTGGGGACCCACTAGAGGCCAGGCCATGCTGTCTGGGTGGTACTATGAGCAGTTCATCTTTCCATTTTGCCTGCTCCCTCCCATGTTTTGTCACAAAATGAGTGTTTGTGTGCACTCCTTCACAAGTTATCATATATCCACAGTAACATGTTAGCCATCTTAGAAACTGCCAGCCAGCCAAGCCCTGCAACAGAAAGGGCACATCCGCTCAGGTAAAATGTATACATGGCCTAAAGCACAGGAAACCCCTTTTCTGGAACTTTCCACACACAGCCCTGCTGTGGTGGAGGCAGCAGCTCCAGCTTGGTCCCTTTCCCCCATGGGACTAAGCAAAGCGGCCTGTGACCTATGCTGCCAACTCTCCTGAAATTGGATCTTGCCCTGAAGAGGGCAATGCAGGCCAATCAAAGAACATTCTGGAAGGGCCCCAGCCTGATTTCCAGGGCTGTCCAAACCCCTCTGTTAAGGTCCCCTTTCTATCTGGGACCCTCTTCTGTACTGCACAAGCATCTTGGGAGATGGCAGAATGTATCAAGTGAGCTCCAGGCCAGCTCAGGGATGCCCTCGCTGGGATGCCAGGATAGTGTCAGCACAGCATGAGGTCCAGATGTTGTTGGAGCCAGCTCCAACCTCCAACCTCCCCTGTACACCCACTACATGCCTTGTATGTTTTGATTCCCTTTTGTTCATGTATAGCAAAGCCTGTGAAGCAATGTGTTCATAAAGTATTAAAATCAGATCTTCGGGGTCTTTGTTCTAGATTGTAACAAAGAAATATCGACACTATGAGTTCCCAGCAGAGATGACAGGACTTTGGCGATACCTGAAAAATGCTTATGTTCGGGATGAATTCATCAACACCTGTGCTGCTGACAAAGAAATTGAATTAGCATATGCAGATGTGGCCAAACGGCTTAGCAAATCCTAATCAAAACTGCAAGACCTCTCCGGATAATTTCAATTTCTGAAATGCCTCTCTGCAATGCTTTTATATGGACAGATGTACTCTAGCATTGTTTTCTGGGTGGCATATTTGGGTAGTATCTCATGAATCCCTCCCTCTAAAGGTCATGGGGAAACTGGTGTTTCCCTTCTCCCCGATAGCCCTGTGTAGCATGCCCTCAAAATCCACTCTGAATAGCTGAGCGACCTGCCAGAGCATATTTTGAGGAGTTCAGGGAAAAAGAAATGCCTACCACACAGGCTGCTACCTGTTTGCATGACTTAAGATTTTCTCCCTGTATTATGTTCCCTGGACTGCTAGAAATACACAGGTTTTTCTTAGACAAAAATTGAGGTTTGCAATGTACATAAGAAATATACCACTGAGTTGGAGCAAATATTATACATAATAACGTTTGAAACCATGTGCTTTGTTTTACAGCCACCTGCTAGCACCACATTCTTTTCCTAGAAGTTACAACTTTAAGTAGAATAGACGTGTGAAGTACACTTGAGGGTTTGAAAAACCCTTTGTAGAGATTTGATATGATCTGGGATGGGTAGAAAATAAGATGGTTGTAAAAAAATGGACACCATCCTAAGGGGGAGGGCATCTTTAGGAGAGGGTGGGCAAGGGCAATGTGTTTTTGGATTCCGACTTGCATCAACCCCATTCAGCGTGGCCAATGGCGAAGGATGATGGTATTTGCAATCCCATAACATGTGGAGGCTACAAGTTGCCTCCGCCTGCAAGCCTTGAGAGACAGATTTAGAATCATCTTTGGATCTCATTGGATTAGGAGATAATTATAATAAGAATCTGATGCTGCTGGGACTGCCTAGGGGAATGATAGAACTACAGGTGCTATTCAGCACAAAACCCCACAGTAAGGAAATAGTAAGTGAAATAATTTTGTGTTCATTCATTCATGATTCAGAGATGTTTGGAATATAAATATGAATGCTATATAAAACAAGCCTAGATAAACTTGAAATGACAAGAAGATTCTCAGACAATATATTGATGAAATTCTGGTAAATACTGATACTCAATGGTTAACTAACCTATACTGTGGGACCTTGGCTCATGAACTTAATCCGTTCCAGGACTCTGGTCATGACCCAAAATGGTCGTGAGCCAAGTTAAATTTCCCCATAAGGTTCGATGTAAATAAGCTTAATCTGTTCTGTAACTATTTTTTTAATCAGACAAATGTGAAGCAAAGTGACAAAGAACAACAAAGATCGTGGCCATCTCTCCACCCCCCAGTCTGAGCGTGGCCACCTCCCCCCTCCCCAGCACAACCATGATCATGCCCATCATCCCTGCACTCGCCCATCATCCTGGTGCGCTGGGGGTGGGAGAGACAGCATGATTGTGGGCGTGCTGGGGGAGGGAGAGACGGGCGTGATCGTGCGGTGGTGGGGAGATGGCCGAGATCACGGTTGCACTCCTGCAGGAAAGACGGGCACAATCGTGGCCATCTCCCCCCCCCCCCAGCATGATCATGCCCATCTCCCCACTCGGGGGGGGGGGATGGCCACGATCATGGTTGCCACCCAATGTGGAGTTTGTGACCTGAGTTAACATTTTTATAAAATTTTTGTTCGCGACTTGATTTGGTTGTGAACCAAAGTGTTCATGAGCTGAGGTACCACTGTATTTGCCAACATACTTCTCAGCATGTAAATAAAGAAAATGGGCTTGCAACTGAAATGAGATGACTCCTATAAGTTCTGTAATATGAAATTAATTCATTATCTATTTCTAAGTTATCCTTTGTCTGAAAGTCCTGGAAAGTGTAGCATTCCCAAACATGTCTGAGCTTGCCAGCTGCGCATTTGATAGCTATATAAGAGCTGCCCCAGAGCTGGTGGCTTGCCTAGGTCTTTCATGCTCATAGAGGTCTAATTTTTGGAAACCAGTAATTTTGTGCTACATTTATCCAACATTTGCATGAAAACTTCTGCTTGAAGCCACTGACCTGGGTACTTTTGCTTCTCAATTGTTTAAAGTACTGTTTTCTTTTTGTAAAATGTAGAGGTTATCCTTGGCACTTTGAAAGAGTGAATATGAGCAGGTTGGAACAGGACAGTGTACTCTTGGACTGCTTTGTCTTCAGTGCAACACATCTGTTACTAAAAAGAAAGAAAGAAAGATGCATTTCTCAAGTGCAGACAAATGTTATATTTGAGATGAGAGTGATATGAGTGGCTACTTCACAACAGTGTAGTGTCATGGATCAAAGCATATATGCTTACGCACCAGTCAGTTGGCAAGCTCAGTGGGCAGTCTCAGGGAGGTCGCTTTTCTAAACAAGACATCCTATAGGTCAGCATTCCTTATGCACGGTTGTTTATGGGTTCTTAGGCAACAGCATGACCTTCCAGTTTTGCTTTTGTGTCTAACCAGCACTTTTCTGTGATTCACTCTCTCTCTCTCTCACTCATTTTCATTTCATTTCATTTTCATTTCTGGAAGAGGAGAGAAAAATGCAGCATTTAATTATTATAGCAAAAGAAAGCAGGATTTTCCCATTTACAGTATTTTGCCGTGCCACAGTACCATCTAGAGATTATATAGTGGAAAAGCAGGAAAGAAACTAATTGCAAAACACTTGGATCTTAATTCTTCAATGAAACCAAAAATAGATACAGCTGATTAACAACCTTGTGCAGAAAAGCTCTTTCACCCTTTCTAATCTAAGTCACAGTGTTACAAAAATCAAATGTAATAAAAATATCCCCTTGCATTGATGATTCTGACATATGTCCCATTGACTGCATTGAGTTCTGTAATTCACAGAAACCTAAAATGAAACAAAAATAGCAAACTTAGAGGCCATAAAGCTATGTTTCCTGTATACCTGGCATTTTATGTGCACTGCACCTGCATGTAAATCCATGGACTCAATTTTCCCTCCAAATGGACAAGTTACACACAGGAGGACAAAGGCCAAAATAGTGCTGAGACATCAGCCGTCTTGGAAAATGCACAGAGCTTCCAAATTCAATAAAAATCATAAAAATCCACTGAGGTACATGAGTCTTGTAGAAATGAAATGAAAGGAAATAATAAAATGGCCAAATTGAAAATATTTCTATTTTTTAAAATTAACAGATTAGTTTATATCTTTAAAAGAATCAGGCATTACTCTTTATTCAGCATGTTTTATAAATCTTATAAAACTGTTATGAGCATGGCCTATGTGTACAAAAAGCAGAGGTTCCTCTACTCTTTTGTACTAGATTCAACTTTTGTAAGTCATCACCAACTAAGTTTAGAGATGGTTCACTTAGGTCATGGGTCACTATTTGACTACAATATCAAGTGCTAATTTTTACATTTGATTAGGCTGAAACAGATTTATAAGCACAACACAGTTTATATTTCACCTGTTATCAATGAAAACACAACCATATTAAATTCAAACAGTTCACAAATGTGGCTTTGAGTCACCATGTGATAAGATTTAAAATGGGTGAGCCAGCCCATGTGACAGGAGTTTTGCTGGGAGCAGCAGGGTATAAATAGAGCCTGCTACAGAGCCTTTTTTCAGTTTTGCTGAGCACTGTAAGAACTGGGTAGATAGAGAGCCATAGGCGGTGAACCAGGTTAAGGTCTAATATGTTTGATCCTGACTTTGCTCTGGCTGACTCAGGCATAGTCCTAGTTCCCCTTCCTCTATGGAGTCTGGAGGGAAAGGGGGGGATCGGCAAATGGGGCTGCCCTTACTTCTTGCTAGCAGGTTCTTCTGCTGCACTGAAACCTTCCATGAACAGAAGGGGCCCTTCCCTTTCCAGAAGGTATACTTGGGATTCAAGTCGTAACGTTTTATTTCCTTTAGCATTCTTTCCACTTTACTAGAACTGGAATCACCAGCAACCTTGCTATTTGTCATAGCTCTGAATAATACGAAAAGATCCACTTTTCTGCTTCTAGATTACAGCCTGGAATTAAATATTGGCCTAAGGCTAATATTGCTGGGGAACAACCTTTCTTTAAAATGCCTAATTCAGTACACCTAAAATGGCTTAGGTAACAATTGGAAAAGTGGGGAACTTTCTACTATGTGTCTATTGACAGGTTCTGATGAGCTTTAATCAGAACTACAGTATCTTGTTGCATTCTTTGTTCCCATTTGAAATGTGAAGAAGTATGTGTGAATGTGTTTATCTACATTGGCAAAGCAAGTTTTCTGAAAAGAATCTAAGTGACAGACAGTATGGATTAACAATAACTTTGTTCATACATTTTACATAAGATGTAAAGAAGCAGATCAGAGGGGAAAGTAGCCAACAATATGGATTTAATCACTGATGTTTCAGAAAATGCAGACCAAATGTCTGTAAAAATGTCAATTGTAGCCAAACATTTCTCAGATATTTGTTTCAAAGACACTACTACTTCACACAGTACTTCATTCCTATCTGGCATCCACATTGATCTCTGTTTTAATATTACTTTAAAAGACAACTTTTTCTGATGAAGTACTTGAATTGTTTTACCTTCTAGCTTACCTAGAAAGCTAAGCAGTGTCATTTCAGGGATTTTTCAATAGGAACAAGGGCAAACACCTTTCTCAAAGATTTCCACAGATCATGTTAGTCTTCTGGTATCTTAAAACCCGAAAGATTTATTATGGCCTAAGTTTTTGTTTAGTGAAATCCACTTCATGAGACACATCTGATGAAGTGAATTGTAGTTCATGAAAGCTTGTAATATAATAAATCAGTTAAGTCTGTAAGGCACCACAAGACTCTTCATTCTTTTCAGGCTATTGGCGATGCACTCCCAGGATCGAATAGGTACTTGGCATGGCATTTTTCTTTCACATAGACATACATGCACCAATATAAGTGGGCACCCTAAAAAACCCAAGAACTGATTCATACATTAAATTTAATTAAATTAAAGCAGAGAAAGGAAAAAAAAAAGGGCCCAGTGCATCTTCTGCCATTGCAGTTGTAGCATACAGGAGGACAGGCAACGAGGACCTCTGCTTCCAAAATTGTTTGCTGTTATCAGTTTGTGAGATCCACACACTTCCTCCCTTATAATAGATGCATGGTCAGATATTCTCACTTTTGATGCTCAATCATTGGTTTGATTTCAGAAGTGTTTTTTAAATAAGTGAGCTTTGTGCATGAAAAAAAAAATACAGTGGCACCTTGGCTCATGATCTTAATCCGTTCCAGGACTCTGGTCGTGACCCAAATTGGTCGTGAACCAAGTCAAATTTCCCCATAAGGTTCAAAGTACATAAGGTTAATCTGTTCTGCAACTATTTTTTTTACTCATTTTTTTTTACCCCTGGGGTGTGGGGAGGTGGGTGCGGGAGCGCTGGGGGTGGAGGTAGGCGCGGGTACGCTCAGGCAGGGAACACGGGTGCAATCATGCCCCTCTCTCCCCCCAGCACGAACACGGCCATCTCCCCCCCCCCCGCCCCAGCACGACCATGATTGCGCCACGCAGGGAAGGCAGGCACGCTCGTGATCGTCACCTGATGCAGAGTTCGCGACCTGTGGCAAAATTTTTATGAAATTTCTGTTCATGACCCAATTTGGTTGTGAACTGAGACGTTCGTGAGCCGAGGTACCAGTGTACAAGTCTGAATCCAAAGAAGGAGCACATGTACGAGAGAGAGAGAGAGAGAGAGAGGATATATGACGCTCTGTTAGCCTTTTGCTGCCTCTGCCGCCATCAAATTGTCTCTGACCACCCTGTGAAGGCCCTCCAGAATGTCCAGCCTATGCCATCCCTTTTGCCTGCTGATGCTGCAGCTGTTGCCTTCGCCAAGTCCACCCCACCACCCGTCCCCTTTAAATAGGGCAGCGGCTTTGACTCACTGACAACGGGAACAGCTGAAGTGAGACATTGCACGGGCCGCTGCGTGCACAGCCCCCACGTCTGTTCTCAAACATATTGCAGATTCATTTTGATGTCAAAGACTAATATCAAGCGCATAGTAAAACTATGTTAGATTTTAAGAAAGGTATACCCAGGTCAAACTGACCACTAACTGGAATTTGTTTGCTCTATAGTACTTGTCCATGCTCCCTGTCCTTCCTGACGTACTTAGATTTCATTCCTGTTTTTTTCCTCCTTGATAGAGAAACAGGAAAGAAACAGGCTATCAAAATAAAAATGTCATCTTGGGCTCCAACCTTGAGCACACCCCTAGTGGAGAGTGATGGCTGCTATCATGAATTGCACTGCACCATTACAGCAGCATCCTACAGGTTTTTATTCCAGTCCCAATGAGTCAGAGGGACTGGAAGTCATATATTAGAGGGCAGCTGCTGCAGTGCCTCCTTTTTGCCTCCTTTGAAGAGGTTATCAGCTGCAGTCCAGAGAGCTTTTTCAGCTTTTTAAGCATTCTTGAGCTTCTTAAATAAAATCAATCCATAGGTCCCCATCTAGGTCCCAACTAAAGGTAGTATCATCTAGGTATTCTGTTGAGCTCATTTAAGTTACAGCCAACAATTTTCCCTTTTGCAGAATAAGCTAATTTATAGTGATTGATGTGTCACCAATGATTGTTTTAATTTCCATAAAGTTTAGTCTCAGTCCTCTGTGCATTTGGAAAATGGGAAATATAGCTTCATTTATCTAAACTTTTGATGGACTTGCAACATTTTCATATATGAATCTCTTTTAGATAATTGCCTTACAAGGAATTTATAAAGCTCCACAAGAAACATGCAATGAATCTAAGAGATTAGATTGGACTTTAGACCCAGAATGTAGTATTATGACTTTATTTAACTTTTTTAACTTTTTATTTATTTATTTATTTATTTAGGCACTTCATACACCACCCTTCATTAACACATGCCAGAGTGATATACAATGTTAATTAGAAATAGAATTCAGCAAAGTTAGTTTCTAATCCCAGGAAATGCTTGGTTAAACAGATACATCTCTAAAAGGTATGGAAATACCATCTGCTTTGACACCTCTTATATGGGATAAGATGGAGAAATCCACGTTAGGCACCACAGTCAAAAAGGCCCTCCTCCCAATTTCTGTCACAAATACATGTGCAGGTAATAAAACAAGCAGAAGTTTCCAATTTTCACTATATGGGAGGCTGATACAGGAGACTGATCTGAAGGGAGGCATTCCCTCCATTAACTTAGTCCTAAATTGTCTACAGCCATGTAGGCCAACAAGATCACCTTGTCATATGTTCCCCTTCCATTTAATCAAAAACTGATAGCAAAAAAGTATGGATTGGTCCATTTCATTCATTCATTACATGTCTTTACCATCTAGTGCCCAAAGTACTCTGGGTGGCTAGGGGGAAAAATAAAAGTGTCAGGGAATTTACATGCAGTATTCTGTAGGAAGATGGATACAGTAGTCCCCTGAAATTTGCCAGGTTACGTTCCTAAAGCACCTGTGAATTGTGAAAAACTGCAAATTTGATGCTGGTGATGGGTGCCGGCCACCAAGGCGGTGTGAGCAGGAGGTGCGGGCCAGGCTATGCCAGGGGGTCTGGCACACGCATGGCGGGGCAGGGCAGGGGTGGGCATGCGCAGAGATAATTTTCTCCAAGTGAGCCCAAACTCGGAGGAAGCGATCTCCTTGCATGTAAGCTGCTTCACATCGAGGTGCTGGCTTACTCACAAGGAGATCAGCTTGGACTCGCTAGGAGAAAAGTTCTGCAAAAGACTGAGGCCACGAACGCTGAACCGCAGCTTCACAGGGGTATACTACATTTCCTTTCAACCTTGGTTGGAAGTCAACCAAATGACTGGATCAGAAAAGCTACAAATCTGACTATGAAAAAATGCTATACCTATTCTCTGGGATATCTAAGACTTATTCTAGGATTTATTATATTTTAGAAGTGTAATTATGCGATGAGATATTCAGTAGATTAAGCAGAGCTATGGTATATGTAAATCATGCATCACTTGCTATGAAATGGATATTTAAATAAAAAGTGTAATATAAATGGAGGACATATTTATTTTGAAAAATAGGGATGGCATAAAAACTTAGACAACAATAATCACCTATTTTGAATATAATACAACAAGATGTATTTCAATTAATGTTACTTGGGATGTGTTCAAGTCCTATCTTAATTGGGTGATGTTTGTGCTTTGGCAAACCACATTAGAAGTGGTAAAAATGATGGCAGTAGAAGGTTAAGAATAATACAAGGTGATAAAGCTGATATAGATATGGATAAATTTAAATATATTGATACACATTAGTCAGCTAAGTCAGTAGTGTATCATAGACAAACACTGTTGGGTTATGGAAACAAACCATGAAGCTGGGTTGTTCGCAGCAGGGAAGCAGTTTAATGTAAAGAGGATGTACAAAACAGCATGTAATTGATTGATATTTGAACATTTTTACATATGCTGATTATTCCAAAATTTTAGAGAGTTTTGCAGCATGGATAGGCCATCTAGTGCCTTCCAGATGTTTTGGACTACAGTTTATTTATTTATTTATTTATATTTAATTTGTATCTATTGGCCCATTCCCATAGGTTCTGGGCAGATTACAACTCCCATGAAGCCTCTGTCACCAAAGATCAATCGTTGTGGGGACTGTAGTCCAAAGCATACAACAGCAGTACAAGAAATGCAGGAAGCAGTTTCTTCCCTGCAGTATAAAATAATTTGTGCTAGCGGAAAAGAATCCAAACTTCAGCTATAAACTGCTGGGATCTGAGCTGACCAAGACAGGGAAGTTGGCACTGCGATGGGCAGCGTGGTGTAAATGTCCACTGAGTGTGCAGCTGTTGTCTAAAAGGCAAACTGCATGCTGGGCGTAATTAGGAAGAGTACTGCTAATGTCATAGTCCATTTAATATCAATCCATGGTGCAACTGCGCTTAGAATACTGTATACAGTTCTGGCTTCTGCACCTAAAAGAGGTTATTGTAGTGTAGGAAAAAAGTGCAAAATAGGGAAACTAAAATGATCAGGGGTTGGAGCGACTCCCCAACAAGGAACAACTGGGATTGTTTAGCTTAGAGGAAAGGCAAGTAAAGGAAAGCATGAAAGAGGTGTTTACGAATATACACGGTCTCCAAGTAGAGACAGAGACATTTTTATCCCTTTCCCATAATATGATAAGCTGGGGTCATCCCATAAAGCTGATTGGTGGGATGGTTGGTGGGAGATTAAGGACAGATTAAAGGAAGTGCTTCTTCACACAGTGCATACTTCAACTTCAGAATGCAGGCAATAGCCATGGCCACCGATGCGGAGGGCTTTAACAGGGGATTGGATGAATTCCTGGAGGCAGAGGCTATCGTGGCTGCCAGTCTGGCTGGCTGTGTGCCTTGCAATAGCAGAGGCACTGGGCCCTTATGCACCAGCTGCTGGAGAACTTTTGGAGCTCTCATGCTGTGGGTGGGATCAGGTGGGCACCTGGGTTGCCACGGTGAAGGGAACATGGGACCAGGAGGGCCTTGGTCTGACCCAGCAGGCCTCGGCTTACGTTGTTATGGCAAGTGGGGCAAGGCGGCTTTCTGCAGGGCTCTGTCAAAACCATTGTGAACATCTTGGCACCTATTTTATAAGTAATTATGCTAAGTAAACACTTAGCATGCCTAGTACTTGGACTGCAGTAAATATCATAGTAATCTGTCAACAATATAATGGACAGATGTAATAAAGACATAAAAAGGGAGCCTGGGATTTTCAAAAAGAGATTTCAATAGTAGTAGATTTTGGTGAAGATATAATCAATTGGAAAACAGAATAGCTAGTCAGTATTAACAGATGTCTGTCCAAATTAATCCAGCTTTGGACCAACATAGTTTGATTTGTCTGTTGAAACTGGAAATAAAGACCTGGCCAGATGGGTAGATTTTTAATTTTATAAAATTATTGTTGTACTGTATGCCATGTAAATATACTGAAGTTGTTTACAAGATTAAAAGCATAATATAAAATATAAACATGTAATATTACTGAAAGTTACCAAAATGAAACCATCAAAAAACAAAACAAAAATCAAACTGACGGTGATTAGATAGCATGAAAATTTGAGGCAAATGAAAACATTTTCCAATGTGATGGACTTGCCTCAGAGTTGCACGCTTTGTTGCTGAAGGGCCAGGTGGGTACCTCTGTACAAGGGGTACTTCCTGGCTTTCATGAGACGGGTCTCTCCCGAAACTGGCACCTCAAGGAGGGCCTCCAGATGCTGTGTGCAGGGGCCAGGCAGGTGTGTACAAGGGAAGGCACTTTCTCAAGTGTCCCCATCCCAGGTTGGTTAACACCTAAGAGGATAACACCAAAAATTTAAACTTGGCCCAGGAGATTAACTACAAGTAAAGCAAAGCATAAGATCCATTTTTGTGGATGGAGTTGCCTTCAGTTTGTTTGATGTCTGTTTAGAACAGTTTGCTTTGGCTCAGTATTATAAGTCCATCCGGAGTAAATTGGGAATGTGTATAGATCAAGTGATTTAAAAAATACAAATGAAAGTTATTAATAATTTCAAACTGGAAGAAGGGGGTATGAGATATTTAAAATTATGCTGTCAGATGACTTGTCAAGACAAAGAATGACCACTTGGAAACTCTGATCCCAAAGATTTTATCAAAGTTTATTTTGTTCTTAATAGTACCATTAATTATTCCAGCAAACATATTACTATTATTCCATGCTGAATTGGCGAGACTGAAGCATCAGACAGGCATTAACTGAATCAGTGTTGGAGGTTTTGCAGTTCCTAATATTACACAGCCTTTTTCTCTCCTCTGTACCAATAGTTTTAGGGAGGCATGACTGTTGAGGTACTGGACGGAAGGAGAATTTTCTTGGACTTGGATCTGTTTGAAACAAGTGAAAGGAAAGTTTTATTAAGCAATGGCATGTGGGGCAATTAGGAAAAAACTAGTTAAACATTGGCCATGGCTCCCTTCAGACATATCACCTTTATAGTTTGGGTGCCACACCGTCTACACACATGGAGACCTGCTTGCTGAGTGGAAGTTCCCTGTCCACTGGGGCTTTCACTCTCCTTGACAGCCTCACGTGCCCCAGAATCTATTGCGGAGCATCCTGCAATCCTCCAGAGCAGAGCAAAGGTAGAAAGCAGAGGGTCACTGTGCTTTCTGTCATACATAGCATATTTTGAGAGGGCATTCAGATTTTGCACTGTGGATTGACAAATGCGTAGGAAAAGACTTTTAGTGAACAACTCTAAAGTAAGGTAACATAAAGCTAAGCCATTGTGATTGTCCAAACTTGGTCATTTGCATTCCTGAAACTTGTTGGACCACTGCGGTCCACTGTGGCTTGTTTAAGCGATGGGCTATGAAGCATGCAAGTAGCCATTTTGAATATTTCGCCACTGGCAGAAGGGTGTGATAGTTTCCTGTGTCACCCAAACCCAGATGGCAGGAGTCTGACTAGCCTTGACCAATTCTTAAACAATCGTGGGTGTGTTCAGCATTGCCTAACTCACACTCCCTCCGCTGCATGGGTTTGCAGGACATGCGGACCAGAGCAAGCTGGGCACTGCAGCACCAGGAAGCATGGTGACGGTGGGGTGGCTGCAAGTAGATTAAGTCATGGTGTCCATCACATTGGGAGAAGTCTTTGCTATCAATATCCAAGAAATGACAGGGATAATTATATTGTGCAAACCAGAAGTTTTCTTATTAGGGTTGTTTGGACAATCTATTAAAAAACTCCACCAATGTTTAGTAAACAATTAGTTTTTACAGTTTCTTAGTGCAAAATAATGGAAGAAGCCCAATGTTTACAATGAAAGATTGGCTTTGAGTAAATGAAGGAATGCCATAGAAATTTCACTACCACATTCAGAATGGTCGTTTTTATTTGTTTATTTTGCAAGTCTGTGTTTTAAATAGTTTAGAAACCTAATTTTCCCTCTTAATAAGCAATGATGCAGTGGACACCTCTCTTTATTTGGTACCTGTGGACACAGATCTCATGTAGCAAAGCTGGCTGCCCCAGGTGAATTTCCACCCTTCCATAATACTAACACATGTGAAACTTGTGCTACTGTAGATCATTGTAAATTATTATGTAGAAAGCAAGAGTTACTGATTGGCTCCCAAGGAGTCAGACTCGCCCCGCCCCCCCCCCCCCCCCGGCCAGCATCTCAACTGGACCGATATCAGAAACCGCAGGGTGAGTACACTGGCTCTGAAGTTACGTTTTAGTCACCAGTTGTTTTCTATTTATAACAGCATAACCCTCTTTTATAAGAACACAATAACGCACAACAGGAGCAGGCTTTGTTTTCAAGTGGCTTTCTTGCACATCTGCATCTTCAACCCACCCACTGGTCATCTCCTTCACACTGGAGGCACCCAGCGCATGCAGTTAAGGAGTTAAGAAACAACAGCACCCCCCCCCCCCCGTTGTGTTCTGAATGCACAAAGCCCACTGGCCTTGAGCAGCAAACTTCTACAAAATCCTTTTAGAACATACTTCCTGTTGTGTTTGGTACTTGAGCCTTGGAACAAAGGCATTGCTCAGCATTCTTGGGGTTAAAACAAGTGGAAGTTGCTTTTAATTTTTGTTCTTTTGTTGGGGGAGATTTGTTGTAGGTATGGCTGTTCTTACAGCCCAATCCCAGCTGGCTATCATTTTCCACAGAAACAGACATTTGTATTTATGAAGCTTAAAAATTAGGAGAATAGGGAAGAAATGAATACTTAGAATATTTATACTCATTATGGTAAATTTGACTTTTAGGGTTTATTTTATAGCAATGCCTTTAGCAAACAAACAAACAAATGGTGTTCAGATGGATGCCCTTTGTGCTGGGACTGTGACCCATTAGCCAATAGTTTGTTTCTGTGAGCAGGACCAGCCAAAGATTTTTTGCTATCTGAGGCACTTCCTCATGCAGAAGACAGGCAGTCTGAAACAGACAGTGGTGGCAGTGGGAAAAAGCAGGCAGGCAATTCTGGAGGTGAAGAGCTGACACCTCTGCTCTCCAACACCTTAATGTCAACCCCTGCCCCATTTGCCACCCAGGGCTGCCCCTCCCTTTGCTTAATGAAAGGGCCAGTCCTGTCTGTAAGGATTTCTTGCAGGCCTAGTAACCAAATATAATGGATTTCATGTAAAAGTTCCCTTCAAAAATTTGCAGGCACACCTGAAGTTCACAGTCCAATGAAGAAAGTCTAATGTTCCTGTCGAATCTTCAAGGTAAACAGAAAGGTGTTGCCAGCTTTTGACTGGAACAAAACACACCCCTTGCCCTGGAACTCCTTGTCTACCATCTGGGTGGGCATTTGTGGCATGACTTGCGGAGTCCCATTTTATAACGCTATCAAGCCACTGAAGCTCTGGCCAGCTTTCTGGTCCTCGGCTTGGTTTTTGTACAGTCCTACCCTCCTGTTGTCATGTGGGAGGCGGTGGACATCAGTCAAATATGAAACAGATTTGTGAAACAGGCCAAATGTACAGCAGTGCTACATTCTCCCCAAATGTGCATGGAATAATTTTTCTGCATCAGGTAATAAGATAGGAAAGTAATTGCAATGAAGATAAAATAAGGGCAATATAAAAAGGTGCAGTGCAGGCTTGACACATTAATCAAAGGTGGGTTGGAGCAGTAAATAATGGCATTCTGTGTTGTAGGTAACAGACATATGAATGTAGTTTTAAGGAATAAGGAAACAAGCAGGACATTTTATCTGTGTGCCCATTATTTGAGACAGGCTGAGCAGAATACAGTCTTTCCACAAATCTACCTTTATTGTTTGAATGTCATGTGGGGAAGGCTTGATGAGTTAAATTTTGCTATGGGATAGTTTTGCCTTGTCAGTGAAACCTTAGTTTTTTCATCGGCTGCAGGGATGCCTTTGAACTATTTGTGACATGTCTGTCAAAGGTGAATTCAGTAAGGGGGAGCAATCCTGTACTGGTGTATCTAGTTGTAAACCCTATTCAACTGATTGGAGCTTACTTCTGATGGTAAAATCCAAGTTTATGCACTAATATACTGGGACGTCCTTCTCCACCTTGTAGCCTTCCACAAGACCTAAGTATCTACTCTGGAGAGTTTCCCAACAGGCTAGGACCCCCTCCACCCCCACTGCCACCACTCCCAATTCTGCTGCAAGAAGCAGCTTCATCGGCAGAGAGGTTCTCTGGATTCCCCTTGGAGAGACATGTGTAGCGTTGCAGTGTAATGTACCTGACAAGGGCAATAGTCCGATTGTAAAATCATATTTTATTTTTGCATTTTGAGTGACTGATTTAATTTCACTTTGAAAAGTATAAATAAAATCTGTTCTTTTGAATAGTTGAGGATAAAAAGGAGGAATTATTTTTAAAGTATTAACATTTGTATGTGTTGAAAGACCCAATAGAATTTTCCAAGGCTGAGATGTTTTATACAACTTTCATTCTTGATTCACACATGATTTCAATAAAAAGGATTTATTTTCTCATTAACTAAGCAGCTGACTGTCTTCTTTAAGCTGTTACTGATTTCTTCTTTCAGTTGTAGTTAGCTTTGCTTTAACTTACATTATGCTGGAATTCTGTGTCAGACATAAAAAAGAAAGAAAAAAAATAAGGTAAACCGAGCCGAACTCGCAAGTCAAATGGGTCCTCCAGGATGCTCAACACAGACCACTCTTCTGATAGCACCACGACTTGAGTGCTTGGGCATGTTATGATATCTTCCAATGGGCTTCCATGATGCAGGTGTGTTTGTTCTGTCCACTCTCTGAAGCTGCTTGGACATCTGAATGAGAACAAGGTAGACTCTAGATGGCCAACACCCTGGTTTATGATGTCAAGAAGGATAAGCTACTCTTGCTTATGGTGGAGGACAGAAGGCCTGGAGGAATGTTGTCCGTGGGGTCGCGATGGGTCGGACACGACTTTGTGACTAACAACAACAACTCTTGCTTTGGTCTGTAGTCATCTGAATCCATCCTTAAATGTAGATGCACTGACTCTACAGTGGAATACACATGGGTCTAAGTTTTAGGGGTCTTGCAGCCCAAAGGACAAAATACGACAATTCAATATCAGAATTGTATCAAAGCCAAGTGTTGGGCATTGTCCTTCCTTCCTATCTTGTGCATGCCTTTCCTCAGCAGATGCCTTTAATTGCTAGCTATTGCTGTATTTTTTTTTTAAATACCCAGGGAACTTTGGTCACGTTGGCACAGGATGACTCAAAGGGGCCCAGCATTTTTAGGATACTTCTTGGCAGTGAGCTTTGTGTTGAGAAGAATATAGTGCTACCTCCCTTTAGATAAGCAGAGAAATCTTTAGCAGATGCTTGAGAAAGAAGCAGATGCAGTGGCAAGAGTTCAACTGAAGTTGTAAGGAACTCTGTATATTGCTCCCAACACGCCTGCTTTGCACAAGATGCCTGGTGGTGTCAATGCAAGGTTTCGCACAAGTCTGTTTCTTCCATTATTGCCTTCCTGCCCTCAGGCAGTGCAGATACAGAATGGTCAGTGCCAGTTTTCAGGGGCAACCCAGAGGGGCAGGCCTCCGGATCACTTCCATAACACAGTGCAAACTCCCAGGCTAATATTCAGATGCAGTGGTTCCTTGGAAACTTTGCAGCTTTTCATTAGCCCAAGTGAGTTGGCAGGAGGGCAGAACAGTGCTCATGTTTTGGGCGTGTGGAAAAGTGTCTGCTAAACATGGCTTCTTCCCACAAATAATGATTCACAAATAAAGACAGCAGGATTCTCTGTGGAGACCGGCTATTTTCTTGCTTCTTTGTGGCAAGTGTCTGTCAAAACACCCCCATGAAGTTCTGCAATGGAGATGAGGTAAGGCAATGTTCTACTTTCTCTCACTCAAATATATTTAGCTGCCAATCAAATACCAAGATGGAGGAAATGTTAATAGTAAAGATGACTTGCATGAAAAGTCGCTGATTAAAAAGAGTGAAATGAGGTTCTAAAATCCTTCCTAGTTTCAGAAGTTTTATAGACCAAGTTCCCATGGGCATTTACTAAACCACACTCAAATAAGCCATGTTTCAGTACAACTGCTGGATTAAATGCAATGAAATCCTATTATGCTGAGTGCGAATCTTCTAGGGCGTGAGCATAAGAGCACAAGGGGGGCCATGCTGTGATTATGTGATCCAAACTCCATCTCTTGAAGCTGCCTGAGTCTGCCTGTGTATGAAATACTGTCCTGAAGAAGCTGGCTCTTCTCCAAACACCTTTCCCTGTGTTTATACACTCCGGATAAACAGCAAGAGTGTTTTTTAGCCCCTTTTAAAAAGTTTAAAGTTTGCTATCTTTGGTTCTGTGAACCTGGCATGTTGTGATCCTGCAGTCGAAACTCTCTCTCTCTTATAGTGATTGCTTCTAATTGCCTGCTACCTCAGTTTCCCTGCGTGTGAAATTGGTTTCTTCCTCTCCCATCCCCATTGCTTTCAATAAGTGGGTTCCATCAGAAATTGATTTCTGTGCATTTTTCTAAAGAAGTTTCTTCCTGGCTTGAACAGAGTAGCAAAAGCTTGAGACCCTCAGCCCAGCCTACCTCGCCTGGTTGCTGTTGTGGAGATAAGACTGAGAACAGGAGGAGGAGCATGAGCTGCCTTGAGCTCTTTGCAAAAAAAAAAAAAAAGCGGGGGGCTATAAATCAAATAAATAATCAAAAATATTATTGCCATCCCATAAAAACGTGAGAATTATGCCTGGCCAAACTACACTAAATGTCTGGTATGGAAATGTGTGGACTATAAGGAAAGTTATTGTTAGATTTGTTGTCAGTGTTTGGGGCCTTCATGTAAAAGCAGGTGATATTTTAGTTATATCCATTTGTGACTTCTGCAGGTTTTTGCAAGTTGATTCAGATCAACAGGCCCCCTTGTAACTGGGGCAGGGACAGGAAGGAAGCCTTGAGCTCCAAGGAAGCAGCCAATGCATTGCTGCACGACCCTAACTGCTAGGAATGCCAGAGGCTGTGACTTTCCACAGGATAAGAAACGGGCAGCTGGCAGCCAGGACCGGCTCTGGGCTCATGTGGGCCCTTAGGCATGCCATTCCATGCTCCCCCCTCCCCGCACCGCTGTGCCCTGCTGGTAGGCAGACGTGGGCCGCCCATGAGCCATCACGCAGGCACTGCCCTCTGTGTGCACCCAGGCAAAGGTAGGAAGGCGAGGTGTAGTAGTGCTGGCAGCACCCATCAGGGGCAAGGAGGCTCCGACGGGCTGCCAGCAGCTGGACCTCTCTGCGGTGCTTCACACATGTTGCATGAGGGAAGCCATGGGCCTGCTACCTGCCATCTTCCCGAGGCTCTAGCAAGGTTCTCGAACAAGATCCCTGGGAAAGAGCATGAAAGAATGAACGCTGCCAGGAGTGGAACTACTGCATCTTTCAGTGGGGAGATGGGCAGTTATGTCAGTCAGGTGCAACTTTTGTATTTATGGCTTTTGGCTTTAAAACTTCACAAATTAGGTAGAAGATCTTGCCCTTCCATGTGAATAGAATCACTACAGTGCTCTGAAAAGATAAAGAAGGAAGCACATTAGAAGAGAATAAAGTGTCAGTACAGTCTTGCACACACAAACACACATGCCTTTACCTTTAAAATAACTCACTGCTTGCTGTCAATAAGACTTTCCATTAGTTATCTTTACTTTTACGGATCATGTTTAAGATTCAGTGCTCAACATACATAGCTTTAAATCACTAACATCCTTCATGGCCCTACAATTTGCTAGTTCCATATGTCCCCTCTTGGCCCATTCAGCTGGATCAGATTCAGGCCTTGTTCTTCTCTGGTCTGGAGTTTCCTTCCTTTGATGGTGGGGGAGTGGGAGGAAAGACAGGGCAGAGAGGGAATCCAGCCATGCCTTTCAACTCCTGGTTCATCACTGGGGCACTACAAGGAAGGACATTAATCCCTCCTTCCTGTTTCAAATCATGTATGATTATCCTGTAGGAATACCTATGCTGCATTGTGCTCTATGGGCTTTGAAGCTTGTAGGACCTTTCTGCCCTCACCCACATGCCTCCCAACACACACATGCAAATATACCTCACTGTTCAATGCCATTTTGAACTCATCAGCCAGTGAAGGAGCCCAGCTCTGAGTTAAACTAACATGCACAGAATGGCTGAGCCCAGCACATGGTAGAGCGGCCCAGCCCGTGTCCATGTGATTTTTGGTGCTTCTCGTCTTTTTTTGTTTCCTTTCCTAGGCTGACCTCTGTCCTCAGTCCGCACCTCCTCATGCTTTGTAGTACATTTGTGTGGAGTTGGTTTGACAGCTGTCTTGAACTTGCATTTCTTTTTTGATTTATCAGGGTTGTTGATGAGCACCCAAGTGATTTAGTGCTGGAAAAATATCCAGGAATGCAAAGGAAGGCAATCTATGCATTATTAATAAAAATATCAATAAAACGCAGTGCCCCTTGTTAAGAGCTTTTGAGGGCTATGCCACTCAATTTAGCATTTTAGCAGTGGCATGTGGCCTCTACGTGGCATCTGGTTCGAGCTGATAGGTTTGAACAGGCAAAGAAAAGGCTGTTTGTCAAGCATTCCATCATAAGTGTGTGCTGCTTGGAAAGCTCCAGGTCAAAGCAACTCCAGCTGCATTCCTGCCCATGACAGTGAACGAGAGTGAACTTTGTCACGTTATTAAGCTGTCAGCAGGGCCAGGGTGTTAGATTTCTGGTGGGAACTCCATGCACATGCTTAGGGCACTCTGGTGGAATTATATCAACACCATTGTAAAACATGCAGAGCTCAGCTGTGCCATCATGACCACTTGAAAGTCTTGCCCCACCAGCAAGGCAAATAGAAATGCCCAGCAATCCCCCGCGCAAGGCATCTGCCAAAATGTTCGTGTGAAAGCCATGACTGGTGGATAACAGCATTGTCAGCGGAACCTTCCCTTCCCAGGGGATCTCACTTCCTGGGCCTGCCACTTAGCAACACTGTCTATTGGAACAGAGTGTGTCTACATATTTGTGCAGCTATAAAACTATAAACGAGGCCTTGGCCCTGAAGAATTGCTGACTTGATTTATTGGGTGCAACCGTGCTCTGCTCAGGGCTGGAACCAAGGCCAACCCGAGGCATTCTGCTGCCTGCAGGAAAGGGCGAGATGTGTCCCCTGCTGCCTGGCCCTGGCTGCAGTGCTGGAGAGGCAGCAGTGTCCTTTGTGGTGTGAGAGCAAAGCAGCCTGGCTTAGGGGACTCAGAAGGGACCGGAGAGACACAGTTCTGTCCTCTAACACCACATTACACGTCTCTCCAAAAGCATCTGGCACTGACCGGAACAGCCCCCAAATTCAGCCAGGCCAGACACCCTGTCCAAATCTTACTTTTAACATTCTCATGTTTCTCGCTCTGGATGTTATTTATGCATCTTTGCCAGTAATGACGGCCTCAAGAGGGCCTTCTCCTGCAGAGCCTAACAGGGCAGGGCAGGCTCATCTCTTACAGAGCCAAGTCCTGTACTGCAGTTTTAAAGGTAGGTGCAACATCCTGATTTGAGCCTGGAGAATCATTGGCAAGGAGCACAGGACTTTCCGGGGAGGTGTAATGTGTTCCCTGTGCTTCAGGTGTAGCCCTGCATGGAACATATTGCAGTAGACTGAGGCTGAAGGGCTATGTCTGCAACTATTAAGTGTTATAATTTCTGGTACCACCTCAGCAGGAATCTGACGTCCCAGGTCCTGGGAGTAATTCAGTCCCTTTGTGACATACTCCTGGGAGTCATCAGAAGAGAGGACTCAAGGACACGAGAGATGGCAGAGCTAACTCACTAACAACTGGCAGCTGGAGCGAATGGATGGCCTCAAAGTATTGGGTGATGGGTCAGCTGTGGAGGGGATAAAGGTTGGGGGACAGAAAAGCTCTTTGTTCCTCTTTGGGGGATCCATTTGGCTATCTGTCTGCCATATGTGTTGAAGAGACCTGCAATGTCCTGTGTACTATGACCCTGTAGAACAGGGGTCCTCAAAGTTTTTATAAAGGGGCCAGTTGGCAGGTGCCAGCAGTGGGTGCAGCCCGCCAAATCAGTGCCTGCGGGGGGGGGCATGAGCCAGTGAAGGGGTGGGGGGGCACACGCAAGGGGGACATGTGGGGCGAGGCGCCAGCTTGCTCATGAGGAGATCATTTTCTCCGAGCCAGTCCAAAATGACCTCCTCGCGAGCAAGCCATGCAAAACCTGTGGGGTGGGCCAGTTAAATGGGCATGGTGGGCCAGATGCGGCCCACGGGCCTTAGTTTGAGGACCCATGCTGTGGAAGGTAGATATTTTGTGTATGGAATAGAGGAGAATCGGTTTTGTTATTTTTGGGTCCAAGTGATGTAGCAAGACCCCAACATGGGTGGGGTGGGGGGGTACTTGTTTGGCTTTGAACTGTAAACTACCATTTTACCTTGTTTTTTATCCTTTCAGCCTTGGTGTTTTAGCTCCACTCCCTCCATCCCTATTTTTCATCCTTTCAATAAACATGTTTTATTCCCCTTTCCTGGGTGATCATGTGCTAGATCCGGTGTCTGGTCCAGTTGTTGAGGGACCAGGGAATTTCTGACCAGGATTTGGCCCAGTTGGCTGGGGGAACAGGGAATCTCTGATGACTTTCCATTACACTCATCAATCAAGGATTGTGCTCACACTCTTCTGGGCAAAAATTCAGGAGGGCAGCAAAGTTGTGACTACTATAGCGCTGGAATGCAGTAGACACTTGCATTTCTACACAGTTGGGCTGCATGTGATTCACAAAACCAGCAGCAATGGCTACAAGCTGTGTTTGAAGAGCTGGGCTGCTGAAAAGGACTTCCACCACCACCACCAACAGAAGTTTGCTAAAGGACAATGCTGCTAATTATTAGCAATTATTAGAATTCTAAAGAGAATTTTAATTAATGATCAGATTAAAATGGAAGCCTCCCCTTTTGGTTATCCATTTTGGTGATACACTTGATTGGAAACTGGCATTTCACACTCCCCCTCCACAGAAGAGTTCGACTTGTTGCAAGCCCATCTGAATTGGGTGTGAGCAGAGTGAGATGTTTTCTGTTTAAATGCAGATCTGTTCAGGTTGCAAAGCTTATTTCACAGTGGGAATCAAGCTCTATCCTACCAGTGCCTGCCTGCATGGCTACACATTGAGTTAGCAGGCTGAGTCATCTGGAAAAGCACAGGCCTACAGCCAGATAGGTGACCACTTGTGGAAGCAGAGCAGGAGGTTGGACTCAGTGGCCTGAGGTGCCTTCCAGCTGTACTCCTGTCCTGTCCTATCCTATCCCCAGCACTGAGATTGGGGATGGTCACTATTTGAGGGAGATAATAAAACGGATAATCAAAGCTGGGAAGATAGGAGGGTCTATCAGCATGGCCATGCCAACTTATCTTCTGTCACTGGATGCTATAGATAAGCAGATAGGATGAAAATCCATCACTGCAGATAAAGGAGAAATAACCTATTGTGGTGCCCAAATGTTGTTAGGGACAATGGGCAGTTAATAAAACAGAATGCCTACAACAAGAAGACGTGCAGATAGGAAACAAACTTACATACATCTTGGTTCCCTTTCAATTTGCGCATAATCTTTCTCAGTGTATGGAAGCTGCTCCATGTGAGAAACATGTCAGGACTGCTATTGACACTAAATTTTGTGTCCACATCTTGTTTGTCAGGGATCTTAAGGCAAAAAAGCACTCATACTGTGCAATATTTAGGTTGTCACTCTGGTTTCACCAAGAAATAATTCCTACATCCAAATTCATAGCATCATAGAGGAGGGAGGGACCTTGGAGATGGTCAGTGCAAACTCTGAGCCACACATAAAGAAGATGCCATCCACCTTCTGCTTCAAATCATTCCAGTGTTGAGAAAGACAGTAACTTTTCTGTCATTCACTTCTCAGGTCATCAGATGTTTGCCCAAAGGTAAACATCTGATATCTTCCTGGGCGCAAACGTGAAATGCATAATTATAGGCAAGGTAGAGAACAAAATTACCTTGCATAGTTGCCGAGACGCCCCATTTGCACCGTTCCTGGCCACACGGAGACCAGCAAATTTCATAGCAACCCACTGGCATTAGACTACACCAGGTTAATTTGATATCAGGAATGGAGTTACAAGCTTCAGTTACAAGCTTCAAAATCATCAAGATGTTTTGTAGGATTGGTATTTTGTATATGATAAATATTTATGCTTGAAAGAAAATTGTAAGGTTTGATGGTAGTGACCGCACCTTTTCTCCAATGAATGCAACACATTACAGCACATCAGCTGTGTTCACACAACATGGCAAGCAACTTTGCATGCCATGGTTACCATGGCATAGTTCGCGGGTTGGTTTGTTTTTCGTTTTTTACCATGATCTACCTGAAAAATTATCAAGTGTTTCTACTTTATTGTGGTTTGGTTTCCATTGTCCCTGCTCAGTCCTCCCACTGTCAGGATCTGGGCTGCTCAGGGGCTCCAAACAGTGGCCAGTACCAGAATGCTCACCCCAGTATTCACAGGATAAGTCCCAGACCCTTCTGGAACTCTCAGCCTCCTGACACACATCACCTGGCAGCCCTGGCAGAGGGCAAACTCTGCCCTCCAGAAGTGGCCTCAGCAACTCAGGTGTTTCCTGCACTTTGCTGTGTTGTCTTGACATCACATGCAGGGCACCTGCATCTTGCCTAGCCTGGATCCTGCTTGCTGGATGTATCCTGCCAAGTCATCCTGGCTTAAGGTACCTGTACCTCTGTTTGTCCTCCTGGCTCTTGGCTCTTGGCTTGCTCATGACTGTGCCCTTGTCTTGGCCTGTTGCATACTCCTGGTTCCTGACCTTGGTTTGTTCTGTGTCTGCAAGCTGGACTTTGTTGTTGGACTTCCTCACTGGGCTTTGGACTCCGTCTTGCCTCAAGTTCTGTTGCCCTGGTCCTGCTCTCCCACCACCCATATCCTAGTGCCTGATACACACTGTTGCCATGCCTTCCACCAGCCACTGGGCCTGAAAGGCAGTCCCAAGGTGCATTGCTCTCTGCCTGTGTCCCATGCCTCTTCCTCATTGACCTACACATAGACGCTTGATGAGTGAAACTGTTCTACTGTTGCTGCTTTTTCCGGGGGGATCTGTCGGAATGGTAAAACAGGACTGTAGAAACCAAGCTCCTGGGTTCAGACAACAGGACAAGCCATGGTGGCCCAGGGAAACCATAGAGCCAAGTGTGGTTTAGTAACATGGTTTCTAAAGACCAAACCTACTGTGGGGAAATATCGCAATTGGGTTCACACACCATGATGGATCAACAATGGTAAAACATCACTGTGGTCTGAACCCAGCCATTATCAAGTAAATTACCCTTTTCTCTTCAAGACAGCCCGTGTCGTAGGTGCAGCGTAAAACCATTGCAGCCTCTAATGGAGCACAGGTGCAAAACCCTTTTCCTTCTGAGGCTTCAGTCCATGGCAGATGTGGGGCAGGAGCACCCTCTGCACACAAACAGGCAAGTGTACGTGTATGCAGACGCTTCCCACCTCTGCACAGTCAGCTAAGTGCAGGAGGGGCACAGCTGAATGAGGGACTCAGCACACTGCACCTCCTTCCCCATTTAAAGCAGGATCTGGCTTGTGCTGGAGGAGAGGGTGTCAGGGCAGCTCTCCGTGCACATTCACGTCCCTGCAGCCTGCCCAGTAGCTCTCTGCAGGGTGGCCTGGAGCCCGCCCCCCCCCCCCATGCTGGGGCAGGAGGCGTGTGAGAGGAGCCCTCTCTGCTTGTCCTCAGCTGCAGCAAAACCACAGCAGCAGCAGTTCAGCAGGGTAGAAGAAAAAAAGTCCTCTGACTGAAACTTTTCCCTTTTCGAATGAATGATTCTTTAAAACAACTCAAAGGTAGTGATTTGATGCTAGCTGAAAACCCTGAGAATACACCCCAAAATGTGAGTCAAAGGGGTGAACCTCAGTACTTGGTGACCGTAATCTACAATAAAGGAAGGATTCTGTGATTCCTGTCACATTTCTCTGCCCTGGGTATATTTATGTAAGCTATCAAAATGAAATGGAAATTTCAGTATATGGAAACATAGTCTGGATGTCTCTTTGGCCTTGGATCACATTTGCTACATACTTATTTGTGTTTTGCAAAGCTCATGCATAGATTTATAGAAAGAGGTTTCCACACATGTCTTTCATCCTCTTTGTTTTTAGGCATACAATATACTAAAAATTGTATCTGCTAAAACAATTTCTGCATAAATCCAAATGTAAAAACATCTGAATTCCCTCACCAGGAGGACCATGCCAAATCTATTTTACTGTGTTGTGCATCATTTTGGAGCATTAGTATTTATAATTTCTAGTTTCTATACCAGAGCTATTGCTAATGATACTATTCAGGAAATTCAGCATGCTAACTGACACTTAAATCATGTGAAGGATGAAGCAGATGGAAGAAAACACACCCCATGGCACATGGTCTTGTGTTCATGTTCGCCTCACTGCCTGCAAGGACACGTGCAGTAATTCAGGCACAGCTATGAGCTCCCTGGGTTGCTCATTGGCAGGTGGTTCTGGTCAATGACTGGATGGTCCCAGGCAGTGGTCACCTTGTCTTGGTTGCCACCATCTTCACCATAGTACATGCAAAAGCAATCGCAACAAAATCCAAGGTGGCTTCCTTGCCTCCTGTGGCAATCAATGGGCCTGGCACAGATAGCAGTCCAGCGATGAGATGGGAAGGCACTTGTCTCAGGTTGCAGATGACTGGAAAAGGGAGCAGTGTGTGCCTTGCCCTACTCCCTCAGGTACCCTCAGAACCTCAGGGGTACTGGAGAATAGGACTGCACACATCTCATTAGCTTCTGCACACTGTTATGGGAATATGTGGCCTTATTCTTTACCTTGGACAGCAAAATATCTTGGCCAGATGCCACTCGTGCATGTCCTGGAAAGATTCCCAGGCATGCATGAGAAATTGACCATTTTGGTGGGACTGACAGCTCAGACTCTGAGAATATGCTGCATGAAGGGGAGTTGGCTGATTCTGGCAGGACTGACACTTCAGGCTCTGATAATGAGATGGTTGATGAAACAGACTCAACTCTAGCTGGCCCTGGGTACCCACTTGTGCCTGCTATGAAAGAGGTTAGTTCAGGGGGAGCTGAGGGGCCCAGTCAAGCCACCCATGGGAACAAGGAAGAGCAACAACATCCCGAGGGGGGAGATTTAGAGATGATGAGTCTACTGGATAGAGAACTCCAGCCCCCTGAGGAGGAGGACCTTATAGTCCCTCATTACAGCTGTAGGGAGGCCCAGTTGGGATCTCAGAGGGAGGAGCAAAGGCATGTCCAATTCCACAGTGCTCCCCCCCCCCCAAGGAACAGGCACTGAAAGACTCATGGGCAAGGCTTTGAGGGAAGGGGGCCAGAGAGGGTTCAGCATTTCGCTTGGTGCATGCTCAGAGACTTGCAGGTAAAATAAAGCCATTTGGCAAGAAGTGCTGGTGAGTCTGTTACTGCTGGAAGGAAGAACTCATCCTGCAACACTGGAGCTGATTTCCACCTTTGGTGTTCGTGCTGGAGTTGAGTATAACCGTATTCTGGGCAGGTTTGTATGTGGCCCAAGCACATGTGCCAACACCCTATTTGCAGAAGGCTAGGGATTATCCAGTGCTCCATCCTCATCCATCCATCCATCCATCCATCCATCCATCCCTGGAGCCATGTGGGACACAGCCACTCAGGTTACACATCAATAAGCCAGTTACTCCTCCCTGCCCCCTGCAACCAATATGGGGACATGTGGATGGTTTCTCATTGTCATCGATACTGGAAGCAGAAATGCGCAGGCACACTTGCACACCAGGAACCCTTGGAAGGCCTTAGGAAGAGCCTCGTGGCGGTATGATGGCAAGCCGCGGGCACCCGTTGGAGAGCTGCGAAAGGGAAGCCTCGGCCCCTGGTGTCGCATGCCGAATTCTGCAGGAGGAGAGGCAGTGGCGAGCCTGGCTCCTTTGGTTGCATAAACTGTTCAGTCCCAATTCACTGGCTACTGTTCTCTGCATTGAATTGTATTATTTTGGTATCAATAAACAGCTGCAAAGTCAAATTAGTACTGTTTACTGTCAAATTAACATGGAAAGTGATATGTTCTGCTTTGTGTTTATAGCTTTTGCACTGCCTGCATCAGCAGCAAAGTGACTAAATCAGAATGGACAACTTCCAGTGGTAGATGCTGTCTGAGATCAAATGGAAGGCAAATCTTGTTTGTCTTATAAAATAAACAGTGTCTTTTCAGGTTCATGTGTTCAGAATAACAGCTATTATATTTCACCAGCTGTTTTTTATTTTACAACTAATTGTACGTCTCGTTCTCCAGTCGACTGCAGACCGTTGTTTCCATTCCACTGCTGATTCAGGGAAAGGCAGCTTGTGCTGTACGCACAGGATCTGCCTGCGCAGGGAGGAAGTGCTGCCCAGGCGAGCGGGGGGGACATGCTGGTGTGCACAGTTCAGTCTCTGGCATGCTGAACCGCTGAAGACGTACCCAGGCCGGGTGGGGAGAGTTGATTTGCTGAGGGAATTGTCTGCTGGTCTGTTCTGAACACATGCTGGAGTTTGTACAAGGCTATCGACATTTTTTTTCCCTATTGATAGTTTGAAGATACTTTGTGATCCATGGGTAGAAAATCCTCTTTGCAATCTCCCCCTTTTTTTAGGTTGGCAGAACATTGGCAGTCTTTTGGTGCTCCTATTGATACTCTCCTTACAGCACTTTGTTCAACTGAAAAACCACACAAAGATGCTGCTACTGAAAAACACTGAAGGTAGTAATGAAAAATGAGAGACCGATAAAGGTACTGACCTGGCCAATTATGTGGCGCATTCAGCCGCGCTGAGCGTGCCAAGCAAAAATACAGAAGCCTGAAGATTATTATTCAAAACCACTAAATTGGACCACTCGGACCTCCAGTTGGAATTGCACCTGCAGCTTGCTTTGTGGAATATGCACACATATCAGACAGCCAGTCTGTGGTGCCCCCTCCCTCCCTCCCTCCCTCCCTCCCTCCACTAATTCGACAGGTCCACTTTGCACCTGGGCCAGGCATTTCATCAGCTCCATCCGTGGCATTCTGCAGAACCACCTAACCCCGTGCAGAGCTCTTAATAACATGAAACAGTTTCTGGCATTTGTTCCTCTGCACTTCTTTTCGGAGAGCTAATCCTGCTTAACCAATCCCGCTAGGCCAGGTTAGGAAAAATGGCTGGGTCACTTTAGGGCAAAGAGTTCTGCACCAGTCACTGCTATGTGACTGGTCTTGTCGTCAGGATGCCTGCAGTGAGAGTCACAATTGCAACCAAATGGGAAACAAGAGACCGTCCATCTAGCAAAGACTGAAAAAATAAACTACCTGAATACGCTGCAATGGCAAAATTGACCAGCTATATAAATAGAAGACCAACTGAAGAATTTAATGACCAATGGACAGCTTATTGTATTTTTCATAATAATTGAGAGAAAAAACAGTACCTACAGAAATGTTATTAATGAACTAGAATTTCAACATAAATGCTCTGTTGCCATTTAAAACAAAATGGAAAAGAATGGAAAACATGCTTGCATGAAGGATTATGTACTGAATGATCAAATTAGTATAATCGCTTGGTGAATTTGAAAGAAAAAACATAAGTCATGGTTTGCTAGCACTCCCCCCCCCCCCCCCAAAAGGCTGCAGTATCAGGTCAGTACGGCTTGTAATCATAGTGTCAGGATTTGAGGCAGCTTCAGGGCTCCATCTGCTGGCTGAGTGCCAGTATAGCACATCTGGTAGTGCGACAATCTGCGGCAGCTTTCTGGGCCCTCATGAGCACCACCTGGGAGCCCTGGGGGAAGACCTCTATAAGAACTTGCTCTTCCCTCCAGAAGCTGCCTCTGCAAATTATCAGCATCTGGGATGTGAGTGGCACTAGGACCCAGACAACCTGGCTAGCATCCAAGCTCCAATCCCAACCAAATCCAACTCTTTATCCAACAGTCCAAAGTCAGCACCAGGAGTAGACAGAGGAACAAGGTAGGTCTAGTCCAAGAGGCGGATATGTAGTCAAGCAGGCCAGGGGGCAGAAACCAAGGAAGCAACACTAGAAGCAGGTGCCCTAGGACTGGAGCTGGCGCTGGGCTGGAACAGGAAACGGTCCAGGCAGCAACAAGCAAGGAGCACCACAGCAAGACAAAAGACCTTCAGTGCCAAGGCAACTTCTGGATGGAAGAGCCAGTTCTACATAGCTCTTCCCGCAGGGCTCCCAGGTGGTGCTCATGAGGGGAGCTGCAGGAGATTGTGGGAGTAATCCTGCAGCTTCCAGGGCTGCTATACCAGTGCTCAGCCAGCAGATGGAGCCCTGAAGCTGACACCTAGTCGGGTTACCGTGCTTTCCACCACATACACTTTGGCAGGAGATGAAGAAGCTCCAGTGTTCTGGCGCCTCAGCATTTCACAGCATGCAAGAGACTCAGCTGCTGCTAGCCTCCTATCAGGATTGTTTCTCAGCAGTTTTCTTTTAATGCTGGCTTTCACTTTCGTCTGTATATGTACATGACACCTTTTGTGCCACAGTATTATTTAGGATGTCAGATAGAAATGGCGCAATACTCTAGAAGTACTCAGTGGACATGAACTTGCAAAATATTTGACACAATCTTGAAGTCTGAACTATGTGACTATTGTGATTCATTTATTGTAATTAAGCCTCTTGCCATCATAAAAATGTAGGCATGTATCAGGAACACAAATAGAATTTATTCAAAAATGCACAATAAAATGCATATTATGGAAAAGTGCACACAAAATGTATATATTACTCAAATTAACATTATAATCCAGGACAAGCCTATCAATTTATACGTAGGTGGGGCGGGGGCAACCAAAGGGGAAGCCATTCCCTTGCTTTCCTTATGCGGCCTATAGCAAGCCACGGCAAGTGGTACCTCCTAACAGCATGTAAATGTCACCCTCACCCAGGGGAAGCCTGTCTCCTGCTGCAGGCCAGATGGAATTTGGCTCCCAGACCAAGTTTTGGAACTGCAACAGCAGCTCCTTACTACCAATGTGCTACTGTCATGTTTCAAGGAGGTGCGATGTCCTAGCAATGAAGGATTGCAATTTCCTTGATATCCATTGCAAGAAAAAGTCTCCCACAAATCTCTACCTCTAAGAAATTCCTAACATGTCTTGCTGATAACTCCCTCCTACAGAAATTGTAGTGGGATGGCCTTTGCCGAGAGAAAGACAGGGGAGTGCATCCCTGCTGCTTCTCCTGGACCTTTCAGCGGCGCTCGATACCACTGATTTCTTTGTATATATTTCAGCACCAAGTTAAGTTGTTTTTATTCATGGAACATTTTAACTGTTGACTACTTTAGGTTTAAATTTTAATTCTGACCTGCATTTTAATTAGTAAATTTGGTGTTTTAATTGGGGTCTTTTAAGATTTATCCAGTCTGTGATGTTCATCTATGTTATTACCTGATTGGTACTCTGCTGTGATGGGGATGTTT
Source organism: Varanus salvator macromaculatus (assembly GCA_023646645.1). Taxonomy (NCBI): domain Eukaryota; kingdom Metazoa; phylum Chordata; class Lepidosauria; order Squamata; family Varanidae; genus Varanus; species Varanus salvator. The sequence goes on along the minus strand of JAIXND010000798.1, from coordinate 17,140,760 downwards.
CATTGGTTATTGGTATAGGTGCTGTAATTGATTTGTTTATGTAATCTTTACACTTTGTTATGGTTTAATTATGTAAACTATCCAGAAAGCCAAAAGGCTATATAGAAGTGTTAAATAAAATAAAATAAGAAATAAAATGGAAGAAGGAATGAGAGGAAAGGTTATCCTTGACTTGATTATATCTAATGGGGCAGACCTAGCAAACAAAGCGGTAGCTGTGGACACTGTGGGGGAAAGCGATCGTGTCATACCTGAGTTCTTAATTCTAAAGGAAGCAAAAGCCAAGTGTTGGCAAATATGTATCTGGATTTTAGGAAAGGCAATTTTCATAAATTCAGAACAATGCTAAGTAAAGTCCCATGGCAAGTAAGAAAGGGAGTCCAAGATGAGTGGGAATTTTTTCAAAAGGAAATACTGAAGGCACAATTATACATAATTCCAGCAAGGAAAGGAGGTACAACACAACAGAGGAAGCCTACATGGCTCATGGCTCAGAAAAAGCCTAGAGATGATTGAAAAACAAAAAGGGACATGTGTAGGAAGTGGAAGGAAGGCCAGGCTACAAAGGAGGAATGTAGGTAGCACAGAATTGGAGGAATGGCATCAGGAAGGCTAGGAATGAACTGAGGTTAGTGAGGGATGCTAAAAGCAACAAAAAAGCCTTTTTCAGATACATTCATAGTAAAGGAAAGGAAAGCTGCTTCGGCTACTCAATGTGGATGGCAAAATAATAACAGGTGACAAAGAACAGGCAGATGTGCTTAATTCCTACTTTGGCTCAGTCTTCTCCCAGAAGATGATCCATGACCTTCCTGATGAAGGAGAAATACAAGCTGAAGAAGGAGGATGGCAGCTCAAGATTGATAGGCAAATGGCCAGTGGTCAAGGAATGGGTTGAATTAGTTCAAATCTCCAGGGATGAACTCCACTATGATCTTTGAGAAATCTTGGAGAACAGGGGAAGTGTCAGATGACTGGAGATGGGCTAAGTTGTTCCCATCTTCAAGAAAGGAAAAAAAAAGAACCTGGGAACCAGTCTGACATAAATCCTTGGGAAAATTCTGTAGCAGACTATAAAACAGTTGATCTGCAAAAACCCTGAAAACAATGCAGTGATTACTAGAAGCCAACATGTATTTGTCAAGAATAAATCCTATCAGTCTAATCTGATTTCTTTTTTTGATTGGGTAACATCCCTGGTGGACTGGTGGACTGTGGGAATGCTGTGTTCATAATTTATCTTCACTTCAGCAAAGCTTTTGACAAAGTGCCCCATGACCTCCTGATCAGCAAACTAGCTAGAAGTGGGTTGGATGGAACAACTTTCAGGTAGTTCCACAGTTGGCTGCAGAATCAGACTCAGAGTGTTTGTCAATGGCACCTTCTCAAAGTGAGGAGAGGTAACAAGTGGTGAACTGCAGGATTCAGTCCTGGGCCCAGTGCTGTTCAACATTTTTATTAATTCCTTGGATGAGGAAGTGCAGATGACACAAAACTGGGTGGATAGTTAATACCCTGGAAGACAGAAAGAAAATTCAAGGTGATCTTGTTAGGGTGGAGCCCTGAGTTGAAAACAACAGAATGAAATTCAATTGGGACAAATGCCAAGTTCTACACCTAGGTAAAAGAAACAAACCCATCATTACAAGATGGGGGATACTTTATTCAACAATACTGCAAGTGAGGAGCTTGGAATTGTTGTAGATTACAACAATGTGATGTGGCTGCAAAAAGGGCAAACATTATATTGGTCTGCATTAATAGAAATATCACTTCCAAATCACATGAAATGCTAGTTCCCCTTTACTCAGCACTGGTTAGGGCTTATCTGAAGTATTGTGTCCAGTCCTGGGCACCACAGATGAAGAAAGATGGAGACAAGCTAGAAAGGTTTCAGAGGAGGACAACAAGGATGATCCAAGGTCTAGAAACAAAGCCCTGTAAGGAGAGGTTGAAAAAGTTGGACATGCTTAACCTTGAGAAGAGAAGGCTGAGGGGAGATAATGAGAAGCATTCAGGATACAGCTGGGCAGCTATCTGAAAGGAATGGTTTAACTTGGAGTCTTGCACTGAGCAGGGGATTGGACCCGAAAGCCTTCTGACCCCTTCAAATCCTACTATTCTATGATTCTATAATTCCACCAAAGAATAGACCTGAATGTGGCCACAGATTCCAGAGTATCCTGAATGTCTGTCTTTTCCTAATCTGGAGAAATGGAGGGTTTGTAAAGTCCTGGCACACAGTGCCTGTGTCTTAAATGAGTACCACAGAACATGTTCATTGCTTACTTGCTGTGAGAATTAAGCTGGATGCCCTGACTTAATTTGTCCATGCATGTGAGTTCGTAAGCAGCTTAAGCTATTTTACCAAATGGAGGACTTTTTATCCAATCACACAGATTGTTCTTTGGTTCTGAGTATCCAGCTCAGTCCTTGGGGATGGCAAAGTGTGAGGCTGGTTAGGAACATTTATCTATGCATATGCTCAAGGTCTGTTTGTTTCTTTTTAAATTTATAGGCCACTATAACCCAACAGGGCTCTCTAAGCAGCAAACAAAAAACAAGACCAATTTAATTACAATTGAATTGAACACTACAATTTCTGGATCCAGGGAGAGACCCAATTGCTGGTAGTAGAACAAAATCTTACAGGCAAGTTGTTAAAATCATGTTTCAAAATGCCTACAGAACAGGACAGCTTTCACCTGGCACCAAAATGAAAGTAGCAAGGATGCCTGGTGGAGCTCTCTTGGATGCCCATTCCAAAGGTGGGGGCCAGCCACCAAAAGGCCCTTCTACTCGCCGTTCCTCTCACTTCCTTGAGGAATGGCTCTTTCAAGGTTATCCAACTTAGACTGAATATTACATGTCTTCACCCCCACAGAGTCAACAAACAAAAGCAGGAAAACAAGGCCTTAGCTAGAACTAACAGATTCTCTCTGTGCATTTTGTCATTTGGTATTTAATATCAAAACTGTTTTTGTGAGGAAAATGCAGATAAAAATTTTTACTGAACTGTTTGCTTTTTAAATTCCTGTTTGGGCAATTGAAAAAAATATTTGAATTTGAAAAAAAATAATTTAGAAACATGGGCAGATCCTAAAAATTTCCAGTCAAGCACAACAAGAACAATATATGTTTGCCAGACTTTGTTTCTTACATACTTTTTTTCTGCTCCAAGTCCATGTTGTAGTTTTCCCAGTCCATCTGTAGGCTGTGCTGTTCTTAAGACCTTGAGCTACAGACTTTGGTAACCAGCAACATTAAGATCTTCCCATCTGAAACTAATTGAAGCCATGTTCCTCTATCCGTGCTTACTTCAAAAAGGGTATAATGATACCAGCCAGAACTGTTTGCTCAATGTCAGTCTGAATTTAACTCCACTCCATTTTGTTTTGCTTTAATTTGACATTATTTTTGTGTTTATTTTACCTAATAAGTGAATCATTTAACTGTAAAAGAGTCATTCTGAAAGGTTAGGAATGGAATTCAGGAATGGCTGAGCTTGGAATAACCACTGACCTGCTCAGTTAAATCTCAGTGCTGTGTGAACCCCGATGTCACAGTGGTAGAGTTAAGCTAGGGTGCGGGTGGAGCCGCAGCATACTTTGGCATGGACTGGAAAGGATGATGCCATCAGACTGAGGCCTCCAGCAGTCCACTTGTAATCCAAAGATGCTCTATTGTCCCTTTTATACTGAGGAAAGGCTTGCCAAAGGACGTGCAAGCCTTAAAATACAGCAAAATAAACTGTTAAAAATGGAAGCATCAATTCCTCTCTCCAGTAAAAGAATACCAATATGGGTATGATAAGATGAGATGAGTTCACTAGTCAATACATGTCTACTCCATGGAAATTCAGTGGAGCTTAACCCCAGTTATTTAATCCCAGTGGTTAAAGGGCTGCAGATTTAACTGCTCTTTTTACATTCAATATCGTTGACTTTACTGTGCTAAGCAAGTGATCTAGACCAGGGAAATTAAGAATAAACTATAATCTAGCATGCTTACCTATACATGGTCATTCCAGGGGTGTTGTCCAGGGTGGGAAGAGCTTGGTCAGGGCATCAGTGGCCAGTGAAGTGGGGCGACTGATGCTGTCAAATAACTGTGGGCTTTTCTTCTGGGTTTCCACCACCCTTCTCTAATGATGCTTGGTCCCTTTGCCAGCCTTCCAGGACCCCATGCTTCAGTCTTGTAGAACAGACTTCGTTAGTGATTCAAAGTTGCCATGAAAGCAAGCAGGAAATATGCCTTTAAGGTTGGAAGGGGGTGGGGTGGGGATGTTGTGTGTATGTGTGTGGGCGGGGGCAGTGGTTTTCTCGGTGATGTTTTCCCTATGATGGAAGGTGGTCCAAGGTGACTGAAGCGCCACATTGTAGAAGTAATTAATCACCACACACCCACAAATCTCTTCAGTACCCAGTACATGATATACATGTTGGCTTGGTCATCAGTTCAGAGGGAGACTGCAGCCAAGAAATTCAAAGGAGGGCAGAACAGCAATGAAGGAACTAGAAAAGTTAATCAAGTGCAAGGATGTACACTCTGTTTCACCAGAGACCAAGGTCGAGATCATCTGTGTTATTGTGTTCCCCATCATAATGTCTGGGTGTGAAAGCTGGGCAGTGAATAAAGCAGATACGAAAAAAATTGATGTGTTTGGAAGATGGTACTGGAGGTGACCTTTGTGAATACCCTGAGATGACAGAAAGAAAAAGAAGTGGGCCCTAGATCAGATCAAGCCACAGCTTTCCCTAGAAGGAAAAATGACAAAACTGAGGCTGTCCTGCTTTGGACACATTTTATTATTTATTTATTAACAGATTTATAGGCCGCCCCTTGCCACAAGCCTCGGGGCGGCTCACAACCTCAAAAACATTAAAGGCCTAACACAATATTAAAAAGCCTATGCAATATTAAAACTGGCCCATCTCAAGGTCCGAATTAAAACATACAAATACAATATAAATTCAAACAAACAAATTTAAAATAATTTAACATTTAAAATTTAAAATAATTTAACATTTAACACATCATGAGAAGGCAAGACAATCATGGAGAAGACAATCATGCCAGGGAAAGTTGAAGGCAAAAGGAGGAAAGGCAAATCAAATGCAAGATGGGTGGACTCCGTAAAAGAAGGCAGAGCCCTGCATTTGCAAGAAATGAGGAAGGTTGTCATAGATAGGGCATTTTGGAGGCCTTTCATTCATAGGGTCACTATAAGTTGTGAACAACTTGAACAACAAAGTGGAATCAAATTCAACCTGCTGAGGCAGCATGGGTCTGTTGTGCTTCCTCACAAATAGACTACTCAGTCATCCGGGTATCTGGATGCGGGTTCGGGTCTCTCCCACATATATGCCCATGGGGATGGTGTTGCTCTCTGCCTTTGGCAGCTCTGGGGAGTCAAAGAATCCCTTGACTCACAAATGTTTTGCAGGATGCAGTGGACCACCAGCACATCTGGAATGAGGTTTTCTTTGACATTCAGAAAAGCATATAGGGAGAACCATGGGTGAAATTGGCTGTTCTAGGAGTATGTCACAAAGACATTAGTCAGGACTGAAGAGCAAAAAACTGATCTCAGAGGATGAGGGGAAGGAAGAGAAGACTGTTTACTGTTTATGGCCAGGCAGCTGAAGATTCAGGCAGTTGCAAGCTTATCTGAAAGAGATGAGTCCCAAAACACTGCAGTGTCTTGACTTCCCTGGACACCCCTGCAGTGATACCCATAGACAACTTTCTGTCCACAAGTGCTTGGAATAATATGTTGTAGAAATGCTTCCGATTCTAGAGCTGCAGTTCTACACACAGTTGCCGGGGGGGCGGGGGAGGCTGTGATGAAGTTCTCAGAAGCTCTGAATGTTCTTCCATGTGTTCCCTACCTTTAGGACATCAACAGGTACACCTCATTCAGTGCATGCACAGTTTCTCAAAAGATTTCAGAGGCAATACACTTTCCCACCCAAAGGAAGGTTGCCAAGGGCAGGAGGCCAACGCAACCATGGGAAGAATAGGAATTTTGGGAGCAGGGATGTGCAGGTGCTGGATTATCCTTACCTGCCAATCTAAGGAACTGCTATGGGAACAGTATCCTCCCCAAGAAACCCCAAGGAGTTTTCTGCAAATGGAGCTCCCCACATGCAAACTCCAATTCTTTTCCCAGCACTGGAAACTCCGGTTAGAAAGGTTGTACAACCTGCTAATTAGGCAAGCTCATTTGCCTACTGTCCTAAGTGTCCACCCCAAGTCTGAAGGTTTTATAAAACTGTGCCACATTTCTTTCAGGTGATAGTAAAAAGTGGTTGCGGGGGTTGCATGTGTGTTTGCAGCTGAATCTTCTGGTTTGCATTTTTCAAGGGAGGAACTAGATGCTCATGTGATGCCCTCAAACTGGTGAGTAAGACTAACCAGAGTGGCCCACCTCCCCTCCATGGGCTACTAACAATGCTTTGGAGGTCCAAAGGAAGTTTCAGGGGCCTTGCAAGCCGAGTCCCCCACCCGTGGGTTTGAAAGTGTATATGAACTGATAGTGCCAGGGCGAGTGGAAACATCCTGGGTGAAAAGCAAGGCTGGGGGGCATGGCAGTTGCCTGTCCTATAGAAAAGAAAATTGCCGCAAACTGACTGGAGGGGAAGGACTGCCAGCTGTGACATCACTGGTTGCCAGGCAGATCCTGGGGCAGAGGGAGGGTTTTTGCAGACCAAATGCAATCTGTTGCCAGACAGAGACAGGGAAACCAAGTTGTCTGCTAAAACAGGAGCAGCCCCAGTTCTGAGCTGCTCTTGCCACATGACTCACTTGCGGGTTGAACTCACCATGGCTTATTTTGCTGTATGGGCCTGGATTGCCCTTTCGGCTCTTGCCTCTTGGCAGAGCAGCAGAGGCAGAGGCTGGGAGAGAGTGCTGAGTGGCCATGGGACCGGCGAAGGCAAGGTAGGAGCTGGGCAGAGGAGCAGAGGGCCAGGAGCAGCGGAGAGGGAGGGAGGCGGGGCCAGAGAGGCTAGAGGGGCCAGGAGGAAGCAGAGGGGCGGGGCCACCAGCCTGGGGGGCTGATAAGGCATCGTCCCTTGTCTGCGTCCCTTAGCTGTGGCCCGGGCTGCCTGGGGACTCCCTTCCCTGGGATGCCAAGGGGTTTGTTTTTGTTTTTTTGCCTTGCCTGATGTTGCCTTAAATTGTCGACCCAAAGCTGTGCCACAGGAATCTGAGTCACAGTCATTTCAAACACAGGGCCTCATGCTCCATTGAGTACAATCCTAGACAATAGTGAAAAACATACCCTTTATGGTCACGAGCAGGGCACATTATCACTGTAGGTTCACATAACAACATCTGAAGGAAGGCATTACCATGCCGAAATTAATGATGGCTGTGTAGTGAAAATGACCAGTCCTTCCAACTTCTAAATTTACTCACTGGACTGTTTGGAGAATGTATTTTCTAACACAAGTGCCCTAAGAGACAAAACTCTTTCCTGGAAAAAGGTTAGAAGATATGCCATTTGTTTGGATGTGCCAATATTTAAATTGGCTTTTGTGGGTGTAAGGAAAACATGGCTCTTCCATTTCTCTAAAATTAATTGTTCCTGAGTATCTGGTTGCTATTTTAAAAGTTGCTTGCCCTAAAGGGACTATAAAAATCAAAGGGTATACTGTCACTCTTTTTAGCCATCAGGAAACAAGAAATAAATTAATGCCATGGGCTGACCCATTAATCATTTGATTGGCCAGCTGGCTTAGGCTTACACAACTGACAACTCCTGACCCAGCATGCTGAACATAAACCTGCAACCACATGTTTTGTCCACTAGGCACTTGATAACCCTTCAGCCACCAATATTTGCAGTCCTAGCCAGACATCAAAAAGAGATTTATTGATTCTTTGGCTGGCTAGCCTGTATTGCTGGTGGGATGTGCTTAGCTTGGTAGGTGGGAGGGGGCAGAGGGCCTACAAAGTAGTCTGTGTGTGCAGACACACACTTTTTAAAATAGTGAGAGAGGGCATTTCCTGCTCCATTCTGTTTTTCTTCTTCTGCTGCTGCTGCTTAAAAAGAACTGCTTTAGTGCATCTTGCCACCTTTTGCTATTCCTAGCCATCATCTTCTAATCTGGATGAGCCTTAGCTGCATTTTGAGGAAATGTAAGGAGGCGCCTATTAGCTGTGTTGTTCACTTAAAAACCTGAGTCATCATACTCCCAAAGGAGGAGCAGGAACCCAAGTATATGGAGGGGTAGATGGGTAGGTGGTCAGTTGCTTGGCTGACTGAAGGTCACATTGTTCAACTCTAATCAGCCCTATTATCTTGTGTGGCTAACATAATTGTAGTCAGTGTGCTTACCTAAGCCAAGGCAAACCAATGACAACGAACGGTGAAGAGGAGCAGTCTCCAGGTATGCTGGGTGCAGGAGTATCCCAAGTGTGTGTGTGTGTGTGTGTGTTCTACGTGACGAGTCACTGAACAGCATGTTAAGGCCATCTACCTTGGAAACAAAACACAGGATGGCTACTGGATCCTCCTGGCGCAGGGAGGATGATAGATGCTTGGCTCAACAATACCACAAGTGAGAAAGAACTTGGAATTGCTATAATTGCTCACAAGCTGCATATGAGCCAAACCTGTGATATGGCTGCAAAAAAAGCAAATGCTATTTTGGGGTGCATTATCAGAAGTATAGCTGTGTCCCTTCTATTCAGCACTGGGTCAGCACTGAGATATTGGGTCCCTTCTATTCAGCACTAGTTCTGGGCATTCCACTTCAAAAAAGATGTAGACAAACTGGAGGGGGTTCAGAGGAGAGTGACAAAGATGAGCAAGAGTCTGGAAACAAAGCCCCATGAGGTAGGATTTAAGAACCAGGTTTGTTTAGCCTGGAGAAAAGAAGACTTCTCTAGTACATCACCTAGCACTCTTCAAGTACTTGAAAGGCTGTCACATGGAGGAGGTCCAGGACCTCTTCTCAATCATGGAGACATGGAGTAACAGGATCAAACTGCAGGAAGTCAGATTCTGGCTGGACACCAGGAAGAACATCCTGGCTGTTAGAGCAGTATGGCAATGGGACCAATTATCTAGGGAGTTTGTGGCCTCTCCCACACTCAAGGTGTTCAGGATGCAGCTGGATATCCACATGTCAGGGATGCTTTAACCTAGCGTACCAGTGTGACCAATGGTTAGGAATGCTAGGAATTGAAGTTCAAAACATCTGAGGATCTATATTCTAGTCACAGAAAGCCCTCAGAAAACAGAAGCCCGAGGAACTGCCTAGCAGTACAGCAGTAATCCCTCAGCCATCCAAGAAGGAGCAGCGCAATGCTCCCCACCAATGCAGTGCAGCCCCCTCCACATCCAATTGAAACACCGGTCTGGAAGGGCATGACGGTTGTTGATCATGAAAGTTGATCTGTGAATTCCAAGAGAAGCAACAGAGTTGCAGTCCCTCAGCTTCCTCGTGCCGGTCATCTCACAGGGTAATCAAAACTGTAAGTGAAGCCAGATTGAAAGGGATCTATAAAATCAGTTTCAACCAACAATGTGTGGACATAGGGATGTGTAAGAAACCTCTTTGGGAGTTGGAACCCACTAGATTCCCTGCTGTCTGATCCTCATTGCAGCAGCCCCAAGTCTGAATTCCTGGCAAGCATGCCCAGAGTTCAAGGGGCACTCACTAGGGATTGAGTCCCACATGCTGTGCGAGCAGCATCTTTCTTCCACACCACCTGCAGCAGCCACTTGGGCTTCTGCACCCCAGGTCACACAGGCCTTTCCAGGGCCAGGTCAGATTTCTTCAGGAGTGACCTGATCACAACCTCTTCAAAATGTGCTGTAAATCAGATGCAACACTGTGATTTATTCGCAGAGTTGCTTAGTGTGACACAAGAATCTGCTTAGTGAGAAATGTCTTTGATATGTCACTATTATGTAGTGGAAATATCTTCACCGGTTTTGCACAACCAGACTCAGTCTACCCTTTATCTTCTAAGGACCCAACCACGGGTGATGTTAATCACATGGTCTGCCTTTGCAGCCACGATTTTTACTATACCAGGAGCCATCATTGTGGTCACAGCCTGGATTGTGCCATGGTGAAGGAGGGAAGGGCTTTCCTTTAGCACCCCTTCAGCTGCTTGCTCAATCTGTTTGGAAGGGCCATGCCTGCTGTTTCACAGCCCGAGCCCAGGCCAGATCCGGACTGCAGCAGTGAACAAAAGGTAAAAAGGCCTGTAGCCCGTATTGCTGTCCCAGTCCAGTTCAAACCTCCCAGAAGTGGCTATTTGTGGGCGTGAGGGAGCCTTGCAAGCAAATTGCATGGCTAACATGATGCAGTTTGGTCCCTAGTACTTCTAATAAGAAAAACTTCCTTTAGCAAATGATGCCAATCATTTTGTGATAATACAGTCCTTCGTTCAATCAAGCCCCCAGTCCATCAAAGTGAGCTTCACCATTGTGCGTTCAGCCTGATCCCAGCTTGACCAAAGACTTATACGAATATGAAAGTATTAGACTTGCAGCCAAACACAACTCTGAATTTCAGTAAAGATGATAATGACAGGGTATAGCTATAAAGTAACCATAGCTGAAAGTACAAGTCATAGTTTGATGAGAATAGAAGACACATGTCTGGGGCTACTTTTATGAGAAATCTGGGGCTGAAATGATGTTGAGCTTTGTGTTTTCTTAGTGCCAGGAATGATTTATTTCTTATAAACAACTTTGTTAAAGTGGGGCATCCAATTACTACAGAATTATGTTTAGTAAGAAAACTAACTGCACAGAAAAAATGCATTGCTTTAGCAAGGTTTTATGAGTTGACAACCCAAACATGTAGTCAAACATGAATTCCACCGCTCAAAATACCCTCAAGATGCTTAACAACATCATAATGTCAAGAAAAGATTATAGTTATCAGTCCTAGTGAGCCATGATTTGGAGGCAATATATGGCAAAGGGACATTTCCAGCAAAAGTGTAGTTGGAAAATGAAATGCTGGAAGTGTTCTGCTTAGCTAGAAAAGATACAGTGTCCTTTAGGAGAAAAAGCTTGGCTTTTGCTAGGAACAGCCGAAAAAATGCTTCCTATCAATGGTTCTTTGCAATGCATATTCAACATTGCATATTACATCACTTGCCCCATCTGTTGCTTTTTATTTAACAAACAACACAAAAATGCAAAGGTTTTTTTTTTTTTAATGGGACTTCCAATATTTTTAAAGCAAAAAATCACTCTGCACACATTGCATGAAGCTTGTTCTTAGCATACCACAGATATTTTGAAAGTATGGAAACATTTAGTAACTGTGGAATGAAGCAAATCAGCTGCATTGAAATATGTATTAAATGAAACAAAGGAAAACTAATAGTGTTGCAGTTTCCATGTTTAATCTTTCCCCCACAAATGTGCTATAGTATGTATAATCTGAAGTTTACTGAGTGTGGTGTGCTTAAAGAAAGAGGTAATGTAAATACATAACATGTATCTTACACACAGTGCTTTATTAATATATTTGCCTGGTAAACATCATATATATAGGTCTGTCTTCTTCTGACTTTATAAAACTCCACATAGTATTTCTATTCCAATAAGCAGAAAGAGTTTACAGCACATGAAAGACAAACATATTTATTGTGCCCCCTGAAAAACAAATGCATTTATTGTGGCAGCTGTGTTGTTCTTCCTGGAAGGCAGTGCTTCTCTACTAGAGATAGCTTCTGTATAGTCTGAAGTGCCTGATCCTGCTTAATCTTGGCAGTTAAGCAGGTTTGGCTCCTGTTGAGATCTGGATGGGTGGCTTAAATGCTGTGAACGGCCTGGAGAACTTCAGCAATGGGCAGTGAAGAAATGCTTTGGATAGATGGATAGATGGATAGACAGACAGACATAGATACAGTGACTGGGAACCTTTCTGCGAGTCGTCATCCTTCAGAGACTCTTCTGTGTTTTCCAGCCTTTTTAGTGTTTTTTTCTTTTTTTTCTTTTTAGAGCGAGGAAAGCCTGGTGTTAAATGTTAAACTGCAACATTCCAGAGCAAAATCCTCTTCTCAAAAACCTGTTATACTACAGCTATGCCATAGCGCCATCTTGTGGTTAGTGGATGAAATATACAGAAAGGCAGAGATATACAAATCCCTTGGGAAAAAACTGAGGGAAGGACACATTATTCCTCCCTCAAAGAAAATGGAAGAAGATGCCTCGGTAAAGCAGGGCGTCAAGCCCCTGTAGAGATGCCCACAATTTCCTTATTTTTAACAGCTGAAATTTCAAGCCCCGACACAGGAAATTTTTCTGTCTGTCTAAAGTTATATGCTTAATTTGTTAGAACTACATTATTATTGCTAATTTAATTCCATGTCATATCAAATTGTTTTTGACTATTGTGTCATAGAATTGGCTTCTTTTAGATGTCACAAAGATGAGTATTCATTGTTTATTTCATCCGTCTTTTATCCAGTTTGGCCTGCAAAGTCTGCTGCCTTCACTGTCTTCTCTCCATGGCCTTTCAACAGCTTCAGTTCTTTTTCCATAACTGCAGATGGCCTTTGCTCGGTTGCGCTCTCTCTCTCTCTCTCTCTCTCTCTCTCTCTCTTATCGTCTGCCTATACATTCCCATACTCATCTTTCAGCAGTAGTCTTGGCATTGCTTGAACACATCAGGCCCTTTTCTTCCACTGTGGGGCTGGAACGACCACAGTGAGGCCTTCTGATTGCTCTTCCGAAGGGTGCACAGTCCAGAAACGCTGTTTCAGGCTGCATGGGCCAATCACCCCCCCTCCCGCCCGACCCCTGTGAGAAAGCAATAGAAATCTCCAATGTACTGAAAACACAATCAGGACGTGTGCCCTGGGATCCCATCAGGATCTACTGTCACCAGCATGGTGACAGGACACTAACAACATGTGGATTCCCAAAATATCAGCTTGGCAAGCCTTGGCTTGGAGTAGTAAGACAGTCATAGTTTGTTTATTTGCAAAATGCAACAAAATGTTGCAGTGTGGAGTGCTTCTCTCCAGTGTGCTGGTAAGCCACCAAGCTCTTTTCTAGATTTGTCCATCCTGTTTCCAGTTCCTGCCATTTCCTGTTTTGTTTGCCTTAGCATTCCCTGTACATTGAGCAGAAAGCAGCAACTGGTGACTTGTGGCTTCATGTAGCCCTCAGCCTTAATCCTGGAGGTGCTACATCCACCACTGTTTCAACACCGCTGGGTATGCTGTGTTTAGCACTGCTCCTCCAAAAACCAAACCAAACCACCTTGGTTTGGGGACTAGAACTGGTGATTGTTGTAGTGATAAGGTTGAGAGCAGGAGGAGAAGCATTTCGTAAGCCATTTTGAGTTCTTTGTAAGAAAAAAGGCAGGCTATACATCAAATAAATATATAAGTAAAATAGAACTGCTGGTAACTTTTGTTAGTGCTGTTTTCCAGGAAACAAACTATATTTCAAGAAGGATAGGACTGAGTCACATGATGTTGTCCTTTAGTCCTTCCTAGAGACCAAGTTTCAGAAAGTTTTACTATAGCAGTTGGTGCTGCTATAGTAAAACTGGGCCTGTGACTTTTAACCTACTTGCCCCCCAGGTTTGGACTGGGGGGCCTTCAATAAGCTGGTTAAACTCAGCTCAGCGTTAGCTATCTGCCTGAGTGAAAGGAAGAACTAGATGTTCTGAGTCGCTATCTAGAATCAGTCATGGACTTAATCCAGACAAAACAGAAGTGCGTGTGGTCAGCTGGAAAGCATACCCAGCACCTCCCCATGTGATGCAGCACTCCGTGAGACAACACAAGGCTGGAAAATCCAAAAACCAGGTGCCACCTAGGAAGAGGCAGGCATTGGGGAGATCTTGCCATGGGGGTACCATTGTCAGTGTCCCTCCATGCTTCCTCTCCTTGCTGTTGCCCTCAGCTTGACCCTACCGGGTCTGCAGGATGCACTTGTGCTCATCTGAGATGGGACTGGTTGGTGTCCCCACGACAGGCTGCAGCTTCACTTTTTGGCTCTTCCTCCACCCAGCCTTTCTCAAAGCGGCCTGTTGCAGACTTCGGTGCTCTCAAGCAGGCACTAACATGGTGGAAGCCAGTAAGGGATAGCAGTGTGGATTGTCCTGAGGTTAAGAATCAAGGATTCCTGAACTGCATTACATGTAGGCAGGGCCCCAGCAAAAATGCCTTTGCTTTACCACTCCTCCTGTTAAATTGCCATTCTTGCCACATGGTGTCTGTCAAATTTTGATAGTGAAATGAAGAAACCATCTGGAGAGGAGGAGGCGATAGCTTTTTTTTACAAGTAACTTGTTTAATAAAAATAAAAGTCCCCCTGCATTTCTGACACAAAACTGTAATCATTTCACCCTAACATGCTTTGTCATACTCAACTAGATGAAGTAAGAGGAAATTGTAGACATTTATCATGTCTGGGTTCTCAGGATTGATTATGACTCACTGCTTTTATCTTCCAAACAGTCACTAAATCTAATTGCCTTGTTGTAATGGATTAACCTTTGCAGTTCTCAGTAGCATTCATATTATGTTCAAAGAAAGTGGTAGAGACTTGGAGGACTTTGCAGCAATGTGTTTTTCTGGCATGCGCTTGCTTTATGAAACAATTCATCCCATTACAGAAAGCCAGTAGATGATCTAAGCAGATTGTCAAATACAGGTTTTAACAGGACATTAGTGCTCTGTAGGCTTTGTGGCAACTTTCTGCTCAGAGATAATGCATATTTCTTAATGTTTCCAATTTTGGCTGGCTGCACCCTGGAGATAGTTACACAATCCTTCACTTTGGGGAGTAGTTCAGCAATTCAGTGGGTTTCCCAGAATAAGGCATATTCCTGATCTATGTTGAGAAAACAACTTTGAACACCTCATTCAGAGTACTCTACAGGAGATGAAAGAGACCAATCTACACCACAGAGGCTGTAGTCCCTGAATGTTTCTACAGATATACATCCAGGATCATGTACAATCACGGCAATATATGTTACAAGGCACTTTTGAGGGCTTTAATTCTCAAATCCTCAAAATCAACAACACTAAAGGACAAATGTTGTTGAGACTGACTGGCAATAACTCTCCTCCATCCTCTAATGTGCGCAAGCTCTAACTGTGGAGATGACCTGAAGAGGCAGGAATGCAAAGAAAGAGCCAGTGGGGGACACTTGCTTTGCATGCAGGAAGTCCTCAGGTCAGTCCCACCACCTCCAAGTTTGGAGGGCTTACTTTTAGGGTGTTCTCCTGTTGCTTTGTGATCTCCTGCCAGATCGCTGAGTGGAGCTGCTGCTCTTCATCCAGGTGCACCTTCTTTTGTTTAAGTGGCTAGAGCTGTGTGTCTGTCTCACTCAGATTAAGCAGCTGCCTCCTACAGAAATTTGTAATTCCATCTGCAGATTCTGCTCTACTGAAACTCAGTAGTCAGTCTCCTATTTTGTCCACTGAATCTCTTCTTTATTGTTGCTATGCAGAGGCGCTGCCAGGGCCAGACCACAGTACACAGTTCAGAGGCCCCGTTGGGGAAGGGAGTGAACAGCTCTTCGGCAGGTGGCCACAGGGAGCTCTGTGGGCAGGGCGGCTGCTTCAGGCCTGCCATGCTCTTTCTGGAAAGTGCTACTACCACCCAACCCCTCCCTCAGAGACTGCCTTTGGGGCACGTGCAGCCAGGAGGGCATGTGAGAAATGAGCTGGCCGTCCCTCCCAAAGGCAGCTCCTTAGCTTAGTCTTCTGCAAAGAATGGTTGGTAAGGCAAAAGGGGGGATTTAAAATGCCACACGAGGGGCTCCAGTTTTCAGCACTTTCCTTGGCAGCACTGTGAGGTAGCAAGAACAGGAGGATCAGTGGCTCCTGCCCAGGCAAAAACAGTCAGGGCTGTGCTGGATGGTGGGCTGGCAGGAGGAGGCTGGACAGGGAGGGCCCTCCTTCAAAGGTGCCCTTGAGCGGGAAGCTCAGCCCTGGCAGTGCCTGCCTCCCTGTGGATCATTTTGAGCATATGTCATAGCTGGAACTGGG
The DNA here is from genome assembly GCA_023646645.1 of Varanus salvator macromaculatus. Lineage (NCBI taxonomy): Eukaryota > Metazoa > Chordata > Lepidosauria > Squamata > Varanidae > Varanus > Varanus salvator. The sequence goes on along the minus strand of JAIXND010000798.1, from coordinate 17,124,761 downwards.
GCATCTCTATTTCTCTGAGTGCCATGTTACCTTTCTCCCAAGGTTTATCCAGCTTTGGGCCCTTCTTCCTCTTAGGGCTGTAGAATATGCCCAACCACCCCGCATAAATGTTTCTTCACAAGACCTCACAACATACCACCCTTTATCTGCAGCAAGGTTTATATTTTCCTTCACAAACAAGTGCAGCGTTTCCGTTTTAGATTGCAGCCACCTATGTAATTCAAAGTGATGCCATGACCCCAGTCGCCATGTAGCAGGACCACCATCAGCTGCTGATGGAATCAGAACTCTGCAATGAGAATCTATTTTGATTCTTTAATGAGAGAGTTTAATTTTGCAGGTTTCTAATGAGAGAAATTTGAAAATTAATTTTCTTGGCTTTGTAATCCTTAGATAGATGTTTCTAACAATTTGGAGTTTTAAAATGACCCAGAAGAAGGAAACAGTCTCCCTCTGTCTTCCCCCTCCTGCCCCAGCACGACTGTGGACATTGTAGCTATGTCCCTTGAATACGGACATGCACTTCCCCACCTCATCTTGGGCTTCTGCCGCAGCCCAAACAAGTGGAGCAAACATTTTTAATTCTTTAATTATTTTTTAAAATTTAATTAATGTTAACTATTTTTAAATTAATTAATTTTAATTTTAATTAATTTTAATGCGCAGTGTGCATAGGAATTCATTCATATTTTTTTCCAAAGTATAGTCCGGCCCCCCAACAGTCTGAGGGACAGTGTACTGGCCTCCCATTTAAAAAGTTTGAGGACCCCTGGTATAGGGCTTGAAACACTTTCTCCATTAGATTTTTGAATGAAGCAGGAACATTACATGAGCCCAAGCCTTTTACTTTAAATTCCCAGAGTCTTGATTCTGCTATGAAATTAATTTGTTCTTGTCTTTGGATCCATCTCTACCTATCTACATATACATATACAATTTTATATTGTATATACAATTTTATACCTCCATATACAATTTTATGATTCAGTGGAAATCTATACAGACCCTGTCATAATATGTAAGGTGTCACTTATTTGTAGATCAGGTGACAATTTTTTTTTATTGTGACTTTACTGAGTTTTCTATAACCTATCCAAAATCTACTGCCATTATCAACTTTCTTAACCAGGCTTAGAAGACATCCAAGTACTGGTATTATTCAATTATTTCTCGCTGATGCATGTTTGAACAACTTGAGTTACAGAAGCTCTTCCCGTTTTGCAGCTGGTCTATCAGGGATGCTTGTGTATCAGGTGGAAGGGGCTTCATTCCACTAATGCGCTTGAAGGGACACAGCTGGACCTATCAGCACTCCCAAGCTGAGAGTCTGATTCTACAAAGGAAAGCAACAGATCAGTCACCACCTTGGTCAGAGTAACCACACACCTGCAATATAGTAAAAGCTTGGATTGTGAGTAACTTGCTCTGTGAGTGTTCTGCAAGATGAGCAAACATTTCGAATCAATTTTAACTTGATAAACGAGTGATGCCTTGCAATACGAGTAGTATGTGATGCCAAATGTCACATGATCACAATCAAACCAATGGTTCTTCTCTCTCTCTCTCTCTTGCTGCGGTCCTACAACTTCCAGCATCCCTCCAGGAAGGGAGGGTATGCTGGGAATTACAGAACTGTTTTGCTGTCTAAACATGCATAGGATTGCATTGGAAACAGCTCTGAGCTGACAGCACTTCCTTGTTGGTTACCCCAAGGCATATACTCATTCTGAAGACAAAGGGGGTTGGGTTTTTTTAGTCTTGGGTTGTTTAGTGCTGTACAATGACATTGACTAACTTAAATCAGGTTCTACTTAACTGTTCGACATACAGGTATGTGAGAGGGTGTCACACGGAGGTGGGTAGAGAGCTGTTCTCCCCTGCAGAGGAAGGCAGGACATGCTCCAACGGACCAAAGCTCAGGGAGCCAAGCTTCCATTTAGATGCCAGGAAACACTTCCTGACAGTCAGGACCCCGAGGGTGTGGGATGGGCTTCCACGGGAGGTCGTTGAGGCCCCATCAGTGAGGGTGTTCACAGATAGGCTGGACATGCACATGGCGGACATGTCGTGAGCAGAGCCGGCTGGAGCCGGGGGTCAGACTAGATGGCCCGGGAGGCCCCTTCTGACTCATTCTGTTTCTATGTTACTTAACTGTTCCAATGATTTGGTGTATATTTGGTGCTTTGTTGTGAAGATCTGTTTAAAAATCATGTCAGGTCTTAACTGTGGACTTCAAGGCTTGTGTGGGAGGAGTACATGGTGTGTTGTACTACAAGGTTAGAATCTTGCATCTGTTTTACCTTTCAGTATCTTCCCCCTGCCCCGCCCCAAAGAGGGAGATACTGAAAGGTAAAGCAGATACAAGAGGTTATGGAAGAGATCTTGTCTACAGAGGAGGCGGAGAAAAGGGCGGGGGAATCCCTCACTTCAAATGAGATTAGAGAGATGTGTAAAATGTGGGAAACAGTGCAAAATTTTATAGAAAAGCACCACCCAAATAAGGCTGTAGAAGTGTGAGCGATGAATCTGTTTAATGACAATGCAATGTCACATTTCTGCGAAATCCTCAAAAGGAGGAAAAAGCAAGTGTCATTGGATAGGTTCTTTGTTAAAGTTGCATAAAAAGAAAAAGATTCCATTGTGTCAACAGATAGCAGTGATTCCATTAGTGATCGTGAAAGTTGTCCTACACAATAACCCTCCTCTCTGGTCTCCCTCACAGCAGCCACGAAGGTTTTCAAAGATAAGTGCAAGTTAATTTGTTTTATTTTTCTTTACATTTTGTATTTTCTTTATTATTTTGTATTATATTACAGTATTGTAATCATATTTATATGAATATTTTGGGTTGTGGAATGAATCATCTGAGTTTCCATTATTTCTTATGGGGAAATTCACTTTGATATACAAGTGCTTTGGATTGTAAGCATGTTTCTGGAACGAATTATGCTTGCAAACCAAGTTTTACTGTATTTCCTTCTTGCCAGAACTGAGTTTCAGTTTGTTGTTCCAGCTTGTAATTTCTAATGCTTCTTTTGAGGTGAGTGCTACTGACCTCCCAGAACTTGGGCTTGAACCCATTAACCTTCATCAGCTTCTTTTGTCCAAGCTTGACCCAACAATATGCTGGGCCAATAATAGGAGAGGTGGAAGAAAACAACTTCAGCATGGATGTTGAGGTCTCCCAGAAATAAAAACCTGGGTTTGCTTAACACCAACACCAACTTTGTTAAATCCTTACTCTGTTCTGATTGTTTAACACAGTTCACACTGCAAAGCTAAACAAAACATATATGAACCATTGTGACCATACTAACTTTAAAATTTCTTCATAGTTCTGATCCTCTATATTGGTCATCAGACTCTTCCCTCTACCAGTATAACATACAGTTTATACATCTTTGCTCTCTACTTTTCCCAGTCTTCCCTCACAACTCCGTACCATCTCACCTGTTCCTTGATTCCTTCCCATTCACTTGATTTCTTCCTTTTGTTTATTACAATCAAGTTTTTTTCTTTGGATGCTCAGTTAATGCCCCAAACTTGTATCTTCTCCAAGCCTATGCCAAAGTTTTGTGGTAGTATTGTGTCACAAATTGTGCTTTGTACCACCATTAACAAGTGTGTGCTGATATACCAAATAATAATTCATAATTAACATACACAAAACCCAACATTGCCGTATCTACTCCTGTTATCTAGTTTAACAACACAAACAGAATTCTGTGCCACCGCCAAAGCACAAAAATGACATATCCTTATGTAAGACTTAGAAAATGCTTAAAACAACAGTTTCTCATAAAATCATGGAACGGTAGAGTTGGAAGGGGCCAGAAGGCCATCCGGTCCAACCCCCTGCTATGGCAGGATACTAAGTTACACTATCCCATTAAGGTGATCATCCAGTTGTTTTTTTGAATGTCTCCAGTGAGGGAGAGCCTACAACTTCCCCTGGTAATAGGTTCCATTGTCATGTTGCTCTTACAGTAAGGAAATTCTTCCTGGTGTCTAGTCTAAATCTGGTTTAACTTAAATCCATTATTCCGTGTCCTGCAATGTGGAATGGATGAGATATTGACCTTCTTCTTTGTGACAGCCTTTGAGGTACTTGTAGGGTCTTGCATCTTTTAAAAACTCAGGTGCCCAGAACTGGACACAGTGCTCTAACTGAGGTCTGACTAGTGCTGAATATAGGGTATTAGTACTTCATGTGTTTTGGGCATGATAGTTCTGTTAATGCTGCCTGAAAGAGTGTTTGCTGTTTTTATAGCCACATCACACTGTTAGCTCAAATTTAGTTTGTGATCTACAACAATCCCAAGATCCTGCACCTTGGTAGTATTGTTGAGTCACATATTCCCCATTTTGTAGCAATGTATTCGGTTTCTTGTTCTTAAGTGAAGGAGTTGGCATTTGTCCCTATTGAATTTCATTCTGTTTTTTCTCTGCCCAGCATTCTAACCTATCCTGTATCTTATCTCTCTCTTCCAGGGTATTTGTTATTCTGCTCACCTTTGTGTCATCTGCAAATTTAATCATTATTCCTTGTACTTCCCCAACTAAATCATTAATAAAAATGTTGAAAAGTACTGATTCCACGACAGAACCCTGCAGCACCCTTCTTATCACCTCTTCCCAGTTTGAGAAAGTGCCATTGATGAGCACTCTGAGTCTGATTTTGCAGCCAATTGCAGATCTGCCTAATGTTTGCACTCTCTAGCCCACTTTTTGCTAATTTGGTAATTGAGATGTCATGATGCATTTTGTCAAAGGCTTTGCTAAAGTCTAGATATATTATGTCCACAGCATTCCCACAGTCCATTTGGGAGGTTACCCAGTCAACAAATGAAATTAGATTAGTCTAGCAGGATTTGTTCTTGAGAAATCCGTGTTGGCTTCTAGTAATCACTGCATTGTCTTCAAGTGTTTGCAGACTGACTGCTTTACAATTCGCTCTAGAATTTTTTCAGGGATTGATGTCAGACTAATTAGTCTATAACTCCCAGGTTCTTTTTTCCCCCATTCTTGAAGATGAGGGCAACATTAATCCTTCTTCAGTCATCTGGCACATCTCCTGTCTTCCATGAATTCTCAAAGATGATAGATGGCGGTTCTGAGAGTTCTTCCTCTAACAATGTTATGACTCTAGGATAAAGTTCGTCGGGCCCTGGAGATTTGAACTTTAGCCCAATTAGAAGATCCTTGACATTTGTCTGCAATCCTGTCCCTTAAGCTTGTTCTTCCCTTTCATCATGAAGTTCATAGATCTTCCTTTGGGAGAAGACAACAAAGTAGGAGTTGAGCACTTCTGCCTTTCCTCTGGCATTTGTTATCATATAACTTCCAAACCTGGGCCAAGGTATTACGCTTTTTCTTGCCACAATTTTTCCTTTGCCTTTCAAATCGGACCATTCAAGAGTATGTTCCAAGCCTCAGAGTGTTGTCTGCCTTCTTTGTAGACTGCCCTTCTGCATTGCTCTGGGATGCTACAATTCACAGCAAAGCAAAACCCCAATTATTACAGATTTCCATAGTGGAGGCATGCCTTCATTGGACAAAAATTTGCTAGGAAAGATATTCCAGCCTCATGCTTCTGTTTGACTTCAGGATCAAAACATGGGCATTCATATCACTGAATTATCATCACTCTCAAATAACATTATGAGCATTTTGAACCGCAAGACCATGTACACTAAAGAAATCTCCTGAGTTGTCTTTCTTAATGTGAAATGCCCATTCTGGTTGTAGGCTTACCTAGAAGAAAGTTCTATGAGTGTACACCAGAGCAGTTTAAGAAAGACACTAATTTTAGGTACTAAGTCCAAGGTCCCTGGCATTGGTGACCAACAGCCAAATCCCCCCCTCCCAAACAACCCATTTGTGATTTTAAGTAAAAAAAAAAAGACAAGTTTAAATGCTTCAACAGCAACCTGTGTAGGTTTGTGAGCTGTCAACTGGACATTCATTGTTCATGTGAGCTCTTCCACACTAGAGGCATTCAAGATTCAGCTAGACAGCCAACTTTCAGGGAAAAATTCTTGCTAAGATTAATTTTTGTTCAAGAGAGGGATGAGGTAGTAGGAAAGAATGGCCATCCTTCTATACTTGAGAACTGCCCAGAATTTCTAAAGAATAATTTTGGGCTGACTGGCACAAGTTCAAATGAGTAAGAGCAGTTGCTGGAAGTTATTTGGCTATTTGGAAGAATCGCACCACAAAAATGTTCCAATTTCTCTAGTTGATGGACTTTATTACGCAGAATACAAGAACTACATCTACTGATTCAGTTTGAAAAGTTGATTTATAAGACAAGAAACCAGAAAAGGCTGTTATTCCAGTTCATCTTCTTTTGATATATTGAACCTACCGTAGATTACTGAACCATCAGTAGATTAATATTCACCAAAGGATCGGCTTGGTCACTGTACACGTGCAACAATTTCCATAATATTTTATATCAGTGTAATTCACATTCTGTTGTTTAAGCGATAATAATGATGATGATGTTGGTGCAGTTTTTAAACTGAACCCTGGGGGAAAGCTGACTAGAGCATTCAGTCTCAGTGTTAGGGGGCATGGGGAATAAAGGAAATGCAAAGGAGATTAAGGAATTCCCTTAGCTATCTTCCCAGCAGCAAACAATGCTTACTCAGACTTCCAAAGGCTTTTGACAAAATCTCCCACAAAGATTCTGAAGCAATTCAGCAGCCATGGAATAAGAGGAGATCCACATATAGATCTCCATATGAAGCAAAGAGTAGGAATAAATGGTAAATGCTCCCTAAGGTTGGATCCAAACAGGGAGGTAAGACAAGCCTCTTTATTTGGACCCGTGCTTCTCAACTCATTTACAACTGATCCGGACTTATTCATAACTGATCTGGAAAAGTCAGAGATATTTTATAGATTTTATTCAAAATTATATGCAGCTGGGAAATTATTGATGGATAAAATCAATACTATAATAGGATTTAAGAACAAAATTAAGATTAGTGCATTTGCTGATGATGCATTATTAACAATTAAAGAACCACCTAAAGTTATGGATCAGATTAAAACTTGTTTAATAGAATTTGGAGAGGTAAAGGGTTAATTGGAATAAATCTGAAATCATGCTGTTTAACTGCAACAAAGAAGAGAAGGAGGGAAGTAAAAATAAGTTTCAAATTAATATATGTAAAATTATTAAATGCATAGGTATAAACATTTTTTAAAAATCCAAAGTTTTAAAAAGAATAATTCTGATATACTGAAACCCAAAATAAAAGTTAAAATGCATCAATTCTAGAAAATAGGCTCATCATGGTCTGGCAGAATAGCAGTACGTAAAATGAAAATGTTACCCAAGATTGATTTTTTCCCCAGAATGTTACTGATATTAGGAAAAGATTTGGAAGATTGGCAAAAGATGATTAATAAATTTTGTAATGGAGATAAGAAAGTGAGGATCAGCAAGAAAAGCACAAAAATGGGAGGATTAGGTATTCCAAATATTAAATTATATTATATAGCATATCAAATAAGATATACACCAAATATTATACTGTGGCCTGAAAAGATAATATAGGCAGAAATAAAACAACAACAACAACAACAACTCTATGGTTAATGGGGTGGGTTTGAAATCTAATAAATAAATAATAAATAAGTTGAGGGATCCCTTCTAAATCTTCTTTTTAAACAGGATGGCAAGAAAATTGTAAGAAAGTGAGAAACCCTCTTTCTTAAAGATATGGTGCAAATTTGGGGTATGTATAGAGCATGCTGACAATTTCACCAATAATTCCAGTTACAGAAATTGAAAGATTAACAAATTCTTAGGTTAAAAGATTGGTTGGAGAACATGGATAATCAGGAAAGAATTAAGGCAGTAATAGTAAAAATAGTAGAGTAGTATTGTAGTATAGTATACAATAGTATTTGTATTGAGTATTGTATTTAGTACTGCATTTTAGACTATCAAATAAAAATTTATTTAATTTTTCTAAGACTTAGGAGTATGCAGTGAAGTGGCCAAGTTGACTCCAAATTATTTAGTGTGGTTAAAACCAAAAGGAGCTCTCTAAAGTGGGAAACTGACATCAAAATGGCAAAATAGGTTCAAGTCGCACATTGAAGCAAAACTTTCCAGCAGAAAGGATGCAGAAAGCTTTGATACATAATCTTTAATAACTGATCACTTGTGGAAACATCCTTGAAATTTGACTAATATGCTTAGTCAAAATTATTCAAATGTATGGCAAAACCATGGAAGGCAAAATAATTTTGAACTGATAAGAATCCAGCCTATTTGGTGGCTGACTTTATAATCACACCAGTAACATCAGAGAAAAAAACATTTTCCTTCCAGAAACTTTTCTTCATGCTAGCCAAATCAGAAGACAGGAAAATCAGGCATTATATGTAAGCATATCCATCTATCACTAGCTGTAGGGCTTTTTGCCATATGTGCCTCTGTGTGTGGAGGGAGGCGGGGGAGGGAGAGACAGAGAGAGATTGCAAGAGAACCTTCTCAGACAAAAAGACCTGCAGGCAAATTATGGGCATGGACAGAACTGGAAAATTTCCGCAGTCTGGAAGCTTAATATACTTCTTATAATAAGCATTTCAGAACACTCTTGTTGTGAGCTGGTCCCTTCCCTCCTTTCCCCCAAGCTCCAAAATGCAAGACAATCCTTTACAATGTAGGTCTTTATTAAAACTTTATTAAACTTTATTAAAACTTTATTAAAACTTCACAACTAACAAGACAGTGTAACACTAAGTAGCCTTTTATAAAGCAGAAAAGATAAGCCTATGCTCATGTAAAAAGCTACCAAAATTGGAAACTGTTCGTCTTTCAGTAATGCTGTGACTCCACCCTTAGGGTGGTTCTTGTTGCTGGAGAGCTAGCCAGTAAGATCTATGCACACCTTCAACTGGGTAGCTCATCTCTCCGGACACCTCATCATGGGATCAGGGTCTGGGTCCTGCACATGCTCCTGCCCTCTCCTATCTCTTCTAAAATGTCCTGGTCTCACAGTCGGCCTGGGAAACGGAAGGAAGCAACCATGAAGGAGCTTCTAAGGCTTCTGCTCACACTTGCTCCTGCCACCCCATCACCACTTCCTCCTTCTGTTCGGAATCCAATGATGTAGCTCCCTGAAAAGTCAGCAAAGAGCGAGTTCTTGGCCCACTCACAAACAGCATGATGTATTGCTTAAGCGTGTGGCACTGGGACTCAGGCGGTCTGGGTTCTAGTCCCTGGTTGGCCATGGAGCCAAATGGGTGATTTTGGGCCAGTGACAGACCTCAGCCCAACCTACCTCACAGGGTTGTTGGTGTGGGGATCAGATTGAGAGCAGAAAGAGGAGAAGTATATAAGCTGCTTTGAGTTCATTGTAAGAAAAAAGTAAGACATAACTCAAATAAATAAATAAATAAATAGCTTTATAGATATTCAGCAGAATCCCCGTGGATGTAGAGACAGAGAACAATTTATTTATTTATTTATTTTTATTTATTTGGAAATTTATAGGCCGCCCCTTGCCACAAGCCAATGTTTTAATAGATATATATGTGGATTAAATAAGTTCACTCTTTTTTAAGGGACATGTCCTAGTCATCTCAAATATGACACTTTTCTCAGAAAATGTATCTTTCTAGCCTTTCTACTTTTATACAAACAACAAACTGTGATTCTGTTTTTAAGAAGATCCATGGGCCTGACTATGGAGCAATCAACAACAGGTTTTTTGACAGATTATCTGAACTGTGGCAAGTTTAGCCAAAATCAGGCCAAAATCAGGCCAAAATCTAGGTGAACTGAGACATTTCAGATCAATTCTTTGGTTTCCTATGGTAAAGCTGGCTTCCCCCAGCCTGGGCTATACTACCATGAAGTAGTAGTTTGACTCATTCTGTGCTTTGGAGAGGGGCAAAAAGGCAGACAATTTGCAAAACTTGTTTTCTAAAGATTGCTGTTTGTTGCTGATATAAAATTCCTGATTCCCTGTGCCTGAATTCTTTGTAACCTTGCTGAGGCCTCAACCCAATTGGCAGAAGAGCCGAGAATCCCCTGAAGTTGTAAACCTTGTCTATCAGTAATAGACAGAAATTAACCATTTTTGTGTGCATGAATGAAATACTAGTGTTTATCTGAAATTGCAATCCTGTTTGTAATTGTGCTACAGAACATGTATGGGGAAGATATACCCTATATTGGCATCTGCTTGTCCGCCCACTGGTAAGATATGTGTGGATTGTGGTAAATTAGCATGTCCTACCTTCAAAGTCTAACAATGGGAAGAAGGAAAGATCAAAGTGTAGGTAGAGAGAGAGTGATGAGTTTGTTCTTAAAGGTATAAAAATATGTGGACTGTTAGCTGGGAGGGGCTGATCTCTTTGGGAAGAGCAGCTGATCTGTATTGCTATGTGTATGCTTCCGTAAAGAGCTTTTCTGGAAGACCTTGCTGGCAGGGTTTTATTTTGGAGGGTCGGGGCAGGGTCTCTTGCTGTTAGACAAATGAACCTGGCTGATTGGGGATTAAAATCCTTGACATTGTGAAATGCTCAGGGGTAAGGGGTGGGGAAGAAAGGTGAGCTAAGCAAGAGTGGCTGACAGATCCACCTTTGAATTATAGAATACCTTGAATATTAATTACACAAAGCTGTTAATTTGCTACATCTACTTTCATTTTTGTTGCAGAACAAAGATCCACACATTACGCAGACTGTGCTTTCTCTTGCTTTCACAATGAAATGTGGCATTTTCCCCGCTTTTAAAAGAATGGAAAGTGTTCTTTAGATACAGCAAGTTATGACATCTAAAGAACCCATAAACAACTGTGAGTAGGGAATGGCAAACACACAATAAATGCCTGATGTAGTAAAGCTCTATACTTGAGGGGAAGCATGTGAATCTTATAAAACTCTTCACTTCAGAACATTTCCTGCTCTTTTGCAAGTGGTTCTCCGTGTTAGCAGAGTATCTGGAAGAATTTAGGTGGCTATGTGTAGTTGCTAGTATGACATGTGTCTGGCTTCTGTTCCCGACTGTAAGCCTTTCATTCCTCCTTCCCCATCCATCTTCCTGATGATTACCTTCAGTGCAAATTCTCCTTTTGCAATTCAGTTCAGATATAGCCCATTCACCCCTCTAGAAGTGCTGTGGGCTGTCGCTTCTTTTATTCTGTGGCACTGTGTGCTCACTTCAGGTGTTGTTGTTGTTGTTAGTCGCGAAGTCGAGTCCGACCCATCGCGACCCCATGGACAACCTTCCTCCAGGCCCTCCTGTCCTCCACCATCCCCCGGAGTCCACTCAAGCTCACACCAACCACCTCAGTGACTCCATCCAGCCACCTCATCCTCTGCCGTCCTCTTCTTCTTTTGCCATCTATTGTTCCCAGCATTAGACTCTTCTCCAGGGAGTCCTTCCTTCTCATTAGGTGGCCAAAGTATTTGAGTTTCATCTTCACTATCTGGCCTTCTAAAGAGCAGTCAGGGTTGATCTCCTCTAGGACTGACCGGTTTGATCGCCTTGCGGTCCAAGGGACTCGCAGGAGTCTTCTCCAGCACCACAACTCAAAGGCCTCAATCCTTTTGCGCTCAGCCTTCCTTATTGTCCAGCTTTCACAGCCATACATTGCAACTGGGAAAACCATAGCCTTGACTATACGCACTTTTGTTGGCAGGGTGATGTCTCTGCTTTTTAGTATGCTATCTAGATTTGCCATAGCTTTCCTCCCCAGAAGCAAGCGTCTTTTAATTTCTTGGCTGCAGTCCCTGTCTGCGGTGATCTTGGAGCCCAGGAAAATAAAATCTGTCACTACCTCCATTTCTTTCCCATCTATTTGCCAGGAAGTGAGAGGACCAGATGCCATGATCTTAGTTTTCTTAATGTTGAGTTTCAAGCCAACTTTTGCGCTCTCCCCTTCACCCGCATCAAGAGGTTCTTTAGTTCCTCTTCACTTTCTGCCATGAGAGTGGTATCATCTGCATATCTGAGGTTGTTGATATTTCTCCCAGCAATCTTGATTCCAACTGGTGATTCATCTAGCCCTGCCTTTCTCATGATGTGCTCTGCATATAAGTTAAATAGGCAGGGTGACAGTATACAGCCTTGCCGAACTCCTTTCTCAATTTTGAACCAATCAGTGGTTCCGTGTCCGGTTCTCACTGTTGCTTCTTGACCTGCATATAGGTTTCTCAAGAGACAAATAAGATGGTCTGGTACTCCCATCTCTTTAAGAACTTGCCACAATTTGTTGTGATCCACACAATCAAAGGCTTTAGCGTAGTCAATGAAGCAGAAGTAGATCTTTTTCTGGAACTCCCTGGCTTTCTCCATGATCCAGCGTATGTTGGCAATTTGATCTCTAGTTCCTCTCCCTCTTCGAAATCCTGCCTGTACTTCTGGTAGTTCTCGGTCCACATACTGCTGGAGCCTAGCTTGTAGGATTTTGAGCATCACTTTGCTAGCATGTGAAATGAGTGCAATGGTGCGGTAGTTTGAACATTCTTTGGCATTGCCCTTCTTGGGGATCGGAATGTAAACTGACCTTTTCCAATCCTGTGGCCACTGTTGAGTTTTCCAAATTTGCTGGCATATTGAGTGTAGCACTTTAACTGCATTGTCTTTCAGGATTTTGAATAGCTCAGCTGGAATGCTGTCACCTCCACTAGCTTTGTTGTTGCTCAGACTTCCTAAGGCCCATTTCACTTCACATTCCAGGATGTCTGGCTCGAGGTCAGTGACCACCCCATCGTGGTTATCAGGGATGTTAAGCTCTTTCTTGTATAGTTCTTCTGTGTAATCTTGCCACCTCTTCTTAATCTCTTCTGCCTCTGTTAGGTCCCTGCCATTTTGGTCCTTTATTATGCCCATCTTTGCATGAAATGTTCCCTTCATATCTCTAATTTTCTTGAAGAGATCTCTGGTCCTCCCTATTCTATTGTTTTCTTCTATTTCTTTGCACTGTTCATTTAGGAAGGCATTCTTATCTCTTCTAGCTGTTCTCTGGAATTCTGCATTCAATTGTTTGTATCTTTCTCTTTCTCCCTTGCCTTTTGCTTCCCTTCTTTCCTCAGCTATTTGTAAAGCTTCCTCAGACAGCCATTTTGCTTTCTTGCCTTTCTTTTTCTTTGGGATGGTTTTAGTTGCTGCCTCTTGTACAATGTTGCGAACCTCCGTCCATAGTTCTTCAGGCACTCTGTCTATCAGATCTAATTCCTTAAATCTATTTGTCACCTCTACTGTATATTCATCAGGGATATGATTTATGTCATACCTGAGTGGCCTAGTGCTTTTCCCTACTTTCTTCAACTTAAGCCTAAATTTTGCCACCAGAAGCTCATGATCTGAGCCACAGTCAGCTCCTGGTCTAGTTTTTACTGACTGTATAGAACTTCTCCATCTTTGACTGCAGAGCACATAGTCAATCTGATTTCTGTGTTGACCGTCTGGTGATGTCCATGTGTAGAGACGTCTCTTGGGTTGTTGGAAAAGAGTGTTTGTTATGACCATCGTATTCTCTTGACAAAATTCTACCAGCCTATGCCCTGCTTCATTTTGTATTCCAAGGCCAAACTTGCCTGTTATTCCGGTTATCTTTTGGTTTCCTACTTTAGCATTCCAATCCCCCATGATGATAAGGACATCATTTTTTGGAGTTAATTCTAGCAGGTGTTGTAGGCCTTCATAGAACCAGTCAACTTCAGCCTCTTCAGCACCAGTGGTTGGGGCATAGACTTGGACTATTGTGATGTTGAATGGTTTGCCTTGGATTCGAACTGAGATCATTCTGTCATTTTGGAGATTGTATCCCAGTACTGCTTTCCCTACTCTTTTATTGACTATGAAGGCTACTCCATTTCTTCTGAGGGATTCTTGCCCGCAGTGGTATACCTGATGGTCATCTGAACAAAATTCACCCATGCCTGTCCATTTTAGTTCACTGATTCCTAAGATGTCGATCTTCAGTCTTGTCATCTCTTGTTTGACCACATCCAGCTTGCCTTGATTCATGGATCTTACATTCCAGGTTCCTATGGAGAATAAATCTTTGCAGCATCGGACTTTCCTTTCACCTCCAGATACATCGGCAACTGAGTGTCCTTTCGGCTTTGACCCAGTCGCTTCATTCTTTCACTTCAGGTGTAGCAAGTAGTATTAGTTAGGCAGTTAATTCATCAGCCCTATAAATTAGAAAAATGTTTTGAAAACATTTTTCTCCTAGTCTCCTTTAATTCTGCCAGTATGCGTGTTTTATTGGCTGGCTGCTGCTGCTGATGACTGTGATTATGATGGATGGGGATAGACTCCCCCTAAAAGATGCTCCAGGATCCTGTGCTGTCCCTGGATCTTCAGGTGGCAAAATTACTACTGTCTGCTGTAAAAATGGGGCAGGTGGGAGGGTCTCTGCCTGCTTCACCTCCTTCCCCTATGCTGCCACCACATGGCTTGACTTTGCCTCAATCTGGCTTCTGAAATTTGGCAGATTTCTTACCCATAGACACTAATAAGCCTCTTCCTTACAAATTGCCACAAAATCCATGGAAGGGGGTGGGGGCAGGGGAAGAAACACATCCCTGCCTCCTGCATTTAAAGAATTCCTTTCCTCAGAAAATATTTCATCTATCATTCTGAATTCCACTCTGCCTAGAAAGAGACAACAGCTGCCTGTGGATTTACCATGCTAGTAAATGACAGGAATCGCTGAATCTCTGAACCTTACCTGGACTTTGGGCCCCAGGCTGATGCAGACAGCCTCTGAGGCTGTCCAGACTGAAACAGTCACCAGTGCTGGGTCTGAACCAAATCCTGGGGTTGGGCACAACCCTATTAACCATTGATCCTGTTTTGCATTTCTACCTTGGAGAACGAGTGCAACCCATAGCTTGCTTGTTGCACTGGATCCAGTTCATCCACATTTAAGCTGCTGACTTTTGATCCCTTTGAGCCTCCACTGCAAATGAGTCTTCCTTAGTTGCTTCAGAACTTCTGATTATGCTGTTCCCCATCCCCCATCTTCCCTCAACCAGAGAGAGAGTGCTGTGTTTTCCCCCAAATAGTGCAGCCACCAAGCCTCAGATTTTCCAGGAAGGGTAACAAAATGTGATGATTCCCTATAGGGCTTTATCTGAATGGTGCTGCTGCTCAAAAACATGGACAATATAAAGATTAAAACATGAATCCACTTGAAAAACATGAACAAGATTAAAAGAACAGGATGAACTTTTCTGCTGACTGTAAGTCCACCATCTGAGCTCAGCTATTTGAGGACACAAGTGATTTGGATGTAACAATGAAACTTTTATGGATTGCACAAACATATAGTTACACTATGAATTATTAAAATTGAATTTTTAACCTGGGGTGCTTAATGCAGTAATCCTGATGTGTGATTAACTGATGGGTATAAGATTCCACAAATCAGATGACCATAAGGAATCAATACGTTTCTCAAATTTCTTCAGATTTCACAGACACTTTTACAGGATTGAATGTAATTTTGCTCTTCAGCATTTCTGCTTCTAGCTTTTGTTTCCTTTCCAAAATAGAGACTTTTGCCGAATGTTTTTATCATTATTTATAGCCGCCTCAGATTTTTTATAGGCTCAAACTATGTTTATTATCAAAAAGGCTGCTACTTGGGAAAAGTTTCAAAAGCAAACTTTTTATTCAATGCTCTTTTTCAAGGCTGCCCTCCTAATAAGTTCAGTTCCTAGCTTTTAAAAACAGCATTAGAACACTTCAACCATTTTTCTTGAAAGCATCTTTGCTTGCAAGAGTCAAGACTTTGGAGATTAGGAGGCATATTTACAGATAATGTGCATGACTGTAATGATCCCATTGCCTTCAGTGCCAAATGCACCCACATTAATTTCCCCACTAAAGTTACCCTCTCCCCAAAGCTATTGTTTTCCCCATGGAAGAAAAGTTACAGGTGCATATGTGATATCTGTGAACATCTTCCACAGGAAGGTATCAGCCACTTCCAATATTAATTGGGGAAACAGTTCACGGGGAGGAAGGCCAAACCTCTCTCCCCCAATCCAGTTTGCCTGCTCTTTTATACCTGTTGATTTTAAAATCCAAACATGGCTCCTATGCAGCAGTTCTAGTTGTATCCTAAATACTTCAGCTGATAGGTAGAATCTATTTTATTTATTTATTTATTTATTTGGAAATTTATAGGCCGCCCCTTGCCACAAGCAAGATAAATCTAGATAATTGCCAGGACTGCTAGAAGCAGCAATACCTTTGGTTCTGTAGACTCTTCAGGGAAATCACACATTTTCAGCCTTAAAAAAAGTTAAACATGTACTCCAAGCTAATCCCACTCATGCAATGAAAGAACTGCTAGAACAAAGGATAGGAGGCTTCTCACTACCCCATGCTATCACTCAAAAGCAGAGGCACCAACGCATTACAGATTAGGTCATCTGTGGAAAAATAAATGGAAGAAAAATAAAAAGGAAGCAAATGTAAAACTGCTATACCTAAATGTAACCAAGATTATTTGTTCTGTGCTCTGCAAGTTTTATATCTATTATATTTTCATCTTATTTTCATAATTTGTTTCATGCCATTTCTTTAACTCGTTTCTTCAGTCTAACTTCTTCCATTACATCACCTCAGCTTTACTGCTTCAATGGCTCTAAATGCTAGACAAATTCTTAGCAAAGAGCCCTATCAACTACCATTAGCTATGACAACCAAGTGAAGCCTACAGAATCAGAGGTCATTGGATCCTGAATCCCCAGTGTGGCATACAAAGAATAGAAGCAAAATGGTCATGACAGGACAGAAGGCAATAGCTGTGTACCTGCTGAACTCAGACTACAGAAACCTTTTGCAAAGTGTGCACACAGCAGACACTGCAGTGTGTTTTGATCAAAAGAGGACCAATAGGTGTACTAACAAAGAGTAAGAAGAACAGAGCTCATTTTACTATTATTTTTTAAAAAGAAGGCTTCATGGGCATATGAGCACCATGACAATCGATTGGCAGACTAATCCTAATAAGGAAGAAGGAAAGAAAGAGCAAGAAAGCAAGCAACTAAGTAAAGAGGGTGCTCTTCATTTCTGCCCTAGAGATCCTCAGAGGGATCCCTCTTCCCTTGCTGGGAAGAGCAATCTATCACTGGCAATGGAACCTGTGGCAGGAAATGCAGAATCTGGAGGCAGTGAGGGGCATCAAGTCACCCAGAGGCTCACATAGGAGCCACACACACCCTCTGGGGAGCAGTTTGTGCACTCCTGCTATGAAATGTATTTGGATGGCTCCCAGCACTCGTTAGCCTGCAGGGAAGTACTCTATGAATCTGCAGAACAAAGTCAGTGTCTTTTAATTAATACATTGCACATGTTAAAATGTTCTCTAACACCTTTTTCATACTATTCCAACTGATTGCATTCTTTTGAAGACTTCCCTTCTCTCTGCCAAACAGGCCTGCATCTGTGGAAGGGAAGAGACAGCCTGTCAAAAGTACAAACAAATCTCTGTTCTACTTAATGCAGTTTGCTGAAATTTCAGTATGTCGGATCACAAGATTCTATATTTTGACAGTTGCCTATTTATGCTGAACTGGAGGCATAATAAAATCAGTTTGGTGTCTCGCTTTCTCTGTCTGCAGCTTTTACTTAGGAATGTGATGATCCTTTTAAAAATTTGACTGATATTGGCATTTAAGCTCTGTTTTTCATTTTTAACAAAACTCAGAAACTGGTCGTTCTTTCTGTGCTACCCATTTCCAGCTGCACAGATGAAGAATGGACATAAATATAAATGGCAATCTTTTCCCATTTTCTTCCTATGTTATGACTAAAATTTCACAGCATATAGAATAACCGTCTGCAAAAAGAAGCAAAAACATGTTTATATTTATTTTATACATCTAATTTGTTTTTCCTCTAAGTGCCTCATTGCCAGGATTTTGGCATACTCTAGCACCAGCATGATGGGGCTGTGGAGATTGCAGTTTTCACAGACTGAAGTCTAATTTAAGCATGATTCCTTGTATGGGACAGAGTCCTGCCATACGTGATTTCATGTGCTTGCCATCATGGAAGGATGGACAATCTATTTGGTGTCCATGTCACTTTTACAGGTGTTTGCCTCACATCTGTTGCTTGCTTCTCTGCTGGCGCCCAGCTTACAGAAAGCTCCCTACCCCAGTATTCAGGATGCACCAAGTGTTCCCTGAGTAGGGGTGCTACCTGATCTGTGTGCTAATTATAGTGTTGCAAGAATTGGTTTTCACGGTTTTATCTATGTTTTACAGAAATGCTTTCAAAATGATTGTGCATTTTAATGTGTATCATGATTTATTTTAATCTCCCTATAAACTGCTTGGGGACCTTTTAAAAATATGCTGAATGGTATATTAGCCTATTAAATAAATAAATCCCTTACCATGACCTGTTCTTCCTGATTCAATGCTGCTCACTAAGAATCACAATAGGCTAGAAAGGAAAGGAAAAATCTTTCCCAGTCTTCAAAGAGCAACCACTAGGGGGTTCCCAAAACCATTCAGACATCATATCCTGCCCAAGACAATTTCTGTTTTTTAAATCTTCCACAGTAGAAATACTGCCTGGTGAAGTCCTGAAGTACAGGCTGAGGTTGGAGAGATTAACAGAGTGTGAATTGTTAAACTGGCATATATTATTGAATGAGGGCTGTTCTGACTAAACCATTGAGCTAGTGATCAGTTGAAACTGTAAAGATAATGAAAGAAAACAAGGACCTTTTCAGTCATTTGTTTTTAGAAGAATAGGAAAGTGATAAAATGATTGGTGTTGTGTTTTATTTTTGTACGGAACAATATTAGCTTTTCCACTCTTGTACATTTATACCTTTCTCTAAAAATAGCAATTTGTGGAATCCTTAAAATGCTCGTGCTGAGAGAGGTTATGCATGCTAATAACCTCTGTTAGTGAAGACCTTCAGTGACTTTGGCTAATCTTTGTTTTTGATTGTCAAAGAGTTGTGTTAGCCTCTTATGGGAAGAGCACAAGAAGGGTAGGTCCAGTTACAACACACCAGCATGTTTGAAGATAGGAATGTTGGAGAAAAGGAATACTTTATACAAATGGCCTGGCTACATGCTGAGCATAGTGATAATCTCATAATCTGTACAGATTCTCCTTTTCAGCACTCCCAACAGCAACTCTTGCTCCTCTCCTACAGTTGGGAATGTGAGAACAAAACAGCCCTTACAAGGAAAAGGGGAGGGTTTTGCTGAGGCACAAACCTCAGTAGCACTCACTCCTTTTCTCACAGGATTATGCATTACCCCTTCACCCTCTGTCTTCCTGTGCTCCTCATGGGTAGAAGGAACTGGGCCTTCCACATGTCCACATCTAGGCAGCTGCAGTGGAGACGGACAGCAGGACAAGCAGCACTTCTCTGTAGGGTGGTATATACACTCCGGATATGACCCCTAGCACCTTCTATCCTGACTTTATTTCCTGTCAGACGTTTCCTTCTTTCCCCCACCAACCTGAGTGGGTCCAGAGCCCTCGTTCTAGAGATGCCTCATGGCATTGCCCTGCAGTGGGGCAGGGTAACTTCACAGGAGCTTCTCTTCATCACCTTGCGTGGTTGATGTGTTTTTTTCATAGCGGTTCTTCATGGCAGCATCATCAATGTGCCTGCCTCTATTAATGAGAGCTGGTGCTATTCCATGATTAACTGGGTTATAACAATTTCCACTGTTCAAATACTTTTGGAGTGGTGTGGAGCATATAGGGTGCCAAACCACTTGCTTTGCTGTTGCTGCAACATGTGGCCCACCTTAGGAGGGTTCCCTTTCCTGCATATGCTTTGGCTTTACACTTATGTCAGGGATAAGTGGTGGGAGGGAGAGGAGTCTTTTTTCATTCTGTTTATTATGAAATATGAATTCCAATTAACTCTTTTGTTCTTAACTTGCAAGGTCTGTACTCTTGTTTTAATTTCAACCCCCCCCCCCCACACACACACCAGGCCTATACATAAATAAATATCTCAAGATTTATCCCAAGGCCTTTTTGGTCCCAGTATGAGTCCTCTAGCTGAGGGAGCAACAACTGGAAGCCCTGGTCCAAAACTGTAGGAGGCATATTCCTGGGTAATATGCATAGACACAAGACATGGCTACTTGCTTGTTAGAAAAAGATCCAAATTGGTACGTTGCCCTAATTATCCTGTTCTTGGCCCTACCTAGTGCTGGAATGTAATCCAGATGCATCCCAAATTGGAATTTGGCTCTGAGTTGAAAAGGTTTTGCCACCTTTGCCCTGAAGATACCTGGCTACCCCTGGCTGTCTTCATCAAAGAAATGCAAAAAAGAGGCATCGGTAGAATAAGGCTTTTCAGTAGGCCTCTCCTATCCATTTTTACTCAAAGTAAGCCCTACTCAGCTCAGTCGGACTTATTTCCAAGTGTGCAAGCGACTGCTGTATCAGGGAAGTGGGAGCTGGTGATGTGGCATTCCACACCTTATTCTGCCAAGAAGGCAGGGTGTGGACAAGGGCTCTGCATGGTTCTATACTTTTTTTTTCTTTTTGTGGGTGCTGTTTAGCTCTTTATAACAATTTTAATCTAGACATGATTGTGCAGCAAAAAGACTAAAAAGAGAAGGTCCATCATAATAAATGCATGGGAGGAACGAGAGCAGTAGTGTGATACTGTGTTTCATGTGACTGTATGAAGGGCAAGTGTGCACTATATGCCAAAAATATGCACATATAAACATTCCAAGACACCCTTTCCCTTGGGGGGAAAGAATGCAAACTGGGCCTTCCTTTATTTCACTATTTTAGAGTATCATTAAAGTAGAAACCAGAAGAAAAAGCAGATTTTGACTTAAATATCAGCATGTTCTTATCAGACCTAAAGATAATTAGACATAAGGACCTGCTCACAGTAGTGTAAGAACTTGGAATTCTGATGATTGCATGCACACTGAGCTATAACTAAAAGCTTACGGCATGAAACTCCCATAATTAATGTCCTAAGTTTGCTTTTCAAAGATATTGAAAAGCAGTGACAGCTGTTGATAAAAGCCAGACTTCAGGTAAAAAAAAAAAGTGTGAAGAAAGTCACTTAGAATGACAGCTTTGTTAAGAGCTATTGTCTTAAAATGATTCATTCTTGATCTCAGATTCTCTTCTGCCTCCTACTCACTGGTCTGATTTTCATGTTCATTATGGAGGTAAAATTGAAAAGTTAACTCATCACTTAAGATATGAGATGTGATACTGATCACAATTAAATGTCCCAAGCCCTTGATATGACTGATGTTACTTTGTTAGGGATAAGTTAGAATAAATGATCACCAAGCACCAAGCAAGTTTGTTCTCAGAGACAGACATTGAGCAATGCACCAGCTTTTAGCAGCACAGCAACCTTTAGTCCAGTTACAATACAGTCTATTAGAACATGGCTGAGGGCCAAGCTACACAATATGATAAACATTCTTTTGAAAAAAGTGTGTTTAAACAGGCCAATTTTATTTTGAAGAAAAAAGCCGTGGGACCCTAATCTAGAATACTCTCCTGATCCAGACTGAGACTCCAGAGATACTTTTACTTCAAAATAGAATGTCCAGTTTAAGCATCTTTTTTTCAAAAGCATATTTATTGTAAATTGCACATTGGCCCAGATTACAGTGAAGGAGGGTTGAAAGAGATTTGGGAGGAAGAGAAAGTGGACTTCATAAAGATCACTCAAATATTGCAACAAAGAATAGCAGACATTATCCGGACATCAGAATTATGGAGCCCAAATTACTATCTCTGTATAAAACTTAGTACAGCAACTTCATTAAGGAAGGAAGCATAAAATGCTGGATTCTTCATCATATTAACTGAAAAATAGGTAGAAAAAGTGGAAAATAGATGCCTCTTTTCTGCAATGTTTTTGCTGGTCTGTTATAGAGGATCTCCATTTCATTAATTTTCATGTCCTTGGTGCTGTATGTTCATGTGATTGGAAGTCTGTGTTTCAAATGTAATCTACATATTGGGGTTTATCTAATCTTCATTTTTTCCTTTTTCAAGATGTATGTCTTCCTCTCCTACACAGGGCCAGCAATTAGTTAGATTTGGGTTATCAGAAAATTTAGGGTATCAGCAAAAGGCAGCACATTGTTGGATATTTAATCTATTGTTGCTTTGTTTGTTTTTACTGTTAAGAGACACTTGTGGGATTTTCTGCTTCAGGTGTCAAAATAATTCAACCAGCCTTAGGTATTATGCACCTTAACTAGGGACATGTGGGTGCCATATAATTGTTCTGGTTCAGGAAGAAAAAATGTCTTGGGTTAGCCCTGTATAATCTGCAGACACAGTTTAGGTCCCATTAAACCCCAAAATTGGCCATTGTAACCCCTATGAAATACTGGTACAGCCCAAAGGGTGGGACTAAGAAAGCTGTAAGAAATTTGAATAAAAAAGGGTGGGAAAACTGAAGAGACAGGAGCTGCTGTTGCCACTAAGGCCCTTGCCAACTTGGTCTAGGTATAATTCCTACATGTTTGTGTTGGAAAGGTGAATCCACATAATGAATTCATGTATAGAGAATTGAATTGGCATTTTTTCCAGGATTTGGAAGTTTATGCATCTGGAGCTGACTCTTCTGTTTTGTGGATTTGGACCAGATGAAAAGAACATTCTGAATTATTTTGTTTGAGTTTGGATTCAAAAGGACACTTGAACTTTGTAGCGCTATAGCCAGTTTTTGTATTGCTGCTCTTGCCAGGGACTTGAGGTGCACAAGTTGTAGTATTTTGTTGTTGTTATAATTGTCTGTGCTGTTTTGTTATATAATTGTTGATAAGGAGAGGTTTATTTTGCACTGTGTGTTGTGTTGCTATGTTCATTAATAAGCAAATAGCCCCATAGAACTTAACAGTGTTACACCATCATTGCTGAAACATTTGATTCCAGACAAATGCAAACTCATGTTTTTCCATGTTCATTGTGAGTGGCTGCCTAGTTGACTTTGGGCCAGTCATTAACTCTTGAGTCTAACCTATCTCACAGGGTTTTTATGAGGGTAAAGTGTAGGGAGGCAGGAAGCTTATGTGACCATTTGTGGTCCTTGCAGGAAAAGGGGCAGGATATAAATATAATAAATAAATAGTGCTTATTGCTGCTTTAAAAAGCCTTAGTGTTGCTACTCAGCTAACTCTTTCTGTTAACCAAAAATAGAGCCACATGATCATATCTTCCAATACCCAATAGGAAGCAGATGCAAAGCATCTTGTTTTTAAAGTTCTTTCCAAGGCCTTTTATAAGTTTTGGCATGCACGTCAACATGAGTCAACATGTTACTTTTTAGTGACAGGTTAGTTTGGTTTCTGATTTAGTACTGGTTGAAATGCTGTAAATCTGTTTGGTCACAGAACACTGAATCTTTACAGAAAATTGTTCTAAAAAAAGCTCAAGTGAAATTTTCCAATCCATTTTATGTGTCTTCTCCCAATTTCCTCAAAATTGCAGTGAAAAGGATTTTGGTGATCAAAGTGAATGAGACTGGCAGAGCATGAATCAAGGCAAACAAATGAGGATCCCAATTTTAGACTGCTTTGATTAAATCCATACATTGATTCTACCTACATTTTCTGTTCCTGAGCTAAAGCTGAACATATCAGTTTCCCGTTATTCTTTACAGAAATGGCTACAGTACATACAATGCTGATGGGTCAGCATAAATTCTAATAATATAAACAACTGGCCCTTTCTCAGCCAAACTTCTCGAACAAAGGCTCTGATAGCAAAATTAAGCACCATTATTATGCAGCAAAACTACAGAGAACTAGACTTAGTGTGACTTGCATACTTTTAAGCTGCATGGAATGCATTCTAACGCAGGACAACAAAATTATAGCATATATGCATTTCAGGTGCAGGAACGTCGCACTCACATTCTGTTTGTGGATTTTCTACAAGCAGCTGTTTGGCACCATGTGAACAGATTGCTGAACTATGTATTTATTTGTTCATTTAACACTTCCCTTAATTAATACCTTCGGTGCAACCACACTTGAAATATTGTGTTCATTTCTGGTCACCTTACCTAAAAAAGTACATTATTGTGTTGGAAAAGGTACAGAGAAGGGCAACAAAAATGATCAGGGGGCTGGAGCAGATCCTCTGTGAGGAACAGCTACAACAACTGGGAGTGTTCAGCTTAGGAAAAAGCTGAGTAAAGGGAAGCATGATAGAGGTGTTTAAAAATACTACATGGTGTGGAGAAAGTAGAGAAGGAAAGATTTTTCTCCCTTTCCCATAATGTTTGAACCTGGGGTCATCCCATGAAGCTGATTGGCAGGAGGTTTAGAAGTATTTCTTCATACGCTAGTTAATATTCATGCACCGAATACTGATCAGATAAATTTTTTAAAGGTAATCCTGGAAGATTTAGAAAGTATTAGGAAAGGAGAATTCAGTATCTGAGGGGGTGTCATGTGGAAGTGAGTCGAGACCTGTTTTCCCCTGCAGAGGAGGGCAGGATGTGTTCCAGTGAAGCAAAGCTCAGGGAACCAAGGTTCAATTTGGATGCCAGGAAGTATTTCCTGACAGGTAGGACCCTGAGGGTATGGAATGGGCTTCCATGAGAGGTCGTTGAGGCCCCATTGGTGATGTTGTTCAAGGATAGGCTGGACAGGCACATCATAGGCATATCATGAGTGGACCCTGGGGTCAGACTAGATGGCCTAGAAGGCCCCTTCTGACTTGCACTGTTTCTATGTTTCATGAAGCATTTAGCTAAATTGTGGAATTCGCTGCCACAGGAAGCAGTGATGGCCACCAATCTGGATGGCTTTAAAAAGGGAACTGGACAGATTCATGAAGGAGGAGGCTACCAGTGGCTACTAGCCTTGCTGGCTACATGCTACTTCCTTTACCAGAATCAGCATGCCTGCATTCACCAGTTGCTTAGGAACTTTGGCAAGGGCAAGTCTTGCACCCCTCCTGCTTGAGGGGAGAAGCAGCTGTGAGCAGCTGGTGGGCCACTGTATATGCAGAGTGCTGGCTTACATGAACTTTTGGTCTGATCCAACATGCCTTTTCTTACGTTCTTTTTCCTTTCAAAGAACTTGGGGCAGCTTGCATAATTCTTCACCTCCTCTTAATCTTACCTCACAACAACAACCCTGTGTGGTAGGTTCGGCTGAGAGTCTGTGACTGGTCCAAAGTCACCCAGTGAGCTTCATAGTTGAGTGGGGACTAAAACCTAGTTTGTCTTAGTCCCAGTCTTGCACTCTTAACCACTACACCACACTGGACTAGATGGGCCCTTGGCTTGATCAGAGATGGCTATTCTGGTGTTCTAATGACATGGCATTTTTCCAGCAGCCAAAGCCATCACTACAATGAGATCCAGTTCAGAGGCTTTTTCTCAAGAATCCTTCACCGGATGAAGAAACATCCATACAAATGGCTGCTGTGTGTGTTTCCTTTCCAGTCTAGCTGTTGGGGAGTTTGTATGTATACACTTGATCAGAAAAGCAGCAATCACACCAAATAGCTAGCCAGGATAAGGGAGAGGGGGATGGGATTTAGTCCTCCTTTTTCCTCACCAAATCATTAATTGGTGGAGTTGCTGGCAGTGACACACTTATGCCACTCCAGCTGCTGTACACAGACATCATTGCCCTGGGACTGTCAACTAGATCATGTCATATCAAGGGACTGTCCTGAAAAGGCCAAAAATGCAACCGGAGGATGTGTAGACTGATTGTCCTGATAAACCCTAAAAAGCTTTAAGCTGTAACATTCTGTTAAGGAAAGCATTCACCTTCAAAAACAAAAAGCAAACATATCTCTTTTGCCTGTCTCTAAATGATCTATACGGAGCCAGAGTTAATTAACTTCAAAAGATATAATCCTAGTTTGAGTACATCCAAGAGAAAGGTATCCAGGCATAAGTTCTGCAGAACAAAGATCTGGAACTCACTCAATTTCCTGGAATCATTTTTCATAGTTTTTTGTGTAGGTCTTTTTTTAATGATGTCCCGTGCTGTTTGCTGAAGAAAGTGTTGTTAAGCCATCAAGTGCACAGAGTGCTCAATAGTGCAAGTGGCAACATCAATTCTGAAAAGGTGCTATTCTGCAAAGCAACCACTGAAGCCCAAACATGCAGTTTGGACATATTAATTCATCCCCATACACCATCAGCAAAATTATGTTATTTTGTAACCATCATAATATATTGTTCTTTCGCATAACTTTTTCAGGCACACCAAAGAAATATGCTTAACTGACTAGCTGCATTTATTCTGTGATACCATATAATTGACTCCTAGCTTATTTGTTTTTCAGGAACTACAAGTAAGGGCTCCTATCCTATGTGTGTTTACTTTGGAGCGAGCGAGCAAGCAAGCAAGCAAGCAAGCAAGCAAGCAGGGTTACAGTTGTAAATATGTATGTAATTAGAATTTAAACTATTTCTCTCTAAGCTAATAAAGACATTAACATTTACTTTGAGCCAAAACCTAAATCATTGCCTTTCAAATAAGATACAATATCTAAGGTGGTTGTTGTTATCTTTTTTCAAGCTACAATTTTGTACAATAGCCTCGGCTATTGGGTGCTATAAAAATTAGTTAATTAAAATTTGGTTGAAAACTGTAGACTGAAATGGTTTTAAGATCTACTTCAAAGTAGGCCAAGCTTGAAGCAAACAAGACACCCTCAAAATCTAACAAAGTGGGACATTGCATAATAGAGACTTTTATAAGGATCTTTATAAGGACTTTTTATGCGTGAGGGATCAGAACATAGCAACATTCAGAAAAACGAAGGGAGTGGGTATTGGTTAAATGTGCAGTACCCACATTGTCCCCAGTAGGGTAAATATCAGCTCTGAGAAGTCATTTTCACAGGGAAAATGGGTCAGCACCACCATTGTCACCATCCCAGTCCAAATGGAGGGGGAAGCTACTATTTGTTGTACTTGTATAACATGCCACTTCAAGTGACTGGGCCAGCTGGCACAATAGGAAAGCCAGCCATAGTCCAGTATTCATTTGAAATATTTTTAGCTACTTGTCAGGGCTTTGCTCTCACAAAGCAGTGAATATACAAGAGCACAGCAACAGTTAAAAACATAGAGTCTTTTTTGCTAAGTTGCTAACAGCCAACTATCCATTTGGTTGATGGTAACTTTAAATGGAAATGTCTTTACACCTAGCCTAAATGCCTGTAGAAAGAGGACTAGGTAGTTCCAAAGGGGCAACCCAGTGGTGGTACTAGGTTCCAAAAAGATCCAAAGCTTTGTGTGTCTTTGAAGCATGCTAAAACACTGCTATTTGTAAAAAATGATCTATGGTCAGAGCAGAAGAAGACAATTTCAGGGAAAAACCTCAAACAGAAAGCCTCAAGGGTGGGAAGAAAGTGAAGCACATGAAAGCCAGGCAGTTAATCAAGGGGGATTAGATAATAACTACCAAATTAACCAGATAATCCAGCGGTATCAGATGCAAAATAAATTATCAGGGCTCCAAGACCTTTGTTGCAGCAGGTGCCCATAGGCAGCAGGGTGGTGGGACAGAGGGCCTCCCAAAAATCCAAGGCTCCAAATGTTCGATTTAGGGCTGCAGCTCTAGTTGGCCATCCTCTGACACTACCTCCAGGAAAAACTCTTGAGAAAACCCTGGCTCGTCTTACATGCACATTCAAGAAGGTCTTTGATACAGATCTTCCTGTGTGGGCAGGATTATTTGGATGAGTCCTTCAAAATGTTTGGCAGTCCTTCAAATAGCTTGGATCCAAGCCAATTAAGCTTTAACCATTAAGACCAACACTTTGAATTAGAACAGTCTCAGTTGGTATAATGTTGAAGGCTGTTTTCTGCTCCTAGGCCCATGAGTACGCAGACATTTGAATTTAATACCATTGGAACTTCTGAATTCTCTTCACTTAAATGCATCACAAAATTCCAGTTTGGAGAGAACCCAGGCATGGGTTACCGAGGCCAAGTCTGACTGTTCTAGATAGGATTGTGACTGCCTAAATGGCTTGGGTCTGGTATACCTGAAAGAGCGCCTTCTTCCCTATGTGCCCTCCCACCCCTTGAGATCTGAGGTGGAGGTCCTGCTCCGGGATCCCTCCTTGAAGGAGATTATGAGGGAGAGTACCCACAGGAGGGCCTTCTCTGCGGTGGTGCCCCAACTATGGAATACGCTCCCCAGAGAGGTTTGCCTGGCACCAACGTTATATTCTTTTCAGCATCAGGCAAAGCCCTTTTTCTTTTCCCATTATTTTAATATTTAATTGATTTTAACCGGGGTATTAGTATATTAATGGTTGGATGCTGTGGGGGTTGCTTTATTCTACTTATTTATTGTAAGCCATCCCTAGATGTTCTGTATGGGATGGGATAGAAAAGTTTTTAATAAATAAATATGGGAGAACCTGTAAAAAGCACTCCTGACCACAGCCACCACTTCCAGGAACACCTGAAAGCTGGCCCTTCAAAGGGAGCACAAGACCAGCTGCGACTGTTTGTAAACAACTATCTAGATCGGTCAGATTCCAAGCCTACAGAACTGCTGCCTTTCACAACTCGTGTTTCAGCTTGCTCTCCTTCGTACTGCATCCAGTTCAAAATGCTCAGCCTTGCTCAGAGTGTTCGAAGGGTACAAGTAGTCCAGCACTGACACGTTCTTTTGGCTGCTTGAGGTGAGAGAGTGCGTGCATGCCACTGCTAATTGATTGCTGCTCCCTTCACTCCCCATTGCCATGTCCATCGCCTCATACCCCCATCACATTTCCCTCAGCCATTCCCTGTTGTTGTAACTTGCACATTGGCACTGAGCCCTTTGAAGAACAGTCTCAACCACTCTGGCTGGTGTGGTTCTGCAGACCGAAAGAGACTCTTCCAGGAGCCAACTGGGCCCAAGTGCCAGGCTCTGAGAAGGATAATCTCACAGCCAGACACTTGGGTCTGCCTGGCTCTCTCACCTTCTTCCTCTGGCCAGCCTGGCTCTACAGATGTTCAAAGTGAGCCAGAAGGAAAGTGGCTGTTGTGGGGAGACCCAGTCAACCACATTTGCCACAATGGGCCCAGCAGAGGCTGCTGCCCACCAAGAAACACTACAGCAGATACTGGGGGAGGGGCAGCTGCTCTCCAGTCCCACGCTTGTGGTGTGGCAAATGCAGTTCACTGATGCTGAATACTGTCTTTGCATCCATGGACTTGGCATCAGTCATCAACAAGGACCTGCAAACCAACTATCACTGTAATCAAGGCTGGAAAGGAAAACTGCAGGTGAATTCCTCATTTGTCTTCACCTCACCTTTCATCTTTGCTTTCCACCACCTCTTGCCATAATCACATTAATGCTTGAACCTCACTGTTTTGAATTCGTATTCCACTCTTCCTAACCCCCAGCCATATATTTATGCATGCTTATTGAGCTTTCATAAGGGTAAAATAAAATGGCCCTAAAACTGAGCAAGTGGCAAGCCAATCAAATTCCGCCATCACCAAATTTTAATTTATAGTTCTATTGCTCATACAGTAAACACAATTCTTCCTTCTGCTAGTTCAGGTTCCTCACTTCAGAGACATGCCTCAGTCCCTTTCTCCT
The DNA here is from genome assembly GCA_023646645.1 of Varanus salvator macromaculatus. Lineage (NCBI taxonomy): Eukaryota > Metazoa > Chordata > Lepidosauria > Squamata > Varanidae > Varanus > Varanus salvator. The sequence continues at coordinate 17,095,190 of JAIXND010000798.1, read as the reverse complement.
CCCCACCCCCCTCGCCAGTCATGGGCCAGGCTGGATCCCTTGCATGGATTCCATTTGGTGCTCCAGACATGGACAGGCATTGTGGAAGTAGAACATTCATGCCTGCACTCTTTGAACTGACACAAAGCAACAAATCCCAGCTGGAAATGGCAGGGTACTAATAAAGGGAGAAGGGCTCTTGCAGAAGAGCCTGGAACTATCATGGTGGGTAGATACAACACTACTGCCAAGGAATGAGGAAGTAAAGATTAAAGGGCTTAACGCTTCTAGCATGTACATTCATTATGAGGAGGGGAAATGGCAGATATACAAAGTTCAGCCTGTAAAACTGTAACTAATCTGATACAGGCTATAAATATTGTTCTGTATTGCTTCAGGAACAGCCTGGAAGTATTACACTTCATGGATTCTTGGCGGGTTTTTGCACAGTATTAGCTACTTCTTCATTCACTGCAAGACAAGTATACTTATTATTTTTACAGAGCCAGCATATTATAAGGACAGGCAGACACAAGGCCAGCAATGCTATTAGAGTTTAATAATGATATAAGGCAAGAGGTTTGCCTAATTTCTTAAGGGAAACTGCCAAAGGCCCATTCCTGTTGTTACCCCAGGCCCCTTTTTGAGTCCTCCAAATAGCAGCTACCATTAAAATTGTGGGTGGGCTCAATGATGAACAGTTACCCATATAGACAGGGTCACCCAAGGCAGCGTAGTCAAAGCTGAGGAATCGGTTTAAGATGCATCCAGCCTCTTCAGGAGGAAGTCACACCAGCAGAAGGCTGATGGTATCAAAAACCACAAAAAAATCTAAGTGTATCAACTGGGTCACACTTCCCCTGTGTCTTTCCCATCACGGTAATCATCCAGAGTAGTCAAACCATTATCCTTGCTGAAACCCAGCCTGAACCCCATGATACCATGAAGGAATACTGAGATGATGATCATGGGCAATCAGAATGGCATATCTGGCACTAATCACTGGATCACTACTACACTGCAAGCACCACCACCATCCTTAGCCCCCTCTTTCTGTGTCATCACTGCTGCTCTCCTTCCCAGTAGGCCTGCCCCTCACTTTAGGCAAAAATCGCTCCTAAGTGGCTCCCTGCCCACCCACTGACATGGGGAGTTCCGTGGCAAGTGAGGAGGAAGAGGCACATAGAGTTCCATGCCATGACAGCTCTGAATGGAAGGCACCTGGGTTCATCATCTTTTAACCAGACAGATTATGCACACTCCGGAAACACTAATGTCTAACAGTTCCAAAAGCTCCGTATAATCTCATAGTATCCTAAAGATGCTCTAGCTCAGAACAATGTTCTCTTTATTGTTTAAGAGGCATCTGCTCAACAGCTCCAAAACTTATTGAAAATAAATAAACTCGGTTGTTGAAAGAATGCCTCATAAATAATTGTGTTCAGTTGTATTTGCTCCAGACCTCTTGAGGCATTCTATCGTATATACATGCAAAAGATTATCATGTTCACTCTAACAGGCCCAATCACTCTTACAGGCCCAGCCTTCTCACATGGGATGAACATGTGCAAGAATGGCTGAAACACATACACCCTACATCAGCCTTCTGTAAGTTTGTGCTCCCCAGAAGTGCCGGAGATATAATTCTTACAATTCCCAGCCAGCACAGAGCCAGACACAAATCCTCTTCATGCCCTGCCTGGATCCATGCTCGCTGGGATTATTGCTCCTTTTCTTTACGTTTACAGCTATATGAGTCTCCACTCATCAAGCCCTCACTACTACCATTTCTGTACCGTGAACATGGAATGCACCACGATGAAAGTTTTTGATCCGAATTACTGAATCTGAAAAAGACATGACCTTTGGTTGTTAAAAATAGATGGCCCAACAAAGTCTTTCCCTGAAGCCAGCTCATAAATATCATATAATTCAAAAGAGTATTATCAAAATGATAATGTGAAAGAATTATTAATTTCCCCCTTTCCTTCCAATCACACCATGCCCTTCTTTGGCTCATTTTGAAATAATATTTCTGCCCAGGCATTTAAAAAAGTTGAGTGCCTGAAGCAAACTAGTAGAATAAGCATGTTTTTCTACTGTTCCCTGGCAGGCCTTCCAACCCAAGCCCTGCTTCAAATTAAAACACATGTGGCTTGAGTTTAGTATTATCATGAAAATGAAATTACCACTTTAGAAAAGTCAAGTTATTTTGGAAGTGAAAACTGCAGGTCAGAGCCCACCAAAATTCCCCCCAAACTTGTTCGAGAAACATCTTGTCAAATGCTTAGGGCTGCTGGAGCAGATGCTGCATCCCTTTTTCCACACTGTGATTTATGAAGAGTTTCCCCACACCGTTTCTTGCATTTGTTACATCCTTTAAGTTAGGAAGTAAAAGAAAAGAAAACTCCCTTTGAAATTCCCTCTTGCTATTCCAGCCCTGTCGGCAACTGAATTTGTAGATTCAGTTATGTTGTATTTTGTCTTATATGGACCTGCTGTAAGCCGCCCCGAGGCTAGCTGGCAAGGGGCGGCATAGAAATTTTTCTAATAAATAGATGATTGGAATCTGGATATTGGGATATTGTAGAATTCTCATAATCACAGGGTTTTCAAGGTAAGCAAATTCAGACATTGTTTACTACTGCCTTGTTCTGTGCAGTACTGGCCAGTACTTCCCCCAACTGTTGCCAACAGCTTCTGTTGCTGCCCAGTAGTTGCTCTTCAGAAGTTTCTCTGCCCTATCACCATTACAGATATCCATTCTCTTCTACTTAATTGACTGTTATTCCTGAAGAGGGAGGATGCATCTTAGTTTAGTGTCTGCCTTGGCTATTCCTCCTTGGGTGGCCATGCTAAGAGACCAGCCTAGTGAGACAGTTTGGCCTCCTGGCAGCATTGCTCTTAACTTCTCTGACACTCTCAAACCTGCTCACCATGTTAGGGTGTGCGTCCAAGAGGAGCAGAATGAAGAAAGCTGACAGGAAGGAAATTGATCCATTTGAAACATGGTGCTGGAGAAGAGCTTTATGAGGAGAGCTTTGTGAATTTCTGCTGAGATTTAGATTGGCAGCTGCTTTTCATACCACAAAGTGGGGAACCCATTAAGATGGTCTGTTCTGGGAGGTCAATGGTTTCCAGAGGGCTCTGGGAGATTTTTGGCTGATTGCCCGGTGCTTCTGCCAAAGCCCTGGTTGTGCTTTGGAATGCAGAAATTACCCAGGAGGGTGACATGATTGCTCCTAAGTGCCCTCATATAGCTCCATAGTATACCCTGGAGCTGAGAGTGATAACACAAGTTAGAAGATGGCTTGAGTGCAGATGATGAAAAACTCCCAATGGTTGCAATCAAGCCCTGGTGTGCCTACAATCAGATATATCTGCAGGCAGTGAAGGGAGCAGAGAAACAATATCTCACTACCTCTGTTCATTCCGCCCTTTGCCACCTGGTAGAGCTGTTAAGGGTTATCCAGGGATTATTACACACTGACTTCAAGGACATCTTAAAGCCTTCTGGGGTCCACTGTAATTTATTTGCTGTGTACTTCCAGGGGGGAAAAAAAACCTCTATAGCATCCACCAGGACATATACTCCAGAGTTACAATAGCTGAATTTGTGGAGCTATTCAGAGCACAGCCTGGTTCAATTTTTTTTGGATGAGTTTCAGTTGGTACAGTTTGAAGATGTGGACAAGGTGCTTGGTCAGGTTTATGAAACCACATCTGCACTGGATCCTTGTCCCTGCTGGTTTATAAAAGACAGTAAGCAAGGAACAACCAGCTGAGCCAGGCAGTTGTTTAATGCCTCCTTGTGAGAGGGATGTTTCTGAAGAAATCCTCCCTTGACCTAGAAGGCCTTAATAACTTTAGGCCAAAAGCTAATACCCCTTTCCTTGGCAAGGTTCTTGAGAGGATGGTTGCTAATGAACTCCAGGCATTTTTGGATGAGACTGATTATCTTGATTCTTTTCAGTTGCAGTTCAGGCCTGGTTTTAGCACAAAAGCAGGTTGGATTGCCCTATGATGACCTATGCTAGGAAAGAGACAGGGCAAGTGTAACCTTGTTCATACTCCTGGACTTCTTAGTGGCTTTCAGTACTATCAAACATGGTATCCTTCTGGAGCAACTGTCTGAGCTGGGAGTGTGGGGCACTGCGTTGAAGTGGCTCCACTCCTACTGGGAGGGCTGTCTCTAGAGGAAAAAAAAATTCACCCTTGTGGATTCTCCAACAGAGTTCCTCAGGGGTCTTTATTGTCCCCCATGGTATTTAATATCTACATGAAACCACTGAGTGGGGTCATCCAGAGTTTTGAAGTGGAAGCTCAGTCCTGACAAAACTGAGATGCTGTCAGTGGGCAGTTCCTTTGATCAGATGTTAGGTAATCAACCTGTTCTAGATAGGGTTGCACTCCTCCTGAAGGAGCAGGTTTGTAGTTTGGGGGTGCTCCTTGATCCACCTTTATCACTTGGCTCAGATGGCTTCAGTGGCTCAGAGTGCCTTCTACCTGTTTCAGCTGGTGGCCCAGCTACACGCCTATCTAGACAGGCATAGCCTGACTTCAGCAATCTATGTTCTGGTAATCTCTAAATTAGATTAATGCAACACACTTGAAGATAGTTCAGGAGCTGCAGCTCATGTAAAATGCAGCAGCCAGATTAATAACTGGGACCCATTGGTCTGAATATATATGGCTGGTTCTGGCCCACTTCCATTGGCTGCCTGTATGCTTCCAGGCCCAATTCAAGGTGCTGGTTTTAACATATAAAACCTCACATGGCTTGGGACCCCAGTACCTGTCAGAAAATCTCTCCCAACCAAGACACACTAGGACACTCCACTACTGGGGCCTTCCTGTGAATGCCAACTCTAAGGGAGGCTTGGAGGGTGGCAACAAGTGCAAGCGCTTTCTCTGTGGTGGCCCTTCAATTATGGAATGACCTTCACAATGAGCCCCTCCTGGTGCCAATTTTGTCACCCTTTTGGTGCCAGATTAAAATGGCCCTTGATGCTGGTGTACTGTGCTACCCAGGGGTTTGAGGGGATTCCCCAGCCCGGGAAATTTGATATTTCCTTTTACAGGTCAGTTTTACTATACATTTTTAACTATTTTAAATCTATTTTAATACTTTTTATTATACTTGTCTTGATGCATTGTTGTACACCTCCTAGAGCACTTTGACTATGGAGTGGTATAGAAATGAAATGAAAACCTTGAACCAGCAGGTTCAAACAAAGACAAACAGAAGATGGATTGACTCCGTTAAGGAAGCCACAGCTTTGAATATAGAACAACTGTGCAGCGCTGTCATAGACAGGCCATTTTTGAGGGCTTTTATTCATAGGACTGCCCTAAGTTAGAGATGATCTGATGGCACATATCAAGATATAAAAATGTGGAACTTTAAATGTATTTTCATAAACTCAGCAATGAGACAAATGAACATATTTCTTACATGTTCTGCCAACATCCACATCATATTTTTCTCTTTGTGTAACTGTATGCAAAATAAGCACACTTACTTATAATAGGCCTATTGTCCCATTCAATCATGTCATGTATTTATGTGAGCATATTACCAAACATTTCACCTTCTAGTTGTCACAACCACCTAAAGTCTACCACTCAGAAATTGCAAAAATATTCTCATTAGCAGTTATTTGTTCCAAATAAAAATGAGTGATTTTCCTATATGATTTTTGTGATTATAGTATTTTTAAAGAAAAAGTTCCAAATGTATGAATTTCATCTTTGTGCATATGTAGAAAATAATGATCACCCACCAGATTACATTCTCCTGCCATTAGATGTAATTGTCACCATCTACTCAAGCTAACCAGAAAAATAAAACTAGATGCCTGTGCTTTTCTGTACTATGTATATGTGAGTATCCATGATTGCATGTATTGTTGAGGCAACAGAGAGAATGTGGTGGTGATTACAGTTGTTATTTTTATTAGGGGTAGATTTTATTTAAGTCAAATTAATTTAAATCACTAGTCAGTAGGACTAGATTTAAATCATGTCTTACTCGTAAGTGGAGGAACTTCATTAAAATGTTCTCAAACTGGGTCTCTCTTACGAGCTGCTGCCATTATAGGTTTTCTACTCCAGGGAACAAATGACAAACCTCAGTCCAGACACAGAACGATCCAAAGACTTGTTAAATATTCTGCTCAAGGGGGTCACTTTTATTTTTACTGCTTGCCCCTCCCTCTTCACACTTAGCTTCTGCTCCCAACCATCTTCTCCTATTCATTGAATTTTTTGAAACTTAGCACTTAAGAGGTAAGGGGTTGATTCTATGTACATAGATTTGCAAAAGTATACTGCAGTTAAGGCCTTTTCTCAACTCTGTATATTTATTTTATAACATTTTTTGCTGTGAAGAAGAGTCATGTGGTCTCTGCAGACACAAATTTGCATTTTTGAGAACTGTAAAACCAAGCATCTGTGATTATATCTTCTAGACAGACAAACTGCCCAGTAATCTTGCAGAAACCTCTGAAAGAGCATGGTATTGTCAATGAATTAATTGAATTCATTTACTAAAAAAAATTAAACATTGGATGAATATACAGCTTCATGTTAAATAATTAAAAACTAATCCTTATTTCATGATAATATACTTTTGGACTATTTGTTGTTGTTGTTGTTAGTCGCGAAGTCGAGTCCGACCCATCGCGACCCCATGGACATTAAACAGAAATTTATCTTTAGATAGATTTTTCCTCAAAAATATTTTTATTTTAAAAAACTTATTTATGTTTTTTAAAAGATTTTTTTCTTATTTTTCTAAAAAATCATTGTTATCCACTCTGTTTTGTAAATTAAATGCATATATCAGGTATTCAGTTAACAGAAATAAATTTATATTGTAGACACATTTGTTAATGTGTCGATGAATGACATCATCTTGATGTCTGAACTTAGTCTAACAGTGGATGTCCCCCCAAAAAGATGAGCCTCTCCAGTCATTGCTCACCTATAAGCCATTCTTTTCCATTTTGTCTGCCATCTTCTTCGCAGCCAGCCTCCCATAGGAAACGCATGAGCACTACATGAGGGCAACAATACCCTCCTGCTCAAGTTCCCCAGCAAGTGGCATCTACAGGCATACTGTCTCTGATACTGGGTGTACCATATAACCTTCAGTAGCTATTGATAGCCTTTTTCTCCATAAAATTATCCAGTCCTCTTTTAAAGCTGCCCAATTTGGTAGCCATCACCACTTCCTGTTGAAGTGAAATTCAGTTTAACTATGATCTGTGCAAAGAAATACCTCCTTTTTATTTATCCTGAATCTCCCACCTATCAGCTTCATGGGATGATCCTGCGTCTACTACAAAGAGAAAGGGAAAAAATGTCACCCCTTCCAGCTTTTCCACACCATTAATAACTTCATATACCTCTATCATGTTTCCTCTTACTTGCCTTTTTTCTAAGCTAAACAATCCCACTTTTGTAACCTTTCCTCCTAGGAGAGTTGTTCTAGTCCCCTGATATTTTTTTGCTCTTTTCTGCACTCATTCCAGTTCTTACCATATCCTTTTCTAGCTGTGGTGACCAGAACAGTATTCTAAGTGTCAGAGCACCATAGATTTTTTATAAAGGGGGCATGACCTTGACAAGGGTTTTTTTTTTTTTAGTTCCTTTCCTAGTTATGTTTAAAATGAAATTTATCTTTGTATGGTAATTGCACACTGTGTGGACATTTTTATCAAGCTTTCCCCTGCAATCTTAAGATCTTTTTCTTTATCAGTCACCACTAGGTCAAATCCTATCAGCCCATACTTGAACATGGGATATTTGCCTCATACCCTTGCTTACACTGAACCACATTTGCCATTCTGGGGTCAGAAGGAGAGACACTCTTGCATGTCCCAGACCTGAAACCAGCAATTGGTCTCTCTGTAGTTCATGGGGTTCTCCTTGCTTTCCACATTTATTAAGATTACTTGCTGCTCCTCAGTCTCACTTGCTTTAGGATTACTGAGGTAGTTTTCAGTTTTAATTTTGGGCAGTCATATCTGAGGTGTCCCACATCTTCAAATGACAATGCTGTCTCCAGGCCCTTTCTCTCTGGCCTCATCTGCCTTTCCTCACCCACTAGTTCCTGCCCTTGCAGGTGGGTGGATGTCTTTGTTCTGCCTGCTTCCTTTAAAAGCTTTGTCTGAGGAGAATGGTTTCCTCCCCAGCTCCCCTTTTATCGGGATGATATCCATTATCTTTGCAGCTTCTGCCACAGTATCTGGTTTCTTGTCCTGTATCTGCTCTCTATAAACTCTTGAGCAATATATAATAAAACTGTTCCTGCCCCATTAGATAGATGACCGTCTTGTGGCTATCTGCTTTTTCTCTCTCCAGCCATTCCATCAGTAGTCTCTCCAGTTTGCATGCCACCTGACCATATGTCTCTTCAGTGTTTTTCCCCAGAGACTTAAACTCTTTATAACACTTGTCTAGAGTTTAACCAAATTCAACATTTGTTTTTTGCTTAAGCTGGGCATAGTTATTCATGTCCTCATCCCTCTTATCTTTGGCCACTTCACTTAGACTTCCAGTAATTTGAGGCCTGACATATTTCATCCTCTGATCATCTGGGATGTTCAAACCTTTACAGGCTCTCAAAATTACTGAATAAAGCCTTCACATTGTCCCCTTTCATATATCTTGGGAACCTCTTCATGTCTATATGTGTTACAGTTGTGATGGGAGACCAGGGAGCAGTCCCCTTCCCTCCCCTGCTTTTTCTCTTTAAGCCTCAGCCAAATCACATCTAGTTCAATGCCACATTCTCTCTCTTTCTCTTCTGCATTTTGCCCATTCAAACTCTCTCTCTCTCCCCCTCTTCCTATTTCCTTCCATGGTTCTTTTTCCTCTGTACCTCAGTAACCTACCTGAGGTACAGGTAGGAAACCTGTACTCAGTAACCTGAGAAAACTACCTCAGTAACCCTAAAGCCATCTTAATTCAAACTCCCTCTTGTCTCTCAGTTTCCTCTCTTACTTTCCCATCCTGTTTTCCGTGAGTTGTCCCTGTTCCAGTTCACAGTCACATCTCTCTTCCACACAACCCTCCTAACATCCATAATGTGTAGTGCTCTTTTCGGTACCATCTTCCAGAGTATTCCCTATTTTTACCCAGACCAGTAGCTCAGGAATGTCCACACAAGCACGCATATGCAAGGAATTTTCCTTGTTTCCCGGGGAACCCTCTCACTGCAGTTCCCTGGAATTGCCAACAATCTGTATCTCCGGAATGCCTGGATTACCACTTCATAAAACATGTTTTCACACACACACACAAAGCAGTATCCGTGTTCTCAATATTCAAATGTTCTACCTCAAACACACTTTTTCCAACTCTTCCTGGCATCTGTCTAGCCATCTATCTACTTTTGCTTTTAAATATCTCATTGGATTGCTGTGCCCCACCATAATGTACTACTTCCTTGTAACTCACATCACTGCCTCACCACATTTGTGGAGTCACTTAGCACCAGATTTATTAGGTTTTAATCACTTTTATCTTTCAGGTGTACAGCTCTCCCACTTGAGTTGGGTGGTGACACAAAGCTGAAGATCTGTGGCACAAAACAGCATAAAACTGAATAAGACTTTGACATGTGTTTGGATGAGATACTTGTTTGTTCGTGTAAGGGGGTACTGTAGAGCTTCAAAAAGCAAATTCAGTCAGATATGAATGTTCCTATGGATGTTCTTGGGTGGAACCTTGAAAAAGCAGCAGTTGAAGCAGCCACAGTAACACTAAAAGTGTGGAGACCCATTTTCTCCTCAGGCTTCCCTCTCTTCCTCTTGATCTTCCCTTTTTCAGGTGTGGAGAAATCTTGTCAACCTGTAAATTGCCCAAAGAGCTTTGGCTATTGGGCACTAAAGAAATAAAATAAATAATAGATGACTGATTACATTTCTCATCCCTCTGTTCCAGGTTCCAACAACAGAAGAACATCATCAGCCAAACAGCCATTACATAGCATTGCCAGTTTACACTGATTGTGATTGGGGGTTACTCATTCCATCACTGTGTGTAAGCAGCTTGCCTGCTTTTCTCTTGCTTGCAAAATAAATAAATAAATAAATAAATAAATAAAGAAAGAAAGAAAGAAAGAAAGAAAGAAAGAAAGGGGTGCCACACCATCTGGGCTCATTTGTTCTTTAATTAGCCCAAACTGATCTGCCAGTTGCTCTGCTGAGGCTTATGTGCCAGACCTTTTCATACCATGTGCCTGCAGAGGTGCCTGCATTATCTTTCCATTGCCTCACAAAGACCAGGTGAGCTGTCACCAAGAGAAATATGTCAAGTTCTTTGTGCTGAATTGCCTTATGTGCCTCCTCAGAGGTACCCAACAATGCACCAGCTGTTCAGTGATTGCTGAAATTTCTTTAAATATTTCCTCTCCAAAAGCCTCAGCAACAAGGTATAGTCGCCACTTGTGGTAATAGGTGACTTTATGACCTCAACCTATCCAACATCCTGACAGGTGTGAGTTGGCAATGTGAGAATTTAAGTGGTGTAATGTACCACCTGCATATCAAGATGAATGCTGGTTTCATTCACATATGCTGAAAGTCATTGCTACTGTCTTCTCTGCCATACAGTTACCCAAACCTCTGTTTATTTAGTCTCCCATGTCTTTTTCCCATGCTGTATTTAGCCCGTCTAGTTTGCCTGTGTGTTCAATTAACATTGTATTGATTGAGGGGCTGTGTTATAAAGAATTGGTTGCAATACTTTCAGGAGCTGCAAGAACTGAGACCACTAGATCTTGGAAAAATGCCCAAGAGCTCTCATGTCAGAAATACCTTGATAGAATGTGGTCAGTGGCACTGACAGAGAAACCAATCAGTCACCTTTGACTGGCTAGGGGGGAAATAAAGAACTATATTTTTGTAATAACCTGGTAGCCATTCTTAATGTTTTTTTTCAAGAACATAATGGAAAGATAGACCTCAGATTAATCAGCTTGACGTCTGTGGTAGATTTTATTCTGGCATATTGGGGAAAAACCAGCTATTCATGCTTTGGCCTATTTAGGCTGTTTGGCCTATTTAGGCTATTAGTAGGCCTATTAATTATTTCCTCAGGGGATGTAAGCTTCCCTGGTCACTTGCTCTTTTGTAGTCTTGCTGGCTAAAATACTCTGCCTGATGTTGACAGCTCTTGCAGAAGAACATCAATGCCATGCTCGGTCAAATCCAGGGTCCGTCTGGTCCAGCATTCTGGCAGCTGCCCAGAGGAGGACGCATGTGGGATGAGTGCAACGCCTCCCTCCCACCCACCTTCCCCAGCAACTGGCATGTGTGGGCACACTCCTTCTCGCCACAGCAGCCACACAGCGCCATCAGGTTTTGTCGCCATTATCCCCCAGGAATGTGGCCAATCCCCTTTGGAGACCACCACAACTTCTCATGGATGTGAATTCCATAGTTTACCTAAGTGTTGCTTGAAGAAGCACTTCCTTTTGTGTGTCCTAAATTTCCCACCAATCAGTTCCATGGAGTGACTCCAGATTCCTGTAATACAGGAGAGGGAGAACAATGTCTCCCTATCCACTTTCTATACACCATGCATAATTTTGTACAACTTTCTCATGTCTTGCCTCACTCACCTATTTCCTAAGATCAGCAGTCTTAGATATTTTAGCCTTTCCTCTATTGTAGCCTTTCCAGCCCCTTGATCATTATTAATTGTCCTTTTCAGCGACTCTGCATTATCCTTTTTTAGGAGTGATGGCCAGAACTGTACACATATTCTAAGTGCAATCACACTATTGATTTATATAAGGGAACTTGGCCATTTTCTTTTCAATGCCTTTCTTCAATGCCTTTCTAATGTGGAGTTCTCATTTTCATAGCAGTGACAGTTTGATTTGCATTATTTTTATTTTTATTAGTCTTTGGTGGCTCATTTACATAAAAGTTAGCTGTGTGACATGAACCCTTTTCTGCCCAAGCCTTGAATCACACTCATTTTTCCTGACTATAAAAAGAGGGTTGATCCAGTAAAGGCAATAAGCAGAGACACATAGTGTGTAACAACTTCCCCCAGATTTTTAGAGGGTGTTACAGAAAGCTGTTCACAATTTGCTTTGCTGCCCTTTTTAGTAGGTTTAGAAGAAATGAATATTTCCTTGAAGCATTACTGGGAGTTTCCCATTTTAACTGAACCCATGGGTGATTAGGATTTGCTTTAACTGAAAAACCTCATAGTATATGCTGGAAAACACAGACTTTCCAGCAAAATATTATTTGGCACATCAGAATCCTAGCTCAGGCTGTTTTTAAACAGACTTCCACCATATTCACTGTAGGAAAATTATAAAGTTCTCAGTATAGTAAAAAGTACTCTATCAGTATGAATTGAGAGAAAAGGTGTCTCCCTAAATGATGCGGTATGGAATACTGTGTCAATGAGCTTTGACCTGTTAATGATTTTAGTGCACACAGGTTTGGGTTCAGGCTGTTGCAGGAGAAAATGCCTAATATTTGGGGAAAGTCCTTCAAATGTTTAAATGAGCCATTTGGTGGCTCCCCACATCATGATTGGTTAAACTGTTTAACAGACTTTATTGCCTCTGTGATTTGTTGCCTGATGAGGACACTCAAAGAAGGCTGAGAGCCTCTCTGGGACTTCATGAGCTGGTGCATGTTTTATGCATATTTCAAATAAGTCGGTGTCTGTTACAGTCTGAAAAACAGAGCATTGGAAAGAACATTGTGGAGAACTATTTCTAGAGCTTTGCATTCTGCTTTGTGTGAAAAGCAAGAGAATTTCATTAATGTCGTGATTAACGGATGAAACCCTGTGAATCTCCCATATGGTTTCTAAAATAATCCGTAACATTTCCTCAAAGTTGTGTCAAGATTCCATGTAACAAATGCACCTCCTCACTTTTGCCCCATGATAATGCCACTAATTTTATCACAATACATCTGGCTTCCTTCAAAATCACTATCTTGTTCACATAGGAGCCTCCAAATTTGCATTGATTTAAAAAATAAAAACAGGCAAAACAGAATAGAACCCAACATAAAAAACAGCACAAAAGAGGAGAATATTTTAAAGGACTGATAAAATAAAACTGCCCTCAATGGCAATGGAGTAGAAATTCCTTGAATAGTATATTACAGATATGCATTACACTTTTTCACACATCTATAAAGCTCAAAATAGATCTTTTAAAATAAAAGTCACATCTACTCTGATTGAGCTTGATGGGACATATTCCTAGGAAACCAAATGTATATACACTGCCAGATGAGACTTTTCCTGTACACACTTTTACACAAGAGATTAAGAACTATGAAAATACAGAAATAGTGTTGTGATGTTATTTTACCAACATGCTTTGCAAAGCACAAAGAGTTGAAAAAAATGCTCATTTAGGTCTAACATGAATCCAGTACAAAGAACTATAGTGCAAATATGGAGTTCCTGCTTCAAAATTCTGGAACACTGAAATGAATACATGACACTGTGCATGAAATCCCTGGATTTGGCTGGAAGGCCCCTATGTCAATAACTGCACAAATTTGCCCCCCTTTGCTAGCTTTAGAAGGGAACAGCAACACCCAGAGAAAGCAATTCCAACGCAATTCCATAGGGAAAACTGTGACCATAATATTCATTTATAGATTCAGGGCAACGTAATGGATGAGAAATGGCAACATGGCTGCTCATATTAATAATCTAAAGTCTTGTCTGCTGGTGCTAAACTTATTTGCTTGAAAGTGTATGTTATGTGTTTCTTCCTTCTATAATGCTGTTTCTAATATCAGGCAGCCTTGGCAATTCATAGATAATTATACCATATTAGTACTCTAAGTGGGAACAAAAATAGCTTAATTTAGGAGGTCACATTGCTTAATAACGATTGTTTTAAAAAGAAGAAAGAAAATAAGCCTTTTGCCTCAGTAGTTTGAGGTAGTTAATAGAATATAATATTTTGGAAAATCAAATGTGGTTTTGTTTTTATTAGAATGCATCACCATAAAGTCCCTGTCCCACTGCCCTGCAGACTTTGCCCTTGAATTCAGTGGTAAGATTATGAGATTTTCTGTTCTGATCTTTCTGGAGGGATGATCCAGTGCTAATATCTTGCAGTGTTTCTACATTGTTCTAGGAGAGCTGTTCCTATTCCATTGAAATGACTTGTTCCCAAAATAAAAGAAGGAAAGCAGGTAACTCCTCCATACAGTGTTTAGAATATTGTGGTTCCTGACACATTTAGGATCATTTGAGAAGAAAGGCAGCTGGAAAAAAATGGACTTTCCAGAACAAATATCTTTAGTGTGTGGAAGATCCAGAGATGAAATGTAGCACTGATCTTGGCCTAAGGAAGGAGCCACATACTGTACTTCAGAAAATACTGAGGACTTCTGTGTTAGTAGGAATAGTAATCAATCTCATCTAGTGAATACTCAAAATACTGTGTGTACAAAAGATATCACTAACATGCAAAAGTTTTCTTGAATTGTTTAAGCACAGAAGGACTGGCAATCAATGCAACATGAACTTGCAATATTCAATCAAGTTCTCAGTGATCACAAGTGTTCCAACAAGTTCCACAATGATGAAAAAGCATGCAATACAGAAAACAGCTGAGCCAATATTTAAAGCCTTTTTAATTTAACAGAATCCATTTTTACAGTATTCAGGATATGTTGTTGGCTTAACTGCTTGTCACATGATCTCCTGTCCAGATGTGCTGGTGTGTATCTAGGAAAGGACTAGCCAAACCACAGCACTTTCCTGCTGCCTGCAGCTTACAGCTGCAACTCAGTCATACACCTCTTGATTACAGAAGTGCCACATTAATCTGTGGTATAACAACAGCAATAGAGGAGGGTGATTGAGTTAACCATAATATTAGCATGCATCTAGAAATGATAGTAAAATTATGAAGCTATCTAGTTCTAAGTTGTTGATCTAGAAAACCCATTCCATAGACAAAAACTTCTAAGTATGTGCTTATTTCAAATCTTTTCCACTTTCTCTCCTCACATGTAACTGAAAGCTCAGACTTTTGGTTACTGTCAGCAACGCAGTCAGACTTCTTGCTTAAGTCTCATGGGTATATTGTAGTCCCCCAATTATGAATGTCCAAGTTAAGAACTAACCCTCCTTATGAATGAGCAAACCCAAAAGTGCTGCTTTGTCCTCAAAGTGCGGGCAGTAAGTGCTGGGTGCTGGGAGAGGAAGGATGGAAGGAAGGGAAGGGAAGGGAGGAAGGAGGGAAAGGCAAGAAGGAGGGGAAAAGCAGCAACTGGTGCCAGCAAAGTCAGAACTAGAAAGCAACTCCAGTGGCAATGCCCACCCCCTCCCACTGCTCCTGCAGCACAATCAAACGCTGGCTTTCCAGCACCAGGTCCACCCTCTCCAACACCAGTCCCATGTCCAGCATCACCCAGTTAATGTAAGGCTTCATGTTAGCTCTAGAAGTGTTAAGCTTTAATACTCTTTTCAGTATTTTTTCTGTCTTTCTATTTTTCTATCTAGACTGTTTTAAGAACTGTACTGTATACCTACACACAGACATACAGATTCTGTCTCTCTCTTTAATACTTGTAGTGACTTTATTATTGCTGTATTATTATCATTATTAGAATGTCATATTGTGTTTAAGATGTTTTAGTATATATGGAAGTGTGCATTAAGTGCTTTATATGCTTTTTATAAACGTGATCCGACGCATGCAAATTCAACTTAAAGACTATCTCAGGAATGGCACTTCTTCTTAACCTGGGGCAGGTGTGATGTAAAATGCCTCTCTAGCTCACCTTCTGTTATTCAGGATGCAGTGCACACTATGCTGAAGATAGTCTGAGCCTGAAGATGGTTACACTGGGCAGCAGTCTTCAGTTGGAGACCAGATGTTACTTCTTGAGAGAGCTGAGCGATGGAGTCACCCTGGCCTGTGGTTTATTAAGTATTTACTTCATCCCTCCATCACCTCTAGCTAAACAAGTTTTGCAGATTTTGAAGTGCTATGGACAAGGACACATAACTACAGGCACTGACTCTTCTGTCATACCACTTCCAGCTCTTGGAGTGCCGGATGCAAGTATCATCTGCCTCCAGCTTTTGTTTTCTCTCACTCCCACCACTACACTGTCCTTAGCAGACACTGGTTGCACAAAATCTCTCTATCTTGTGAATTAAAGAAAAAGGCAGAATTACTCTTTAGACCATGAGCAATTGTCCTTGGACTTCATTTTATTTTATTTTATCTTATTTTTATTATGTTTGTGGCTTATGCATCATGTTAAGAAACAATCCAGGTCTTTAAATAATTCTGTTTTGCTACAAATTCAATTATTTAAAAAACTTGCTGGTTTAAAGCCTGATCTAAGGCTTTGAAAATTAAAGTCTAACCAGAAGAAACTGCCTCAATTTGTGACATTACTGAGCTTCTTTGTTTAGTTCTATTTTCCTTCCCCTGTTGTGCTTCTTCATTTTCCATGATTTATGCTTTTTGAGCACCAAGCTCATGAGCTGCTCTATGCTTAAGGCCCGTTCAAGGCTAGTTTGACAGATGATAATAGAAGATTTACATCTGTAATTTTCTGTGGGCATTGACTCACAAGCAAGTATTGTTTCTAGACAGGAATTACATCAAAGTGTGTGCTCACCTCCAATCCCTCCCCCTGCCAAATTAAAGCCGTATTAATCCCTAGCTGTATGTTTTTACTGAAGTGGAAGTTGGCTGCAAGTGGAGGTTGGGTGGCCATGAGGAATGAGATGAGAAAGAAAGTTGCTCATCAGCAGCACTGGCCTAGCACTCTGAGCAAGGCACTGGCTTGCACACCGTGGTGAAAAGTACTGCTTTCCTATTTAAAGTATATTCTTTCTAAATTGGCATGCCTGATTATAAATTAGTACATGCAAATCTTCTGCAAATAGCCTTCCTTTGTCCTCTTTTTGGGGGGAATCCATTTCCTTTGGGGGGCATTCATAAGTGGTCACCATAGCAAGAGGGGAAGCCTGCTATATTCAATAACAGTTCAGAAAGTATCACTCTGAACACACAGTATCCAGTTTTGTAAAACAGTCTTGTAATAGCAAGAGATTTCCTTTTTTTAAAATATGTCATTTTGAGCCTCCATTTGAGGTCATGAGCTATTGTTCTCCCTCCTCACAGCCACTGTGGAGAGAACTGTGTTGGCTGTGTTGCTGAGGTTGTACGGCCAACTTCCAAGAAGGAGTGAAGAGGGTGTTTTGGGGGCAGGGAGGGGAAAAGACAGGTCTGCAAGGGTATGACCTATCCAGGTGGCACTCCAGGTCTCTTCCCTCCCCATCCAGAACCCCTCTGCTAGATGGCCAAAATCCCTCAACTAGGTGGCTGAAATCAGCCACCTACCTGTTTGGAGGTGGGAGCAGTATGGTGTGGATCTCCTCCAGACGCCTCCCATCCTGCATAGGATGCCTATAAACCCCCAAATTCAGAGGCTTACGGGCATCTCCATTGGGCTGCATCCTAAGGAACATTCCATACCAATAAAGAATGATCACATGTGCTTGGACAATAAAAAGGTTCTACATAATAATTGCAGAGCATTGAAAGTTCTAGGCCAAGATGGCTTCTGATTGGCCCACAGCATAGCAGTTAGAAATAATGCATGTCCTCTGCTACAAATGTCCCAGCCAGTGCGAGAAACTCATGTGTTGACACTTCCATGCAGTCCTTGCATTGCCTGTTGAATTCATGTGCCATGCAGGAGTTGGGGTAAAGATGATGGTTTTAGTTTTAAAAAGGATAATATGTTCCTCTCAGCAAGGCTCTTCCTGCAGAGCAGCAGCAGGATTTTTCCTAGTTGAAGAGAAGAGAGGAAAGCAGCAGTCTGCAGGCTGGGTTCTGTTCTGTTCGCTCTGCCTCAATATGACACATTTCAGAGTTCATTTCAGGACACAGAACAAACCGCTGCCACCTTAACTTATGCTGCAAGAGACCTTGCCCAATGCAAGCCATTTCCGTCTTCTGTCTGATGGGTGTATCTGCCTTTTCCCTTATAAGTTGAGTTTCCCATGACCCAGACAGCCTCCTCTGGGGCCTTGATGGACGATCAGTGGATGTGTTGGAGAACATGCTGCTCCTCCATTGAGACTACTGGACACTCCTGGATGGCTCTGCCTGGACAAGTGACTACAAAGTTAAGTGCAAAGAGTAGGCAGCAAAAAGAAGACAGGAAAACAGGCAGTCCAGAGTAAAAGGAGTTTGCTCTTTTTGTGACAGAAATAGTAAAATTCCATGCTGCATGAAAACAATATGCAATGATGCTTGGAAATCTGCAACCAAGACATTTATTCATTAAAACTTAACTTCCTATCCCCATCTTCATTGTCACCAAACGGAGAAGCATGGGGTCCCTTGCTTCTTGGGCTGCCAGATGAAAAAGTAGTGCTGGCTAACATCTCTTAATTCTCTGAGCTACTCTACTTGCATCGGGCAACAGTTGAAATCCCCTTTTCCAACCTCTCTCACTCTCTGCAGCATGGCATTCTTTCAAATGCCAACTGCTGCCAGGGCCATGAAGGGCACCATACCTGCAACCCTGCTGCCTGCTGAGGAACCACCACTGAGCAGGGTCAGAGCTTTCTCAAGTTGAACATCACCCCACTACTTCACCCCCCCCCCACCTCCAGTGGGGTTGCCAATGACCTTCCTCTGGTCTAAGGCACAGGAGCTCTGCAAAGGTGACTAGTTGGCAATCTCATGCATGGCTTTCCCTTTCAGGATCCATTCTATGCCAGATGATCTTCCATGTCATGATCTTATGACTTTCTAATGTGTTGTGAATGGGACATTTCATTGGTTTGCCTACTGCAATGGTGCCATATCTGCCAGTGTACCAGGCTTTCTTCCATGTCCTATATAGGGCAGGGTTTGGGAAATCTTTCACCTTGTGAAATCTGTCACCATGTCAGTAAGGGCAACAAAGTCCGACTAGGCAAAAACAAAGTCACATAGTCCTCTAATTCACATGCACTAATCCAGGGGTGCACGACCGTCGAAGGTTGGAGAGGCACATTGGACTCCATTAATCCTTGCAAGGGGCTCATCCCTGCCCCTCCACAGATGCCACCACAACCATAACTGGCCTCATGGAGGCATTCTGCTGGGAAACAAGGCAAATAGTTCCCACACACCTTCTTTTCCTGCAAAATTGCTGGGGATCCAACAGCACGGCAGCAGTTGAGCCATTCCATGGAAATGGGACACACACACATCATGCCAAATTTCTTTTTCTTCTTCTTTTTTGGAATAAGTTTTATTCTCATTATACCTAACCAAAAAACAACAACAACAACAACAACTAAAAAGCATCAATCATTGAAAACATCAGACCTACTGGATCAGCCCCCCACATTTTTTCTTTTTATGTTAAACTATAAACATGTTTACATCTATGCATAGTCCCATTTCTCTAGCCAATAATAAAAAGAATCCCAGGTTGGATAGAAGTTTGTATCTTCTTTTTCCCTCAGAGACAAAGTCAGTCTATCCATTTCTGCACAGTCCAAAATCTTTTTTAGGATCATTTCATCGGAAGGTGGTTCTTCACTCTTCCAGTGTTGGGCAAATGCAATCCTTGCTGGAGTAGTTACATGTAGAGTCAAATACATTGCTTGTTTACTAAGACCATCAGGTACAATGCCTAATAAGAAAACTTCAGGTTTAAATGTTAATGGTTTTTGTAACATTTCCTCAAGCCATTTGTGTATTTTAATCCAATACTTTTTTGCTTTATCACAAGTCCACCACATATGATAAAACGTACCCGATTTGTATTTGCATTTCCAACATCCATTTGACATATTTGGAAACATCTTAGCTAACCTATTTGGCAACAAATACCATCTGTAAAACATTTTATACAAAAATTCTTTATATGAAGTTGCTAATGTTACTTTAATATTTCTTTCCCACAGTTTTTGCCATTTCTCTAACTCAATATTATATCCAAAATTGTGTGCCCACGTTATCATAGTTTCCTTAACCTGTTCATCTTTCATTCTCCTCTCCAGTAGGAAATTGTACAATCTTTTAATCATTTTCTCATCAGATTTAAGAATCACATGATCAAATGCTGTTGACTCCTTATAAAAGCCCCACATTCTATGATCTTTGGCATATCTCGATTGCATTTGAACCTTGTGCCACCAAGAAATATTAATTCCTTGTTCTTGTATTTCTTGATTCAATTTTAATCCTCCATCATTATCCAAAATATCATCATATCTCACGATCATATCAAAATTCAATGCATTTGGATATACAAGAGCTTCCATAGGTGAAACCCATCTTGGTTATTTAGTATACAGTTCTCATGTCAAACTTCTATGCAATTGAGGGGTATCAAAATGGGAAATGGAGGCTTAGCTCTTCCTTTCTCAGCTGTGCCTCCCAGTTGCCCACCATGTGCAGCCATTAGATTTTGGTGGAGGAAAGTATCCCAATGACTAACTATCAGAAGACACCAAAGACTGATATACCACATCTGGTCTACAGGCTACTAGTTTCTCACTCTCTGCCGGCACATCAACAACATGGAAGAAGGGGTGAACAGTCTGTTGATCAAATCACAAACAATACTAAAACCGGGGCAGTGGCCACAACTGAGGAGCAGGTACTCCAGATGCAACAGGATCTGCACAGACTGTGGAAGTGGGCAGGAGACAACAGGATGGCATTCAATGTGAATAAGTGCAAGGTCTTGCACTTGGGGCATAGGAATGGGTGTCATAAGTACAGGTTAGGGGACAAGTGGCTGGAGAGCAGCACTTGTAAAAGGGACCTTAGGGTACTGGTTGACTGCAGGCTAAATATGAGTCAGCAGAGTGATGCGGTGGTCAAGAGGGCGAACGCCACCCTTGGTTGCATAGCCAGAAGTGTGGCTTCTAGATTGAGAGAGGTATTACTACCACTTTATATGACTCTGGTGCGCCCACAACTGGAGAATTATGTTCAGTTCTGGGCCCCTCATTACAGAAAGGATATAGCCAGGTTAGAGTCAGTGCATCGTAGGGCCACAAGGTTGGTGGCTGGTTTGCAGGGGATGCCGTATGAGGCGAGACTGAGGGAACTGGGTCTCTTCAGCCTGGAGAAGAGGAGACTCAGAGGGGATCTGTTGGCGACATACAGGTATGTGAGGGGATGTCACACAGAGATGGGTAGAGAGCTGTTCTCCCCTGCAGAGGAAGGCAGGACGTGCTCCAACAGAGCAAAGCGCAGGGAGCCAAGGTTCCATTTAGATGCCAGGAAGCACTTCCTGACCATTAGGACCCCGAGGGTGTGAAATGGGCTTCCACGAGAGGTCATTGAGAAGATAGACTAGACATGCACATGGTGGGCATGTTGTGAATGGAGCTGGCTGGAGCCGGGGGTCAGACTAGATGGCCCGGGAGACCCCTTCTGACTCGCTCTGTTTCTATGTTTATATAGTGCCAATATAGGACTGTCCTGTAAGTATCTTAAGAATTCCTGCTCTCCATTTTTGTAAAGGCAGGGAATTTTTTACTTGGTGATAGTAGTAGTATTCATGGCTTGTTGTATTGTCTAATCCCAGAAAGTACATTAAACTGTGGTCAAGCTGAATGACCACAGAGTTGCTGCTCTGGCTAAGGGGGTGTAGCCAATGACAGCTGGCAAAGTACCTAAGTGGCACTTTGCATGGTTGCCATGAGTTTTCCCCATGTACTCCTGCCCAAGGTAGGGGAGCAGGATTGCCCCCAAGCGATCCCTCTTCCCTGCCCCAGCATGGGTTAAAACTGCCAGGCTCTGCCACACACCATCTGCTCAACCCCTGTTCAGGGCTTGAGGAGACAACATGTGGCAGGGGAGCCAGCTGCTCAGCCTTGTTTCCTCTCCAGGCAGCAAGGCCAGGTGCCTGGATCCCACCCATCACTACCATAGTCCTATTGGCAGTGGTGACCTGGGCAAAAACCAGCCACTCTTGTGAAAGGCTAAGTGGGCAGCTCTGTACCCATTGCCCCCCTCCATGCTGCCACGTGACCCCCTGCCACTTAATCCTGGGGAGAGGGATTAAGTGGCAGGGGGCGCAGGAAAGCAGGCTTCCGCTCCCCTCAGAAGCCAGCGTGGTCCCCCTACAACCACACAGTCTGGCTAAGGGGAGAGAAGAAGGAGCTTTTCCTCAGTCTGAAGGAGACTGCGGGGAAAGGGACTCCCCACCCTACATACATCCTCCTCCTTCCCAAGCCCCCTGCCTGAGACAGGGGGTATGGCAGACACTGGCTTGCCCCTCTGCCCCTTCTTGGAACGCTCCATCCAGTTCTGGGCTCCACTTTAAAGGAGAGACTTAGCTAGGTTAAAATCAGGGTCACAAGAATGGTAGCCAGGTTGGGAGGGATGAGACATATGAGGAAAGATTGAGGGGACTGGGTCTTCTCAGCCTGGAGGAGACTCCAAGGGGATCTTTTAGTGACTTATAGGTATGTGAGGGGATGTCACATGGAGGAGGGCTGTGGCCTGTTATTCCCTGCAGTGGAGGGCCAGGAGTAAGACTAGAGGCCCAGAAGGCCCCTTCTGGCTCACTCCCCCCCCCCCATGTTTTTGTATTGCTCTGGTTTCCCCACTCCACACTCCTACCAAAATGCCCACTGGGCACTTTTGGCAGCTGTCTGCTCTGCTCAGTATTCCCTGCTGGTTACCAGCAGGAGAGTGGAGGGGGAAGGAGGGTGCAATACTGCCTCAGCACCCCTGCTGTTCCTGATCATCAGTGAGGCACAAAGCCCCCTCCTCCCCGCCCCCCCCCCCCCCCCGGCCAGGCAACTTTAAGCCCAGGAAGGCTACGTAGGCAAACAGGGCTTAATGTTATCTAAACACACTTAGTATATGTTTAAAGGCTTACATTGGTCCAAAAGTGTCTGAACTAAGCAGGATAAACTTCAAAACATGCTGTCTGTATTTGGGGCAAAATTTCTCCGAAGGCATACCCTAGCAGTACAGATACCCGTATGTAAAGTATATCCTTGCATAGAAGAGAAGCTATTCTACATAATATATGGTGCCTTCAACCAAATTTGTCAATTTGCAGAATTAGAAACACATTTTTCAGTACTTGGGTAATATATGTTTTAACAAATTAAAGCACATGATGAACAGTAGAGGGAGCCATTACATAGACGTGTTACCCAAAGAAAGAATTGTCTTTAGTTCTTTACAGTCAATAATCTGAGCTGAGTCTATAAACAAATATGTATCTTACTATTTTAGCATCTGGTCTGAGAAGCAAAAATTCTTAAATTAAAAGAAAACTGGCTTTAAAAAAAAATACATCCCTTTTATGGATAAATGCATCTGTGCAGCAAGCCTTGTGTGAAGTCTAGGAAAGACATCTAAGGAACACTTTTTCCCCCTCCGGGCTGGATTGTATGTTAGTCAGAGGGATGTACAAGTCCTGGCCTTTCCATCTGATCCATTATTTTGTTTCATTGCATTTCAACCTACCTTCAATTCCTTCACAATTTCATCTGCTGAATCTTGGCATTCTTAGTCTTCTATCCATAATCCAGGCCTCCCCTTGGTGCTAATTACAATCCTGGGGGATAGAGCTGGAATTTAACTAGTAATATAATATTAAGGCTACAGCCAGAAAAAAGTACTTTGTTTGGAACTGCTACAAACTGAGGAGTGGGCTAAGGGTTGATATATATGGAAAAATATTTTAGAAGACTGTTATCCTTACTGTAAACAAATCCTACATCTTCCCCCATCCCATTCTCACTCCCCCACACTTAATACTTCTGTCCAGTTCAGTTTTAATTCAAGCAACTGAAATATGCAGAGCTCTTGAAAAGTGAAGAGCTTCCAGATGAATCAAATGCCAAAATATTATTGCAGGACTTGCCACCCGTTTAAAAAAAACTGTGTTGCTCACTTCTTGGCTCAAAGTCAAAAGTCTCATTCTGAAAGGAGGTGCCAAAAAAGTGCCTAGGCATTAATTTGCATTTGTGGGAGATTTTAGTACTGCCATAAATCACAAATCAGGCTTTAAACAAAAGGGTCCTTAAACCTCCTTTTTTCTGCATAAGTCTGAATGAATTGGGGGCGTGCAAATGTTACACAGGGATGGAGATGGGAACTTAGAGAGGATGTTGTTGGATTTCAATTGCCTGTATAATAGGTTTTATTGGCAGCATTCTCAGCCATCAGGCTCTTCTAGGAAATCGTTCCTGCCAGGGATCTCTGGTCGTAGCGATCAATGGAGCTGAAAGCCCCATGTTTGGAAAGGGTGTGTTCAAAGGAGCTTGCATTCTCGTTGGCTGTCTTTAGTGCAGTAGATGTCTCCCCATGGGGATTCTCCTACATAGTCATTCATTTCTTGTTTAAAAAATTTAATATTCAAGTGCTGTGTTGGAGGTTTCCCAAAGGAAGTGCAGAATGTTTCTGGCTGAACTGCCAATGCGTGAAGATAAAAAGAAAAGGGGGAAAGGGGACAGGTAAAGCCAGAGCAGATCCTGATGGGCTGGAACAAAGCAACGCTGCTACAAAGAGTGGTGGGTCAGAGGTGACCTCTGTGAATCAGTGATGCAGTGGGGACCCATCTGGATCATGGGCGGCTCCTGACAGCCTCTGGCTCTTCCTGCTTTCTGAGACTTCAGTTTTAATGTCAAACAAGCAAAGTGTGGGCTGGTTGGTACTCATGGAAACTGGGAAGGTGCCTAATCCTGCAGTTGTTCCCAGTCCAGAGTTTAACATGGATGTTCAGCACAAGCATGGGGCAGAGATGCAGCTGGATCTTGGGGCTGTGCAGTGCCAATGAGAACATGATGGAAGCTCGAGAGGGCATGACACACCACTGCCAAGAAGGCCCTCTTCACCTTAGAAGGTAGGGGCGCCTGCAAACAGCTCTCCATTGAATATCTTATTGCATGAGTAGGTACTACAGGAAAAGATGCACCTTCCAGTATCCTGGTCTACATTGTGAAGGGTTTGAAAGGTCAAAATCAAGTACCTCAGTAGAGTCCGTAACAAGAGAAAATCCTAGGTCCGTATTACTTGGCCTGTGGCCAAGGGGAATGGCTCTGCTCCTGCGTTCTATTGAGTCGCTACTGAATGAAAGAAAAGGGGCATCACCACTTTAATGATTGTACAGCCTTCTCTCATGAAATGAGAGCCAAACAAGATGATACGATGCTACATGTATTTTCGGCAGTCCTGTCAGAGGCTGCCAAAAGTAGCTCCAGGGGTGGTTATCACTGCAGCACACGGAGAAGTTTAGCCACAGTCCAGACAAAAAACATGCCCCAACTAAACAATTTCTACCCTAGGAGAGGAATTCCCATTGGCACAATGGTAAGCATTTTCCAGGCTTTCTGTTCACACCAGGCAATGAGTTAACTTATCTAGCTGCAGCTGCGAATGGTGACACCCAAGAATCTGAGTCACTGTTACACTAGTCCTTTAGAAAAGCCCATTTTTCAAGGCTGACACTTTCAGAAGTTCTATAGTTCAGCTAAATGTTCCTTCCAACAGTATAATTCTAAGCTGAGGAAGGAAACCCCTTTTTCTTCCTAAGCTTTTTTTTATGACACTCAGGTTCAATAAGTGGTTGACTGAATCATAACAAAGGCAGCTAATGTACAGGTGAATCTGCATACAACGTAGCACATCATGCTTTTATTACTCAGCTTTCTTAAGAGTTTTAATATAAATTCTCCTGAATATCCAAATCTTTGTTCCTATAATTCTTTATTAACTGAGCAAAGATTTGTGGTTCCCTTACCCTGTTCTTGATGATGAATGTTCAATATTTCATAACTGAAACTTCATAGACACAGTTCAAATGTCACCCTATTCTCTAGAGAAGCTTATTTTTAAAGTTCAGCAGGTTATCATTTTTCTCTTGGTTGACTGCTGCTTATTTTTGTACAATAACTTTCTTAGAATTAGTTCTTGACTAGAAGACTGGGCCAGGCAGTGTTAACAAAAAAATAAAAATAAAATAAATAAATAAAGCCGTTCCTTTCATGTGTCTAGGCCTAGGCCTATTTTTGATCTGCCTCCCCCATGTAGGTGACATTCTGAGGATCTTAACATGCCCTGACACTTTTGATTCCCATGTTATTTGAAAGTACAGTGTCCATATACTTACAGGAAAATTGCACAGGGCCAATAGGCCTCCACATTCAAACCACAGCCATTCCAAACAGTCCCCCTTCCATCCATGGTCCCCAGTGAATGAAATTCATGGGAAAGGATGACAGGATGAAAAACTTTCCTTTTCTGGGGTGGATAGGGAATTAATCTGAGCTGCTCCACTCAGAGCTGCAGAATGGTAACCCTCAAAATATAAATCTGCAACTCTTCTCCTGTTGTAGTTTCAGATCTGAAGAAACTAACACTTGCTTTCAGTAGAACTGGCTGCACGGGAACCTCTGCCAACCTTTATATGATTTCTCTTTTGTTGTTGTTGTTGTTAGTCGTGAAGTCGTGTCCGACCCATCGCGACCCCATGGACAACATTCCTCCAGGACCTCCTGTCTTCCACCATCCCCCGGAGTCCACTCAAGCTCACACCAACTGCTTCAGTGACTCCATCTAGCCACCTCATCCTCTGCCGTCCCCCTCTTCTTTTGCCATCTATTGTTCCCAGCATTAGACTCTTCTCCAGGGAGTCCTTCCTTCTCATTAGGTGGCCAAAGTATTTGAGTTTCATCTTCACTATCTCGCCTTCTAAAGAGCAGTCAGGGTTGATCTCCTCTAGTACTGACCGGTTTGATCGCCTTGTGGTCCAAGGGACTCGCAGGAGTCTCCTCCAGCACCACAACTCAAAGGCCTCAATCCTTTTGCGCTCGGCCTTCCTTATGGTCCAGCTTTCACAGCCATACATTGCAACTGGGAAAACCATAGCTTTGACTATATGCACTTTTGTTGGCAGGGTGATGTCTCTGCTTTTTAGTATGTTATCTAGATTTGCCATAGCTTTCCTCCCCAGGAGCAAGCGTCTTTTAATTTCTTGGCTGCAGTCCCCGTCTGCGGTGATCTTGGAGCCCAGGAAAATAAAATCTGTCACTACCTCCATTTCTTCCCCATCGATTTGCCAGGAAGTGAGAGGACCGGATGCCATGATCTTAGTTTTCTTAATGTTGAGTTAAGCCAACTTTTGCACTCTCCTCCTTCACCCGCATCAAGAGGCTCTTTAGTTCCTCTTCACTTTCTGCCATGAGAGTGGTATCATCTGCATATCTGAGGTTGTTGATATTTCTCCCAGCAATCTTTATTCCAACTGGCGATTCATCTAGCCCTGCCTTTCTCATGATGTGCTCTGCATATAAGTTAAATAGGCAGGGTGACAGTATACAGCCTTGCCGAACTCCTTTCTCAATTTTGAACCAATCAGTGGTTCCGTGTCCGGTTCTCACTGTTGCTTCTTGACCTGCATATAGGTTTCTCAAGAGACAAATAAGATGGTCTGGTACTCCCATCTCTTTAAGAACTTGCCACAGTTTGTTGTGATCCACACAATCAAAGGCTTTAGCATAGTCAATGAAGCAGAAGTAGATGTTTTTCTGGAACTCCCTAGCTTTCTCCATGATCCAGTGTATGTTGGCAATTTGATCTCTAGTTCCTCTCCCTCTTCGAAATCCTGCCTGTACTACTGGTAGTTCTCGGTCCACATACTGCTGGAGCCTAGCTTGTAGGATTTTGAGCATCACTTTGCTAGCATGTGAAATGAGTGCAATGGTACGGTAGTTTGAACATTCTTTGGCATTTCCCTTCTTGGGGATCGGAATGTAAACTGACCTTTTCCAATCCTGTGGCCACTGTTGAGTTTTCCAAATTTGCTGGCATATTGAGTGTAGCACTTTAACTGCATCATCTTTCAGGATTTTGAATAGCTCAGCTGGAATACTGTCACCTCCACTAGCTTTGTTGTTGCTCAGACTTCCTAAGTCCCATTTGACTTCACATTCCACAATGTCTGGCTCAAGGTCAGTGACTACCCCATCATGGTTATCAGGGATGTTAAGTTCTTTC